>CM038673.1:312235247-312835247 GCA_021605145.1 Aegilops bicornis
GAATGATTAACAAAGGAACGTTCGTTATCTGGATCTAAATGATGAACGCGTTCGTTAAAACGAAATAACCAGCGAACGCTCGCTAATTAACCTAAACCGAAAAAACGATCTAATAAAAAAACGGATCTAAAAAAACCGACGGAAAAACCGAACTGCGGGGTCAACCTCGGCGTGCGGGTCCGGCGGCGGCGGCGGCGGCGGGCGGCTAGGGTTTGGGGCGGCGGTGGGCTTCGGGGCAGGGGCTGAGGCGGCCCGGGGCGGCGCGCTGTATAAAGGCCCCGGCCAGGGGAGTCCTGGCCGATCCCGACCCATAGTCGGTTCGTTTTTTTAATAATTTTCGCGCAGAAAAACAAACGAAAGAATTACTAAACGGACTCCAAAAATCCCGAAATAAATTCTTCGCGGCTTCGAAAATCAAGCCGGACGAGATGAACATTTATTTGGGGCCTAAATGCAATTTTAAAAAACACACATTTTTCCTAAATTCAAATAAAATAGTGATAAACTACAAATAAAAATCTTATTTGATTTTTTTATTAAATCTTCATTATTTCTTTATTTTGCGAAAGTCATTGTATTCCCTCTCTCATATTTTGATAATAGAAATAATTGAAGATAAAATAAATAAAATCAAATGATCCTATTTTCAGAATTTGAGAAAACTCAAATATGAAAATCACGAAATCTCCAACTCTCTCCGCGGGTCCTTGAATTGCGTGAAATTTCTAGGATCAAGCCAAAATGCAATAAAATATGATATGCAAATGATGATCTATGTATAACGTTCCAAATTCAAAATTTGGGATGTTACAAACCTACCCCCCTTAAGATGAATCTCGCCCTCGAGATTCGGGTTGGCTAGAAAATAGGTGAGGGTGGTCCTTCAGCAGGTCTTCTTCTCGCTCCCACGTAGCTTCATCCTCGGTGTGGTGGCTCCACTGGACCTTGCAAAACTTTATAACCTTGCTGCGGGTGACTCGGCTGGCATACTCGAGAAAGTTAACTGGATTCTCATTGTAGGTCAAATCATTACCCAACTCAATTGCTTCCAATGCAAGACAAGATCCCTCAAATGTATATCGACCATCTCTGCGTGGCACTTCTTCAACTGGGAAATGTGGAACACGTCGTGAACTCCTGGCAATCCTTCGGGCAATTCCAACTTGTAAGCAACTTCTCCCATGCGCTCCAAAACTTTGTATGGTCCCACAAAACATGGCGCTAATTTTCCTTTAACTCCAAATCGCTTAACTCCTCGAAGTGGAGATACTTGAAGATAGACTCTATCTCCGACTTCGTAAACTATCTCCTTGCGTTTTGAATCCGCATAGCTCTTCTGCCTAGACTGGGCTACCTTGAGCCTATCGCGAATCAACTTCACCTTCTGTTCAGATTCCTTAATCAAATCTGGTCCAAACAACTGACGGTCTCCAACTTCATCCCACAACAACGGGGTTCTGCACCTCCTTCCGTACAAGGCTTCGAAAGGGGCCATCTTCAAACTGGATTGATAAGTGTTGTTGTAAGAGAACTCTGCATACGGCAAATTGTCGTCCCAACTAGATCCATAATCTGGTGCACAAGCTCTCAGCATATCCTCCAAAATCTGATTGACTCTGTTGGTCTGTCCATCTTTCTGCGGATGACAAGCTGTACTAAACTCTAGCCTGGTACCCAAAGTTTCGTGCAACTTATTCCAGAACTTTGAGGTAAACTGGGTTCCTCTATCTGATACAATGCTCCTCGGAACTCCATGCAGACATACGATCCTGGTCATGTATATCTTAGCCAACTTGGCACTGCTGTAAGTTGTCTTCACTGGGATGAAATGAGCTACCTTCGTCAAACAATCGACTATAACCCAAATCGAGTCATAGCCTGAACGAGTCCTGGGCAATCCCGTGATAAAATCCATGCCTAATTTTTCCCACTTGCATTCGGGTATCGGCAATGGTCAGTAACAAACCCGCGGCTTCGATGTTCTCGCCTTCACCCTCGACATACATCACAAACTGCTACATACTCCGCAATATCCTTCTTCATTCTGGTCCACCGTAAAGTGTCCTTCAAATCCAAATACATCTTGGTATTTCCTGGGTGAATCGAGTACGGCGAATCATGGGCCTCTTGCAAAATCAACTTCCTGATCTCCGGATCATTAGGCACATAAACGCAGTCCTCAAACCATAGGGTATCGTGCTCATCCTCACGAAATCCTTTAGCTTTTCCCTTGCTCATTTTCTCCTTAATAGAGGCAATCTCCTTGTCAGTTGCCTGAGCTTCTCTGATCTTATCCATCAAAGTAGATTGTATCTCCAATGCTGCTACATAGACTCTCGGAACTATCTCCAAACATAGCTCTTGAAATTCCTCGGCTAACTCCTTTGGTAAACCTCCGATCATTAGTGTGTTGACATGGCTCTTGCGGCTCAACGCATCTGCTACTATGTTAGCCTTTCCGGGGTGATAATGCAATCTCATATCATAATCCTTGATGAGCTCCAACCATCTCCTTTGCCTGAGATTCAACTCCTTCTGCGTGAAGATGTATTTCAAACTCTTGTGATCCGTGTACACCTCACAATGGTTTCCAATGAGGAAATGTCTCCAAGTCTTCAATGCGCATTACGGCTGCTAAATCCAAATCATGTGTAGCATAATTCAACTCATGGGGCTTAAGTTGTCATGAAGCATATGAAACAACTCTTCCCTCCTGCATAAGTATCGCTCCAAGTCCTCGGCGTGAAGCGCCGCAATACACCTCATAATCCTTATACCGATCAAAGCGTAATCAACACCGGTAATGTAACCAAACGCTTTCTTCAACTCTTGGAAACTAGCCTCACATTCTTCAGTCCAATTGAATTTGGTATCCTTCTTTAATAACTCCGTCATAGGCTTCGCAATCTTCGAGAAATTCTCAATGAATCTCCGGTAGTATCCTGCCAGTCCAAGGAAACTCAGGATCTCTCCAACTGTCGTTGGTGCTTCCTAGTTTGTCACAGTGACAACCTTGGTGGGATCTACTGCTATACCTTCTCCGGATATAACATGTCCGAGGAATCAAACTTCCTTCAACCAAAACTCACATTTGCTGAACTTGGCATATAACTGATGTTCTCTGAGCTTCTCAAGTACTAAACACAAATGCTCCTTATGCTCTTCTTCATTCTTTGAATAAACCAAAATATCATCAATGAACACCACGACGAACTTGTCCAAAAACTCCATAAACACCTTGTTCATCATGTTCATGAAATAGGCAGGTGCGTTAGTTAGTCCAAATGACATAACAGTATACTCATACAGTCCATACCTGGTGGTAAAAGCCATCTTGGGTATATCCTGCTCCCGAATCTATAACTGATGGTATCCTGATCGCAAATCGATCTTGGGAAATACCATAGCTCCTTGCAATTGGTCAATCAAGTCGTTGATCATTGGCAACAGGTACTTGTTCTTAATTGTTACTTCATTCAATCCTCGATAATCAACAACCATTCTCAATGATCCATCCTTCTTCTCCACTAGAAGTACTGGCGATCCCCAAGGCAAAGAACTTGGGCGAATAAAACCTTTATCCAGTAACTCCTTAATCTGCTTCTTAATTTCTTCCAAATATTGTGCGGGCATCCGATACGGTCTCTTAGATATCGGCCCTGTGCCTGGCAAAAGCTCAATCAGAAACTCAATGTCTCTATCCGGTGGCATGCCTGGCAACTCCTCTGGGAACACGTCCGGGTAATCCTTCACCACGGGTACTTCCTCCTGCACAACTCCTGATAAGGAATTTAGTTGTGTCCTCTTCGGCTCATGCCGTGACACATACTTGATTCTTCTTCCTTCTGGGGTGGTAAGCAAAATCGACTTACTGGCGCAATCGATGTTTCCTCCATACTTTGATAACCAATCCATGCCTAATATCACATCTAACACTTGCGATTCCAATACTATTACGTCCAAGGGAAACACGTAGTTACCAATCCTTAATGGTAATCGATCACACCATATACTAGCCATATATTCTGCTCCAGGCGAGGTTACTAACATGGTTGACCTAAGGGCTTGGGTTGGCAATTTGTATTTATCCACAAATCCCCTTGATATGTATGAATACGATGCACCCGTATCAAAAAGAACGACTGCAGTAAATGTCTTAACCAAAAAATTACATATTACTGCATCTAGCTGAGCTTCAACCTCCTCCACGTTAACGTGGTTCACCTGTCCCCTGTTGAAAGGGTTCGGCTTCTTCCCTGAGCTTCCATTGCCATTTCCATTCTACGCTTCGGGACATTCATTTGCATAATGTCCAGTCTTCTGACACTTAAAGCAAGTGACTTGGCTCTGGTCTCTCTTGGCTGGGGTTGACGGGTTGGTGCGGTTTTGTCCGTAGCTTCCTCCATTCCCGTTTCCATTCTTGAAACCATTATGATTGTGCGAGCTACCTCCTCCATGGGTATGCTGAAATTGTCCTCCCAGTTTTGGGGTAAAGTGTAGCTTTTGCTGAGCTCCAGAATTGTACTTCCCTTGACCATACTTCCTCTTGCGGTTTTCAATCTGTTGTTGCTTCCCTTCAATCATAAGAGCATCTCCTGGTAGTTGTTGAAAGTTGCTACCATCAACTGCATGCTGAGCTCATCATTCAGTCGTTCCAGAAACTTCTCTTGCTTAGTCGATCTGTAGCAACGTCATCCGGGCATAACGTGCTAACTTACTAAAGTCCTCCACATACTTGGCTTAATGCGTCCTCCTTGGCGTAAGTTATAAACTCACGCTTCTTCATGGCCATAGCTCCTGCTGAAAGCGTGGGCGATGCGGAAAGCTTGTCAAATCGATCCCACGTGACTGTGTCAATAGGGTGTGTGGCTGTGTAATTTTCCCACCATGATGCTGCGGGTCCATCAAGCTGATGTGCGGCAAAACGCACTCTTTCCGCATCAGTGCATCCTGCAGTGGTCAGCTCCCTTCCAACCTTGCGGAGCCAATCATCTGCAACAATCGGCTCGGTGCTACTGGAAAACACCGGTGGGTTTAGCCTCAAGAAACGAGTCAAATGGCGAACAGGTGGTGGTGGTGGTGGGTTGTTGTTGTTGTTGTTGTTGTTGTTGTTGTTGTTGTTATTGTTGTTGTTGTTGTTGTTGTTGTTGTTGTTGTTGTTGTTGTTGCCTTGGTTATGTACTAGTGCTTGCATCAAGGCATTCTGCTGCTGAATCAACTGAGTGATCTCCGGTGGGGAAACAAATCCGGTGTCGCATCTCGGAGGCATCTGAGGGTTTTAGAGAAGATGAGAATATAGAATAGAATGAGGTCTAGTGAGAAAACACTACCCATATGCACATGAGACAAATTCAATCAATATCACTCCAATCAATTCAAACAAGGGCATACAACGGTCTAACTATCATTACAAAAGTGCTTGGACTATACTAGATACATGGGGGTAATACCACTACTGTTATGGTGGTCTTAGAAAACTGCTCCGATGAAGACTCCATGATATCCGCTCAAGCTTCATCAACATAGTCATCATCGCTGTCGTCGGGGTCCGAGTCGGTGTCGTCGATGATGATATAGTTATTCGGGCAATTGGAATCGTCGTCTTGTCTGCCTGGTGAGGGGTCTCCCATGAAAACTCCTAGCTTCTTGGTTAAGTCGTCATTCTTCTCCACTAGCACTTCAATTTCTTCCATGTAATCTTCACGTGTAGCCCTGAGTTCTTCCTCTAGCTCTGTGATCTTGGTCAAGGCCTTCTCCAGATCCATCATGCCTGCGCACATCTGGTTCTCCTGACGTCAGATGTGCTGGTTTAACTCCTGGATAAAAGCTGCGATTGATCTATCCCTCCTGGTGCTGATCATCTCCCATTGCTCATCTCGGTGCCCACAAATCTGGTAGATAGTATCCTTGAGATCATTGCGGTAAACTTCTCCAATACGTCCCATGGTGATGTGGGCTGTTGCTACGTCTCGAGCTTGCGTTGGTTTTCCCCGAAGAGGAGGGGATGATGCAGCACAGTAGCGTAAGTATTTCCCTCAGTTTTTGAGAACCAAGGTATCAATCCAGTAGGAGGCCACGCGCAAGTCCCTCGTACCTCTGAAACGATAGCTACTCGCAACCAACGCGATTAGGGGTTGTCAATCCGTTCACGGTCACTTACGAGAGTGAGATCTGATAGAGATAATATTTTTGGTATTTTGGTATAAAGATGCAAAGTGAAAAATAAAAGCAAAGCAAGTAAATAAAGTGATGGAGATTGATATGATAAGAATAGACCCGGGCGCCATAGGTTTCACTAGTGGCTTCTCTCAAGAGCATAGATATTCTACGGTGGGTGAACAAATTACTGTTGCGCAATTGACAGAATTGAGCATAGTTATGAGGTTATCCAGGCAATGATCATGTATATAGGCATCATGTCCGAGACAAGTAGACCAAAACGATTCTGCATCTACTACTATTACTCCACTCATCGACCGCTATCCAGCATGCACCTAGAGTATTAAGTTAAAAACAGAGTAACGCCTTAAGCAAGATGACATGATGTAGAGGAATAAATTCATGTAATATGATAAATACCCCATCTTGTTATCGTCGATGGCAACAATACAATACGTGACTTGCAACCCTTCTCACATCCTTTGGGTAAGGACACCGCAAGATTGAACCCAAAGCTAAGCACTTTTCCCATTGCAAGAACTACCAATCTAGTTGGCCAAACCAAACGGATAATTCAAGAGACTTGCAAAGATAACTCAATCATACATAAAAGAATTCAGAGAAGAATCAAATATTTTCCATAGATAAGCTGGATCATAAACCCCCAATTCATAGGTCTCAACAAACACTCTGTAAAAAGAAGATTTCATCGAATAGATCTCCACACGAGAGGGGGAGAACATTGTATTGAGATCCAAAAAGAGAGAATAAGCCATCTAGCTACTAACTATGGACCCAAGGTCCAAGTAAACTACTCACACTTCATCGGAGGGGCTATGGTGTTGATGTAGAAGCCCTCCGTGGTGGGTGCCCCTCTGGCGGAGCTCCTAACAGCCCCAAGATGGGATCTCATGGATACTGTGAAGTTGCGGCGGTGGAATTAGGTTTTGGCTCCTCTTCTGATCTGTTGGGGGTACGTAGGTATATATAGGAGGAAGGAGTACGTCGGTGGAGCGTCAGGGGGCCCACGAGGCAGGGGGGCGCGCCTAGGGGGGAGGGCGTGCCCCCCACCCTCGTGACCGCCTCTGGCACTCCTTGGAGTAGGGTCCAAGTCTCCTGGATCACGTTCGGTGAGAAGATCACGTTCCCGGAGGTTTCATTCCGTTTGGACTCCGTTTGATATTCCATTTCTTCGAAAAACTGAAATAGGCAAAAAACAACAATTCTGGGCTGGGCCTCCGGTTAATAGGTTAGTCCCAAAAGTAATATAAAAGTGGAAAATAAAGCCCATTATAGTCCAAAACAATAGATAAAGTAGCATGGAGCAATCAAAAATTATAGATACGTTGGAGACGTATCGTATCCCCAAGCTTAATTCACCTTTCGTCCTCGAGTAGGTAAATGATAAAAGAGAATTTTTGATGCGGCGTGATACTTTGGCATAATTTCAATGTAAATCTTCTTAATTGTGATATGAATTTTCAGATCCGAAAGATTCAAGACAAAAGTTCATATTGACATAAAAATAATAATACTTCAAGCATACTAATCAAAATAATTATGTCATCTCAAAATAACATGGCCAAACAAAGTTCATCCCTACAAAATCATATGGTTAGACTATGCTTCATTTTCGTCACACAAAGATGTTCCCAACTTCTATACCCCCGATGACAAGCCAAGCAATTGTTTCATACTTAAATAATCTCAAACGTTTTCAACCTTCACGCAATACATGAGCGTGAGCCATGGATATAGCACTATGGGTGGAATAGAATATGATGATGGGGATTGTGTGGAGAAGACAAAAAGGAGAAAGTCTCACATTGACGAGGATAATCAACGGGCTATGGAGATGCCCATCAATTGATGTCAACATGGGGAGTAGGGATTGCCATGCAATGGATGCACTAGAGCTATGAATGCTCAACAAAAGAAAACTAGTGGGTGTGCATCCAACTTGCTTGCTCATGAAGACCTAGGGCATTTGAGGAAGCCCATCGTAGGAATATACAAGCCAAGTTCTATAATGAAAAATTCCCACTAGTGAAACTCACTATATGGAAAACATGGTGCTACTTTGAAGCACAATATATGAGACTCACTACATGAAGAATGAGGTGCTACTTTGAAGCACAAAATATGAGACTCATTACATGAAGACCATGGTGCTACTTTGAAGCACAAGTGTGGAAAAAGAGATAGTAGCATTGCCCTTTTCCTTTTTTTGGCCTTTTTTTTATTTTGGCATTTCTCTTTTTTGTTGGGCAATGCTCTAATAATGATGATCATCACACTTCTATTGATTACAACATAAGGATTACAACTCGAAACTAGAACAAGGTATGACTCTATATGAATGCCTCCGTGATGTCTGGGATGGTGCAATGAATCAAGAGTGACATGTATGAAAATAATGCATGGTGGCTTTGCCACAAATACAATGTCAACTACATGATCATGCAATGGCAATATGACAAAAGTAATGTATATCATAATAATGATGAACGGAACGGTGGAAAGTTGCATGGCAGTATATCTCGGAATGGCTATGGAAATGCCATAATAGGTAGTTATGGTGGCTGTTTTGAGGAAGATATAGGGAGGTTTATGTGTGATAGAGCGTATCATATCACGGGGTTTGGATGCATCGACGAAGTTTGCGCCAACTCTCAATGTGAGAAAGGGCAATGCACAGTACCGAAGAGGCTAGCAATGGCGGAAAGGTAAGGTTGCGTATAATCCATGGACTCAACATTAGTCAAAAGAACTCATATACTTATTGCAAAAATTTAGAAGTCATCAAAAATCAAGTACTACGCGCATGCTCCTAGGGGGGTAGATTGGTAGGAAAAGACCATTGCTCGTCCCCGACCTCCACTCATAAGGATGCACAAGCCAAGTACACTTCATGCTTCAAATTTGTTACACAACTTTAACCATACGTGCATGCTACGGGATTTTCTAACTTCAACACAAGCATTTCTCAAATTCACAACTACTCAACTAGCATGACTTTGATATTATCACCTCCATATCTCAAAACAATTATCAAGCATCAAACTTATCTTAGTATTCAACGCACTCAAAAGAAAGTTTCACATATCATGAACACCAAGTATATTAACATTAAGAAAATTACCATGCTATTAACGACTCTCAAAATAATCTAAGTGAAGCATGAGAGATCAAGTTTCTTTAAAACAAATCCATGTTGGAGATATGCCCTAGAGGCAATCATGTATGATGATATTTCCTATGTGTTTATGAATAAAGATAGTCCTTGGACAATATCAATGATGTGTATCAGCAAGTACGTGACTTGTTTGTGGGACTATGCATTGTATGATGACTGTCCTAAAAGGTCCGTAGTCGAAAGGGTTGTGTGGACGCCAATGACTATACTGGCATATGACACGGTCGATGGCTTGGTCTCACTAGCCATGGAGCATTGGATGCTAACCGGATAATATGGACTTGGAAAGGTCTGGTCGGATTCGACGTAGTCGGATCCGAGTCGAGATAAGGGCCGAGTCGGACAGACCCAACTATGAGACGCAGCGATATGTCATCTGTGAGTCTCTAGTGCAACATACGTTCTATGTCCTAAGACCTGAGCTGACGCATGTACTCGGGATGGAGACAGACTTGCTTTGGGCCGACCAAACGCTACTCCGTGACTGGGTAGTTACAAAGGTAGATTTCGGGTTTGTCCAGTCCCATGCTACGAGACATGGTCGAGCAAGATGGGATTTTCCCCTCCGATCAGGAGAGATATACTCTGGGACCCTCGTGTGATCCGACCAGGATAAGCATGGCCATGCGACAAGGATTATGAGATAATCCGGTTTGTGGTTGGTATCACTGGAACGAGAAAGAGGTCGGGCTAGCACAAGGATGACAGTCTCGCCTTGAGCCCGACAACATATATCGTGTGGCAAAGGGAACACAAGTGTGACACGTTGTACAGGTTCGCCTAACCAGCTCATAGTCTGCTTGGTGGTCGGCACGCCTTGCTAGAGGCCGCTACCAACCGTGCAGGTCGGAGGTGATCCGAACTGTGACCAAGCCGACTTGAACCTAAGGGGTCACGCGCTTAAGGGAAGGAACCTACGAGGTTGGTTCGTACGACACTGGTCGGATGTGATCCGAACTGGACTAGGAACGTGACCGAGTAGACTTTGGGCTTTAGGGTCCGTGCGAGGCCCAAGTGTTGAGCCGGCGACGGACGCCTATATAAAGTGGAGGTACGGCACACTCATGTGGTTGATCGCTTCGGAATTGCGACTAGGGTTTGCATGTGTTGCGAATAGCTACCTCTACTCGCCGCCGACTGTGTTGATCGGACCTAGCAGTCCGCCGCAGGTGTTCCTCCTGCACGCGCGGATACTGTTAGAGGCGGTGCACTTGCGCCGCTCCGGCGAACTCGTACGTGGGATCGGACGACCGACTGTTCGAGGGAGATCGGACGCGGAGGAGACGATCCACGCCGACACGCTGCCTCAACTCTTCTTCTGCTGCACGACACTGCGCGTCTAGTGGTAACGAACTGTGATCTATCTCCCGTAGCATGTTCCTGGATGTTCTGCACGTAGGAAAATTTTAATTTGCAGTCAACGCACCCTACTGTAGAACCCAACAATCCACCACCATGCTCTAAAATATCTAAGTGAAGCACTAGAGCAAAAATTATCACGCTCAAAAAGATATAAGTGAAGCACTATGAGCAAATTATCAAGCTCAAAAGATATAAGTGAAGCACATAGAGTATTCTATCAAATTTCAATTCATATATGGCTCTCCCAAAAGGTGTGTACAGCAAGGATGATTGTGGTAACTAACAAGGAAAGACTCAAATAATACAAGACGCTCCAAGCAAAACACATATCATGTTGGTGAATAAAAATATAGCTCCAAGTAAATTACCGATGGAAGTAGATTTAAAGAGGGGATGCCTTCCGGCATCCCCAAGCTTTGAATTTTGGTGTCCTTGGATTATCTTGGGGTGCCATGGGCATCCCCAAGCTTAGGCTCTTGCCACTCCTTGTTCCATAATCCATCAAAAGAATTCACCCAAAACTTGAAAACTTCACAACACAAAACTCAATAGAAATCTCGTGAGCTCCGTTAGAGAAAGAAAAAAAAAGACTACTTTAAAGTACTGTAATGAACTAATTTTTTATTTATATTGGTGTTAAACCTACTGTATT
Organism: Aegilops bicornis; assembly: GCA_021605145.1. NCBI lineage: Eukaryota > Viridiplantae > Streptophyta > Magnoliopsida > Poales > Poaceae > Aegilops > Aegilops bicornis. The sequence continues at coordinate 312,246,617 of CM038673.1, forward strand.
CCAACTTCTCTATGGTTCATAAATTATTTTACTAGCCATAGATTCATCAAAATAAGCAAACAACACACGCAAAACAGAATCTGTCAGAAATAGAACAGTCTGTAGTAATCTGTAACTAACGCAAACTTTTGGAACCCAAAAAATTCTACAAAAATTAGACGACCTGGAAAATTGGTTTATTGATCAGAAGCAATTGGAATCAGTATTTTATCACGTTCTGGTGATTTTTAACGATTCGTGCACTGAGCACAAAGATTCTGGAAATTACAGCAAGATCAAATAACTATCATCCAAGAAGATCCAATAGGTTCAACTTGGCACAAAAACTAATTAAAAGATAAAACCACATCTAAACAGAGGCTAGATAAATTATATATTCCTAAACAGAAGCAAAAACAAAAAACTAAAAATAAAATTGGGTTGCCTCCCAACAAGCGCTATCGTTTAACACCCCTAGCTAGGCATAAAAACAAGGATAGTTCTAGGTATTGCCATCTTTGGTAGGCAATCCATAAGTGGCTCTCATGATAGATTCATATGGTAATTTTATTTTCTTTCTAGGAAAGTGTTCCATGCCCTTCTTTAAAGGGAATTGGAATCTAATATTTCCTTCCTTCATATCAATAATTGCACCAATCGCTCTAAGGAAAGGTCTACCAAGAATAATAGGACATGAAGGATTGCAATCTATATCAAGAACGATAAAATCTACGGGCACATAATTCCTATTTGCAACAATAAGAACATCATTAATTCTTCCCATAGGCTTTTTAATAGTGGAATCCATAAGATGCAAGTTTAGAGAGCAATCATCAAAATCACGGAAATCTAGCAAATCACACAAAGTTTTGGGAATAGTAGAGACACTAGCACCCAAATCACACAAAGCACGAAACTCATAATGTTTAATTTTAATTTTAATAGTAGGTTCCCACTTATCATGGAGTTTCCTAGGGATAGAAATTTTCAACTCAAGCTTTTCTTCATAAGATTGCATCAAGGCATCAACAATGTGTTGGTAAAAGCCTTATTTTGACTATAAGCATGAGGAGAATTTAGCACGGATTGCAACAAGGAAATACAATCAATTAAAGAGCAGTTTTCATAATTAAATTCCTTGAGATCCAATATAGTGGGTTTAGTAACATCTAGATTTCTATTTCTTTCAATCCCACTTTTATCAATTTCATCATCAAGATCTAAAAACTCCGAATTCTTAGAACGCCTTCTACGTAAAGGAAGATCATATTCAGTTTCATCAAGATTCATATTGCAAAACAAAAGATTTAATAGGGGACACATCAATAACTTTTAGATCTTCATCTTGATTTTCATAGGAATTAGAAGAACACGCTTTAATAAAGGCATCTTTGGAAGCACGCATCCTAGCGGTTCTTTCCTTGCACTCATCAATGGAAATTCTCATAGCTTTGAGAGACTCATTGATATCATGCTTAGGAGGAATAGATCTAAGCTTTAAAGAATCAACATCAAGAGAAATTCTATCAACGTTCCTAGCCAAATCATCAACTTTAAGCAATTTCTCTTCAAGCAAAGCATTAAAATTCTTTTGTGAATTCATAAACTCTTTAACACTATTCTCAAATTCAGAGGGCATCTTATTAAAATTTCCATAAGAGTTGTTGTAGGAATTTCCAAAACTATTAGAAGGATTACTAGGATAAGGCCTAGGATTAAAATTCCCTCTATACGCGTTGTTTCCAAAACTATTCCTACCAACAAAATTCACATCCATAGGTTCATTATTATTCTCAATCAAGGTAGATAAAGGCATATCATTAGGATCAGAAGAAACACTCTTAATAAATAACTTCATAAGTTCATCCATCTTTCCACTCAAAACATTGATTTCTTCTATAGCATGCACTTTTTTATTAGTAGATCTTTCAAGATGCCATTGAGAATAATTAACCATAATATTATCTAGGAGTTTAGTAGCATCTCCTAAAGTGATTTCCATGAAAGTGCCTCCCGCGGCCAAATCTAAAAGATTTCTAGAAGCAAAATTTAATCCAGCATAATTTTTTTGTATAATCATCCACAAGTTCAAACCATGAGTAGGACAATTACGTATCACTAATTTCATTCTCTCCCAAGCTTGTGCAACATGTTCATGATCAAGTTGCTTAAAATTCATAATATCGTTCCTAAGAGAGATAATCTTAGCGGGAGGAAAATACTTAGAGATAAAAACATCTTTGCACTTGTTCCAAGAATCAATACTATTTTTAGGCAAAGATGAAAACCACGCTTTAGCATGATCTCTAAGCGAAAAAGGAAATAGCTTCAATTTAACGACATCATTATCGACATCTTTTTTCTTTTGCATATCACATAAATCAACAAAGCTATTCAGATGAGTAGCGGCATCTTCACTAGGAAGGCCGACAAATTGATCTTCATAACGAGATTCAACAAAGCAGTATTGATTTCACAAGATTCAGTATTGGCAAGAGGAGCAATGGAGTGCTAAGGAAATCATTATTATTGGTATTGGTGAAGTCACACAATTTGGTAGCATCTTGAGCCATCGCGACAAACAAGAAATCCAACACACGAGCAAACAAAAGGCAAAGGGAAAAGGAGGAGGAGATTGGGAAAGAGAGGGCAAATAAAACGGCAAGGGTGAAGTGGGGGAGAGGAAAACAAGAGGCAAATGACAAATAATGCAATGCGAGAGATAGGGATTGTGATGGGTACTTGGTATGTTGACTTTTGCGTAGACCTCCCCGGCAACGGCGCCACAAATCCTTCTTGCTACGTCTCGAGCTTGCGTTGGTTTTCCCCGAAGAGGAGGGGGTGATGCAGCACAGTAGCGTAAGTATTTCCCTCAGTTTTTGAGAACCAAGGTATCAATCCAGAGGAGGCCACGCAAGTCCCTCGTACCTGCAATAACCAATAATAGCTACTGCAACCAACACGATTAGGGGTTGTCAATCCCTTCACAAACACTTACGAGTGAGATCTGATAGAGATAATATTTTTGGTATTTTGGTATAAAGATGCAAAGTGAAAAGTAAAAGCAAAGCAAGTAAATAAAGTGATGGAGATTGATATGATAAGAATAGACCCATGGGCCATAGGTTTCACTAGTGGCTTCTCCAAGAGCATAGATATTCTACGGTGGGTGAACAAATTAATGTTGAGCAATTGACAGAATTGAGCATAGTTATGAGGTTATCCAGCAATGATCATGTATATAGGCATCACGTCCGAGACAAGTAGACCGAAACGATTACGCATCTACTACTATTACTCCACTCATCGACCGCTATCCAGCATGCATCTAGAGTATTAAGTTAAAAACAGAGTAACACCTTAAGCAAGATGACATGATGTAGAGGAATAAATTCATGCAATATGATAAATACCCCATCTTGTTATCCTCGATGGCATAAATACAATACGTGCCTTGCAACCCCTTCTGTCACTGGGTAAGGACACCGCAAGATCGAACCCAAAGCTAAGCACTTGTCCCATTGCAAGAACTACCAATCTAGTTGGCCAAACCAAACGGATAATTCGAAGAGACTTGCAAAGATAACTCAATCATACATAAAAGAATTCAGAGAAGAATCAAATATTTTCCATAGATAAGCTGGATCATAAACCCACAAATCATCGGTCTCAACAAACACACCGCAAAAAGAAGATTACATCGAATAGATATCCACGAGAGAGGGGTAGAACATTGTATTGAGTCCAAAAAGAGAGAACAAGCCATCTAGCTACTAACTATGGAACCGAAGGTCTGAAGTAAACTACTCACACTTCATTGGAGGAGCTATGGTGTTGGTGTAGAAGCCCTCCATGGTGGATGCCCCCTCCGGCGGAGCTCCATAACAGGCCCCAAGATGGGATCTCGCGGATACAGGAAGTTGCGGTGGTGGAATTAGGTTTTTGGCTCCATATCTGATCTGTTGGGGGTACGTAGGTATATATAGGAGGAAGGAGTACGTCGGTGGAGCGTCAGGGGGCCCACGAGGCAGGGGGCGTGCCCAGAGGGAGGGGCGCGCCCCCCACCCACGTGACCGCCACTGGCACTCCATGGAGTAGGGTCCAAGTCTCCTGGATCACGTTCGTGAGAAGATCACGTTCGAAGGTTTCATTCCGTTTGGACTCCGTTTGATATTCCGTTTCTTTGAAACACTAAAATAGGCACAAAAAACAACAATTCTGGGTTGGGCCTCCGGTTAATAGGTTAGTCCCAAAAGTAATATAAAAGTGGAAAATAAAGCCCATTATAGTCCAAAACAATAGATAAAGTAGCATGGAGCAATAAAAAATTATAGATACGTTGGAGACGTATCAGCCGCCATGCTCTTTCCTAGATTCCAGGTTGGTGCATCAAAGGAAAACTCTATGGGCTCTATGACTGGTGCGAACGTCCTTCCTGGAACTTGAACTTGAATCATCCAACGCTCCTCTTCGGGTAAAGTGGCGTTGTAGGTCCCGGTGAAGCTTGGTACTCCGATGTTCAGGTATCTAGTGACTTCCTTCAAGTGACATCCAAAGGGTGTATCTTCATCCGGTTGCGTGAACTAGTTCCTTGCATCCACCATCCTAAAAGAGTAGAAAAGATGAGGAGTCAGAAATGAGAAGAAAGAGTAGTGATATAGGGCTTTATCTTAGTGGTCATGTCCTACAGTCAGCGTGTGCTCTGATACCATCTTGTAGCGACCAGACCTTAAACAGCCTGACCTCTGTGCATCGATTGTCATCCTGGATCAAGAATACTTGACACGCATGCAGTACTTGAAGGATTTATAACGAGTAGCAATCACACACTTAGTACATCGAATGTCTCAAAAGAGAACTTATTACAATAAATATGGCTTAAGGCCATCTAATAACGATAACAGGAAGGCTTGGAAGATAAGCGAGTCCATCAACTCCAACGGCATCATCGAGTATAGAACCACGACCTAAGGCACCTTACTCGTCGTTCGAAAAGTCTGCAACATGAACGTTGCAGCCCGAAAACGGGTCAAGACATGGAATATCTTTGGCAATGTAACACATAGAGAGTAATATGAAAGAGTAATGCTATACTACATGCATACATGGCTGGTGGAAAGCTCTATGGTTACAGTTTTGCGTGAAGCCAATTTTTCCGTACTGCAAAGGAATACATTTTATTTAACAATCATGGTGGTTGTTAAACATTGAGAATGGTTGACAGCATTCTCAATCCCAATTAAGCATCATCAATTAAAAACCCAACAACATTAATTAGAGTAACATGATGAGATTCACATGATAATCCAAGTACTAGATACTCAAGATGTCCATAACCGGGGACATGGCTAACCATGATTAGTTTGTTACACTCTGCAGAGGTTTGTGCACTTTTCCCCACAATACTCGATCTCCTCAGTTGGGATTCTCGCACTACATGGTGTTTGAGAAACGGGTGACCGAGACATAGCCTTTCAGAAGAGCTAGCACCTTACGAACGGGTAGACAATATCAACCTACACCCCCTACATCTGCTAGTCTACCACTGTAAGAGTTCGCACGACTTAGTCAACTATGCTAGAGCCCATAGTAGCTTGTGGCTGCACACATAAGTTTCTAGCATGAATAATCTCATGATCCCTTTGAGCCTGGGTGGCGGTCCAAAAGAAACAGGAAATCCTGGAATACCCAGGTACCTCAATCCACCCAGATGTGTGTTTAAGTTGCCACCTTAAAATAAACCATTAATTAACAATCTCACATATGTCATGGATACACTCACCCAATCCACGTCTACTAGCATAGCATGGCATAATAAGCAAACGTAGAAGTAACTCCCAAGGGTTTGAGGATTGATCTAATGCATAAAAACTGGGTATGTAAAAGGGATATGATCAAAGTGTTACTTGCCTTGCTGATGATCTGTGAAACCTAGAGATTCAAAGTAGCAAGCGGCGCACTCCGGGTACTCTATCGCAAAAAAACAAGCATACAATAAGTACTCATCTAATGCACATGTAAAACTCAAATAAAAGATCTAACCAGAAAGTTCAACTTAAGAACTCCGGTTTGCAAAAAGAATCAAATCGAACGAAGCAACGAAAGTCAAACGGCGAAAGAAACAAGCTTCGTTTACTAATCTGGACCTAAGTAAAATTTTACAGAGGCAAAAACTTGTTTGAGTTGATTATTCAGAAAGAGGGTTTCGAGGCGAAACTCTAGGCGCTTGAATTGCCTGATTCCGATAAACGAGCGAAAAGTTATACTAGATCGAAAATCGGATCAGAAATCGCGATCAGAAAAATCGCGGAATAAATCCGAGAAAAAGAAAAACGATGAACAGATTAACGAACGAACATTCGTTATCTGGATCTAAATGATGAGCGCGTTCGTTAAAAGGAACGAACGAGCGAACGCTCGCTAATTAACCTAAATCGGAAAAAATCGATCTAATAAAAAAACGGATCTAAAAAAACCGACGAAAAACCGACGGAAAAACCGAACGGTTTTTCTAAAAAAACGGCGGCGGCGGGGTCAACCTCGGTGTGCGGGTCCGGCTCGGCGGGCGGTGGCGGCGGTATATGGCGGCGGCCGGCTAGTGTTTGTGGCGGCGGTGGACTTGAGCAATGAGGCGGCTGGGCGGCGCTATATAAAGGCCCCGGCCAGGGGAGTCCTGGCCGATCCCGACCCATAGTCGGTTCGTTTTTCTTAATAATTTTCGCGCAGAAAAACAAACGAAAGAAATACTAAACAGACTCCAAAAATCTCCAAATAAATTTTCCCCGGCTTCTAAAATCAAGCCGGACAAGATGAACATTTATTTGGAGCCTAAATGCAATTTTGAAAAACGCGCATTTTTCCTAAATTCAAATAAAATAGCGATAAACTACAAATAAAAATCTTATTTGATTTTTATTATTAAATCTTCAATATTTCTTTATTTTGGGAAAGTCATTTTATTGCCTCTCTCATATTTTGATAATAGAAATAATCGAAGATAAAATAAATAAAATCAAATGATCCTATTTTCAGAATTTGAGAAAACTCAAATATGAAAATCACGAAATCTCCAACTCTCTCCGTGGGTCCTTGAGTTGCGTGAAATTTCTAGGATCAAGCCAAAATGCAGTAAAATATGATATGCAAATGATGATCTATGTATAACATTCCAAATTGAAAATTTGGGATGTTACAAACCTACCCCACTTAAGATGAATCTCGCCCTCGAGATTCGGGTTGGCTAGAAAATAGGTGAGGGTGGTCCTTCAGCAGGTCTTCTTCTCGCTCCCAGGTGGCTTCATCCTCGGTGTGGTGGCTCCACTGGACCTTGCAAAACTTTATAACCTTGCTGCGGGTGACTCGGCTGGCATACTCGAGAATTTTAACTGGTTTCTCCTCGTAGGTCAAATCATTACCCAACTCAATTGCTTCCAGCGGCACAGTATCCCTCAGCGGTATATCAGCCATCTCTGCATGGCACTTCTTCAACTGGGAAACGTGGAACACGTCGTGAACTCCTGACAATCCTTCGGGCAATTCCAACTTGTAAGCAACTTCTCCCATGCGCTCCAAAACTTTGTATGGTCCCACAAAACGTGGCACTAATTTTCCTACTCCAAAACGCTTAACTCCTCGAAGTGGAGATACTCGAAGATAGACTCTATCTCCGACTTCGTAAACTATCTCATTGCATTTTGAATCTGCATAGCTCTTCTGCCTAGACTGGGCTACCTTGAGCCTATCGCGAATCAACTTCACCTTCTGTTCAGATTCCTTAATCAAATCTGGTCCAAACAACTGACGGTCTCCAACTTCATCCCACAACAATGAGGTTCTCGCACCTCCTTCCTGCATAAGGCTTCGAAAGGGGCCATCTTCAAACTGGATTGATAAGTGTTGTTGTAAGAGAGCTCTGCATACGACAAATTGTCGTCCCAACTAGATCCATAATCTAGTGCACAAGCTCTCAGCATATCCTCCAAAATCTGATTGACTCTCTCGGTGCATCCATGCATCTGCGGATGACAAGCTGTACTAAACTCTAGCCTGGTAACCAAAGTTTCGTGCAACTTATTCCAGAACTTTGAGGTAAACTGGGTTCCTCTATCTGATACAATGCTCCTCGGAACTCCATGCAGACATACGATCCTGGTCATGTATATCTTAGCCAACTTGGCACTGCTGTAAGTGGTCTTCACTGGGTTGAAATGAGCTACCTTCGTCAAACGATCGACTACAACCCAAATCGATTCATAGCCTAAACGAGTCCTGGGCAATCCCGTGATAAAGTCCATGCCTAATTTTCCCCACTTCCATTCAGGTATCGGCAATGGCTGTAACAAACCTGCTGGCTTCTGATGTTCTGCCTTCACCCTCTGACATACATCACAAACTGCTACATACTCCGCAATATCCTTCTTCATTCCGGTCCACCAGAAAGTGTCCTTCAAATCCAAATACATCTTGCTATTTCCTGGGTGAATCAAGTACGGCGAATCATGGGCCTCTTGCAAAATCAACTTCCTGATCTCCGGATCATTAGGAACATAAACGCGGTCCTCAAACCATAGGGTATCGTGCTCATCCTCACGAAATCCTTTAGCTTTTCCCTTGCTCATTTTATCCTTAATAGAGTCAATCTCCTTGTCGATTGCTGAGCTTCTCGATCTTATCCATCAAAGTAGACTGTATCTCCAATGCTGCTACATAGCCTCTCGGAACTATCTCCAAACATAGCTCTTGAAATTCCTCGGCTAACTCCTTTGGTAAACCTTCGGTCATTAGTGTGTTGACATGGCTCTTGCGGCTCAACGCATCTGCTACTATGTTAGCCTTTCCGGGGTGATAATGCAATCTCATATCATAATCCTTGATGAGCTCCAACCATCTCCTTTGCCTGAGATTCAACTCCTTCTGCGTGAAGATGTATTTCAAACTCTTGTGATCCGTGTACACCTCACAATGGTTTCCAATGAGGAAATGTCTCCAAGTCTTCAATGCGCGTACTACGGCTGCTAAATACAAATCATGTGTAGCATAATTCAACTCATGGGGCTTAAGTTGTCATGAAGCATATGAAACAACTCTTCCCTCCTGCATAAGTACTGCTCCAAGTCCTCGACGTGAAGCGTCGCAATACACCTCATAATCCTTGCTTGATCAGGCAGAATCAACACTGGTGATGTAACCAAACGTTTCTTCAACTCTTGGAAACTAGCCTCACATTCTTCAGTCCAATTGAATTTGGTATCCTTCTTTAATAACTCCGTCATAGGCTTCGCAATCTTCGAGAAATTCTCAATGAATCTCCGGTAGTATCCTGCCAGTCCAAGGAAACTCCGGATCTCTCCAACTGTCGTTGGGGCTTCCTAGTTTGTCACAGTGACAACCTTGGTGGGATCTACTGCTATACCTTCTCCGGATATAACATGTCCGAGGAATCAAACTTCCTTCAACCAAAACTCACATTTCTTTGAACTTGGCATATAACCGATGTTCTCTCGAGCTTCTCAAGTACTAAACACAAATGCTCCTTATGCTCTTCTTCATTCTTTGAATAAACCAAAATATCATCAATGAACACCACGACGAACTTGTCCAAAAACTCCATAAACACCTTGTTCATCATGTTCATGAAATAGGCAGGTGCGTTAGTTAGTCCAAATGACATAACAATATACTCATACAGTCCATACCTGGTGGTAAAAGCCATCTTGGGTATATCCTGCTCCCGAATCTTTAATTGATGGTATCCTGATCGCAAATCGATCTTGGGAAATACCTTAGCTCCTTGCAATTGGTCAATCAAGTCGTTGATCATTGGCAACAGGTACTTGTTCTTAATTGTTACTTCATTCAATCCTCGATAATCAACAACCATTCTCAATGATCCATCCTTCTTCTCCACTAGAAGTAAAGCGATCCCCAAGGCGAAGAACTTGGGCGAATAAAACCTTTATCCAAGAACTCCTTAATCGCTTCTTAATTTCTTCCAAATATTGTGCGGGCATCCGATACGGTCTCTTAGATATCGGCCTGCGTTCGCAAAAGCTCAATCGAAACTCAATGTCTCTATCCGTGGCATGCCCGCAACTCCTCCGGGAACACGCTCGGGTAATCCTTCACCACGGGTACTTCCTCCTGCACAACTCCTGATAAGGAATTTACTTGTGTCCTCTTCGGCTCATGCCGTGACACATACTTGATTCTTCTTCCTTCTGGGGTGGTAAGCAAAATCGACTTACTGGCACAATCGATGTTTCCTCCATACTTTGATAACCAATCCATGCCTAATATCACATCTAACACTTGCGATTCCAATACTATTAGGTCCGAGGGAAACACGTAGTTACCAATCCTTAATGGTAATCGATCACACCATATACTAGCCATATATTCTGCTCCAGGCGAGGTTACTAACATGGTTGACCTAAGGGCTTGGGTTGGCAATTTGTATTTATCCACAAATCCCCTTGATATGTATGAATACGATGCACCCGTATCAAAAAGAACGACTGCAGTAAATGTCTTAACCAAAAAATTACATATTATCGCATCCGGCCGAAGCTTCAACCTCCTCCACGTTAACGTGGTTCACCCGTCCCCTGTTGAAAGGGTTCGGCTTCTTTCCAGAGCTTCCATTGCCATTCCCTTCTGGGCTTCAGGACATTCATTGGCATAATGTCCAGTCTTCTGACTTGGCTCAGGTCTCTCTTGGCTAGGGTTGACAGGTTGGTGCGGTTTTGTCCGTAGCTTCCTCCATTCCCGCTTTCCATTCTTGAAACCATTATGATTGTGCGAGCTACCTCCTCCATGGGTATGCTAAAATTGTCCTCCCGGTTTGGGGTAAAGTGTAGCTTTTGCTGAGCTCCAGAATTGTACTTCCCTTGACCATACTTCCTCTTGCGGTTTTCAATCTGTTGTTGCTTCCCTTCAATCATAAGAGCATCTCCTGGTAGTTGTTGAAAGTTGCTACCATCAACTGCATGCTGAGCTCATCATTCAGTCGTTCCAGAAACTTCTCTTGCTTAGCTGCATCTGTAGCAACGTCATCCGGGGCATAACGTGCTAACTTACTAAAGTCCTCCACATACGGCTTACAGCAAGGCCCTCCTTGGCGTAAGTTGCTTGAAACTCATGCTTCTTCATGGCCATAGCTCCCTCAAACGTGGGCGATGCGGAAAGCTTGTTTGGCCGATCCCATGTGACAAGTGTCAATAGGGTGTGTGGCTGTGTAATTTTCCCACCATGATGCTTGCGGGTCCATCAAGCTGATGTGCGGCAAAACGCACTCTTTCCGCATCTGTGCATCCCGCAGTGGTCAGCTCCTTCCAACCTTGCGGAGCCAATCATCTGCAACAATCGGCTCGGTGCTACTGGAAAACACCGGTGGGTTTAGCCTCAAGAAACGAGTCAAATGGCGAACAGGTGGTGGTGGTGGTGGGTTGTTGTTGTTGTTGTTGTTGCCTTGGTTCTGTACTAGTGCTTGCATCAAGGCATTCTGCTGCTGAATCAACTGAGTGATCTCCGGTGGGAAAACAAATCCGGTTTCGCATCTCGGAGACATCTGAGGGTTTTAGAGAAGATGAGAATATAGAATAGAATGAGGTCTAGTGAGAAAACACTACCCATATGCACATGAGATAAATTCAATCAATATCACTCCAATCAATTCAAACAAGGGCATACAACGGTCTAACTATCGTTACAAAAGTGCTTGGACTATACTAGATACATGGGGGTAATACCACTACTGTTATGGTGGTCTGCTAGAAAACTGCTCCGATGAAGACTCCATGATATCCGCTCCAGCTTCATCAACAATAGTCATCATCGCTGTCGTCGGGGTCCGAGTCGGTGTCGTCGATGATGATATAGTTATTCGGGCAAGTGGAATCGTCGTCTTCTCTGCCTGGTGAGGGGTCTCCCATGAAAACTCCTTGCTTCCTGGTTAAGTCGTCATTCTTCTCCACTAGCACTTCAATTTCTTCCATGTAATCTTCACGTGTAGCCTTGTGTTCTTCCTCTAGCTCTATGATGTTGGTCAAGGCCTTCTGCAGATCCATCATGCCTCACAAGACATCCGGGTTCTCCGACGTCGGATGTGCTGGTTTAACTCTGGATAAAAGCTGCGATTGATCTATCCCTCCTGGTGCTGATCATCTCCCATTGCTCATCTCGGCGCCCACAAATCTGGTAGATAGTATCCTTGAGATCATTGCGGTAAACTTCTCCAATACGTCCCATGGTGATGTGGGCTGCCATGCTCTTTCCTAGATTCTAGGTTGGTGCATCAAAGGAAAACTCTATGGGCTCTGTGACTGGTGCGAACGTCCTTCCTGGAACTTGAACTTGAATCATCCAGCACTCCTCTTCGGGTAAAGTGGTGTTGTAGGTCCCGATGAAGCTTGGTACTCCGATGTTCAGGTATCTAGTGACTTCCTTCAAGTGACATCCAAAGGGTGTATCTTCATCCGGTTGCGTGAACTAGTTCCTTGCATCCGCCATCCTAAAAGACTAGAAAAGATGAGGAGTCAGAAATGAGAAGAAAGAGTAGTGATCTAGGGCTTTAGCTTAGTGGTCATGTCCTACAGTCAGCGTGTGCTCTGATACCATCTTGTAGCAACCAGACCTCAAACAGTCTGACCTCTGTGCATCAGTGTCATCCCTGGATCAAGAATGTCTTTACACGCAAAGACTTGAAGGATTTATAACAGAGTAGCAATCACACACTTAGTACATCGAATGTCTCAAAAGAGAACTTATTACAATAAATATGGCTTAAGGCCATCTAATAACGATAACATGAAGGCTTGGAAGATAAACGAGTCCATCAACTCCAACGGCATCATCGAGTATAGAACCACGACCTAAGGCACCTTACTGTCGTTCGAAAAGTCTGCAACATGAACGTTGCAGCCCGAAAACGGGTCAACACATGGAATATGCTGGCAATGTAACACATAGAGAGTAATATGAAAGAGTAATGCTATACTACATGCATATATGGCTAGTGGAAAGCTCTATGGTTATAGTTTTGCGTAAAGCCAATTTTTCCCTACTGCAAAGGAATAAATTTTATTTAACTATCATGGTGGTTGTTAAACATTGATAATGGTTGACAGCATTCTCAATCCCAATTAAGCATCATCAATTAAAAACCCAACAACATTAATTAGAGTAACATGATGAGATTCACATGATAATCCAAGTACTAGATACTCAAGATGTCCATAACCGGGGACATGGCTAACCATGATTAGTTTGTTACACTCTGCTGAGGTTTGTGCACTTTCCCCACAAGACTCGATCTCCTTCGTTGGGATTCTCGCACTACACGGTGTTTGAGAAACGGATGACCGAGACATAGCCTTTCAGAAGCGCTAGCACCTTACGAACGGGTAGACAATATCAACCTACATCCCCTACATCTGCTAGTCTACCACTGTAAAAGTTCGCACGACTTAGTCAACTATGCTAGAGCCCATAGTAGCTTGTGGCTGCACACGGAAGTTTCTAGCATGAATAATCTCATGATCCCTTTGAGCCTGGGTGGCGGTCCAAAAGAAACAGGCAATCCTGGAATGCCCAGGTACCTCAATCCACCCAGATGTGTGTTTAAGTTGCCACCTTAAATAAACCATTAATTAACAATCTCACATCTGTCATGCATATACTCACCCAATCCACGTCTACTAGCATAGCATGGCATAATAAGCAAACGTAGAAGTAACTCCGAAGGGTTTGATAATAAAACAGGTAATAGGTACTACCTCATCTACTTTCCCAAAACCCACAATTTAATTAGATCCTAATCATGCAATGTTTGAGGATTAATCTAATGCATAAAAACTGGGTATGAAAAATGGATATGATCAAAGTGTTACTTGCCTTGCTGATGATCCGTGAAACCTAGAGATTCAAAGTAGCAAGCGGCGCACTCCGGGTACTCTATCGCAAACAAACAAGCATACAATAAGTACTCATCTAATGCACAGGTAAAACTCAAATAAAAGATCTAACCAGAAAGTTCAACTTAAGACCTCCGGTTTGCAAAAAGAATCAAATCGAGCGAAGCAACGAAAGTCAAACGGCGAAAGAAACAAGCTTCATTTACTAATCTAGACCTAAGTCAAATTTAAAGAGGCAAAAACTTGTTTGAGTTGATTTTTCGGAAAGAGGGTTTCGAGATGAAACTCTAGGCGCTTGAATCGTCTGATTCCGATAAACGAGCGAAAAGTTATACTAGATCAAAAATCGGATCAGAAATCACGATCTGAAAAATCGCGGAATAAATCCGAGAAAAAGAAAAACGACGAAAAGATTAACGAACGAACATTCGTTATCTGGATCTAAATGATGAACGCGTTCGTTAAAAGAATGAATGAGCGAACACTCGCTAATTAACCTAAACCAAAAAAACGGATCTAATAAAAAAATGGATCTAAAAAAACCGACGGAAAAACCGAACGGTTTTTCTAAAAACGGCAATGGGGTCAACCTCTACAAGTGGTCCGGCGACGACGGCAAGGGCGACAGCGACTAGGGTTTGGGGCGGCGGTGGGCTTTGGGGCAGGGGCTGAGGCGGCCCGGGGCGGCGCACTATATAAAGGCCCCGGCCAGGGGAGTCCTGGCAGATCCCGGCCCATAGTTGGTTCGTTTTTTTAAATAATTTTTGCGGAGAAAAACAAACGAAAGAAATACTAAACTGACTCCAAAAATCCCGAAATAAATTTTCTCTGGCTTCTAAAATCAAGCCGGACAAGATGAACATTTATTTGGGGCCTAAATGCAATTTTTAAAAACGCACATTTTTCCTAAAATCAAATAAAATAGCGATAAACAACAAATAAAAATCTTATTTGATTTTTTATTAAATCTTCATTATTTCTTTATTTTGGGAAAGTCATTTTATTCCCTCTCTCATATTATAATAGAAATAATTGAAGATAAAATAAATAAAATCAAATGATCCTATTTTCAGAATTTGAGAAAACTCAAGTATGAAAATCACGAAATCTCCAACTCTCTCCGTGGGTCCTTGAGTTGCGTGAAATTTCTAGGATCAAGCCAAAATGCAATAAAATATGAGATGCAGATGATGATCTATGTATAACATTCCGAATTGAAAATTTGGGATGTTACAGATACCGTAGTCTTTGAGAGTTTGCTTCATCCAGAGAAGTCAACACAAGCAGGATCCAAAGAAGAATGTATTCTCGATTCAAAGAGAGAGAGATACACGCTCGCTTCTTTGAAGACCAACAGACAAGAGATCATCCCAGAAAGTGACATGTGCCTGATGTGGACTTGCGATCAACCTTGTCACCAGCATAATCAGCATTTGAGAATCTAACTAGATCAAACTCTGAGCCCTTTGGATAACATAATCCTAGTGTTGGGGTGTAAGCCAAATATCGAAGAATTTGCTTCACAGCTAAGTGATGCGATTCCTTTGGTGCCACTTGGAATCGGGCACACATGCAAACACTAAGCATTATATCTGGCCTAGATGGACATAAGTAAAGCAAGATCCAATCATGGAGCGATATACCTTTTGATCGAACTATTTACCATTGTCGTCGGGACCCAGATGACTTTTGGTTGGCATTGGCGTCGTGTATCCTTTGCAGTTTTGCATTCCAAACTTCTTCAGGCAATCTTTGAGGTATTTTTCTTGAGATATGAAGATGTCGCTATGCGTTGTTGACGGATTTGGAGACCCGTAAAGAACTTCACCTCGCCCATCATGGACATTTGATATTGCTCTTGCATCATGTGACCAAATTCATCAATGTATTTCTTGTTGGTGCGGTAGAAGATAATGTCATCCACATAGATTTGGCACACAAATAGTTCACCATCATATGTCTTCGTGAAGAGTGTAGGATCTAGTGAACTGTGTTTGAAGCCTTTGCCCTTTAGGAAGTCTTTGAGTGTGTCATACCAAGCACGAGGGGCTTGTTTGAGGCCATACAGTGCCTTGTTGAGCTTTTATACCATATCAGGATGTTTTGGATCTTCAAAGCCTGGAGATTGTGCGACATATACTTATTCTTCTATCTTTCCATTGAGAAAAGCACTTTTCACATCCATTTGATACAGAAGAATGTTGTGATGATTTGCCTAGGCTAGCGATGTCACGAATGGCTTCAAGTCTTGCCACCGGAGAAAATGTTTCATCGAAGTCAATTCCTTCCACTTGAGTATAACCTTGCGCAACGAGACGAGCCTTGTTTCTGACAACTTGACCATGCTCATCTTGCTTGTTGCGATATATCCATTCGGTGCCAATGATATTGTGCTTTCGAGGATCAGGACGCTTGACCAATTCCCACACATTTTTCAGCTCGAACTGTTGAAGCTCTTCTTGCATAGCTTGAATCCATTCAGGTTCCATGAAGGCTTCATCAACTTTCTTGGGTTCAGTTATTGAGACAAATGCAAAATGCCCACAAAAGTTGGTTAGCTGTGTTGCTCTTTGAGTTGCTTTTGAACGAGTGAGTGGACCAGGTGCATTCAAGTTGTCAATTATCTTCTCAATCTCATCATTTGGGGGATTGTCTTCAGACTGAGCATTGTCTTCAGGTTGATTAGGTGCAGAAATGATAAGCTCCTCTTCAGATTGATTCTCAGAGGGTATGATATCTCCAATTCCCATCTACTTGATGGATTCACTTGGAGGTACTTCATCTATCACATTTGGCGTGTGCTCTCTTTGCGAGCCGTTAGTTTCATCGAATCAAGCACATCCACGCTTTCAACCACTTTATAGTGAAAGAGGTTGAAGACTCAGAGAGTGCGAATCCTTTCCATAACCAAGCATAAAACCTTCATGTGCTTTCGGTGCAAATTTTGAAGTGTGATGTGGATCCTTGATCCAGACCTAGCACCAAATACTCAAGTAGCTTACATTTGGCTTCTTACCGCTTAGGAGCTCATAGGATGTTTTCTTGAAGCTTGTGAAGATAAACGCGGTTGATGATGTGACAAGCGTGTCAATGGCTTCAGCCGTAACTTCCGTGGAGTCTTGTACTCATCAAGCATCGTTCGGGCCATCTCAATGAGAGTTATGTTCTTGCGCTTGGCGATGCCATTCTGCTGAGGTGTATAAGGAGCATAGAACTCATGTGTGATGCCAAGTGTATCTAGATAGAGGTCGAGGCCAGTGTTCTTGAACTTAGTGTCGTTGTCGCTTCTGATATGCTTGATCTTGACGCCATAGTTCGTCATGGCACGATTGGCAAAGCGTTTGAAGACATCCTGCACTTCAGTCTAGTAGAGGATTATATGTACCCAAGTATATCTAGAGTAATCATCAACAATTACGAAACCATAGGGGCAAGCAGTAGCATTGAGAGTAGAGTAGTGAGTAGGGCCAAATAGATCCATGTGAAGCAGCTCAAAGGGTTGAGATGTAGTCATGATTGTCTTCGAGTGATGCTTGGCCCTAGTCATCTTTCCTGCTTCGCAGGCGCCACACAAATGGTCCTTCTTGAACTTGACGCCTTCGATGCCCACGACATGCTTCTTCTTCGCGAGAGTGTGCAAGTTCTTCATGCCAGCATGCCCTAGCCTTTGATGCCGTGAGCCAGATTCAAGCCTTTGCTAGAAGACATACGGCCATCCGTGGTCCAAATTGAGAAATCTACAATATATAGATCATCTTTCGATACCCTTCAAAGACTAGAGACTTGTCAGATTCCATTAGTACAAGGCATCGATATTTTCCAAATAGCACAATCATGTTTAAGTCACAAAGCATTGAGATAGACATTAAGTTGAAACCAAGGGATTCAACAAGCATCACTTTATCCATGTGTTGATCCCTTGAGATTGCAACTCTACCTAGACCCAATACCTTGCTTTTACCAAAGGTCGTAAATGTGATGTGACTCTTGTCGATGGACGTAGGGTTGAGTCCATGAGAAGACATCGATCACCAGTCATATGATTAGTGCATCCGCTATCCATAATCCATTCTGAAGCACGAGGTGTCGTAGCCTACAGTGCAATTAGGGGGATAGGCTTCACAAAGAGAAGTGTGAAGCATAAACATTTGACGAGCAAGTGGATTATGAAAGCTTAGATCCAAGTTAGGACTGATTGGATGTATGGCAAATGATTCAGGAACAAAATACATAGTGAGACCATTTGGGCATTTGATCTTGCACCCTACAAGATGTTTTAGGTCCCCAGCAATAGCATCAGACGCCTTTGATTTCCTACCGAGACCTTTCCCCTGCAAAGAAAGTTAATTCTTCTTAACCACCCACATCTTCGAGGGTGGCTTAGAAGCAATGAGTCTAAGTGCAGCATCCGAGAACTTCGCTTTGGAGCCCTAGCAAATAGCCTTGCAGGAGAAGAACGATACTCATATGAATAAGCGTAAAAGTTCTTAGTTCTATGAACATAGCGGTTTGAAGACACACACTCATATTCATAAGTCTGAGTATGGTTTCCCTGCAAAACATTGGCGTTAGGGTGACTCAGGTGAGTCCTCTGTCTGTATGAAGTCTTTGAGTCATATGAAGCCTTTGGTCTGGGATTTGTCTTCCTCCCAGGTGGTGTCATAATGACATTCACAGGAAGATTCTCAAGAAAACTTTTGGGAACCCAGATCTTCTTCATAGGTGGCCCGTTCCTGCAGTTAGTACCAATATATCTGGCAAACACCTCACCATTCTGATTCTTAAATAGTTTATAGTTTGCATCAAAGGATTCATCAATGACAATTGGGCTAGCACAGGTAAAGCCAGATAGGGTGGATGGATCCACTGAAGGTCCCTTTGTAGCAACCCATGTGGTCTTGGGGTACTGCTCAGGCTTCCAGTAGGAGCCATCAACATTCATTTTCCTCTCGAACCCAACACCCTCTTTCCTAGGGTTTCGGTTCAGAATATGCTTTTTGAGGACATCGCATAGTGTTTGATGCCCTTTGAGACTTTTGTACATCCCTGTTTCAAGCAATGTCTTCAACCTAGCATTTTCATCAGCAATAGTAGTGGTGTCCTCCGCAGAGGGGTTAGTTACCACATCAGTAGTTGAAGATATTGCAACAATAGCAGCAGTAGAACATTCAGCAACAGAAGTAGCGTTATCACGCTCAAGGCATTTTAGACAAGGTGGTTCAAATCCTTCATGAGTGGAACTGATCTGTTGAGCGTGAAGTGACTCATTCTCTTTTTGAAGATCTTCATGAGCCGCTCTCAATTTCTCAAGCTCTTGCTTCCTTTGAAGATAATCATAGGAGAGCTTTTCGTGAGTGGTTGTGAGCATTTCATGACGACTTTCAAGTTCCTGGTACTTAGCATGAAGATTTTTAATGTCTTCAACTAAGGACTGAGAACGGGTCATTTCCGCGTCCAACGGGTCATCGCTTTTGTCTAACAGTTTTTGAGTGTGTTCCATAGCTTTCTGTTGTTCAGTTGTAATTTAGCAAGTGTTTTGTAGCTGGGTTTGGATTCACAATCAGAGTCATCTTTCACTTGATGTTTGAAAGTAAGCGTCGCGTGATTTTACCTTGGCACCACGTGCCATGAAGCAGTGAGTCATCTTCACTTGATGTTTGAAAGTAAGCGTCGCGTGATTTTACCTTGGCACCACGTGCCATGAAGCAGTAGGTGGGAGGCGAGTCATCCTCGTCATTATCATCAGTGTTGGTGACGGAGCCATTGTCTTCGGTGTTGAAGATGGACTTGGCGACGTAGGCAGAAGCTAGGGCCAGACTCACAACACCCGAGTCAGACTCCCCCTCAGACTCCACCTCCGCCTCCTCTGAAGCAGACTCCTCTTCTGAATCCATCTCCTTGCCAACAAAAGCATGAGCCTTGCCAATTGAGCTCTTCTTGTGTGATGAAGATCTGGAAGAAGACTTGGAAGAAGACTTTGAGGATTTCTTCTTCTTCTTGTCATCAGAATCATATTCTTTGCCCTTCTTCTTCTTCTTCTTCTTCTTCTTCTTCTTCTTCTTCTTCTCATTGTCCCACTGTGGACACTCAGAGATGTAGTGACCAGGTTTCTTGCACTTGTGACAGGTTCTCTTCTTGTGATCATATGCAGAAGCTTCATCATTTATTGAGCTGGATCGTGAAGACTTTCTGAAGCCTTTCTTCTTGGTGAATTTCTGGAACTTCTTCACAAGCATAGCAAGCTCCTTTCCAAGTTCTTCAGGATCACGTAACTGCGCAATGATTCTTCTTCAGATGAGGAAGCAGCAGCCTTTGCCTTCAAAGCTTCGGGTTCGGCCATAGTTGGGGCCATAGATATCTCGTTTCTCAGATAGCTGGTAATCATGTGTGTTGAGCCTCTCAAGTATGTCAGACGGATCGAGAGTCTTGAAATCAGGGTGTTCTTGTATCATCAGGGCTAAGGTGTCAAATGAGCTGTCAAGAGATCTCAGTAGTGTCTTCACTATCTCATGCTTCGTGATCTCAATGGTGCCTAGTGCATGAAGCTCATTTGTGATATCAGTGAGGCGATCAAATGTGATCTGGACATTCTCGTTGTCATGTCTCTTGAAGCGGTTGAAGAGGTTGCGGAGAGTACTGATACGTTGATCTCGCTAGGTTGAGACGCCTTCATTGACCTTGGACAGCCAGTCCTAGACTAGCTTCGACGTTTCCAGACCACTCACACGACCATACTATCCTTTGGTAAGGTGACCACAGATGATGTTCTTGGCAGTAGAGTCCAGTTGAATGAACTTCTTAACATCAGCAGGGGTGACACCTTCACCAGTCTTGAGAACGCCGTTCTTGACGACATACCATAGATCGACATCAATGGCTTCAAGATGCATGCATCCTATTCTTCCAGTAGGGATATTCAGTGCCATCGAAGATGGGGCACGCAACGGAGACTTTGATTATCCCTGCAGTCGGCGTAGCTAAACTCCAGGTGGTTAAACCAAATCACACAGAACAAGGGAGCACCTTGCTCTGATACCAATTGAAAGGGCTAGTTATCGACTAGAGGTGGGGGTGAATAGGCGATTTTTATGAAAGTGTTCAAAACATGGAAGTTTCGAAGACAGACAATATAAACAACACTATTCTACTTCAGCGGAAGGTAGACTACACTAGACAAGCCATAGTCAAGTATTCAATGAAGTGAAAGCATGAAGACTAGTAGCAGCTAGGTAGTAAAGATCAAGATGGAAGATAGTATGAAGCCAAATGGTAATGTATAGTCACACAAAGTGAAGTCAATCGATAATACAAGCGTGCAATGACTTCACGAAGACAAGCTGTAAGTAAAGAGGAGTAAGAGATAGAACCGGTGGCTTTAGAGGGACAGGATTTGTTCGACCAGTTCGCTTGTCGTGACAATTGTACGCCCGGTTAGGGAGGCTGAGATTCAACTTTCGGAAGACCTCGTCTTCACCTTATTCCCCTTGAGCTAAGGACACACAGTCCTCGCCCAATTACTCTGGTAAGTCTTCAAGGTAGACTTCCGAACCTTCATAGACTTTGTTCACCGGCAATCCACAATGGCTCTTGGATGCTCAGAACATGATGCCTAACCGGCTGGAGGATTCACAGTCCTCAAGTGTAACAAGTCTTCAGATCACGCGGACAGAAAGACTTCAGTGATGCTAAACACTCTTTGGGCTCTGGGTGGTTTGGGCTTTGTCCTCGCAAGGATTCTCTCCCAAAGGCTTCGGAGGTGGGTTCCTCTCAAACGACAAAAGCCATGCACTAACTCTGAGCAGCCACCAATTTATGGTATAGGGGATGGGCTATTTATAGCCACTGGGCAACCCGACCGGATTTGTCTGAAATGACCCTGGGTCACTAAGGAACTGACACGTGTCGCAACGGTCAAATTTCAAACACACGCGGCAGCTTGACTTGGGCTACAAGTAAAGCTGACTTATCCGACCAGGATAAGATTTGCTCTCATTGTCTTCGATCAAATACATAGGATTTGGTTTGAGCATCACTTCAGTCACTCTGACTTTGTTCACTTGGACCCCACTTAATAAAGGCGGTGGTTCCAATGACTCAACAAGGAAGAAAAGGAAACAACAAAACAGCTAAGTCTTCGTGCTCCATAGTCTTCACTCAATGTCTTCTCGCGTCATAGTCTTCAATGTGAATATCTTCACAGACCACCATTGTCTTCAATGTCTTCACACATTTTTAGGGGTCATCTCCGGTAGGTAAACCGAATCAAGGAGGGACTACTGCCTGTGTTATCCTGCAATTCTCACAAACACATTAGTCCCTCAACCAGGTTTGTCGTCAATACTCCAAAACCAACTAGGGGTGGCACTAGATGCACTTAAAGGAAGCAATACAGTTGGATAGTGATTTGACCTACGTGGAGAAACCAGTTAAGATTCTCGAATTTGCCAGCCGAGTTACTCGCAGAAAGGTTATCAAGTTTTGAAAAGTTCAGTGGATCCACCATACCGAGGATGAAGCCACCTGGGAACGAGAGGATGATCTATGCAAAGACCACCCACACCTATTTTCTAGCCAACCAGAATCTCGAGGACGAGATTCATCTTAAGGGGGGTAGGTTTGTAACATCCCAAATTTTCAATTTGGGATGTTATACTTAGGTCATTCATGCATACCATATTTTATTGCATTTTCGTTTTGCGATCCTCGAAATTCTAAGCAACTCAAGGACCCTCGGAGAGAGTTGGGGATTTCACAATTTTCATATTTGAATTCTATCAAATATTGAAACAAGGATCATTTTGGTTTTAATTAATTTTTCTCTCCGAAAATATTTCATATTAAAATATATGAGAGGAGATAATATGACTTCTCCAAAATAAATGAAATATTGGAGGAAAAATATTAAAATCAAATAAATGATTTTATTTGGTTTTCTACAAGTTTATTTGAATTAGGAAAAATACGCGTTTTTCAAAATTGCATTATAGGCCCAAATAAATGTTCGCTTTGTCCGGCATATTTTTAGAGGACGGAGAAAATTTATTTCTGGATTTTTGGAGTCCGTTTAGTATTCCTTTTGTTTCTTTTTCTGCGCGTCGGAATATTATTTTTAAAAAAAGTGACCAACCTACGGGTCGGCCCCCTCTTATAAGCCGCCCCGCAGCCCACCCCGCCGCCGCGCGCCGCCTCCCGAACCCTAGAGCCGCCCCGCCGCCACCGCCAGCTAGCGCCGCCGCCGTCGCCGCTGCCGCGCGCCGCCACACCGCCACCCGTGCGCCACCGCGCCACCTCCCGCCGTTGCTGCCGCCGCCTCCCGCTGCCGCACCGTCGCCCGCCGTCACCGGAGCCACCGCCGCCGCGTCGAATCTCGCCGTTGACCCGTCGTTGACCGATCGGTTTTCCACGGTTAACCCCGTTTTTTTTAGTTTCGGGTTTAATTTATTAGATCAGTTCGGTTTTCCGTCGGTTCACTTATTTTGCGGACGTTCATACATAAGTTCAACGAACACCGTTCACCCGTTAGCCGCAGACAGCGAACGTTCGTTCGTTAGCCTGTTCGTCAGTTTTTCTTTTTCCAGGTTTTTTCCGCGATTATTTTCGATCGCGATTTCTGCCCTAATTTTCAATCTAGTATATCTTTTCGCTTCTTTATCGAAATCAGGCGATTCTAGCGCCTAGATCTTCGTTTCGAAGCCCTCTTTCTGTTTAACCAACTTGAACAAGATTTTGGTACTGTAAAAATTTGACTCTAGTCCAGATTAGTAATCAGATCTTGTTTCTTTCGCAGTTTGAGTTTTGTTGCTCCGTTTGATTTGATTCTATTTGCAAACCGGAGTTCTTAAGTTGAACTTTCTGGTTAGATCTTCCTATTTGAGTTTCACCCTTGCATCTTTGCTTGATTTCTTATGTATGCTACTGTTTGTTTGCGATAGAATTCTCAGAGTGCGAAGCGTGCTACTACGAGTCACTAGGTTTTGCAGATCGTCGGCAAGGCAAGTAACACTTTGATCATACCCCTTTCACACCCGGTTTTTATGCATTAGCTACAACCCTCAAACACTGCATGATTAGGATGTGTTTAACTTGTGGGTATTTGGGAAGTAGATGATGAGGTAGAACCTATTACCTGCTTTATTATCAAACCCTTGGGAGTTACTTCTACGTTATGCTTATTTTTGCCATGCTATGCTAGTAGACGTGGATTGGGTGAGTGTATCCATGATGTATGTGAGTTTATTAATTAATGGTTCAACTTAAGGTGGCAACTTTAATACACATCTGGATGGATTGCTTGTGGGCACTGGAGAATCCGGTGTTGTCCTAGGATATCCCGAGTACCGTGTGATCATCCTATGGTCCGCCACCCAGGCTTAAAGGGATCATAGGATTATTCATGCTAGAAACTTCCGTGTGCAGCCACAAGCCATTATGGGCTCTGGCATAGTTGAGTATGTTGTGTGACCTCTTCCAGTGGTGGGCTAGCAGATGTAGAGGGAAAGTAGGTGTAACTGTCCACCCAGAGTAAAGAGTTAATGCTTCTGAAAGACTGTGTCTCGGTCATCTGTTTCTCAAACACCATGTAGTGCGAGAAATCCAACGGAGGAGATTGAGTCTTGTGGGGAAAAGTGCGCAAACCTCTGCAGAGTGTATAAACTAATCATGGTTAACCGTGTCCCCGGTTAGGGACATCTTGAGTATCTGGTACTTGAATTATTGATTTGATCTCATCACTCTAAAATTAATTTGTTGGGTTGTAAATGATTACCTTAATTGGGATTGAGTTGGAGGAACCTTCTCAATGATCTTTCAACCACCATGATAGTTAAATAAAATTTATTCCTTTGTTGTAGGAAAAAATTGGCTTTTCGCAAAACAATATAACCATAGAGCCTCCACCAGCCATATATGCATGTAGTGATAGCATTTATCTGTTCATTGCTCTACTGTGTTACATTGCCAGCATATTCCATGTGCTGACCCGTTTTTGGGCTGCAACGTATTATGTTGCAAACTTTTCAGATGAGGAGTAAGGTTCGCTAGGCCGTTGTCTTGCACTCAACTATGCCGTTGGAGTTGATGGACTCACTTTATCTTCCAAGCCTTCCGATGTTATCGTTTTAGATGGCCTTAAGCCATATTTATTGTAATAAGTTCTCTTTTGAGACATTCGATGTAATAAGTGTGTGATTGCTACTCTGTTATAAATCCATTTGAGTACTGTGCATGTGAACATTACCGATCCAGGGATGACACTGAAGCACAGAGACTTGACCATCTGAGGTCGGGTCGCTACAAGATGGTATTAGAGCACACGCTGAATGTAGGACACAACCACTAAGAAAAGCCATAGGTCACTCTTCTCGACCCATTTCTGACTCCTCTCCATTTTTCTACTCCTTAGGATGCCGGACACAAGGAACAAGTTTGCACAACCGAATGAAGACACACCCTTTGGAAGACACTTGAAGGAAGTCACTAGACACCTGAACAATGGAATACCAATCTTCACCGGAACCTACACCGCTACTTTACCAGAAGAGGAGCACTGGATGATTTGATTTCAAGTTCCCGGAAGGACATTCACGCTAGTCACTGAACCTATAGAGTTTTCCTTTGATGCCCCAACCTGGAGTCTAGGAAAGATCATGGCAGCTCACATCACCATGGGGCGCATTGGCGAATTTACCACAAGGATCTCAAGGATTCTATCTACCAGATATGTGGGCGCCAAGATGAGAAATGGGAGATAGTCAGCACCAGGAGGGACAGGTCCATTGCAGCATTCATCCAGGAGCTAAACCAGCACATTCGACGCCAGGAGAACCAGATGTGCGCAAGCATGATAGATTTGAAGAAGGCGATGACAAGGATCACCGAGCTAGAAGAGGAACTCAAGTCTACACGCGATGGATATGAGGAGGAAATGACGATACTCATGGAGAAGAATGACGACCTGACAAAGAAGCTAGGAGTTTTCATGGGGGACCCCACGCCAGGAGGAGAGGACGACGATTCCACTTGTCCGGAGAAGTACATCATCATCGACGACACCGACTCCGACCCTGACTATAGTGGTGATGATTATGAAGACAAAGCTGGAGCAGACATCATGGAGTCTTCCACCGATCAAAATTTCTAGATGACCACCATATGACTAGTAGTATTCCCCCTGTATATAGTAGTAGTCTGAGCACTTTTAACGATGGTTCTAGACCGATTGTATGCCCTTGCTTGATTGATTGATTGATATGTTTGTGTTTGTCTCATGTGCATATGGGTAGTGCTTTCTCACTAGACCTCTTTCTATTCTAATCTCTCCCCTCTAAACCCATCAGATGCCTCCGAGACGTGACACCGGATTTTTCTTCCCACCGGAGATCACCCAATTGATCCAGCAGTATAATGCCTTGATGCAAATATTAGTCCAGAACCAAGGCAACAACAACAACAACAACAACAACAACAACAACAACCCGCCTCTAGTGGACAACTTAGCTCGCTTTCTGAGGTTGCAGCCGCCGGTGTTTTCTAGTAGCACCGAGCCAATAGTTGTGGATGACTGGCTACACAGGATTGGAAGGGAGTTGACCACCGCAGGTTGCACAGATCAAGAGGTAGTGAGGGAGTCCTGGATTAGGGGGCGTCTGGATGGCCGGACTATAACCTTTGGCCGGACTCCTGGACTATGGAGATACAAGATTGAAGACTTCGTCCCGTGTCCGGATGGGACTTTCCTTGGCGTGGAAGGAAAGCTTGGCGATACGGATATGTCGATCTCCTCCCATTGTAACCGACTCTATGTAACCCTAACCCTCTCCGGTGTCTATATAAACCGGAGGGTTTTAGTCCGTAGGACGAACAACAATCATACCATAGGCTAGCTTCTAGGGTTTAGCCTCTCTGATCTCGTGGTGGATCTACTCTTGTACTACCCATATCATCAATATTAATCAAGCGGAGTAGGTTTTACCTCCATCGAGAGGGCCCAACCTGGGTAAAACATCGTGTCCCTTGTCTCCTGTTACCATCCGCCTAGACGCAGTTCGGGACCCCCTACCCGAGATCCGCCGGTTTTGACACCGACATTGGTGCTTTCATTGAGAGTTCCTCTGTGTCGTCATCTTTAGGCCCGATGGCTCCTCCGATCATCAACAATGATGCGGTCCAGGGTGAGACTTTTCTCCCCGGACAAATCTTCGTATTCGGCGGCTTTGCACTGCAGGCCAATTCGCTTGGCCGTCTGGAGCAGATCGAAAGCTACTCCCCCAGCCATCAGGTCAGATTTGGAAGTTTGAACTACACGGCTGACGTCCGCGGAGACTTGATCTTCGACGGGCTCGAGCCACAGCCAAGCACGCCGCACTGTCACGATGGGCATGATCTAGCTCTGCCAATCGAGCAGGTCTGGAGGCCGCACCAGTGTCCGCTCCGACCCTTAGCTCGGAGCCGACTGCGCCAATCGAGGACGGGTGGCTGGACACCGCCTCGGGGGCTGCAATCTCTATGGTGATCGAGCCGAACACCATACCTGTCCTTTGCGAAGCTCGTGACTCCAAGGTGCCGGACTCCTCTCCGGACTCCGAACCTTCCGCGCCCCTGCCAATCGAATCCGGTTGGGCACCGATCATGGAGTTCACTGCCGCAGACATCTTTCAGCATTCGCTCTTCGGCGACATTCTGAATTCACTAAAGTCTCTCTCTTTATCAGGAGAGCCCTGGCCGGACTATGGTCAGCAAGGTTGGGATGCGGACGACGAAGAAATTCAAAGCCCGCCCACCACCCACTTCGTAGCCACTGTCGATGATTTAACCGACATGCTCGACTTTTACTCTGAAGACATCGATGGTATGGACGACGATGTAGGAGACGAACATGAATCAGCGCCTATAGGGCACTGGACAACCACCTCATCCCACGATGCATACATGGTGGACACACCTAAAAGAAACGACGACGAGGAACAAAGGGGCGCAACGAGGGATCGTTCCCTCGAAAAGCAGTCAAAGCGGCGGCGCAAGCGCCGCTCCAAACCCCACCTCGACAGAGACAGCAGCCATACAGACCCAGCCATAGAGCAGGGCAAACCGGCGGACGACGAACATGCCATCGAGCAATCGTCCGAACAGGGCAACTTGGATAAACAACCCGTCCCCGGCGAAGACAACAGTCCGGACAACCTCACGCCGGACAAGTTGCTGGAGCAGAAGAACCTCCAAAAAAGGCTCGCCGCCATCAAGCGTAGCCTGAAAAAGCGAAGCGGAAGCTAAAAACTGCTGAAGATGCACTCAGAATTAGATGGAGCAAATTACTCAACACCGCAGACAAATACGGCGACAGTCGCCACACAAAGAGCTATCCGAAGCGAAAATTACTGCCGGAATTTGATGATGAGGCCTTAGAGCCCTCGCAATCAAAAAATAAGGAAGCCACCCGGTCGGACAAACGACCCCATGGCCAACACAGTGCGGCAAAGGACACCGCACAAAAGCCGGCACGCGACGCGCACAAGGATTCACATAAAAAAGATGGCCCAGCCAGATCAGCAATGCAACACATCAAATGTCCGAACATCACGGTACGCCCAAATATAGGGGTGCCGCACACCCCCTATGCTTCACCGATGAGGTGCTGGATCATGAATTTCCAGCGGGATTCAAGCCCGTAAACATAGAGTCTGGATTGAGGATTACATCCTCCACATACACATGGCTAGTGGAGATGACCTCCATGCCATAAAATACTTACCCCTCAAGCTCAAAGGGCCAGCCCGGCATTGTCTTAAAAGCCTTCCCGAAAACACCATTGGAAGTTGGGAAGAGCTCGAGGATGCTTTTCGGGCAAATTTTCAAGGGACCTATGTCCGACCTCCGGATGCAAACGATTTAAGTCACATAACTCAACAACCCGGAGAGTCGGCCCGGAAATTCTGGAACAGATTCCTTACTAAAAAGAACCAAATAGTCGACTGTCCGGACGCCGAAGCCTTAGCAGCTTTCAAACACAACATTCGAGACGAATGGCTTGCCAGACACCTCGGCCAAGAAAAGCCAATAACAATGGCCGCATTAACAAGCCTCATGACCCGCTTTTGTGCAGGAGAGGATAGCTGGTTGGCAAGATGCGATCAGCGACCCAAGTACATCCGGGTTAGGGATGGAAAGGGAAACCGCGACGTAGCAAGGACCAGCGCCGGACCAAGGGAAACAGCCCAAGAGCACGACACCAACGCCGGATTCAAAAGCTCTCGGCAGAATCAGAAAAAGCTGCCCCTCAAGGATAACAGGGACGAGCTATCTAACCTAAAAAAATCTTGGACAAGATATGTCAAATCCACAGTACTCCCGGGAAGCCTGCAAACCATACCCACAGAGATTGTTGGGTCTCCAAGCAATCCGGCAAACTCAACGCCGAACACAAGGGGCTCGATAGACCAAGCGAGGACGATGACGAACCCGACAAGCAGAGCTCCGGAAAACAAAAGAATTTCCCACAAGAAGTCAAAACAGTAAACTCACTTCACGTGACAAAAGGGAAAAACATAGTGGCGCCTATAGAGATACGCGCCATACGGCCTATCCCAGAGGAGTCCCGCCACTAGTTGTTACAACCAATCACCTTCGACCAACAGGATTACTCTAGAAGTATCTGGAACGCAGGCTGGACTGCCTTGGTATTAGATCCGATAATTGACGGACTCCACTTCACACAAGTCCTAATGGACGGCGGCAGTGATCTAAACCTGCTATATCGTGACACAATCCGCAAAATGGGGGACAGACCCAACAACAATTCGCCATAGCAACACTTCCTTTCAAGGGTAACGCCAGCCCAGATGCCCATTGTACGGGCTCTCTCCTGCTAGAAGTTATGTTCGGCTCACCCGACAACTTTCGCCGCAAAAAGCTAACCTTCCACATCGCCCCATTTACAAGTAGCTATCAAGCACTACTGGGACGCGAAGCTTTCGCCCGCTTTAACGCAATACTGCATTATGCATCTCTTATACTTAAAATGCCCGGTCCGCGAGGCATCATCTCATTAAAGGGAAATATCGAGTGTTCCTCGAGCGCGGAAGATTGTGCGGCCTCCTTGACAGCCACACACTAAGCCGGCTTCACTAATCAAAGCACCTAAACAGGCCGTTCAGACCCCGGATATGGCTAGACGAGTCCGGCGTAAACATACAAGGGCTTACTAGCCGCATACCCCCGTACAAGGGGCTCTGCGCATATACAACAAGAGACAATAAAGCTCTCATTTTTTGAATTGTACTTTGTTTATTTAATATAACGTACATTTTTGCACGATCTTTTTCAACTAAGTTCCTCTCTTTTACAGATGAACACCGTGCTACACCCGTGCAGGATACGACACAACGGAGACACAGTACGGCGTGCAAGAGGGACCCGTTCCAAGGATTCTTTTTAGATTAAGACCCTGCTTAAACCTTTTTTACTGTCTCTTGTTGATACACATCCCCGGTTTCTTGCTATAACCGAGGTGGAGGCTGGCGTCTTGGCATTGGCCACGTCAGGATTTTGCGCGTACCTGGACACCAGGGGCTTATTACTAAGGGCGTTGTTCAACCCGTTTTCATAAAGACCGAATACCTTAGGGAGTGTTCGGCGTCGCGACTTTGGCCTTATATGCATCATCTCCGAATCATGTCTTTGGTCAAATGTTGGGTTTGCCTGGCTCCTGTGTTTTGCTGCCTTACGTTCCGCTCTATCGGCTAAGGCGGCACTAGGAGAACTATCGCGATTGTGCCCGGTTCGCCAAAGCGAGCACCTCAAGAGAGAAAGCCGAAAACCTGATCACCGGCTATGATATAGCGTGAGACTGGTCAACCACTTCGATGACCCACCGGAATCTTTAGGATTCCTCCGCATTAACGAAGGGTCGCGTTTCGGTCGTGCACACACGCACCCCAAATTCGGGCGAGCGCGGTGCCCCTAGGGGCTATATAGTAGCCCCACTGTCAAACTCCTATGACTAAGTGAAAGTGATAAAGCATTATAGTCCGGTTGCCTAGTTCGCTACGCTATCACCTCCTTTATAGGACCAAGACGTTGGATCAAGTGTGAAAATCATACTGCGAACACCCCGCATTATATGCGTGGGGATCAAGCCGAAGACTGCCATCTTTCGTGTTATATACACATATACATTAACAGCCGACAGAGGCATTTTAATTCTTGCAGGCACAAGTATAAAAGCTTTTATATTCCATCGAAACATTGTTTTACAATAATACATGTTATTCAACATGATATCCTTCGAAAGCATCGCATCTCTATTAAACGAAGCGCCTGCAGAACTTCCTGAAAATAGTGCTCGGCAGGTACTCGGCTCCCGTCCGAATCTTGGGATGCAACGTCGGTGGCCTTCATCTCTGCCCAGTATGTCTTGACATAGACAAGAGCCATCCGCGCACCCTCTATGCATGCTGACCTCTTCATTGCATTGATATGCGGCACCGCACCAAGGAACTGCTGCACCAAACCAAAATAACTCTTCGGCTCGGG
Source organism: Aegilops bicornis (assembly GCA_021605145.1). Classification (NCBI taxonomy): domain Eukaryota; kingdom Viridiplantae; phylum Streptophyta; class Magnoliopsida; order Poales; family Poaceae; genus Aegilops; species Aegilops bicornis. Next base: position 312,278,032 of record CM038673.1, read on the forward strand.
CCTTTCTGGCCACAGATGACTCACGACATCCTTCATGGCGAGTCCGGATAACCTATTCAGCTCCGCCCATTCGGACAAACGCTCGGTTAATGGAAGTGGGCGCTCTGGATTGTGGAACTGCGACCAAAAAAGCTTTTCCACTTCGTGATCCTGTTGATCTCGGAAGTGTTTGGCGTACGCGGCACTTGCCGCCAAGTCCAGATAAGTATCCGCCGCACTCCACAGCCGGTCCAACTGAGCATATTTAGGATCCCCGAACTTCATCCGCAGCATAAAGGGCTTTCCAGCCGCGATATCTCCGGCCTGACGTAGCTCCTGCTTCATGGCTCTATTGCAGAGCGAGCATCCTTGGCCTCGGTAGTGGCCTTCTCCAGGTCCTTTTGTTCCGCCCGATCTTCTTTTTCAAGAAGCTTGCAGCGGTCGGCAGCATCCTTCAACTTCACAGCCATCTCGGCCATTTCCTTCCTGCTTGGCGGAGCAGCCTGTTCGGCTTTCAGCTCTTCGCCTTTAAGGCAGCCGCATCACTTTTTCTCGCTCGCTCCTTGGCTCGGGCGAGTTCCGCCTCAAGGTTCTCCATGGCAGCGGCACCATCTCGCACCAAGCATACATGTTGTAAGGCACTGGCATCAAGCCCGCTTACCAGGTGTCCGCGGAGAAATTGCATACCTTGTGACTCGTCAAGCCGCTTGTTAACAAGCGCGATGTCGGCATCTGCCACGTCAAGTTGCCGCTTTAGCTCGGAAAATTCATAAGTCCGGCTAGCCACCGGACACTTCGCCACCTACGTAGGAACGCCGACATGTTATACCTAGGACTATGATCCTCGGCGCGCCATCATTTTTGACAACGCACCGAGTCTCAGGGGCTACTATCTATACAGGGCGCATCTTTTATATGCGAAACTGTCAAAAGGTACATCATTTCGCGTACCTTAAAACCTGTCAGTAAACTCTTGACGGCCTCGTGCAACCCGCTCTCCGCGGATGAAATCCTTTCAATCACCATGCCCATCAATGCATGGTGTTCTTCTGAGATAGATGCTCGCCCGAGCAGATCCTTCAGCTCCTCCGACCGTGCACCGGACGGTGCCGGACTCGTCCGAGGGCCTTTTTCGAAGGCCAGACACGGAGGGCTTTGGGGAGCCATACGGCTGCTTTCCGGCCCTGCCGAATTCGGAGAAACCCTCCGTGACGACACCTCAGGGTCGCCCGCCTCGCAAGGCGGTACGACAGGGGGAGGCGTTCCACTCTCCATCATCTCCGGACGAAGATCCCCTGAAGATGAGCTCTGCTGAGAAGGGCTGAGATCCGAACTACAAGGTAAAAATTCAGTTATCTTTCTCAGGAATAGAATAGGGATGTCTCTTATTTTAAAACTCCCCTCTCTACTTACGGCTCGCTGGAGGGCTGATCCCCTTGAGGGCACAGTGCGGCCGAGGCACCTCCCGGTGCAGGACCCTCTGACGAAGATTTCTTCCCCCGCTTTGAGACCATGGTCTCCGGGTCTTCAGAGGCGGTCCTCTTCTTTCCCTGGATGGAGGGATTCTCGATTCCTCCTTTCCTGACAGCCTCCTTCGGGGAGACGGTAGCTTCCTTGTTCCCCTTGGCCTTCTTCCAAAGGCGCAACCTCCAAAGATCCTGGTTAACACGGGATCCGGCGTGGTCTCGGAGGGAGTCGGACACTGATTAGCTTTGCTTTCGCTATCCACTCTGTTTAAGGGACAACTCTTTTAAGGGCAATTTTATGATGAATATACGGATAGCGTGTCCGGGTGCAGGCTACTTACTTGAGTATCCGGGCGATTGCAGCTCAGACCTGCGTCCTCGGTCGAGTCCGGACACATTGCTTGTGATCCGAAGAACAATTTGTACATGTCCATGGGCGTCGCGCCCGTAAAGTGTTGGAGAGCTCGTGGTCCCTCCGGATTAAACTCCCACAGTCGGAGGGGGCGGCGTTTGCAGGGCAAAGTGCGGCGAATCAATATGACCTGCGTCACTACGGCCAGGTTGATGTCTCTTTCCAGGAGATCTTGAATGCGGCACTACAACAAGGGCACGTCCTTGGACGGCCCCCAGTCGAGCCCTTTATTGACCCATGACGCCAGCCGCGGGGGAGGACCCGAGCGAAAGGCAGGTGGCGCCACCCACTTGGTGCCCCCGAGCTGTGATATAAAACCACTCGTTGCCATAAGCTGAACTCCTCTTGAAAAGAGCCCTCGGGCCATGGAGCGTCAACATTCTTGCTTATAACAGCCCCTCAGACTCCGCTTGCTGCCCTTGATCATCTTCGCTCCACTTTGAAGTTCTTAAGCCACAATCCGAAGTGAGGGGTAATGCGGAGGAAGGCTTCGCACACGACAATGAACGATGAGATGTGGAGGATGGACTCTGGATCCAAGTCGTGAAATTCCAACCCATAATAAAACATGAGCCCCCTCACGAAGGGGTCCGTCGGGAAGCTTAGCCCCCGAAGGAAGTGAGACGCGAACACCACGCTCTCACCAGGCTTGGGAGTGGGAATAACCTTCCCTTGAGCAGGCAGCCTATGCGAAATTTCGCCGGTTAAATACCTGGTATCTCTTAGCTTTAACACGTCTTCTTCCGTAACGGAGGAATGCATCCACCGGCCTTGAAGGTCGAAGCCGTACATCATTGAAGGTCCGAAGTGCCTGAATCTGGAGCTTTGGGTGTTGGAACTCGAGGCGAGGGGCGGATTCGATTGAGATTGAAAGAAAGGAGCAGAGCCTTGGTCTCTTTATAAAGAGGTTGAATACTAAGAGCCTTCCCCGTGACCGTTTGGGACTCGCCTTCGATAGAGGAGACATGCCAACGGGCACGATTGGGTTACCCACGCCCGCATTGATGAAAATCCTGGAATAAGGGGACACGATCTCTGCTTTGACAAGACGTGCCGAGGGAACCGCCTCACTAAATGCGCTGAGGTGGGACAGTAAAAATGATTCGAATAAAGGCTTGGCCGTGGTGTGATGTCACGCTGCAGAATACGTCAGCAAGTTGAATTTGTGTAAATATTATTCTCTCTGCGGGGGTATGTGGAACTTATTTTGCAGAGCCGGACACTATCCTTGTGTTCAAAATCTTCTATGAAGTATTCGGAGGAGGAACCCGCCTTGCAATGCCGAAGACAATCTGCGCGCCGGACTCGTCGTCATTGAAGCCTGGTTCAGGGGCTACTGAGGGAGTCCTGGATTAGGGGGCGTCTGGATGGCCGGACTATAACCTTTGGCCGGACTCCTGGACTATGGAGATACAAGATTGAAGACTTCGTCCCGTGTCCGGATGGGACTTTCCTTGGCATGGAAGGCAAGCTTGGCGATACGGATATGTCGATCTCCTCCCATTGTAACCGACTCTATGTAACCCTAACCCTCTCCGGTGTCTATATAAACCGGAGGGTTTTAGTCCGTGGATCTAACAACAATCATACCATAGGCTAGCTTCTAGGGTTTAGCCTCTCGATCTCGTGGTGGATCTACTCTTGTACTACCCATATCATCAATATTAATCAAGCAGAGTAGGGTTTTACCTCCATCGAGAGGCCCGAACCTGGGTAAAACATCGTGTCCCTTGTCTCCTGTTACCATCCGCCTAGACGCAGTTTGGGGACCCCTACCGAGATCCGCCGGTTTTGACAATCGGCTGTAGCAAGAAGGATTTTTGGCGCCGTTGTCGGGAGGCTTACGCGAAGTCAAGTCAAGATTTGACTCGACAACAAGCCACTTCGCGCCGTTGTCGGGAGTCTACGCAAAGTCAACATACCAAGTACCCATCACAATCCCTTATCTCCCGCATTACATTATTTGCCATTTGCCTCTCGTTTTCCTCTCCCCCACTTCACCCTTGCCGTTTTATTCGCCCTCTCTTTTCCGTTTGCCTTTTTCTCGCTTGATTTTTGTTTGCTCGTGTGTTGGATTGCTTATTTGTCACGATGGCTCAAGATAATACCAAATTGTGTGACTTTACCAATACCAACAATAATGATTTCCTTAGCACTCCGATTGCTCCTCTTACCAATACTGAATCTTGTGAAATCAATGCTGCTTTGTTGAATCTTGTTATGAAAGATCAATTCGCCGGCCTTCCTAGTGAAGATGCCGCTACTCATCTAAATAGCTTCGTGGATTTGTGTGATATGCAAAAGAAAAAGGATGTTGATAATGATATTTTTAAATTGAAGCTATTTCCTTTTTCGCTTAGAGATCGTGCTAAAACTTGGTTTTCGTCTTTGCCTAAAAATAGTATTGATTCTTGGAACAAGTGCAAAGATGCTTTTATCTCTAAGTATTTTCCTCCCGCTAAGATCATCTCTCTTAGAAACGATATTATGAATTTTAAGCAACTTGATCATGAACATGTTGCACAAGCTTGGGAGAGGATGAAATTAATGATACGTAATTGTCCTACTCATGGTTTGAATTTGTGGATGATTATACAAAAATTTTATGCCGGATTGAATTTTGCTTCTAGAAATCTTTTAGATTCCGCCGCGAGAGGCACTTTTATGGAAATCACCTTAGGAGAAGCTACTAAACTCCTAGATAATATTATGGTTAATTATTCTCAATGGCACACTAAAAGATCTACTAATAAAAAAGTGCATGCGATAGAAGAAATCAATGTTTTGAGTGGAAAGATGGATGAACTTATGAAATTATTTGCTAGTAAGAGTGTTTCTTCTGATCCTAATGATATGCCTTTGTCCACTTTGATTGAGAATAATAATGAAGCTATGGATGTGAATTTTCTTGGTAGGAATAATTTTGGTAACAACGCGCATAGAGGGAACTTTAATCCTAGGCCTTATCCTAGTAACCCTTCTAATAATTATGGAAATTCCTACAACAACTCTTATGGAAATTTTAATAAGATGCCCTCTGAATTTGAGACTAGTGTTAAGGAGTTTATGAATTCGCAAAAGAATTTCAATGCTTTGCTTGAAGAGAAATTGCTTAAAGTTGATGAATTGGCTAGGAACGTTGATAGAATTTCCCTTGATGTTGATTATTTAAAACTTAGATCTATTTCTCCTAAGAATGATATCAGTGAGTCTCTCAAAGCCATGAAAATTTCCATTGAAGAGTGCAAAGAAAGAACCGCTAGGATGCGTGCTAAGAAAGATTGCTTTATGAAAGCGTGTTCTTCTAGTTCTTATGAAAATAAAGATGAAGATCTAAAAGTTATTAATGTGTCCCCTGTTAAATCTTTGTTTTGCAATATGAATCTTGATAATGATGGGACTGAATATGATCCACCTTTACCTGTATATGCGTTCCAAAAATTCGGAGTTTTTAGATCTTGATGATGAAATTGATAAAAGTGGGATTGAAAAGATTAAACCCCTAGATGTTGGTAAACCCACTATTTTGGATTTCAAGGAATTTAATTATGAAAGTTGCTCTTTAATTGATTGTATTTCCGTGTTGCAATCCGTGCTAAATTCTCCTCATGCTTATAGTCAAAATAAAGCGTTTACTAAACATATCGTTGATGCCTTGATGCAACCTTATGAAGAAAAACTTGAGTTGGAAGTTTCTATCCCTAGAAAACTTTATGATGAGTGGGAACCAACCATTAAAATTAAGATTAAGGATCATGAATTTTATGCTTTATGTGATTTGGGTGCTAGTGTTTCCACTATGCCCAAAACTTTGTGTGATTTGCTAGATTTCCATGATTTTGATGATTGCTCTCTAAACTTGCACCTTATGGATTCCACTATTAAGAAAACTATGGGAATAATTAATGATGTTCTTATTGTTGCAAATAGGAATTATGTGCCCGTAGATTTTATCGTTCTTGATATAGATTGCAATCCTTCTTGTCCTATTATTCTTGGTAGACCTTTCCTTAGAACGATTGGTGCAATTATTGATATGAAGGAAGGGAATATTAGATTAAAATTTCCATTAAATAAAGGCATGGAACACTTCCTTAGGAAGAAAATAAAATTACCATATGAATCTATTATGAGAGCCACTAATGGATTGCCTACCAAAGATGGCAATACCTAGATCTATCCTTTGCTTTTATGCCTAGCTAGGGGCGTTAAACGATAGCGCTTGTTGGGAGGCAACCCAATTTTATTTTTAGTTTTTTTGCTTTTGCTTCTGTTTAGGAATAAATCTTTGATCTAGCCTCTGGTTAGATGTGTTTTTATGTTTTAATTAGTGTTTGTGCCAAGTTAAACCTATAGGATCTTCTTGGATGATAGTTATTTGATCTTGTTGTAATTTCTAGAAACTTTCTGTTCACGAAAACAATTTTTAAAAATCACCAGAACGTGATAAAATAGTGATTCCAATTGCTGCTGATCAATAAACAAATTGCGTAGGTCTTCCTAGTTTGTATGAAGTTTTGGAGTTCCATAAGTTTGCATTAGTTACAGATTACTACAGACTGTTCTGTTTTTGACAGATTCTGTTTTTCGTGTGTTGTTTGCTTATTTTGATGAATCTATGGCTAGTAAAATAGTTTATAAACCATAGAGAAGTTGGAATAAAGTAGTTTTAACACCAATATAAATAAATAATGAGTTCATTACAGTACCTTTAAGTGGTCTTTTGTTTTCTTTCGCTAACGAGCTCACGAGATTTCTGTTGAGTTTTGTGTTGTGAAGTTTTCAAGTTTTGGGTGAATTTTTTTGATCGATTATGGAACAAGGAGTGGCAAGAGCCTAATCTTGGGGATGCCCATGGAACCCCCAATATAATCTAAGGACACCAAAAGGTCAAAGCTTGGGGATGCCCCGGAAGGCATCCCCTCTTTCGTCTACTTCCATCGGTAACTTTACTTGGAGCTATATTTTTATTCACCACATGATATGTGTTTTGCTTGGAGCGTCTTGTATGATTTGAGTCTTTGCTTTTCAGTTCACCACAATCATCCTTGCAGTACACATCTTTTGAGAGAGCCATACATGATTTGGAATTTGTTTGAATACTCTTTGTGCTTCACTTATATCTTTTGAGCTATATAGTTTTGCTCTAGTGCTTCACTTATATCTTTTAGAGCACGGTGGTGGATTTGTTCTATAGAAACTATTGATCTCTCATGCTTCGCTTAGATTATTTTGAGAGTCTTAAATAGCATGGTAAATTTATTAAATAATCCTAATATGCTTGGTATTCAAGATTTGTAAAAACTTTCTTATGAGTGTGTTGAAAGCTAAGAAAAGTTTGATGCTTGATAATTGTTTTGAGATATAAAGATGGTAATTATAGAGTCATGCTAGTTGAGTAGTTGTGAATTTGAGAAATACTTGTGTTAAAGTTTGTGATTCCCGTAGCATGCACGTATGGTGAACCGTTATGTGATGAAGTCGGAGCACGATTTATTTATTGATTGTCTTCCTTATGAGTGGCGGTCAGGGACGAGCGATGGTCTTTTCCTACCAATCTATCCCCTAGGAGCATGCGCGTAATACTTTGCTTTGATAACTTGTAGATTTATGACTAATGTTGAGTCCATGGATTATACGCACCCTTCTTCCTTCCACCTTTGCTAGCCTCTTTAATACCGCACACTTTTCGCCGGAATCATACACCCACCATATACCTTCCTCAAAACAGCCACCATACCTACCTATCATGGCATTTCCATAGCCATTCCGAGATATATTGCCATGCAACTTTCTATCGTTCCGTTTATTATGACATGCTCCATCATTGTCATATTGCTTAGCATGATCATGTAGTTGACATCGTATTTGTGGCAAAGCCACCGTTCATAATTCTTTCATACATGTCGCTCTTGATTCATTGCATATCCCGGTACATCACGGAGGCATTCATATAGAGTCATATTTTGTTCTAAGTATCGAGTTGTAATTGTTGAGTTGTAAGAAAATAAAAGTGTGATGATCTTCATTTTTTAGAGCATTGTCCCAAGTGAGGGAAAGGATGATGGAGACTATGATTCCCCCACAAGTCAGGATGAGACTCCGGACGAAAAAAAAGAGGCCATAAAAAAAAGACCCAAATAAAGAAAAGAGAAAATGAGAGAAGGGACAATGTTACTATCCTTTTACCACACTTGTGCTTCAAAGTAGCACCATGATCTTCATGATAGAGAGTCTCTCATTTTGTCACTTTCATATACTAGTCGGAAATTTTCATTATAGACCTTGGCTTGTATATTCCAATGATGGGCTTCCTCAAAATGCCCTAGGTCTTCGTGAGCAAGCGAGTTGGATGCACACCCACTTAGTTTCTTTTGTTGAGCTTTCATATACTTATAGCTCTAGTGCATCCGTTGCATGGCAATCCCTACTCACTCACATTGATATCTATTGATGTGCATCTCCATAGCCCGTTGATACGCCTAGTTGATGTGAGACTATCTTCTCCCTTTTTTGTCTTCTCCACAACCACCATTCTATTCCACATATAGTGCTATATCCATGGCTCACGCTCATGTATTGCGTGAAGATTGAAAAAGTTTGAGAATGTCAAAAGTATGAAACAATTGCTTGGCTTGTCATCGGGGTTGTGCATGATTTAAATACTTTGTGTGGTGAAGATAGAGCATAGCTAGACTATATGATTTTGTAGGGATAACTTTCTTTGGCCATGTTATTTTGAGAAGACATGATTGCTTTGTTAGTATGCTTGAAGTATTATTATTTTTATGTCAATACTAAACTTTTGTCTTGAATCTTTCGGATCTGAATATTCATACCACAATTAAGAAGAATTACATTGAAATTATGCCAAGTAGCACTCTGCATAAAAAATTCTGTTTTTATCATTTACCTACTCGAGGACGAGCAGGAATTAAGCTTGGGGATGCTTGATACATCTCCAACGTATCTACAATTTTTGATTGCTCCATGCTATATTATCTACTGTTTTGGACAATATTGGGCTTTATTATCCACTTATATATTATTTTGGGACTAACCTATTAACCGGAGGCCCAGCCCAGAATTGTTGTTTTTTGCCTATTTCAGAGTTTCGCAGAAAAAGAACATCAAACGGAGTCCAAACAGAATGAAACCTTCAGGAGCATGATTTTTGGAACGAACATGATCCAGGAGACTTGGACCCTACGTAAGAGAATCTTCCAGGAGGCCACGAGGTAGGGGGGTGCACCCACCCCCCTAGGCGCACCCTCCACCCTCATGGGCCCCATGTTGCTCCACCGACGTACTCCTTCCTCCTATATATACCTACGTACCCCCAAACAATCAGATACGGAGCCAAAAGCCTAATTCCACTGCCGCAACCTTCATACTCCACGAGATCCCATCTTGGGGCCTGTTAGGAGCTCACGAGGGGGCATCCATCACGGAGGGCTTCTACATCAACACAATAGCCTCTCCGATGAAGTGTGAGTAGTTTACCTCAGACCTTCGGGACCATAGTTAGTAGCTAGATGGCTTCTTCTCTCTTTTTGGATCTCAGTACAATGTTCTCCCCCTCTCTCGTGGAGATCTATTCGATGTAATCTTCTTTTTGCGGTGTGTTTGTTGAGGCCGATGAATTGTGGGTTTATGATCAAGATTATCTATGAACAATATTTGAATCTTCTCTTAATTCTTTTATGTATGATTGGTTATCTTTGCAAGTCTCTTCGAATTATCAGTTTGGTTTGGCCTACTAGATTGTTCTTTCTTGCAATGGGAGAAGTGCTTAGCGTTGGGTTCAATCTTATGTGTCCTTTCCCAAGTGATGAGGGGCAACAAGGCACGTATTGTATTGTTGCCATCGAGGATAACAAGATGGGGTTTTTATCATATTGCAAGAATTTATCCCTCTACATCATGTCATCTTGCTTAAGGCGTTACTCTGTTTTCTTGAACGTAATACTCTAGATGCATGCTGGATAGCGGTCGATGAGTGGAGTAATAGTAGTAGATGCAGGCAGGAGTCGGTCTACTTGTCTCGGACGTGATGCCTATATACATGATCATACCTAGATACTCTCATAACTATGCTCAATTCTGTCAATTGCTATACAGTAATTCGTTCACCCACCGTAAAATACTTATGCTCTTGAGAGAAGCCACTAGTGAAACCTATGGCCCCGGGTCTATCTTCATCATATTAATCTTCCAACACTTTGTTATTGCCTTTGCTTTTTTACTTTGCTTTTATTTTACTTTGCATCTTTATCACAAAAATACAAAAACATTATCCTATCATATCTATCAGATCTCACTCTCGTAAGTGACCGTGAAGGGATTGACAACCCCTTATCGCGTTGGTTGCGAGGAGTTATTTGTTTTGTGTAGGTGCGAGGGACTCGCGTGTAGCCTCCTACTGGATTGATACCTTGGTTCTCAAAAACCGAGGGAAATACTTACACTACTTTGCTGCATCACCCTTTCCTCTTCAAGGGAAAACCAATGCAGTGCTCAAGAGGTAGCAAGCATCTTGGTGGTAAAATTACACAACCACCTTCCCAATAGCCAATATCACTTGGGATCAGTTTCAGCAAGCATTCCGCACAACCCAGGTCTCAACTGGATCTATGAGTTTGAAGAAGCGTGAGTTTCGCAACTTGCGCCAGGGGAATCGGACTGTGGCTCAGTATGTAGATGAGTTTAGTAAGCTGTCTCGCTATGCCCCTGATGATGTGGCCACAGATGCCGCAAAGCAGGAGAAGCTTATGGAAGGGCTTAATGATGCGATGAGCATGTAGTTGATGGTGGCAACATTTAACAACTACCAGGAGTTGGTAGACAAGGCTCTTATGATTGAAGGGAAGCAGCAGCAGATTGAGAGCCGCAAGAGGAAGTATGGACAAGGAAGGTACAACTCGGGAGCTCAGCAGAAGCCTCGTTTAACCCCGAACTCAGGAGGATTTACCCATAACCATGGAGGCCACACCCACAATGGAGGGAGTTCTCAGAACCACAGTGGCCCCAAGAATGGGAATGGGAATGGAGCAAGCAGCAATCAGAATCGCTCTAATCCAGCCACACCCGCCAAGAAGGACCTAAGTCACATTACTTGTTTCAAGTGCGGGAAGACTGGACACTATGCCACTGAGTGCCCTAAAGCGAAGAATGGGAATGGCAATGGAAGCGCTGGGAAGAAGCCCAATCCTTTCAACAGGGGACAAGTGAACCACGTGAACGTGGAGGAGGTTTAGGAGCAGCCTGATGCAGTTATTGGTAAGTTTTTGATTAAGTCATTTACTGCAATCGTTCTTTTTGATACCGGTGCATCGCATTCATACATATCAAGGGGATTCGTGGATAAGTATAAGTTGCCCACTAAGGTACTTAGGACGCCCATGTTAGTAAGTTCGCCAGGAGCAGAGTATATGGCAAGTCAAGGATGTTTTCAGATGCCATTGACCATTGGGAACCATGTTTTCCCCTCAGACCTGATAATTTTGGAGTCACAGGGATTGGATGTGATACTAGGAATGGATTGGCTATCGATGAATGGGGGAAACATCAATTGCGCGAGTAAGTCGATTTTGCTCACTACCCCGGAGGGAAAAAGGATCAAGTATGTATCCAGGCATGCGCCGAGGAGTACTCAAGTAAATTCCCTCACGGGAGTTGTTCGGGAGGAAGTGCCTGTAGTGAAGGATTACCTAGATGTATTTCTAGAGGAGTTACCAGGCATGCCGCCAGATCGAGACATTGAGTTTTTGATAGAGCTATTGCCAGGCACCGGACCAATATCGAAGAGACCATACCGGATGCCCACAAATGATTTCGAGGAGATTAAGAAGCAGATTAAGGAGTTGTTGGAAAAAGGTTACATTCGATGAAGTTCCTCACCATGGGGAGCCCCGGTGCTCTTGGTCGAGAAGAAGGATGGATCGTTAAGAATGGTTGTTGATTATCGTGCGTTGAATGAAGTAACAATCAAGAATAAATACCCACTGCCGATGATCAATGATTTTTTTGACCAACTGCAAGGAGCTAAAGTGTTTTCGAAGATTGATCTGCGATCAGGATATCACCAGCTGAAGATCCGAGAGAAGGATATACCCAAAACCGCTTTCACCACAAGGTATAGGTTATATGATTATACGGTTATGTCATTTGGACTAACTAACGCCCCTGCCTATTTCATGAGTATGATGAACAAGGAGTTCATGGGGTTTTTGGATAAGTTTATCGTGGTGTTCATTGATGATATCTTGGTATACTCGAAGAATGAAGAGGAACACAAGGAGCATTTGCGTTTAGTTCTCGAGAAGCTCAGGGAACATCAGTTATATGCCAAGTTCAGCAAAAGTGAGTTTTGGTTGAAGGAAGTTGGATTTCTTGGACATGTTATATCTGGAGAAGGTATAACAGTGGATCCTACCAAGGTCCAGTCAGTCACAGAGTGGTTGGCACCCACCTCAGTTGGAGAGAACCGCAGTTTCCTTGGACTCGCGGGATACTACCAGAGATTTATTGAGAATTTTTCTAAGATTGCGAAGCCTATGACGGCATTGTTGAAGAAGGACACCAAGTTTCATTGGACTGAAGAATGTGAAGCAAGTTTCCGTGGAGTTGAAGAAACGTTTGACTACAGCCCAAAGGTTGATTCTCACGGATATACGCAAGGATTTCCAAGTGTACTGCGATGCCTCTCGCTTAGGACCTAGAGGAGTACTTATGCAAGACGGAAGAGTTGTTTCGTATGCCTCACGACAAGTTCGACCGCACGAATTGAACTATGCCACACACGACTTGGAGTTAGCAGCTGTGGTACATGCGCTCAAGACCTGGAGACATTTTCTCATTGGGAATCATTGCGATGTGTACACGGATAACAAGAGTTTGAAGTATATTTTTACTCAGAAGGAGCTGAACCTCAGGCGGAGGAGATGGTTGGAGCTCATAAAAGATTATGATATGAAGTTGCACTATCATCCAGGCAAGGCCAATGTCGTAGCAGACGCTTTGAGCCGGAAGAGTTATGTCACCCTCGTAAGCGGGGGAATGCCAAAGGAGTTGGTAGAAGATCTCAGGGAGCTACGTTTGGAGATAGTTCCGAGAGGTTATTATCAGCATTGGAGATTCAATCAACATTATTGGCAAAGATTCGAGAAGCTCAGAAGGATGACAAAGAAATTGCCGAGATAAAGGAGAAGATGAGCGAAGGAAAAGCCAAGGGTTTTTGTGAGGATGAGCACGACACCTTGTTGTTCGAGGACCGTGTATATGTGCCCAATAATGCAGAGATCAGGAAGTTGATACTTCAGGAAGCCCATGACTCGCCATACTCGATACACCCCGGAAACACTAAGATGTATTTGGACTTGAAGGAGCGTTTCTGGTGGACTGGAATGAAGAAGGATATTGCTGAGTATGTAGCCATATGTGATGTATGTCAGAGAGTGAATGCAGAACATCAGAAGCCAGCAGGATTACTGCAGCCTATGCCGATACCCGAATGGAAGTGGGATAAGCTTGGCATGGATCTTATCACCGGATTACCCAGGACCCGATCGGGATATGATTCTATCTGGGTAGTAGTGGAACGCTTGACCAAAGTAGCTCACTTTATCCCAGTGAAAACCACCTATACCAGTGCAAAGTTGGCCAAGATATACATGAACAGGACCGTATGTCTGCATGGAGTTCCGAGGACCATCGTATCAGATAGAGGAACACAGTTTACTTCAAAGTTTTGGCACCAGCTGCACCAGACTTTGGGAACCAGGCTAGAGTTCAGCACCGCTTTTCACCCGCAGACAGATGGACAGACCGAGAGAGTCAATCAGATTCTGGAGGACATGTTAAGAGCTTGTGCGTTGGATTATGGATCTAGTTGGGATGACAACTTGCCCTACGCAGAGTTCTCTTACAACAACAGCTACCAGGCCAGTTTGAAGATGGCACCGTTCGAAGCACTGTATGGAAGAAGATGCCAAACACCGTTGTTGTGGGACGAGGTTGGAGACCGCCAGTTGTTTGGACCAGATTTGATCAAGGAGTCTGAAGAGAAGGTTAAGCTGATTCGAGATGGAAAGAAGGTATCTTAGTCCCGATAGAAGAGTTATGCAGATTCAAAACGCAAGGGGGTAGTCTATGAAATCGGAGACCGGGCATATCTGCGAGTGTCTCCTCTTCGAGGGGTTAAGTGTTTTGGAGTTAAGGGAAAGTTAGCCCCGAGATTTGTGAGACCGTACCATGTTTTGGAACGCATGGGAGAGGTAGCCTACAAGTTGGAGTTACCCGAAGGATTGTCAGGAGTTCATGATGTGTTTCACGTTTCCCAGTTGAAGAAGTGTCATGCTGAGATGGCTGACATACCTCTGAGAGATACAGTGCCCCTGGAAGCAATACAATTGGATAGTGATTTGACCTATGAGGAGAAATCAGTTAAGATTCTCGAATTTGCCAGCCGAGTTACTCGCAGCAAAGTTATCAAGTTTTGCAAAGTTCAGTGGAGCCACCATACCGAGGATGAAGCCAACTGGGAATGAGAGGATGATCTACGCAAAGACCACCCACACCTATTTTCTAGCCAACCCGAATCTCGAGGACGAGGTTCATCTTAAGGGGGGTAGGTTTGTAACATCCCAAATTTTCAATTTGGAATGTTATACTTAGGTCATTCGTGCATACGATATTTTATTGCATTTTCGTTTTGCGATCCTCGAAATTATAAGCAACTCAAGGACCCTCGGAGAGAGTTTGGGATTTCATGATTTTCATATTTGAATTCTATTAAGTATTGAAACAAGGATCATTTTGGTTTTAATTAATTTTTCTCTCCGAAAATATTTCATATTAAAATATATGAGAGGAGATAATATGACTTCTCCAAAATAAATGAAATATTGGAGGAAAAATATTAAAATCAAATAAATGATTTTATTTGGTTTTTATTGCAAGTTTATTTGAATTAGGAAAAATACGTGTTTTTAAAAATTTCATTATAGGCCCAAATAAATATTCACTTTGTCCGGCATATTTTTAGAGGACGGGGAAAATTTATTTCGAGATTTTTGGAGTCCGTTTAGTATTCCTTTTGTTAATTTTTCTGCGCGTCGGCATATATTTTTTTAAAAGCAACCGACCTACGGGCCGTAACCGGCCCGGACTCTCCAGGCCGGCCCCCTCTTATAAGCCGCCCAGCAGCCCACCCCGCCGCCGCTGCCGCGCGCCGCCTCCCGAACCCTAGCGCCCGCGCCGCCCGCTACTACCGCTACGCGCCGCCTCCGCGCCTTGCCACCGCCAAGGCCGCCCGCACCACCTCCCGCCCGCTTGCTGCCGCCTCCCGCCGCCGCCGCCATCGCCGGAGCCGCTGCCGCGTCGGATCTCGCCATTGACCGGCTGGTTTTTAACGGTTAACCCCGGTTTCTTTTAGTTTCCGGTTTAATTTATTAGATTGGTTCGGTTTTCCGTCGGTTCACTTATTTTGCGGACGTTCGTCCGTACGTTCGTTTTAACGGACATCATTCACCTGTTAGCCGCAGACAGCGAACGTTCGTTTGTTAGCCTGTTCGTCAGGTTTTCTTTTTCCAGGGTTTTTCCGCGATTATTTTCGATCGCGATTTCTGCCCTAATTTTCGATCTAGTATATCTTCTTGCTCGTTTATCGGAATCAGGCGATTCCAGCGCCTAGTTCTTCGTATCGAAGACCTCTTTCTATTTAACCAACTTGAACAAGATTTTGGTACTGTAAAATTTTGACTTTAGTCGATATTAGTAATCAGATCTTGTTTCTTTCGCAGTTTGAGTTTCGTTGCTCTGTTTGATTTGATTCTTTTTGCAAACCGGAGTTCTTAAGTTGAACTTTCTGGTTAGATCTTCCTATTTGAGTTTTACCCTTGCATATTTTCTTGATTGCTTATGTATGCTACTTTTTGTTTGCGATAGAATTCCCGAAGTGCGAAGCGTGCTACTATGAGTCACTAGGTTTTGCAGATCGTCAGCAAGGCAAGTAACACTTTGATCATACCCCCTTCATACCCAGTTTTTATGCATTAGCTAAAACCCTCAGACACTGCATGATTAGGATGTGTTTAACTTGTGGGTATTTGGGAAGTAGATGATGAGGTAGAACCTATTACCTATTTTATTATCAAACCCTTGGGAGTTACTTCTACGTTATGCTTATTTTTGCCATGCTATGCTAGTAGACGTGGATTGGGTGAGTGTATCCATGACAGATGTGAGTTTATTAATTAATGGTTCAACTTAAGGTGGCAACTTTAATACACATCTGGGTGGATTGCTTGTGAGCACTGGAGAATCCAGTGTTGTCCTAGGATATCCCGGAGTACCCGTGTGATCATCCTACGGTCAGCCACCCAGGCTCAAAGGTATCATAAGATTATTCATGCTAGAAACTTCCGTGTGCAGCCACAAGCCATTATGGGCTCTGGCATAATTGTGTATGTTGTGTGACCTCTTTCAGTGGTGGGCTAGCTGATGTAGAGGGAAAGTAGGTGTAATCGCCCACCCGTAGTAAAGAGTTAATGCTTCGAAAGATCGTGTCTCGGTCATCCGTTTCTCAAACACCATGTAGTGCGAGAAATCCAATGGAGGAGATCGAGTTTTGTGGGGAAAAGTGCGCAAACATCTGCAGAGTGTATAAACTAATCATGGTTAGCCGTGTCCCCGATTATGGACATCTTGAATATCTGGTACTTGAATTATTGATTTGATCTCATCACTCTAAAATTAATTTGTTGGGTTGTAAATGATTACCTTAATTGGGAGTGAGTTGGAGGAACCTTCTCAATGATCTTTCAACCACCATGATAGTTAATAAAATGTATTCCTTTGTTGTAGGAAAAAATTGGCTTTTCGCAAAACAATATAACCATAGAGCCTCCACCAGCCATATATGCATGTAGTGATAGCATTTATCTGTTCATTGCTCTACTGTGTTACATTGTCAGCATATTCCATGTGCTGACCCGTTTTCGGGCTGCAACGTATTATGTTGCAGACTTTTCAGACGAGGAGTAAGGTTCGCTAGGACGTTGTCTTGGACTCGGCTATGCCGTTGGAGTTGATGGACTCACTTTATCTTCCAAGCCATCCGCTATTATCGTGTTAGATGGCCTTAAGCCATATTTACTGTAATAAGTTCTCTTTTGAGACATTCAATGTAATAAGTGTGTGATTGCTACTCTGTTATAAATCCATTCAAGTACTTTGTGTGTCAGCATTACCGATCCAGGGATGACACTGAAGCACAGAGACTTGACCATCTGAGGTCGGGTCGCTACAACGTTGTGGCAGGATCTACATGTGAAGTGGAATACATAGCTGCTTCGGAAGCAGCAAATAAAGGAGTCTGGATGAAGGAGTTCATATCCGATCTAGGTGTAATACCTAGTGCATCGGGTCCAATAAAAATCTTTTGTGATAGTACTGGCAATTGCCTTAGCGAAGGAATCTAGATTTCCCCAAGAGAACCAAACACATCAAGAGACCCTTCAACTCCATTCGCGATCATGTCAAGGAGGGAGACATAGAGATTTGCAAAATACATATGGATCTGAATGTTGCAGTCCCGTTGACTAAGCCTCTTCCACGAGCAAAACATGACCAACACCAAGACTCCATGGGTCTTAGAATCATTACAATGTAGTCTAGATTATTGACTCTAGTGCAAGTGGGAGACTGAAGGAAATATGCCCTAGAGGCAATAATAAACTTGTTATTTATATCTCCTTATATCATGATAGATATTTATTATTCATGCTAGAATTGTATTAACCGGAAACTTAATTAGTACATGTGTGAATACATAGACAAAACAGAGTGTCCCTAGTATGCCTCTACTTGACTAGCTCGTTAATCAAAGATTGTTACGTTTTCTGACCATAGACATGTGTTGTTATTTGATGAACGAGATCACATCATTAGAGAATGATGTGATGGACAAGAACCATCCATTAGCTTAGCATAATGATCGTTAAGTTTTATTGCTATTGCTTTCTTCATAAGTTATACATATTCCTTTGACTATGAGATTATGCAACTCATGAATACCAGAGGAATAACTTGCATGCTATCAAACGTCACAACGTAACTGGGTGATTATAAAGATGCTCTATAGGTATCTCCGAAGGTGTTTCTTGGGTTGGCATAGATCGAGAATAGGATTTGTCACTCCGAGTATCGGAGAGGTATCTCTGGGCCCTCTCGGTAATGCACATCATAATAAGCCTTGCAAGCAATGTGACTAACGAGTTAGTTGTGGGATGATGCATTACGGAACAAGTAAACAGACTTGCCGGTAACGAGATTGAACTAGGTATGGAGATACCGATGATCGAATCTCGGGCAAGTAACATACTGATGACAAAGGGAATAACATGTATTGTCATTGCGGTTTGACCGATAAAGATCTTCATAGAATATATACGAACCAATATGAGCATCCAGGTTCCGCTGTTGGTTATTGATCGGAGATATGTCTCGGTCATGTCTACATTGTTCTCGAACCCGTAGGGTCCGCATGCTTAACGTTCGATGACAATTTGTATTATGAGTTATGTGTTTTCGTGACCGAAGATTGTTTGGAGTCCCGGATAAGATCACTGACATGACGAGGAGTCTCGAAATAGTCGAGAGGTAAATATTGATATATTGGACGATAGTATTCGGACATCGGAATGGTTTTAGAGCGTTTCAGATATTTATCGGAGTACCGAGGGGTTACCGGAACCCCCGGGGAAAGTAATGGGCCAACATGGGCCATAGGGGAGAGAGAGGGCAGCCCACAAGGGGTGGTGCGCGCCCCCCCTCATGGAAGTCCGAATTGGACAAGGGGAAGGGGGTGCAGCCCCCTTTCCTTCCCCCTTTCCCCCTCCGTGAGAAGGAAGGGGGAAACCGACTAAGACTAGGAGTCCTAGTGGGTTTCCCCCCACTTGGTGCGCCCCCAAGGGCCGGCCTCCTCCCCTCTCCTCCTTTATATACGGGGGCAGGGGCACCCCAAAGTAGATGACTTGTTATCTTAGTTGTGTGCGGTGCCCCCCTCCACAGTTTACTCCTCCGGTCATATCATCGTAGTGCTTAGGCGAAGCCCTGCGTAGATCACATCACCGTCACCACGCTGTCGTGCTGACGAAACTCTCCTTCGACACTTTGGTGGATCAAGAGTTCGAGGGACGTCATCAAGCTGAACGTGTGCAGAACTTGGAGGTGCCGTACGTTCGCTTCTTGATCGGCTGGATCGCGAAGACGTTCAACTACATCAACCGCATTAAGCTAACACTTCCACTTTGGGTCTACAAGGGTATGTGGACACACTCTCCCCCTCTCGTTGCTATGAATCTCCTAGATAGATCTTGCATGACTGTAGGATTTTTTTTGAAATTGCATGCTACATTCCCCAACTCTATGTCCATGGCTCACGCTCATGTATTGCGTTAAAGATGAAAAAGTTTGAGAACATCAAAAGTATGAAACAATTGCTTGGCTTGTCATCGGGGTTGTGCATGATTTGAATACTTTGTGTGATAAAGATGGAGCATAGCCAGACTATATGATTTTGTAGGTATAACTTTCTTTGGCCATGTTATTTTGAGAATACATTATTGCTTTATTAGTATGCTTGAAGTATTATTGTTTTTATGTCAATATTAAACTTTTGTTTTGAATCTTATGGATCTGAATATTCTTGCCACAATAAAGAAGAATTACATGGATAGATATGTTAGGTAGCATTCCACATCAAAAATTCTGTTTTTATCATTTGCCTACTCGAGGACGAGCAGGAATTAAGCTTGGGGACGCTTGATACGTCTCCAACGTATCTATAATTTTTTATTGTTCCATGCTATTATATTATCTATCTTGGATGTTTTATATGCATTTATATGCTATTTTATATGATTTTTGGGACTAACGTATTAACCTAGAGCCCAGTGCCAGTTTCTGTTTTTTCCTTGTTTTTGAGT
This sequence comes from Aegilops bicornis, assembly GCA_021605145.1. Classification (NCBI taxonomy): domain Eukaryota; kingdom Viridiplantae; phylum Streptophyta; class Magnoliopsida; order Poales; family Poaceae; genus Aegilops; species Aegilops bicornis. The sequence continues at coordinate 312,297,879 of CM038673.1, forward strand.
TTCGCAGAAAAGGAATATCAAACAGAGTCCAAATGAGCTGAAAATTTACGGTGATTTTTTATGGATCAGAAGAAGCCCCCTAAGCAAAAGAGTTGGGCCAGAGGAGCCACGAGGCCTCCACAAGGGTGGAGGGCGCACCCCCTAGGGCGCGCCCCCTGTCTTGTTGTCGCCTCGTGGACCCCCCTGACTTGTTCCCGACGCCAAAAATTCCTATAAATATAGAAACCCCCAGAAATAAACCTAGATCGGGAGTTCCGCCGCCGCAAGCCTCTGTAGACATGAAAAACCAGTCGAGAGCCCGTTTTGGCACCCTGCCGGAGGTGGAAACCATCACCGGTGGCCATCTTCATCATCCCGACGGTCTCCATGACGAGGAGCGAGTAGTTCACCCTCGGGGTTGAGGGTATGTACCAGTAGCTATGTGTTTGATCTCTCTCTCTCTCTCTCTCTCTCTCTCGTGTTCTTGATATGGCACGATCTTGATGTACCGCGAGCTTTGTCACTATAGTTGAATCATATGGTGTTTCTCCCCCTCTACCTTCTTGTGATGAATTGAGTCTTTCTCTTTGAGGTATCGTTATGTTGGACTGAGTATTGGATTTGAGAACACTTGATGTATGTCTTGCGATGGGATATCCGTGGTGACAATGGGATGTTCTATTGATTAACTTGATGTATGTTTTGGCACTCAACTTGCGGATTCCCGTGGTGACATTGGGGTAATCTATGCATAGGGGTTGATGCATGTTTTTGTCCTACGTTCTTTGATAGAAACTTTGGAGTGATTCTTTGCTGCACGTTGAGGGATTGCCATACGATCTAATTATGTTATCATTGTTGAGAGAACTTGCACTAGTGAAAGTATGAACCCTAGGACTTGTTTCCAAGCATTGCAATACCATTTTCGCTCATTTTTGTTACTAGTTACCTTGCTGTTTTTATATTTCAGATTACAAAAACCTATATCTACTATCCACATTACACTTGTATCACCATCTCTTCGCCGAACAAGTGCACCTATACAATTTACTATTGTATTGGGTGTGTTGGGGACACAAGAGAATCTTTGTTATTTGGTTGCATGGTTGTTTGAGAGAGACCATCTTCATCCTATGCCTCCCACGGATTGATAAACCGTAGGTCATCCACTTGAGGGAAATTTGCTACTGTCCTACAAAACTCTGCACTTGGAGGCCCAATAATGTCAAACGGGATAAAGTTGCGTAGTAGACATCATTCTCCTACTGGTTCGATAACCTTGGTCTCATCACTGAGGGAAATACCTACCGTAGCTATGTTGTATCATCCCTTCCTCTTTGGCGAAATGCCGACGTAGTTCAAGCCGCATCAGTCTGTTTCACTCTCTACGATGGGCGACCAGAGTGCGATAGGCTGCGGGTGCGACAAAACAATAATTAGAGGCGGCTTGTGGGCTATCTCTCACGCCTTCGAGGGATTATCTACGTACCCGTCTTTGGCGGTCCATAACCTCTTGAGCCGGTCCAGACAGAATGAGACGCTTGGACCCGACCCCCCGGGAGGGCTACCAATGCCCTTCTGAGAAACATGAGTCTGCCCTGTCTCGGGGGCTGCCGAACTCTCGATCGCCTACCTCCTGGGGGTTGTGCCGACCAAGGAGGCAGTCGCCTCCGCCGCATTGCCTTTCATGATCGACAAACTAAATAAAAAGGAACTATGAGCAAGACTGTGTTTATGGACTGTCAACGAAACAAAGCATTTACCTGGCACTGGCAGGACGATGTTGTTGGCAGGCGTGGACAACTAGGCCTGGGGCTGCGGAGGACGAGGCACGCTTCTAGCAGATCGGAGAGGGAGCATCTCTGGCTTAGGTGCTGAAGAGCCCTTGAAGTCTTTTCGCCCTCCTCTTCACCTGTCGTGCTCCCCGTTGCCACCTCCTCCAAGGCGCTTGGAAACAAGAAGGGGTTCGGCCTCCCGGGGTTCGCCGGGTCCTCCGTAACGAGGACCCACCGATCGCACATCGGCATACGCTCTAGGATACCACCATGGGAAGGGTTGTTGTGAAGCAACCCGATCAAGGCTGGTAGCCCAGAAATCCCATCGGAGTTGAACAATATCTCCATCACCCACAATAGCTTCTCCTTTGAAAGGGCGATCCACGTGCAGACGTTGGGCATCTTCCTGAACCGAGAGTGCCCAAGTTGGCTCTCTCTGGAGCTAGAGTGTGGTGATTCAGAGGCGGGCAAAGCTGCTTGCCACCATACATCCATCCAATCCCCAGGCGACAAAAGTCTTGAAGCATCGGAGAGCTGGCGCGAAGGCCTCACGTGGAGGACGTCACACCCACGAGGGACGCTTCATCACGGGCGGCGGGACCTCTAACTCTCGCAACAGGGGCGAGCCCCATAAGGTCTTCACCATCAACCAGCTTCGATGCCACTCCTTCATGTGGGAGTACAAATCTACTAGGATATAATCCATGTCCGCTTTGTTCACGGCGAGCGAAAGGTCACGCACCCCCGCGGTCTGCCTGTTGATGGTGTTCAGGCGCGGGGAATAAAAGTGCTGAAAGAGCTCCAGCAACAGCCTCACCCTGACAAAGCCTTCGCAGAAGTGGGAGAAGATAGCCAGAATTGTCACCGCATTCGGGTGAAGATGCAACATATGAAGCCCGTAATGCTCCAACACCGTCATAAAAAAATCAGAAAAGGGGGAACCAGGTCGGCGACTAGGAAATTGACAAAGGTGGGAACCGCGTCTTCATCCGTTTCGTGGCTCCCCGCAGGCCACACCTTCGTAGGTCCCCATTCGCTCCCATCAACGCCTACCATAAAGCAAAGTGCCTCCATGCTGGCGGGGTCCCGGAAATTCGACCCATGCAAGGCCGGCTCCAGCGGCGGTAGAAGTGCCGCCTCCTTGCCTCTTTTCCCCTTCACAGTGAAAGGCCTCGCCCCATGATACGTCTCCAATGTATCTATAATTTTTGATTGTTCCATGTTGTTATATTATCATTGTTGGATGTTTTATATTCATTTTATGTCAACTTTATCTCATTTTTTGGGACTAACCTATTGACATAGTGCCAAGTGTCAGTTGTTGTTTTTTGCTTGTTTTTTACTTCACAGAATATCCATATCAATCGGATTCCAAACGCAGCGAAACTTTTTGGAGATTTTTTTCTACCTAGAAGGCAACTTGGGAGCCAAGGAAGTGCCTGGGGGAGGCCCATGGGGCCCATGAGACACGAGGGCGCGCCAGAGGCCCCATGCGTGCCCTGGTGGGTGGTGGGGCCCATGGAGCTCCTTTCCACTGCCTCTCAGCTCTATAAATTCCCAAATATTCCAAAAACCCTAGGGGAGTCGATGGAAAAAAACGCAAGTTCCAGAACCACGAGATCTAATCTAGAGGCCCTTTCCAGCACCTTGCCAGAGGGGAACACGATCACGGAGGGGTTCATCATCCTCATTGGTACTCCTCCAATGATGCGTGAGTAGTTTACCAAAGACGTACGGGTCTGTAGGCAGTAGCTAGATGGCTTCTTCTCTCTTTTGATTCGCAATACAATGTTCTCCTCGATGTTCTTGGAGATCTATTTGATGTAATGACTTTTTGTGGTGTGTTTGTTGCGATCCGATGAAGTGTGAGTTAATGATCAGTTCTATCCATGAATATTATTTGAGTCTTGTTTTATATCTTATATGCATGATTATTATAGCCTCATATTTCTTCTCCGAAACTTTCGTTTGGTTTGGCCAACTAGATTGATTTTTCTTGCAATTGGAAGAGGTGCTTTGTGATGGGTTCGATCTTGCGGTGCTTAATCTCAGTGACAGAAGGGGACATGACACGCATGTATATCGTTGCTATTAAGGATAAAAATATGGGGTTTATTCCTACATGAATAGATCTTGTCTACATCATGTCATCGTTCTTATTCCATTACTCTGTTTCTCCATGAACTTAATACAATAGATGCATCCTGGATAGCAGTCGGTGTGTGGAGTAATAGTAGTAGATTCTGTTTTTGTTGCATTGTGTGCTTATTTTGATTAATCTATGGATTGTATCGGGGGGTATAAGCCATGGTAAAGTTAGAATATAGTAGGTATAACGCAATAATAAAATATGAATGGTTTTGGAAGAGTACCTAAAGTGGTGATTTGCTTTATTATACTAACGAATCTCACGAAGGTTTTGTTGAGTTTTGTGTGATTGAAGTTTTCAAGTTTTGAGTGAGATCATGATGGATGAAGGAATAAGGAGTGAAAAGAACTTAATCTTGGGGATGCCCATGGCACCCCAAGGTAATATCAAGGAGAACCAAGCAACTAAGCTTGGGGATGCCCCAGAAGGCATCCCCTCTCTTTTCCAACAATCATTGGCAATTTTACTTGAAGTTGAAGCTATATTTTTATTCGTCACATATCATGAGTTTTGCTTGTAGCGTCTTGTATTATATGAGTATTTTCTTTCTTTGCTTTTTAGTTTATCACTTTCATCCTTGCTGGACACACCTATTTGAGAAAGCCATAATGATGCTATGATTTGTTAGAATTGCTCTTTGTGCTTCACTTAATTTTTTTGAGCTATGGAAGTGCTTCAGTTATATCTTTTTGTGCACGGTGGTGCTTTAATTTTTGAAGAAATACTCTCATGCTACACTTATATTAATTTGAGACTTAGTAAATTTTTGAAGAAATTCTCTCATGCTTCACTTATATTATTTTGAGGGATGAAAATTTTATGCTCATGTTCTTCACTTAAATTTGTTTGAGAGCTTGTTATAAGCAATGGTAACATATGAGACTAGTCCCAAACTAGTCCAATGTATAAATTCCTGCTCGTCCTCGAGTAGGTAAATGACAAAAACATAATTTTTGATGTGGAATGCTGCCTAACATTTTCATCACATATTATTTTCTTTGTAGCATGGACATTTGGACTTTTATATGATTCAAAGCAATAGTCTAGTTTTGACATGAAGATTTAAATACTCAAGCATATCAACAAGCAACCATGTCTTTCAAAATATCAACACTAAAGCGAGTTATCCCTATCCCATTATGCTCGATCTTTGATCCATTCATGAAACACACTCGCATATTAGCTACACCCTTAGTTGGTGCTTTATAAGAGAAGATGGAGACTCAAATTAAAATAAAAATTGCATAAAATAAATAAAGGCCCTTCGCGGAGGGAAGTAGGGATTTATAGAGGTGCCAGAGCTCAAAGCGAAAGAGTAGAGATAAAAACATTTTGGGTGGCATGCTTTTCCTGTCAATGAAAACGATCGAGTAGTTCCTAATACTTTCCATGCTAGATATATCATAGGTGGTTCCCAAACAGACAATAAAGTTTATTCCTTTTTCCACCATACTTTCACTTTTCATGGCTAGCCGTATTCACGGGTGCCTTCCATACCAACACTTTCCAAGGAATTTATTATTTGACAACATAAAGTAAATTTATTTTTCATTTCGGGACTGGGCATCCCTAATACCTTTGCCTTACTCTCCTGCAATGACAAGTGAATAAACACTCATCTTGAGAATAACACATCTAGCATAGAAATAAATCAGCCACCCCCTACCGTTTCATGAGCGGTACGAGCACACGAAAGAGAAATTTATTTTTAAAATTAGAGATGGCACAGACAAATTTGCTTATAATGGCAAAAGAATACCGCATATAGGTAGGTATAGTGGACTCATATGGAAAAACCGGGTTTAAGGATTTTGGATGCACAAGTAGTGATCATACTTAGTGCAAATGAAGGCTAGCAAAAGATTGAGAAGCATCCAACCAAGAAACGGAAAATCTCATAAGCGAGCATTAAGCATAACTAACACCGAATAATGCACCACAATCAGGAAGTAATTTCATTGCATAACTATTGACTTTCGTGCTTGCATAGGGAGTCACAAACCTTAACACCAATATTCTTACTAAAGCATGAGTAATAATTACTCACCAATATGACTCACATATTACTATCATTATATTCCAAAACTATTACAAGGAATCAAGTTTATTTTGTCCAATGACTTTATGAAAGTTTTTATCATGGGAAAATTCCATTTCTGCCCCTAACTGGAACCCACTACTCAAATTTGCCCCTAATTTCAATGTGTGCTCAAATTTGCCCCTCTGCCGTTAGTTGCCCTTATAGAAATGCCCTTCTGCACCGTTACCGTCCGGTCAAACAGCTTTGACCATCTCAAAAAAATAGCAAAAAATTAAAAAATCTAAATTTTTGAGGGATCAAAGATACTAAGGAGTGCATGGTGCGTGCAAATTTCCATGCTATTTGGGAATTCTAGGAGCTCGTGGCAAAGGAAAAACAGTAAATATGTACACCTGTGAACAGTAAATTCAAAAAAATAGCAAGAAAATTCAAAGAAATATGATTTTTTTTGGCATCCAAGATGCTCAGGTGCGCAAGATGTGTGCAAAATTTTGTTGTGTTTGGACATTGTAGGAGCTCGTGTAGAAAAAACAAAATTTGTCTGAGCATAAAACTTTGAAAAAATACACTATTTTGGTTTTGTTTGCTAGAGCTCCTCGCATGTCATTTGATAAAAAATTTGCACACACCTTGCGCACCCGAGCATCTTGGATGCCAAAAAAATTCATATATTTTTGAAATTTCTTGCTATTTTTTTGAATTTACTATTAAAATATGTACAAATTTATTGTTTTTCTTTGCCATGAGCTCCTGGTATATCTAAATAGCACGAAAATTTGCACGCACATGAGTATCTTTGATCCCTCGAAATTTTAGATTTTTTTTTAAAAAAATTGCTATTTTTTTCGAGATGGTCAAAGCTATTTGACCGGACAGTAACGATGCAAAAGGGCATTTCTATAAGGGCATCTAACGGCAGAGGGGCAAATTTGAGGACACATTGAAATTAGGGGCAAATTTGAGTAGTGGGTTCCAGTTAGGGGCAAAAATGGAATAGTCCCATAATAAAAACTTTCATAAAGATCATTGGACAAAATAAACTTGATTCCTTGTAGTAGTTTTGAGATATGATGATAGTAATATGTGAGTCATGTTGGTGAGTAATTATGCTTTAGTAAGAATATTCGTGTTAAGGTTTGTGATTCCCTATGCAAGCACGAAAGTCAATAGTCGTGGAATGAAATTACATCCTACTTGTGGTGCATTATTCAGTGTTAGTTATGCTCAGTGCTCATTTATGTGAAATTTTGTTTCTTGGTTGGTTGCTTCTCAATCTATTTGCTGGCCTTTCCTTGTACTGAGTGGGAATACTACTTGTGCATCCAAAATCCTTTAAACCAGTTATGCCATATGAGTCCACATACCTACCTATATGCGGTATTTCCGTGCCGTTCCAAGTAAATTTGTATGTGCCATCTCTAATTTTCAAAATGAATTTCCTTTTTGTCTGCCCGTACCTCTCATGAAGCGGCAGGGGGTGGCCAATATTTTTCCATGCTAGATGTGTTATTCTCAAGATGAGTGTTTATTCCCTTGTCATTGCACGAGAGTGTGGCGGTATTAGGGATGCCCGGTCCCGAAATGAAAAAGAAATTTACTTTATGTTGTCAAATAATAAATTGCTTGGAAAGTGTTGGTATGGAAGGAACTTGTGGATACTGCTAGCCATGGATTGTGAAAGAATGGTGGAAAAAGGAATAAACTTTATTTTATGTTTGGGAACCGCCTATGATGTATCTAGCATGGAAAGTATTGGGAACTACTCGGTCGTTTTCGTTGATGGGAAAAGTATGCCTCCCAAAATATTTTATATCTCTCAATTTAAGCTTTGAGCTCTGGCACCTCTACAAATATCTGCTTCCCATTGCAAATGGCCTATCTATTTTACTTTATGCAATTTTTATTTTTATTTTGAGTCTCCATCTTCTCTTATGAAAGCACCAACTAGGGAGCACTATTATCATACTTGTGCATTGGATGTAGCTAATATTCGAGTATGTTTCGTGAATGGATCAATGATTGAGCATGATGGGCTAGGGATAACTTTCTTTAGTGTTGATATTTTGAAAGACATGGTTGCTTGTTGATATGCTTGAGTATTAAAATCTTCATGTCAAATATAGACTATTGCTTGGAACCATCTAAAAGTCCAAATGTCCATGCTACAAAAGAAACGAATATGTGATGAACATGTTAGGCAGCATTGCACATAAAAATTTCTGTTTTTATCATTTACCTACTCGAGCACGAGCAGGAATTAAGCTTGGGGATGCTGATACGTCTCTGATAACCCACAAGTATAGGGGGTCGCAACAGTTTTTGAGGGTAGAGTATTCAACCCAAATTTATAGATTCGACACAAGGGGAGCCAAAGAATATTTGTAAGTATTAGCAGTTGAGTTGTCAATTCAACCAAACCTAGAGATTAAATATCTGCAGCAAAGTGATCAGTAGCACAGTGATATGATAGTTTGATAGTAGTGGTAACAGTAATAGTGGTAACGGTAACAACAGTAATGATTTTGTACCAGTTGTAACACTAGCAATAGCAATAGTAACTTAGTAAGAACAATATGTGGAAAAGTCATAGGCATTGGATCGATGAATTCGTTGGATGATATTCATCATATAACAGTCATAACCTAGGGTGACACAGAACTAGCTCCAGTTCATAAATATAATGTAGGCATGTATTCCGTAAATAGTCATACGTGCTTATGGAAAGAACTTGCATGACATCTTTTGTCCTACCCTCCCGTGGCAGCGGGGTCCATGAGGAAACTAAGGGATATTAATGCCTCCTTTTAATAGAGAACCAGAACAAAGCATTAACACACTGTGAATACATGAACTCCTCAAACTACGGTCATCATCGGAAAGTATCCCAATTATAGTCACGCTGGGGTTTACGGATCATAACATGTAGCAGGTGCATATGACTTGCAAGATCGGATCTAGAACATAGATATAATGGTGAAAACATAAACGCTTCAGATCTGAAATCATGGCTGTCGGGGAAGGCTGATCTGACCCACGAACACCTATGGGACCGGCGGACCGAGCCCCTTTCGGTTCGGCGGGGGGCGGAGGTCGCACGAAGAGCAGATCGAGGCGAAGCACACGAGCGGTTTACCCAGCTTCGGAGCTCTCCGGAGAGATAACACTCCTACTGTTGTATGTCTGAGTGTATTGAGTTCTTGCTCAGGAGCGCTGAGTGCTACAGTACACACAAGCTACTAACGAGACCGAGCGTGAGTGTTCTCGACCCCCCTCCCTACGTTGCGCATGGGCCTCCTTTTATATGCTAATGGGGTCTCCGGCTGTGGCAACGAGACAAGGGTAAAATGGAAAAGGAGTGGTTGGTACAGCTACTTGTACAAAGGTATCATACCTAACCCCGACGGCAGGGGACAAAGGCATTAAATGCCCGCTCACGCCGCCCTAATAAAGGCGTAAAGGGACCGCTGGGGCGCCACCGCTTGCCACCGCCCGCTTGCCACATCGCTCCGTGGCCGCAAGACCTCTTGCCACGCTGCTACCGAAAGGTCCTGTATGCGACACGTTAGTGGATGTGCTGGAGCGCAGGTACAGAGTGGTAGTCTACCGCGGCAAGCGCCTTGCCGCGGTTGTTGTCTTGTCGCGTCCGGAAGCTTGTCGCTCACCGGGCCTTCCCGGCAAGCTCCTCTTGCCGGGGCCTTGTCTCCTAGGTGCCTTGGGTGGCCTTCCCGGCAAGCTCCTCTTGCCGGGGCCTTGTCTCCTAGGTGCCTTGGGTGGCCTTCCCGGCAAGCTCCTCTTGCCGGGGCCTTGCCTCCTAGGTGCCTTGGGTGGCCTTCCCGGCAAGCTCCTCGTGCCGGGGCCTTGCCGCCTTGGCTTGAATACTTTGTTCTTGAATGGCTCCAAAGGAACCACGGAGGACCTTGGCGGTCACCCGGTAAGCCCCCAGCGGAGGGCTGCAATCGCCCGTGCACAAGTTCGGGATACTAGGGTACCCCTACTCTAGTACACCGACAGAGCCCCGGCCTGGGCCACACACGGTCTTGGCGCTGTTGGGCCAGGCCCAAAATAGGGCACGGCACGCAGCGGCTCGGGTTACGCCAGTAACTCACCCCGGACCCACCACGCCCTCCACGAAGGCAGCCTGCAGCGTCGAATGCGGCGTCATGTGAGAGATCGTGGGTGAGATTGTGGGTGGTTTCTTTATTCGAAAGATGGAACGTCCGCCTCCCTCTTTATAAGCAGGGGAAACAGGGCAGTTCGCCCATCTCGCCAGATTGTCGTCAATCTCGAAAAATCCCCGCTGCCTCCCCTTCTTCCCAAGGTCAAGAGAGAGCAGCGCCCGCCCCCATCGCCACCAAAGATCACCAACGCCGTCGATCTACCTCACCACCTCCGCCATGGCTCCGAAGCCGACAAGGGAAGGCCGTGAAGTCGGTGGCCGAGGCGCAGCTTCTTGGCCTTCTTGGAAGGAGCGGCAATCTTCCCCCATTTCGCCGAGGGAGCTGAGGGAGAACTACTACCTCTTCGGGTCGACGGAGATGCGAGCGCATCCGCGCACGAAGGTACTCCCAGTTGCTGCTTTGGAACTGGCTCCGAATGGGTACCCTTTCTTGTATTTGTTCTTCTCTGCGGGCTCTGCCTCGCCTTTCTCTGAATTTTTCTGCGATATCATGAACACCTACGGGTTCCGCCTCCTTGACTTCACCCCCAATGCTGTTCTGACCATGGCAGTTTTCACACATGTCTGCGAAAACTTTGTCGGAGTCCATCCAAACGTAGCCCTTTTCCGCCACTTCTTTATGCCCCGAGTTGAGAGAGGGGAGCCTCTTTCCGGTGGGATCGCCTGGATCTCGAGACCAGCAAGAAGGAAGCTTATCTGGAGGGAGAGCTCCGCAACAAATGGGATGAGTGGAGAGCGGTGGTCTTTGGATTGTCGAGGAGAACCCGCAGCCGTTTACCGCCCAGCGCCAAACCCCAGTAGTACGCGGCAACGATTGGAGCAGTCTGGCCTCGGAAGACGCTAGGCTGAAGATTGGCGTCATCCGGATCCTACGCCTGAGGCTTGCCGGACTCATCAGAGGCGCCGTTGGCGCAGATTTCGCCGTCGCCGCGCCGCCCCCTGCAGGAGAGTAGTATACCCACCTGGGAGTTCCAGAACGCTGCGGATATCATGAGGCTGCGCCCGTGCCTCAACTTCAATTTCACTGTCTTGGAACTGGACGCGATGCTCTTGGAGCTGTTCAAGCACGATCCTGAGCATCCCGGAGCGTTCATGTTGCCGAAGAATGTCGTCCCATTGCAACAATTCCTCCCTCGACCGCATCCGTGCAATGATGCCGCCAGCGACTTCGCATGGAATCGTTCCAACTGGCAAGAGCCTGCAGATGACGCCGTCGAAAGTGTTCTTTGACAACTGGTAGAAGTGCCGATCCGCCCGATGAATGTAAGAGCCTCACCCGCAATACCACCGATGATGAGATGCAGCGACGCCACCAGCCGGAAGAGGCGGCAGCAGCGCTTGCGGGCGCAGTTCGGATTCACCGTGGAGGCGAGGCGATGAAGGCGGCAAGCCTTGTCGAGCGGAGGGAGTTTGCGGCGATGAAGAGCTTGTCGAACTGGCTGAGTCGAGCGAGCCGCCGAGGGCGCCTCCTCCCTCGCCGGACAGCTTGCCACGGCGGAGCCCCAGCTCCACCAAGAAGGCGTCTCCGCAAGGGCGGAGACGTGGCGAAGCGGCAGACGGGTCAACATTGCCAGCGCCACAGCGCGCTTCCACCGCGGCAAGCACTGTTGCCGCGGGAGCACCTCACGCCGCTGCAGCAACTGGAGCGGGGCCCTCGCAGACCACCGCTTCTGCTCCCGCCAAGCAGCCAAGGGAACCTACTCCTCCGCCTCGTCGCACTGGAGGCGGGCCAGAATTTGATCTCTCCGTGCTCAGCTCCGACGAGGAAGAAGAAGAGTAAGATTATTTGCAGCATTTGTAGTTCTTCGGCTTGTTGCTTTGTCTTGTATCTGATTTGCTTCACTCCGAACCCATTCCTTTTTAGGACGCTGGCCCCGAGAGCGTCGAAGAGAGCCAAGGCCCCGGTGATTTTCATCGAGGACGAACCCACCACAAACAGGAGGCGCATCTGAGACCACCTTGCTGGACGCGGCAACTCTTCCTCAAAGCAGCCCCCAGCGCAGCCCCCAGCGTAAGTATATGGTTTACTTCCTGCTGTTAGGCGTGCATGGGTGCCCTTTCTTTGCTGATATCTGACTGCTGATTTGTGTAGGAGCAGAGCAGCCTTACCAGGAGTGCCCTGAAGCCGCTCCTGACATGCCTTCTGCTTCGACTACACCGCCAAGGGAGGATTCCCCGGCAAGGGAGCGTTCTCCGGCAAGGGAGACTTCTCCGGCAAGGGGCAGTTCTTCGGCAAGGGACAACTCTCCGGCAAGGGACAGCACCAGCGATCCCCTGGTGGCGGAGACCATGACTGCAGACCCTAGCACAGGTAATCCTCTTGCTTGAAAACTTTCCTTGTGTTCTTCTTCTTCTGTTTTTCTTTTTGAATATTTGCTTGACTTTTCTTCATTTTCCGGTCGTCAGATCCATCCGCCACAGAGCCAATGGAGACCGAGGCCGCCCGGCGAGAGGACGCAGCGGCACATCGACGACGCCGCTTCCATCGGAGAAGAAGCCGGGCGCCGACGAGCCCGCCCGACGAAGGGGCCGCCAATGCTGCCGCCCAGAGCCGGGCGAGGGTCCGCGATCGCCCGACGGCCCTGAGGCCGCAGGAGCGCCAGCGCCACGCCGACCGCCGATCCCTCCGCCGCGGCAGCTTCGAGTTCAAGAGCCCCAGCCCGCGCCTATTTGAAGGCGGCGATGGCGTCTTCATCAAGCTCCCATGGGCGTCGAGCTCCGTGGCACCGGCCAAGGAGAAACTTTTGATGAAGAGCTGCTCGCCTCCGCTGGATCGACGCTGGTCGACGCACCAAACAAAGCAGCAGCCGCGAAGTCTCGAGGAGGAGCAATGCTGCGGAAGTCATTGTCGCTCTACCGCGCCCGACAAGCCAAGCTGGAATCACAGGAAGCGCTTGTCGCCAAGGCGGGAGCAGACATCGAGAAGCGCGGAGGAGCTCCGGGCCTCAACCAGAAGCTCTCCGGTCCTTGGCAGAGGAGCGGGAGCGACTTCGCCAAGGAGCGCAAAGCCTTCCTCCTCGAGAAGGCCAAGCCGAGGAGCAACAATGCTTGCTGGCGAGAAGCTATCTCATGCAGGAAGGCGAGTTAGCACAGAGGAAGGTTAATCTTGATAGCCATGAGGAGGATCTAGCCACGCCATGAGCAAACATTTGGCGGGGCTCTCAAGGAAGCAAAGGATGCGCCCATGCAGCCGCCGAGGCCGCCAAGAAGGAGCCGGAGACGAAGGTGATGCACTGGAGGCCAATCTCAAGGAGAGCGGAGAGGAGCTTGCTGCACTCAAGCATGAGCGCGAGAAGGACGCCTATACTCTTGGCGAGCTGCAGGCCGTCTCGCCGAGAGGAGCAGGAGCTCTGGGCCGCCAAGGACTCCAACGCAGATCTTGAGTTGAAGCCGACCACCTTGACTCAAGGCTGGACGGCGCCAAGGAGCAGGAGGTGGCCTTGAAGGAGAAGATCAAGGCCGACGAGGCGCTCGGGAGAGTGCCTTGCTGCCCGAATACCTTTAGGGAGAATGTGGAGCACCGGACCGAGGGTCTCGTGGATGTTGCTGCAACCATCGACGGGGGAGTCTGGCAGCTAGGGATGGAGGATCTTGGATATTCCTCCGATGAGCACCTCCGACCCAGCGCCAAGCTCAGCTTGTTCTTCAAGGGCGTGGTGGCGGCCCTCCAGCGACTCGGGAAGAAATCCCAAAGCAGCTGGCCGAGGAGTCGCGCCAGATCTGCCGGGAGCTCTCCAAAAGGTGCCGATGAAGGTGGCCTTCCGCAATCCAGGCCTCAACCTCACCAACGCCCTCAAGTCCTTGCCACGGATGTCGATGTGGAAGCGCTCAAGACCCTTGTCGCACCCATCGTGGACAGGGTGAGCGGGATCAAGAGGGTTGAGGGCGATCGCGTAGATTAGGTCGCCCGCTTTCTCTTTTTCTTGCCGCTGCTGGTCATGTTATGAGAACAATCTATTAGAGCTGCGACAAGCTATCTTGTAATATAACTCTATTTCGGGTAGTGATTGCTATGTTATTTCCTTTACTTGATTCCTTCCTTTGTATGTTTTTGCCCCTCGCTTTTAGGGAACTTGTCATTATGAGACACCAGACATGGCTGAAGTCTTGAGGCGTCGGCAACTGGCTGGCGGTGCTGCTACCGACAAGAAACCTTGTCGCAACTAGTCGCAGCTCACTTAAGTTGTTGAGCGGACTCGAAAGAAAGTAAGGGCGCAACTAGGTACGAGTTGGTTCCTCCGCGCACAGGTTTTCCATACAAAGTACGGTCGTTCGAGGAAGATAACTTAGAAATTTTAAAACTGATTGCTCAAACTTTAGCAACTTAGCTTTTCTGTCGTTTGCTTCCCGGTAAGGCTAGACTTCCTTGAGCGACGCTTGGTCCACACCATTATCTTCTCCTTTCCCCCAGGCAAACTTGTGGGCGAGGGAACCTTCCTTTCTTTGAGAAAGAGAAAGAAGAGAAAATAAAGTTATGGAGCCTTATGGCTCGTTATTGCTTACCGGGGGTAGGTGCTGCACAAAGTGTCAGATAATGCATGCAAAATAGAAGTAGAAAGCATGAAGTCGACAAGATGTGCGAAGCACGTTGGCTTTACTTATGCACGGGGTCTGCGCCCGGCTTTGTACAAAGGATTACATGCAACATCGGCAAGACTTGTACAAAAGGTGGTTGCCGGAACGGGTTCCGAGAACCGCGCCTTCTACGGGTAAAACTTACGAAGATGCTCAATGTTCCGTGAGTTGCTCACCGGAATGCCATCTTCGGTCTCAAGGCGGACAACGCCAGGCCTAGTGACTCGTTTCACCTGGTAAGGGCCTTCCCACTTTGGCGTCAACTTGTTGGAATTCTTGGCGGACTGAATGCGCCGAAGAACAAGGTCGCCTTCCTCGAGACTTCTGGCATTAACTTTGCGGCTATGGTAGCGGCGCAAAGCTTGCTGGTATCGAGCAGCTCGTCTGACAACTGAAGACGATCCTCCTCAAGGAGCAGCGTCATCTTGTCGCGAATCGCTCTTGCTCAAGCTCATCATAAGCGAGCACTCGAGGTGATCCGTATACGAGTTCCGTGGGGAGAACTGCCTCTGCTCCATAGACTAGAGCGAAGGTGTCTCGGCGATGGCTCGATTTGGCGTCGTCTGATCGACCAAAGAACCACCGGCAGCTCCTCAATCCAGTTCTTCCGCACTTGTGCAGCCTATCGAAAGTTCTGGTCTTGAGCCCGCAGCACTTCAAAGATTCGCCCTCTCCGCTTGACCGTTACTTCTCGGATGAGCAACGAAGCGAAGCGGAACCTTGGCGCCAAGATCTTGGACGTCTTGCATGAAGGTGCGGCTCGTGAATTGCGTGCCGTTGTCGGTGATGATCCTGTTAGGGATTCCAAACGGCGAACAATCGACCTAAAGAACTTGATCACGATCGTGCTGTCACCTTCCTCATCGCTTCCACTTCCGGCCACTTTGTGAACTTGTCGATTGCAACGCATAAGTACTCAAAGCCCCGACAACTTCGGGAAAGGGGCCGAGGATGTCGAGCCCCAGGACCGAAAATGGCCGGGATAAAGGGATCGTCTGGAGAGCTTGAGCTGGCTGGTGTATTTGCTTGGAATGGAACCGCACGCTTCACACTTGGTTACTTGCGCATTGCATCCTGGAGGGCTGTCGGCCAAAAGAAACCTTGCCGAACGCTTTTGCCAAGTGCTCTGGCGCCAATGTGGTGACCACATATGCCTCCATGTATCTCTGCCAACAGCTTTTGTCCGTCTTCCCGGTGAATACACTTCAATTTCACACCGTTGAGTCTTATTCTGTACAGTGTGCTGTCGACAAACTGGTACATACTTGACTGCCGGGCTACTCTTTCCGCTTCTTCTTGCTCTTCGGGAAGTTCTCTGTCTGAAGGAAGCGGACAATCTGCTGTGCCCATCTTTGGAGCTTGCGGCTCGACAACAAGGACTAAAGGCACATCTGCTGCGGGAACATCTGCTTCCTCGGCCGAGAACTGCAGCTCAGCCGAAGCTTGACGTTCCCACAAGCTTGCCGGAGCAAAACTTGTCGGAGCGTCTCGCTTCAACGGAACAAACCCTAGGGCTTGCCGGAGCAGATCGCTTCCTCGGCACCTTTGGTGTTGATCTTGAGGGCCTTCTTGTGGCGACTTCGGAAGCTTCTGCGGAAAATAGTCACCAGAGATCAACTTCCTCTTCTTGCTCTGTCCGGTTGATGGCATTACAGACGGTTGAGTCAGCTTGAGCACAAAAATCCTGGTTCCACGGGTAACTTAAGTGCAGCGCCTTGACGAACCATCAGCAATATCGTTCTGAGCTCTTGGAACATGTTCCATTTGTAGGCCATCAAAGTGCTCTTCTAGCTTTCTCACTTCATCAACATAAGCTTCCATCAACGGACTCTGATAACTCTTATTCACTTGGCGGATGACAAGTTGTGAGTCACCCCTGACAATGAGCCTCTTGATCCCAAGGTCTCATCGATCTCGAGACCGGCAAGCAAACCTTCATACTGCGCAGTATGTTTGTTGCTTGCTTTCGTTGGGAAAGTGCATCTGGACTACGTACTTGAGGTGCTCTCCGGTGGGTGCAACAAGTAGCACGCCCACCGGGCGCCTTTGCGCCGAGAAGGCACCATCAAAGTACATCACCGCTCTTTGCTTGCTTCCTTGACGGGATGCTTGTTTCGAATTTCTTCATCTTGTGTTGGCGTCCATTCTGCTATGAACTCCGCCAATGCTCTGCTTTGGATAGTTGAAGTGCTCTCAAACTTGAGGCCAAAGCTTGACAGTTCCAGTGCCCACTCGACAATCCTGCCTGTTGCCTCTTTCTCGAGGCCATGAGGAGGCCGAAAAGCAATTTCTGCACACCGGAGTACCTTGACCTAGCCCCCTGCAGAAGGGAACTGACAAAGTAAACTGGGCGCTGCACCATTCTTTTCTGCATCTTCTCATGCGTCTGCGCAGATCCATCCTTGTCGGGACCGGAGCTTGCCGGTGAAGCCCCCTGCTCGTCGCTGGATGCATCTGCCATGGTCGCTAGCTCATCATCTGCCTCCCTCTCCGCTACTAACGCAGCACTAACCACTTGATTGGTTGCCGCTATATATAGCAGCAACTTCTCTTGTGGCTTAGGTGCGACAAGTGTTGGAGTGGAGGATGTATCTCTTCAAGTCTCGCAGCGCAGCCTCCGCTTCGAGTCCATTTCATCGGACCCGCCTTTTTCAAAATTTTGAAAAATGGCGAGGCGCTCAGCCAGAACCTAGAGATAAACTCGCCGAGAGCAGCTACGCAACCAGCAAGTCTTTGTACATCCTTGACGCGCTTTGGTGCTTCAATCTGCTCAATGGCCTTGATCTTGTCGGGATTGGCTTCAATTCCCGAGACCACGAAGAACACGAGAAGCTTGCCGGAAGGGACTCGGACACACACTTCTCAGGGGTTGAGCTTGAGGTTGATCTTGCGCAGATTTGCAAAGGTTTCGTCTAAATCTTGAATCAGAGTCGCCTTGTCCTCGCTTTTGACCACTATGTCATCCATGTAGGCTTCCACATTTCTGTGCATTTGCGGCTCAAAAGCATCATGGACTACTCTTGCAAACGTTGAACCAACATTCTTTAATCCGAAAGGCATCCGTACGAAACAGTATGTGCCACATAGGGTGATGAATGCGGTCTTCTCCTCATCCTCTTCTGCCATGAAGATCTGATGATATCCTGAGTATGCATCACGAAATGAAAGCAAATCACATCCGGCCGTGGAGTCAACAATCTGGTCGATGCGCGGCAAGGGAAATGTGTCTTTGGGACAAGCTTTATTGACATCGGTAAAGTCGATACAAAGCCTCCATTTCCCGTTTGCCTTCTTGATATAACTACAGGATTGGCCAACCACGTAGGATGGAGCACTCCTCCGACAAGGCTCGCTGCTTCCAATTTCTTGATTTCTTCTGCGATGAATTCTTGGCGCTCCACCGCACCTTCACGACTTTACGCTTGACGGGCGCGCGCATGAGGACAAATGCAAGATGGTGCTCAATTACTTTCCTGGGAACACCGGGGATGTCAGATGGTTGCCACGCAAACACATCGACGTTTTCCCGCAGGAAAGCAATGAGCGCGCCTTCCTATTTAGGGTCGAGAGTGGCACTGATGGTGAAGGTACCACCAGTGCCGTCCTCCTTGGCGGACACCTTCTTGGTCTCTGGTGGAGCTGCCATCGTCTTCTTACACTTGCCGGTGGAGCTCGATGGTGCGTCCTCGACGGTAGCGCAGCACTCGAAGAGGTGCGCTTGCCGGAGTGGGCATCGAGCTCTTGCCGACTTGGTCTTCTTCTTCGCCCGGGAGCTTGGTGACAAGTGGCTTGCAATCTGCTGCAGCTGCTGCTTCCCGGTAGATCTTGTCGGCGCAGATAAGAGCATCCTTCTTGTCGCCAGGGACGGAGATGACACTTATCGGGCTGGCATCTTCAAAGATGTTGTATGCATAGTGAGAGGCTGCCATGAATTTGGCGAGTGCCGGGCGGCCCAAGATCCCATTGTAAGGCAATGGAAAGTCAGCAACGTCAAAACTGACCCTCTCAGTCCTGAAGTTTAACTCGCTGCCAAATGTCACCGGCAACATGATCTTCCCCTTCATCTTGCTCCTTCCCGGATTGATTCCTTGGAATGTGCCTGTCTCTTCGAGCTCGCCATCAGGGATCTGGAGTTTCTGGAGCACCGTGGAGGAGATCAGGTTCAAGCCGGCCCCGCCGTCAACTAGCATCTTAGTGACCTTGAGGTTGCGGATAGTTGGTGAAACCAACATCGGCAAGCACCGACCGCAGATTACGCTGATCGGGGTGGTCCTCAATATCAAAGATGATAGGCGTCTTTGGACCATTTCAGAGGTTTGCGTGACTCGGCGGATGGTTACGCCGCATTGACTTCCCGCATCCACCGCTTGAGCTGGCGGTGTGAAGTATCGCAGAAGCACCGCCGTCAACGCACAGGACCTCTGTGGCTTTCTGGAACTCCTGCTCATCGGTCTCGTCATCATCCATGTCTTCATCATCGCCGTCGTCTTCATCCTTGTCGGCGTCCTGGGAGGTCTGTCTCCTTGCCGCCGCTTGGCCTTGCCACGGCGTCCTCCTCGGCCGGGCGTTTCTTGCTAGCTCCTCCAGCACCTTCCTGGGCCTTCTCCTTGTCGCGTCGTTCAGTATTCAGCCTTCTCTGCTCGACAAGCTGCTCGACCTTTTGCAGCTCTGGAGGTCATGGCCCTTGGTGCGGTGGATCTTGCGGACTGTTTGTTGGAGCCGTCCGCTTGTCGGCGACCGCCACACCGGCGGTTGGTGCCAGCGGCAACCTCCTTGCCGGAGCTACCAGCTTTGGCTTTCTTGGCGCCACTTCTGTTGCCGGACTGCTCAACAACTAGCACATCTTTGCCTTTCTTCTTCCTGTTATTCCGTCGCCGGTTTTTCTTTGCCGGGGCGGTCTCCTCACTATCAGATCCTCCTGCTTCAGTATTCTCTCCGGTGAGTCTCCTCCCTTCCTCAGCACGTGCACACTTGTCGGCCAGGGCATATAGCTAACTGACGTCTCTGATCTTGCACATCGCCATCTCCTCCCGCATCCTGCGGTTTCGCACGTTCTGATGAAACGCGCTGATTACCCATGACGGGGTGGACATCTGGGATGTTGTGCTAGACGCGGCTGAATCTCTGAATGTACTTGCGCAGGGGCTCTCCTTCCTTCTGGGCGAGCAGATGAAGGTCGCTTTCTTGGCCATGGGGCTTGTGGCCGCCTGTAAAGGCACCGACAAACTGATGGCATAGATCTGCCCAAGAGGATATGGAGTTGTCCGGCAAGTGCATGAGCTAGGATCTGACATTGGGCTTGAGCACCAGCGAAGTAGTTGGCGAGATCTTGTCGTCTCGCCCCGCAGCTTGCACCGCGATGGTGTAGATGCTTTGAGGAACTCCGACGGATGCGTCTTGCCATCGTACTTCTGCGAATGCGTCGGCAGAAATTCTTCTTCTTTGGGCCATCGGACTTGCCGCAGCTCACGAGTGAACGCAGGGCAACCTACAGCGCGTCTGGCAAGTCGCTCTGGTTCGGGCGCATGCATGTCGACGAGAGGGCCCGGTCGCTGGTCGGATTGACGCCGCGCTTCTCTTGGGCGCCGATGCGAGTTCGAGCGTCTTCTTCTTTGTCGTTCGTGAAGAACTTGGCGCTGATCGCGACGAGCTCGTGGATCCGATGATGCGGTGGAGTCGCCGCCGAGGTGGATCCGCGAGTCGGCGATCTTGGCCTTTGGGCGGAGAGTGCATGGTGGTTGCACCCCACCGGTTTGCCGCCACCGGCTCGTGTTTGGCAGTCCTGCCGCGGCAGCGATGCACTTTCGGCCGCCCGCGAGCGTCGCCGTTAAAAGCCGATGAGACTCTGAATGGTGGCCTCCATTCATCGACCTTGTCGGCTATTGGAGGGTAATCCAGAGCGATTGAGCTCTCGCCAAAGCTTCTGCTGGAGTGGTGGGTGGCGATGGCGACCGGCGCGAGGAGCGGATATGCTCGGACTTCTAACTATGTTAGAAGGAGCGATATCCCGTCCGGCGACCGTGCCTCGCTTCAGCGCCCGGCATGTCGGGCGTGCATGCTGGTCTTGAGCATCCCGAGATCCACCAGCTCGATCTTGGTCCAACGAGCATATGGCGTTGTGAATACCATGACGCTGTCGGTTCGCGCCTCTGAGGCAGGCGCGGTGCATGTACGGACGCCGAGGTCTGCGCATCCTTGTCCTTGGACTTGGCAGCACCGTGGGCTCCCCCGTCGACGTCCATTCTTCCGCCGGCGTCTACCCCACCACCCGTTTGCTCCGGTGGTGGTGGGTTCGACGCGGATGGAACATCTGCTGCCGAAGCCTTCTTCTTCGGTGGCATGTCGATGAAGATGATGAAGATCTAGCTTCGTGGACGCCGGATCAGGTTCACACAATATCGACGCCCTACCTGGCGCGCCAAAGATGTCGGGGAGGCTGATCTGACCCACAAACACCTATGGGACCGGCGGACCGAGCCCCTTTCGGTTCGGCGGGGGGCGGAGGTCGCACGAAGAGCAGATCGAGGCGAAGCACACGAGCGGTTTACCCAGCCTCGGAGCTCTCCAGAGAGATAACACTCCTACTGCTGCATGTCTGAGTGTATTGAGTTCTTGCTCAGGAGCGCTGAGTGCTACACACACAAGCTGCTAACGAGACCGAGCGCGAGTGTTCTCGACCCCCCTCCCTACGTTGCGCATGGGCCTCCTTTTATATGCTAAAGGGGTCTCCGACAGGTGGCAACGTAGACAAGGGTAAAAATGGAAAAGGGGTGGTTGGTACAGCTACTTGTACAGTTGTATCATACCTAACCACGACGGCAGGGACAAAGGCATTAAATGCCCGTCACGTCGCCCTAACGGTGCGAAAAGGGACCATCGAGCGCCACCGCTTGCCGATGGCAATCTTGTCGGCGCCGCTTGCCACACCGCGCTCCGCTGGCCTGACGGCCTCTTGCCACCTTGGCGCTGGAAAGGTCCTGTGGTGACACGTTAGTGGATGTGCTTTGGAGCCTTGGTACAGAGTGGTAGTTCATCATGGCAAGCCTTTTGCCGCGGTTGTTTTCTTTGTCGCGTCCGAAGCTTGTCGGTCATCGGGCCTTCCCCAAGCTCCTCTTGCCGGGCCTTGTCTCTTAGGTGCCTTGGGTGGCCTTCCGGCAAGCTCCTCTTGCCGGGCCTTGTCTCCCTAGGGTGCCTTGGGTGGCCTTCCCAAGCAAGCTCCTCTTGCCGGGCCTTGCCTCCTAGGTGCCTTGGGTGGCCTTCGGCAAGCTCCTCTTCGGGCCTTGCCTCCTTGGCTTGAATACTTTGTTCTTGAATGGCTCCAAAGGAACCATGGAGGACCTTGGCGGTCACCCGGTAAGCCTGCAGCCATGAGGGCTGCAATCGCCTGCACAAGTTCGGGATACTAGGGTACCCCTACTCTAGTACACCGACAATGGCACCAGGGCCCAAAGTGACAATCATTAAGCATGGCAAATTCATAACAACATCAATCTCTGAACATAGTGGATACTAGTGATCAAGCCTTAACAAAACTAACTCGATTACATGATGAATCTCATCCAACTCCTCATCGACCAGTGATCCTACGAAGGAATTATTCACACTTGGTGGGGAGCATCATGGAATTAGTGATGAGGAGGGTTGGTGATGTCGAAGATCAAATAGCACCCAGGTTTTCAGCAAAGATTATGACTAACCATGTTAACAATAACTCTTAGAAATTATATTAACTCATATCAATGGCATAATCAACTAGCGAGCAATAATAAGATATATCAAATGCCAACACTTTATCAAAACAATCATGATATAATATGACAACAGTGGTATCTCACTAGTCCTTTCTGAGACCGCAAAACATAGCAGAGCACCTCCAAAGTTCAAGCAACGACTAAATATTGTAATTCATGGTAGAAAAGATCCAGTCATGATGCATCCAACATTAACTATACACAATGCATCAGGATGACATTAGTGCTCTCAGGTCTGGCGCTTGTTTGAGAAGGTGATGACTCAACATAAAATTAAATAGATAGTCCCTACGCAGAGGGAAGCAGGGATTTGCAGAGGTGTCAGAGCTTAAAGCTTAAAATAGAGATAAATATATTTTTGGGAGGTGCACCCTTCCTGTCAACGTTACGACCAAGAGTTGTCAATACCTTCCATGCTAAACAAATTAGCGGCGGTCCCCAAGCGATAAAAGTAAAGTTTACTCCCCCTCAACCAACGAACACACTCCACGGCTAGCAGAATCCACGGGTACCGTCCATACCAACAACAATCCCGGGGGAGTTTTGTTTAATTATTTACAATTTTTGATTCCGGGCAGTACTGAAGGCTAGCAAATAGGTTGAGAAGCGACCAACTAGAGAGCGAAAACGGTCATGAACATGCGTTATGCATAATCAACATTGAATACTAGCATGAGTTGTATATGAACACCATGAACATAAATATCATAGAGGCTATGTTGGTTTTGATTCAACTACATGCATGAACATGTGCCAAGTCAAGCCACTTGAAGCATTCATATGAGGATACCATATCATCATACTACATCACAATCATTTTAATGCATGCTGACACTCAAGATAAATCATTATCCACTCGTAGCTACCTCAGCATGGCATGAGAAACTATAATCTCTAATTGTCATTGCAAACATGTTTAATCATAACACGCTGAATCATGGATACTGAGAGTAAACATATTTTACAAAAATAAAAACAAGTTGAGTTCATACCCGCTTCTCTCTGCCACAGTCACTTCATGAAATATTGTCAATATTGCCTTTCACTTGCATGCCCGAATGATATGAAAATAATAATAGTGCAAGTGTGCCGTGGACTAGGATGGAATCTGCAACATTTTATTCAGAGGGGAAGACAAAATAATTTGGGCTCTTTGTTAGACCAACAATAATGCATATGAGGGCCACTGGACATTTTCATCATGGCCTTTCCCTTGCTATGACTCAATAAAAAGAAAAGAAATTCAGAGAAACACACTGGAATATTGGAGTTTTAGTTTTCTTGAAGAAAGCAGATTAAAGAAGGAAAACACAAAAAAAATGAGAAAAACTATTTACACGGGAAAGCTCCCAACAAGCAAAAGAAGAACCGAGAACTCTTTTTTGTTTTTTCCTTCTACAGTACAATTAATTTAATCTAGAAAGAAAAAAAATGAAAAGAAGCAAGAAATATTTTTGGATTTTCTCAAAGTTTTCCAAATACACAAGAAGAAAGCAAGAAAGTAAATCTAGCATGGATAATACAATAAAAAAGTGTGGACACCGACAATTGGAATGAGATGTGTGAATATGAATATAATGTCGGTGGAAATACGTACTCCCCCAAGCTTAGGCTTTTGGCCTAGCTTGGTAATCACCATCCGCGGCCTGGATAATAATCTGAGAGGTAGCTCATGGAGGCTCTTGGTGTGGCCTCCTCAGCCCGTCGGGCAGCTTCAACCGCCGCGTTGTACTCGCGGGCCTCGCTGTCGAGAACATAACACCTTCTTTTGCTGTGATAATCAACAAGAGCAGGCACATGCAAAACAACAGGTACACTGGGTTCTTTATTGAACCTCAAGTTGTAAGTATAATTAGTGATTGAGCCCTTAAGGAACTTATGACACTTCATGGCCTCGAAGTCTAAGTACTGGGTAGGTACAATGGGATCGTTAGGCTAAGGTGACACACCCAGCTCTTTAGATACACGGGAAGCATAAATCCCACCATAAATGCAATCTACATGCAACATCGCTCCAAGGTTATAACATTTAATTCCGGTCAGAGCTGTATGTATGAGGCACAAGTCAGGGGCTCATTGTGTGCTACATTCTTGCCCGCCCATGATGCATTTGCCATTAAAGAGTTCAAAGTAATGAATTGATGGGAAATGAATACTTTTATTCTACCTCGTGCCACTCCTCTATCCTCACCGTAGATAATATTAATAAAAAAATGACTCATACTCAAATTTTGGCGGTTCGTCCAGCGAACACCAATATGGAATTTTACAGGCCGCACAGAAGACTTCTAAAGGCATGGTATAAGCAGTATTATTTAGGCTAAATGAAACTCTAGACTCACGAGGATGATATTTAAATTTCTTAGTGAAAGCCTCAGTAAGGTTTATGTGTTGGATGCAGTTATATTCAATGAAGGGAGCGAGCTCAGCCTTGTGAACATATTGCTCAAATTCTTGTTTGATACCTGCACTAACCATGAACTCGTTACACAGCCATAGGCACGATTTGGTGTCGGCGTCCCGCGTCGAGCTTTCACTTGGCTCAACATAGGACTATCGCATCGAGCTTCCACTCGACGATGCCTCCGAGGACCTCCTCCACGAAGAACTCCTAAAGAGGTGCATTTTTATTTGCGTACAATTTTCTAAAAAAATTGGGTCACAAAATTTTTGTCAGTAAAACTTCACAAGATTGATAGCAACTACTCATATGGATGCCTAGAGGCTATATCAAGCATTCAAACTACTTAGAACTCTAATAATTCAACATGCAAGCCCATTTACAGCAGCACCAAGAGTAGCTAATTATTCAAAATATAAAACACTAAAGAAAAAACTAATTGGACCAATGGAGGAGTCACATACCAAGTAGCAATCCCCCAAAACAATTCTGGAAACGGAGCTTCGAGCAAAGAGATCAAAATCCACGTGTTTGAGAGCAAGAACACGAGAGAGAGAGAGAGAGAGAGAGAGAGAGAGCTATGGTGATTTTTTCTGGAGGTAGGAGATGACATGGGCTAAAGGGATAAGTGAGAGGGGCCACATGGGGCCCACAACCCATCAGGGCACGCCTGGGGTTGCTGGCATGCCTTGGTGTCTTGTGGACACCATGGGCACCCTCTCTGATGTTATTTATACCAGAAATTTAGAAATATTCAGAAAAAAAACATATTAAAATTTAAGGGCATTCTGAGCACTTTTATTTTTG
The DNA here is from genome assembly GCA_021605145.1 of Aegilops bicornis. NCBI lineage: Eukaryota > Viridiplantae > Streptophyta > Magnoliopsida > Poales > Poaceae > Aegilops > Aegilops bicornis. The sequence goes on from CM038673.1 coordinate 312,323,534, forward strand.
ACCACTTTTTTATTGCACGGAAAATTCAGAAAAGAAACTAAACATGTCATTTCATTTTATTTAACTAGGAAAAATAGAAAATAAAAGGTGGGAGCAGAAGGTTGTGCCTACTAAATTCATTGGCCTCATACCTCTAAAAAATGATCCATTAATAAGGTCAATCAAGTCTTATTAACAACCACTTTCGGTTAGCATGAAACCAAAGAACTTGCATAAAACAGTAAGTTACCTCAACGGGGATATGCATATCCCCAACAGTCCATTGGTTTATTACTTGGAGCTATTTTCTATGCATCACATGATATGAGTTCTACTTGGAGCGTCTTGTGCCATAGTTTTTTGCTTTGTTTGCTTCTTTAGTTTGCCACAACCATTTGCTTGACACACCTTTTGAGAGGGACACACATTTATCGTGATTTATTAGAATACTCTGTGAACTTTACTTATATCTTTTGAGCTAGGTAGTTGCTCTTGTGCTTCACTTATATTTGTTAGAGCACGACGGTGGTTACATTTTATAGAAATAATTGCACTCTCATGTTTCACTTAAATATTTTTGGCAGTCTATTAATTAGTAAGTGGCAATATGCACGTGTTATAAGACTAGTCCGAACATGATTGGTATTCAAGGGGGATATAATAAAAACTTTCATGTAGATCACCAAATATGAAACGTATGGTTTAATTATATTGATGTCGTAATACGAAATGATATTGGTTCATGATCATTGGTTAGTAGAAATTATAGGTATTAAAGCTTGTTATTAAGTTATCATCTAAGTGTTAGTCATGGCATGGTGAGGAGGTTTGAGCATTTTTATGTCTGATTGAAATCCTTGAGTGCTGTCATAATCGGGGGTGGACGATCATTAACTCCTACCAACCTCCTCCCTAGGGGCATGTGAGTAGTAATTTGCTTCGAGGGCTAATATACTTTCACAATAAGTATATGTGTTCTTCATGACTAATGTGATTCCATGGATTACCCTTTCGCATATTGCTAGCCTCTTTGATACCGTGCATTGCCCTTTCTCACCTCGAGACTTGGTGCAAACTTCATCGGTGCATCCAAACCCCATGATATGATACGCTCTACCACACATAACCTCCTTATATCTTCCTCAAAATAACCGATACCTACCTATCATGGCATTTCCATAGTCATTCCGAGATATATTGCCATGCAACTTCCATCGATCCATCATATGACTTGTGTGTTCATCGTTATATTGCTTTTCATGATCACATAGAGCTGACACGATATTTGTGGCACAACCGCCATTCATCATTGTTATACATGTTACGCTAGATCGTTGCACATCCTGGTACACTGCCAGAGGCATTCATATAGAGTCATTTTGTATTAGTTTTATCGAGTTGTAAGTAAATAAAAGTGTGATGATCATCATTATTTGAGCATTGTCCCATTGAGGAAAAAGGATGATGGAGACAATGATTCTGTCACATCCTAGCTAGTCCATGCATTAGAGTGTTGCATCATGTTTACCTTTCATCAGAAACTTGAATTGGGGAAGACAGAACCCCCAGAACCCCTTTGAATTCAACTAGGGTTTACTAAAAATATTTTCAATGAACCTGAAATGCCCTTCTAAAAAGTTCACCCTCTTTGTCTTGGGTTAGAACCTCTGGCAAAATTGATGCACATTTTTCTAGGTCAACAGAAGGTCACTGAGTTAAATCATATGTAAATTGCATTTGGGCATTTAAATGCTAGTATATATTTTGGATGCTCAAATAATTCTGAAAATAAGTGTGGGCTGTTGGAGATATTCCAAACAGAGCCTCTGATTATTTCCAGGATTTTTAGAAGTGCCTAACTATTTTTAATAAGTCAACAAACTTACAGAATAATAGAAAAAGGAAAACAGAAAGCAAAGGCTTACCTGGCGCTCACCTGGCAAGCCCACCTACCGGCCCAGCCCAGCCACCACTCCAGCGAGCTGCTTGGCTTGGCCAGGCAGGCAGCCAGGTGCTCGACGGCGGCACCAGAGCGCGCCACGCAGCTGCTCGCCGCCCTGCCTCCTCCCCGCACCGTCCTGCCGCCCCGGTTCGGTCGGCCACTCCTCCCCCGAGCTTGCAGACACTCTTTCTCCTCCCCAACTCCTCTTCCTCGCTCGCCTGCACCATGGCCGACGCCGTCGCGCCCGCGCCACCGTGAAGCTCGCGTCCTCCGTCGTCTCTGTGCTGCGCCACCGTGTCCGTTCGCTCCGCCATCATCGACTACATCGAGCAGGTCGAGCCCCGAGCGCTCGCACGCTCCGCAACACCTCCACCGACCCCATCTTCGTCGATCACCGCCGGAGATCCCCTTCGCCGTCGCCACCGCATCACCTTGTCCCCGACCTCACCGACCGCTCCGACGTACTCGCCTTGAGCCCAGCTACCTCCCCATCCTCTCTGTTTGCCTTCTCGTGCACCGTAGCTGCTACACGAAGCATCACCGCACGCGCCACCGCCGAGCTCGTCGCCGACGTGTCTCCGGCCACCCACTGGCCACGCCACCTTGTCCACTAACTTCACCACATCCCTAGGAACCCGTAGCACCACTCCACGCACCTCGTCGTGTCCCGAAGCCTCGGGTTCACTTTCACCCGACTCCGGCGACCACCTAGCTCGTCGCCGGCGACGTTTCCGGCCACCCCGAGCTCAACCACCGCCACCAAATGCCGCGGCTTGTCCCCGGCTACACGTAGATGGTCTCCGCCGTCCATTTGGTCACCGGAGTGCACAAACGCACTCTCGCCGCCGCGTCTGGCTTCGCCGGCGGCTAAACGCCGGCGGGTTTGACCCCGTTGACTGAGTTGACTAAGTGGGGCCCCCTCTGCTAATTAACCCAGTTTAGTTTAACTAAAATTAGTTAGTTAAATTAACTACTGACATGCGGGACCCACTGGTCAGGTTGACCTGGACGCCCCCGTTGACCACCGACGTCACCTCGACGCATCACGACACAATAACTAATTTCTGGATTTAATTGTATTCAGGTAATTCCAGAAATTGTTGCAAACTTCAAAAATTCATAGAAACTAATCTGTAACGCCAAATGCAAAGTTTTATATATGAATTTTGATCAAAAAATTCAATCTATCCATTGGTAATGGTTTCATGCATGACATAACAAGTTAACCTTGCTGTTTAAGCAGAATAAGATAATGCACTAATATGGCTATGTTAAATGAGCTAACATTTGAATCTTTGATTCAAATAAGTTCATTCCTTTACATTCTAGCTTGCATTAGGCCAACACACATTCATATTGCCATGTCATAGCATGCATCATATTGTTGCATATCGTCATGTGTTGATTATGTTCGATTGTGTCTTTCGTGGTAGGTTCTGCCTCCGAGGATAACCCCGAATATCCATCTGAAGGGCAGTACCCTACTACCACTACATCAGGCAAGCAACCTGTTGATCATTCCGATACAAACCCATGATCTCGCTTCTGCTCTTGTTTACTGCATTAAGACAACGCGTTTCAAACTGTTGTGTGTTGCGGTAGTTGAAACCACTTCCTTTGCATGACCTGTCATTGCCATAGTAACTAGATGAAACCCACTAGTATGTGTAGGAGTTGTTTGAGCCATATTTGTGTTTCCTACCATGCTGTGCTTGCTATGCTTAGAGTTGTGTCAGGTCTGGCTCATCGAGATGATGAACTAGAGTGGAAGGTTGTGTTGGTAACGGGAGTAAAGTGTTGAACACGATTTGGTAAAGGTATCGATGAGAGGCCATGTAGGAGTACATGGTGGGTTGTTTCATTGAAGCCGTCCTTAAGAACTGAGATCGGTGTGTGTGATTTAAGACTTAGCTACTACCACGCATTGGGCCCGAAACCAATGGACCCTCTCGACTTATTAACCACTCTTGTCCTCTGTCCGGAGTTGCAAAGTAGTTTCGTGTTTGTAGCATGTCTTTGGGGCATACGCAGCTGACCTTAGGGGTGGGCTGTGTTGCGGTAGGCACGCGTGGCCCGGTGTACCGATTCGCCCGTTTGGTGTCTCGGGAACCCTGCACACATCGTTCGAGGCCGTTAGTGGAAACCTCGGCCGACTCCTGCGGATGGAACCCGAATAGGCGATAAACACGGACTAGGGACTCATGTGTTCGGTCGGTCGTGGCCGACACCCTCATTTGGGCTTCCGTTTGAAGGTTGCCGAGTACATGGCGTGTAGCGGCGATAAGTGGTGAGCGTGTGTGAAGAAGTACACCCTGCAGGGTATGAAACTATTCGAATAGCCGCGTCATGATAAGGACTACTTGGTCACCTATACAGTTCATAGACAAGTAAATGGATACTACTAAAAGCCTCAAGATAAGTGTGAGTACCACGCATGGCCCTCTCGTGGGTTGACGAGAGAGGATCCACGATGGAGTACTGTGATGGTGATTAGTGGACTCCTGTGCGACAAATGCTTTTCAAGTGGTGTCGCGTAGGATAGCTTAGCCAAGAGTCAAAGCTGGCTTGCTGCAATAACTCCACTACCTTCTTGAGAATGTGCATGTATAGTAGGATTACATTGTAAGACTTCTTTGAGTACCTCCGTACTCATGTTTGCTTAATTAATGTTTTCAGACGACAACACCGCCCCCTCCGATGGGTTCTATGTAGACCTTGACGTCGACGAGTGACTAGCCACCTAGGTGGTGATCCAAGGCTTGAGAAGGGCCACTGTAGATAGAAGGGCTTCGTCAAGCCTTCTTTCTTTTTAGCGTCTGTACTCAGACTAGTTTGCTTCCGCATGTGCTTGTATGTTTGTATGACTTGAGTGTCAGGTCATGTGACCCCTATCTGTATGAACATGTTATGTATGGCTCCTCGGAGCCTTTTAAATAAAGTACTTGAGTTGTAGAGTTTTGTTGTGATGCCATGTCGTATGTACTCATATCGGGCATATTGTGTGTATGATTGAAATGCTTGGTATGAGTGGGATCCGACAATCTAGTTGTTTATCCTTGGCAGCCTCTCATATGGGGAAATGTAGTCTAGTGCTTCTCGAGCGATAGTAGTCCGCCACAGCCCGGTTCACCGGAGTCCTGCTAGCCTAGCACTACTGCTCTGCATACACTTGATCGACGGCATGTGTTTCACTTCGTTCTCGTGGTTCGTCCCTTCGGGAAATGTCACGCGGTGACATCCGAGTCCTCGCCTTAGCTCAAGCATCGCCGGGTTACTGTGAGTCCTCATAGCCCAGTGCTACAGCCCGGATTCATACATTGATGACCGACATGCTCGATGTGATTCATGTATGCCTGTCCCCATGGGTTAGCGCCGCTTTGGGCTCACGACTAGCCATGTCGGCCCGGGTTCTCTGTCATGTGGATGCTAGCGGCACTATCATATACGTGAGCCAAAAGGCGCAAACGATCCCGGGCCATGGTAAGGCGACACCAGTGGGAATACTGTGCGTGAGGCCGCAAAGTGATATGAGGTGTTACCGGCTCGGTCGATGTGACTTGGTATCGGGGTCCTGACAGCGTTGGCATCAGAGCCGGACTGCCTGTAGGTTCGCTAAGCCAAACCGGTCGATGTCGAGTCTAGAAATGCTTTAGTTATATGTAGGGGAATTGATTGTGGGAGGGACGTAAGGCTCTTTTTACTCCTTTACCTTATGCCCTCTGATCTGAGTCATCGTCTTCTCATTCTACGTGGGTATAGGACTAGGCTCACCAGCCTCAGTTCAGTTTCTACTACTTTTAGTATGTTATCAGTTGAACCAGAACCTTGATATGATGTTGTTGAGTGGTTTTGCAATCTGATTTTGAATTTCTCAAATCTGTTCTTGAGCATTTACAGCTGTCATGCTGTCTGATTTCCCCTAGAAATTCTAATATCTTTGCATTGTGGCTGTGCTTTCAGATGGCCACTCGTGCTCAAAACCAAGTGGTTCGCCTGACCAGGTGCATCGATGTGCCCGGTCATATGGCTATGTTAGTCCGGGTATTGATTGAGACGGGTTACCGTTGGTATCCCGAATACACCGTCGAAGAGCAATTCCGAGACTTTAACCAAAGCCAATACCTCTGCACTGTCAGGATATTTCCTTCTTATCCTGGATCGACTGAGCCCCTTCACTGCTCCTATGGACTCGGGGTTACTATTGAGATGGCTGTGCAGGATGCTGCATACTCTATGATGACCATCATGCGAGTCAGGACTGGCCTGCTTCGGAACACCGACTTCCGTTATATGCCAGCTTCACTCCCGGGGGCGCAAGGGTATCTTCAGGCCATCTATGTTGATTCCACTCAGGAGGACTCACTAACCCGCACCACTGCTGAGATGCTCGAGGATAAGGACCGGGAGAATCGGGCCTTGAAACTGGAGCTTTTCAACACCCGTGCCGATCATTGGGCCACTTTGACTCGGTTTGCAGCGACTGTGCAAGCTGGATGTATGGATACGAGGGATCTGTATCCTGTGAGATCTGCTCTGCCAGATATGGTGGATTGGCGTGATGTGGGAGGCATCACCCCATCCCGTGGTCCCCGCAGGCCACAGTTTGTTGGTCCAAGACCTCATCCTAGCCCCTATGGTCCACAAGCTCCTCAGGACCGTCTGTTTCCGGATAATCATGTTGAGCTTCCAGGCTATGGAGGTGACTTCTATGAGGACTACTACGGAGGTGTCTGAGTTGGTAGTAGTATCACTAGTATTGTAATAGTTGTATTTCCACCGTCCCGCGTGACCTGTGGAATATGACTTAGTGTGTATCAATTCCGGAAGTGTAGAAAAATAATGTATAGGAGTTTGGAATGCTTCCGATGAGATGTAACGTCTTTCACCATAGTTGTACTCTAGCCGGGCTTGTACTAAACTATGAATGGTGTGTATGACCGTTGGTATATATATGGCAGTTTCTATATTACCGTGGCATACGGATGAACATCTCTGCATTCCGTGTTATCCATTACATTCCGCACTTCCTTGCCAAATTTTGCCATCCTTGTCTAAACCGTTGTCTTGTTTCCTAGGATGGTCAACACCCGCAACAACCCTGCTGCTCCGGAGCAGGGTGAAGCCAGCGCAGCTAGGAATGTTAATCTGCCTCAACCGCCTTCTTTGGCCGAAGTTATGATGGAGGCAGAACGAAACAAGCGTGAGACCAATCGCTTGCTGGAGCGGATTGAGCAGAATACTGCACGCCAGCCAAGGAATGACCACGTGTCAATCAATGACTTTGTCAAGCTGTATCCACCAAATTTTAAACACTCCGTTGAGCCTGTCGATGCGGATGACTGGCTTCGCATCATCACCCACAAGCTACGTTCTGCCAACGTGGCTGAAGCTGATAAGGTTACCTTTGCTGCCTGTCACCTCGAAGGCCCTGCTAGCCTTTGGTGGGAGAATTTCGAGGCTATGCGCCCGGTTGGCCAAATCACTACCTGGGCTGAGTTCAGTGCGGCTTTCCGTGAGCATCACATCCCGAAAGGTCTCATGGATCGTAAGAGGGAAGAGTTCTGCAATTTCACCCAGGGTAGACTGCATGTAGATGCATACAGTCGTGAGTTTGGAAATCTAGCCTGTTATGCTCCTGAAGAAGTATCCACCGACGCCAAGAAGCGTGCAAGGTTCCGCAAGGGACTTAGCCCCTGAAGCCACGTGATCTTCGCTCGCACGAGTGCACCTCCTTCCAGAAGTTAGTCAACAAGGCTATCAGTGCTGAGACGGGACAGTCTGACTTTGAAGCTTCACGCAAGCACTCCCGTGACTTTGGTTCTTCATCCGGCTCTGGATCTCAGAAGCCCCGAGTGTGGATTCCAAGCACCGCTCTACCACCCAGATTCACTCCGAGGCCATCCTTTGAGGCGCCTCGCCCCAACCAGCAGTATGCACCGCCCAAGGCCTATGGTGGCCCCGCTGCTAATGTTGCTCCACGTCCCAATGTGATAACTTGTTTCAAGTGTGGAGAGACGGGTCAATACATCCGTGAGTGTCCCCAGAACAACCCCAGTCAGATCGGAAAGTCTGTTGGCCGTGGTAAGCCAGCAGGAAAGGTGCTCTACACCAAACCAGCCACCACTGCTCGTGGCCATGTCAACTACGTTTCAGCTGAGGAGATCCATGAGGATCCCAACGTAGTTCTCCGTACGCTCCTTGTTAATTGCCATCCGGCAACTGTTCTCTTTGATACTGGAGCATCTCATTCATTTATTTCTGAGAGCTATGCTCGATTGCACAACACCACATTTTGTGAAATGCACACCTCCATGGAAATTCAGACTCCTGGTTCTAGATGGCAAACCTCTAGAATAAGTCATGGGAATGAAATCCTTGTCGACAGATTAGTCTTCCTTGCATCACTAATAGCTCTCAAGTCCACGGACAGAAACATCATCTTGGGTATGGACTGGATGTCAGCCCATTATGCTAAGCTTGATTGCTCTACTAGAACTGTTCAACTCACCCACCCTTTGAGCAAGACAGTCAATGTTTTGACCCGAGTGTCTAAGCGTCAGCTCTACTCCTTAAATGCCAACCCCCTTCCAGACCTTGAAGATATTCCGGTAGTCCATGACTTCCCGGATGTCTTTCCAGAAGAACTGCCAGTGTTCCACCCGATGAGATGTCGAAGTTCGTGATAGACCTTGTTCCGTGAACCGTCCCAATCTCTAGAAGACATTATAAGATGGCACCCCTAGAACTAGCCGAGCTTAAGAAACAACTCGATGAGTCCTTGCAAAAGGGTTTCATCCGTCCTAGTTCTTCTCCATGGGCTTGCCCCGTTCTCTTCGTCAAGAAGAAGGATGGAACGGATCGGATGGTTGTAGATTACCGACCTGTCAATTTGGTCATTATCAAGAACAAGTATCCGCTCCCCAGGATCAACGACCTGTATGATCAGCTCGCTGGATCCTCAATCTTTTCCAAGATGGATTTGAGGTTGGGCTACCATCAAATCAGAATCAAGAATGGGGACATCCCTAAAACGGCCTTCGTTACTCGTTATGGCCAATACGAGTACACCGTCATGTCCTTCGGGTTAACCAATGCTCCAGCCACCTTCTCTCGGTTAATGAACTCGATCTTCATGGAGTATTTGGATAAATTGCAGTGGTTTACCTCGATGATATACTCATCTACTCCAAGAATGAGGAAGAACATGCCGAACATCTAAGGCTAGTATTGATGAAACTTCGAGAGCATCGCCTTTATGCCAAATTCTCGAAGTGTGAGTTTTGGTTGCCAGAAGTAACCTATCTAGGCCATGTAATCTCTGGTAAGGGCATTGATGTCAATCCCGAGCGAGTTCAAGCCGTCCTTGACTGGACTCCACCTGAATCGGTCAAGCAAGTTCGGAGTTTCCTCGGTTTAGGGAGCTATTGCCGCCGCTTCGTCGAGAATTTCTCCAAGGTTGCTAAGCCTCTAACTGAACTCCTCAATAAAGATCAAAATTCGAGTGGACCCCACAGTGCGAGTTTAGCTTTCAGGAACTGAAAAGACGCCTGACATCTGCTCCCGTACTTGTTCCACCAGATTTTTCGAAGGACTTTATTATCTATTGTGACGCCTCGCGACAGGGACTAGGTTGCATACTCATGCAAGATCGTCATGTGATTGCCTACGCTTCTCGACGATAAGGCCCACATGAGGATAACTATCCCACACACGATCTAGAGCTTGCAGCGATGGTCCATGCACTCAAAACATGGCGACATTACCTTCTTGGTAATCGCTATGTAAATCTACACCGATCACCAAAGTCTGAAATACATCTTCACCCAACCGGATCTGAATCTCAGGCAAAGACGTTGGGTCGAGTTGATTACAGATTATGACTTAGGAATATCTTACACCCCAGGCAAAGCCAATGTCATGGCCGATGCACTAAGTCGTAAATCTTATTGTAACAACCTGATGTTACAACAAAGTCAATCGCTTCTCCACGAGGAATTTAGTAAGCTTAACCTTCACATTGTTCCTCGAGGATTCCTTTCCACCCTGGTGGCGAAACCTACCCTTACGGATTAGATCATCAAGGCATAGAAGGTAAATCCAGGAATCTCCCGTATCAAGAGAAACATCAAGAAAGGAGTCGCAGATTGTTTCTCCATTGATGAACAAGGTGTCGTGTTCTTTGGAGAACGTCTAGTGGTTCCCAAGGTACGCAACCTGAGGCGATTGATCCTTAAGGAAGCTCATGAATCCCCTCTCAACATTCATCCCGGTAGTACTAAAATGTATCAAGACCTACGCCAGAGGTTTTGGTGGACTAGGATGAAAAGAGAAATCGCTCAATACATTGCTAATTGCGACGCATGTCGTCGAGTTAAAGTAGAGCATCAACGGCCTGCTGGCACCCTTCAACCTTTGGCAATTCCTGAATGGAAATGGGATAAAATCGGTATGGATTTCATTGCCGGGTTTCCCAGGACCAAGAGAGGGAATAACGCTATCTTCATTGTTGTCGATCGTCTTTCCAAAGTAGCCCACTTCCTACCCGTTCGTGAGAGTATAACCGCTAGCCAGCTAGCTGATTTGTACATCTCCCGAATAGTGTCCCTTCATGGTGTTCCATTGGAGATTAACTCAGACCATGGAAGTCTCTTCACCTCTCGATTTCGGGAAAGTTTCCAAAATGCTATGGGAACTCGTCTCTCCTTTAGCACCGCCTTCCATCCTCAATCAAGTGGTCAAGTAGAACGAGTCAATCAAATTCTGGAGGATATGCTTCGAGCTTCTGTCATCTCTTTCGGCATGAATTGGGAGAAATGCCTTCCATTCGCCGAATTCGCTTATAACAATAGTTATCAAGCTAGCTTGGGCAAAGCTCCTTTCGAAGTTCTCTATGGACGGATATGTAGAACGCCTCTTAACTGGTCAGAAACCGGGGAAACACAACTCTTTGGCCCGAATATGATCCAGGAAGCAGAAGAGCAGGTTCGCATTATTCGTGAAAAATTGAAAACAGCCCAATCTCGTTAAAAGAGCCAATATGACCGCAAGCATAAGCCTATGGCTTATGAAGTTGGCGAGAAGGCTTACCTTCGGGTTACTCCTTTGAAGGGAACCCATCGATTCAGTATCAAAGGAAAATTGGCTCCTCGTTACATTGGACCCTTTCGTATTCTTGCCAAACGAGAAGAAGTTGCCTACCAATTGGAACTACCTCCGCATCTTTCCAGAGTTCATGATGTCTTCCACGTTTCTCAACTCAGGCGTTTCTTCTCGGATCCTATCCGTGGAGTGGACCACGAAACGCTTGATCTCCAAGATAATCTCACCTATCTAGAATATCCCCGTTCGTATCCTTGATCAAGCCGAGCGTGCCACTCGACACTAGAGTATCAAGTTTCTCAAGGTTCAATGGTCAAACCATTCCGAGTAAGAAGCTACTTGGGAAAGGGAGGATCGTCTTCGACTTGAGTACCCCACCTTCTTTCCGATGGATCCAAAATCTCGGGACAAGATTCTTTTGAGTGGGGGTGAGTTGTCACATCCTAGCTAGTCCATGCATTAGAGTGTTGCATCATGTTTACCTTTCATCAGAAACTTGAATTGGGGAAGATAGAACCCCCAGAACCCCTTTGAATTCAACTAGGGTTTACGAAAAATATTTTCAATGAACCTGAAATGCCCTTCTAAAAAGTTCACCCTCTTTGTCTTGGGTTAGAACCTCTGGAAAAATTGGTGCACATTTTTCTAGGTCAACAGAAGGTCACTGAATTAAATCATATGTAAATTGCATTTGGGCATTTAAATGCTAGTATATATTTTGGATGCTCAAATAATTCTGAAAATAAGTGTGGGCTGTTGGAGATATTCTAAACAGAGCCTCTGATTATTTCCAGGATTTTTAGAAGTGCCTAACTATTTTTAATAAGCCTACAAACTTACAGAATAATAGAAAAAGGAAAACAGAAAGCAAAGGCTTACAGGCGCTCACTGGCAAGCCCACCGCTGCCCAGCCCAGCCACCGCTCCAGCGAGCTGCTTGGCTTGGCCAGGCAGGCAGCCAGGTGCTCGACGGCGGCACTAGTGCGCGCCACGCAGCTGCTCGCCGCCCTGCCTTCTCCCCGCACCGACCTGCCGCCCCTGTTCGGTCGGCCACTCCTCCCCCGAGCTCGCAGACACTCTTTCTCCTCCCCAACTCCTCTCCCTCACTCGCCTGCACCATGGCCGACGCCATTGCGCCCGCGCCACCGTGAAGATCGCGTCCTCCGTCGTCTCCGTGCTGCGCCACCGTGTCCATTCGCTCTGCCATCGTCGACTACATCGAGTAGATCGAGCCCCGAGCGCTCGCACGCTCCGCAACACCTCCGCCGACCCCGTCTTCGTTGATCACCGCCGGAGATCCCCTTCGCCGTCGCCACCGCATCACCTCATCCCCGACCTCGCCGACCGCTCCGACGTACTCGCCGTGAGCCCAGCTACCTCCCCATCCTCTCCGTTTGCCTTCTCGTGCACCGTAGCGCTGCACGAAGCATCACCGCACGCGCCATCGCCGAGCTCGTCGCCGACGTGTCTCCGGCCACCCACTGGCCACGCCACCTTGTCCACTAACTTCACCACATCCCCAGGAACCCGTAGCACCACTCCACACACCTCGTTGTGTCCCGAAGCCTCGGGTTCACTTTCACCTGACTCCGGCGACCGCCTAGCTCGTCGCCGGCGACGTTTCCGGCCACCCCGAGCTCAACCACCGCCACCAAACGCCGCGGCTTGTCCCCGGCTACATGTAGATGGTCTCCGCCGTCCATTTGGTCGCCGGAGTGCACAAACGCACTCTCTCCGCCGCGTCTGGCTTCGCCGGCGGCTAAACGCCGACGGGTTTGACCCCGTTGATGGAGTTGACTAAGTGGGGCCCCCTCTACTAATTAACCCAGTTTAGTTTAACTAAAATTAGTTAGTTAAATTAACTACTGACATGCGGGACCCATCGGTCAGGTTGACCTGGACGCCCCTGCTGACCACCGACGTCACCACGCATCACGACGCAAAGAACTAATTTCTTGATTTAATTGTATTCAGGAAATTCCAGAAATTGTTGCAAACTTCAAAAATTCATAGAAACAAATCTGTAACTGCAAATGCAAATTTTTATATATGAATTTTGATCAGAAAAATTCAATCTATCCATTGCTAATGGTTTCATGCATGACAGAACAAGTTAACCTTGCTGTTTAAGCACAATAAGATAATGCACTAATATGGCTATGTTAAATGAGCTAACATTTGAATCTTTGATTCAAATAAGTTCATTCCTTTCTGTTCTAGCTTGCATTAGGCCAACACACATTCATATTGCCATGTCATAGCATGCATCATATTGTTGCATATCGTCATGTGTTGATTATGTTCGTGTGTCTTTCGTGGTAGGTTACTGCCTCCGAGGATAACCCGAATATCCATCTCAAGGCGCACCCTACTACCACTACATCAGGCAAGCAACCCATTAATCATTCCGATACAAACCCATGATCTCGCTTCTGCTCTTGTTTACTGCATTAAGACAACGCGTTTCAAACTGTTGTGTGTTGTGGTAGTTGAACCCACTTCTTTTGCATGACCTGTCGTTGCCACAGTAACTAGATGAAACCCACTAGTATGTGTAGGAGTTGTTTGAGCCATATTTGTGTTTCCTACCATGCTGTGCTTGCTATGCTTAGAGTTGTGTCAGGTCTGGCTCATCGATATGATGAACTAGAGTGAAAGGTTGTGTTAGTAGTGAGAGTAAAGTGTTGAACACGATTTGGAAAATGTATCGATGAGAGGCCATGTAGGAGTACATGGTGGGTTGTTTCATTGAAGCCGTCCTTAAGAACTGGGATCGGTGTGTGTGATTTAAGACTTAGCTACTACCACGCATTGGGCCCGAAACCAATGGACCCTCTCGACTTATTAACCACCCTTGTCCTCTGTCCGAGAGTTGCAAAGTAGTTTCTGGTGTTTGGAGCATGCCGGGGGACGCACGCAGCGCTGACCTTAGGGGTGGGCTGTGTTGCGGTAGGCACGTGGCCCGGTGTACCGATTCGCCCGTTTGGTGTCTCGGGAACCCTACACACATCGTTAGGGGCCGTTAGTGGAAACCTCGGCCGGACTCCTGCGGATGGAACCCGAATAGGCGATAAACCTGGACTAGGGACTCGTGTGTTTAGTCAGTCGTGGCCGACACCCTCCACAGGCTTCCGCTTGAAGGTTGCCGAGTACATGTTGTGTAGCGGCGATAAGTGGTGAGAGCGTGTGTGAAGAAGTACACCCTGCAGGTATGAAACTATTCAATAGCCGTCCCACGGTAAAGGACTACTTGGTCACCTATACAGTTCATAGACAAGTAAATGGATACTACTAAAAGTCTCAAGATAAGTGTGAGTATCGCGGATGGCCCTCTCGTGGGCTGATGAGAGAGGATCCGCAGTGGAGTATTGTGTGTTGGGGAACGTTGCAGAAAATTAAAATTTTTCCTACGGTTTCACCAAGATCCATCTATGAGTTCATCTAAGCAACGAGTCAAGGGAGTGAGTTTGCATCTACATACCACTTGTAGATCGAAAAGGAAGCGTTCAAGGGATGGTGATGATGGAGTCGTACTCGCCGTGATTCGGATCACCGATGACCAAGTGCTGAACGGACAACACCTCCGCATTCAACACACGTACGGTACGGATGACGTCTCCTCTGTCTTGATCCAGCAAGGGGGAAGGAGAGGTTGAGGAAGATGGCTCCAACAGCAGCACGACGGCGTGATGATGGTGGAGTGACAGTTCTCCGGCAGGGCTTCGCCAAGCACACGCGGAGGAGGAGAGGTGTTGGGGAGGGGAGGGGCTGCGCCTTGGCTTGTGTTTGCAGCCCTCCCCTCACCCCTCTATTTATAGGGGAAAGGGAGAAGGGGGCCGGCCCCTCTAGATGGCATCTAGAGGGGGGGCGGCGGCCAAGGGGAGGGGGGCTTGCCCCCCAAGCAAGGGGGGCGCCCCCTCTAGGGTTCCCCCCCCAACCCTAGGCGCATGGGCCCGAAGGGGGGGGGCGCGCCCAGCCCACTAGGGGCTTGCTCTTGCCCCACGCAGCCCATGTGGCCCCCCGGGAGGGGTGGCCCCTCCCGGTGGACCTCCGGAACCCTTCCGGTGGCCCAGGTACAATACCGATATTCCCCTGAAACTTTCCGGTGTCCGTTTGACAACTTCCCATATATAAATCTTTACCTTCGGACCATTCCGGAACTCCTCGTGACGTCCGGGATCTCATCCGGGACTCCGAACAACATTCGGTAATAACATAAAAGTCTTCCTAATAACCCTAAGCGTCACCGAACCTTAAGTGTGTAGACCCTACGGGTTCGAGACACGCACATGACCGAGACGGCTCTCAGGTCAATAACCAACAGCAGGATCTGGATACCCATGTTGGCTCCCACATGCTCCTCGATGATGTCATCGGATGAACCATGATGTCGACGATTCAAGCAACCCCGTATACTATTCCCTTTGTCAAACGGTACGTTACATGCCCGAGACTCGACCGTCGGTATCCCAATACCTCATTCAGTCTCGTTACCGGCAAGTCACTTTACTCAGACTTAGTAATGCATGATCCCGTGACCAAACACTTGGTCACTTTGAGCTCATTATGATGATGCATTACCGAGTGGGCCCAGAGATACCTCTCCGTCATGCGGAGTGACAAATCCGATCTCGATCCGTGTCAACCCAATGTACATTTTCGGAGATACCAGTAGTGCACCTTTATAGTCACCCGATTCACGTTGTGGACGTTTGGTACACCCAAAGCACTCCTACGGTATCCGGGAGTTACACGATCTCATGGTCTAAGGAAGAGATACTTAACATTTGAAAAGCTCTAGCAAAACGAACTACGATCTTGTGCTATGCTTAGGATTGGGTCTTGTCCATCACGTCATTCTCCTAATTACGTGATCCCGTTATCAATGACATCGATGTCCATAGTCGAGAAACCATGACTATCTGTTGACCAACGAGCTAGTCAACTAGAGGCTTACTAGGGACGTATTGTGGTCTATGTATTCACACGTGTATTACGATTTCCGGATAATACAATTATAGCTTGAATAAAAGACAATTATCATGAACAAGGAAATATAATAATAATGCTTTTATTATTGCCTCTAGGGCATATTTCCAATAATCTCCCACTTGCACTAGAGTCAATAATCTAGTTACATTGTGATGAATCGAACACCCATAGAGTTCTGGTGTTGATCATGTTTTGTCCGCGGAAGAGGTTTAGTCAACGGATCCGCGACATTCAGATCCGTATGCACTTTACAAATTTCTATGTCTCCATCTTGAACATTTTCACGGATGGAGTTGAAGCGACACTTGATGTGCCTGGTCTTCTTGTGAAACCTGGGCTCCTTGGCAAGTGCAATAGCTCCAGTGTTGTCACAGAAGAGTTTGATCGTCCCCGACGCATTGGGTATGACTCCTAGGTCGGTGATGAACTCCTTCACCCAAATTGCTTCATGCGCTGCCTCCGAGGCTGCCATGTACTCCGCTTCACATGTAGATCCCGCCACGACGCTCTGCTTGCACCAGCTTACTGCTCCACCATTCAACATAAACACGTATCCGGTTTGTGACTTAGAGTCATCCAGATCTGTGTTGAAGCTAGCGTCGACTTAACCCTTTACGACGAGCTCTTCATCACCTCCATAAACGAGAAACATGTCCTTTGTCCTTTTCAGGTACTTTAGGATATTCTTGACCGCTGTCCAGTGTTCCTTGCCGGGATTACTTTGGTACCTTCCTACCAAACTTACGGCAAGGTTTACATCAGGTCTGGTACACAGCATGGCATACATAATATATCCTATGGTCGAGGCATAGGGATGACGCTCATCTCTTCTTTATCTTTTGCCTTGGTCGGGCATTGAGCTGAGCTCAATCTCACACCTTGCAGCACATGCAAGAACCCTTTCTTGGACTGATCCATTTTGAACTTCTTCAAAATCTTATCAAGGTATGTGCTTTGTGAAAGACCTATGAGGCGTCTTGATCTATCTCTATAGATATTTATGCCTAATATATAAGCAGCTTCTCCAAGGTCCTTCATTGAAAAACACTTATTCAGGTAGGCCTTAATGCTGTCCAAGAATTCTATATCATTTCCCATCAAAAGTATGTCATCTACATATAATATGAGAAATGCTATAGAGCTCCCACTCACTTTCTTGTAAACGCAGGCTTCTCGATAAGTCTGCATAAACCCAAACGCTTTGATCGTTTCATCAAAGCGAATGTTCCAACTCCGAGATGCTTGCACCAGCCCATAAATGGATCGCTGGAGCTTGCATACTTTGTTAGCATTCTTAGGATCGACAAAACCTTCCGGCTGCATCATATACAGCTCTTCCTTAAGATGCCCGTTAAGGAATGCCGTTTGACATCCATCTGCCATATCTCATAATCATAGTATGCGGCAATTGCTAACATGATTCGGACGGACTTAAGCTTCGCTACGGAGAGAAAGTCTCATCGTAGTCAATCCCTTGAACTTGCCGATAACCCTTAGCGACAAGTCGAGCTTTATAGATGGTAACATTACCATCCGCGTCCGTCTTCTTCTTAAAGATCCATTTGTTTTCTATCGCCGCCGATCATCGGGCAAGTCTGTCAAAGTCCATACTTTGTTTTCATACATGGATTCTATCTCGGATTTCATGGCTTCTAGCCATTTGTTGGAATCTGGGCCGCCATCGCTTCTTCATAGTTCAAGGTTCACCGTTGTCTAACAACATGATTTCCGGAGACGGGGTTGCCGTACCACTCAGTGCGTAACGTGTCCTTGTGGACCCTCTGAAGTTCGGTAGCTACTTGATCCAAGTATCTTGATCATCATCATTATTTTCCTCTTCAGTTGGTGTAGGCATCACAGAACATTTTCTGAGCTGCACTACTTTCCTGTTCAAGAGGTAGTACTTCATCGAAGTTCTACTTTCCTCCCACTTAATTCTTTCGAGAGAAACTCTTTTCGAGAAAGGATCCGTTCTTGGCAACAAAGATCTTGCCCTCGGATCTTAAGTAGAAGGTATACCCAATGGTTTCTTTAGGGTATCCTATGAAGACGCATTTTTCCGACTTGGGTTCGAGCTTTTCAGTTGAAGTTTCTGACATAAGCATCGCATCCCCAAACTTTTAGAAACGACAGCTTAGGTTTCTTCCCAAACCATAATTCATACGGTGTCTTCTCAACGGATTTAGGCGGTGCCCTATTTAAAGTGAATGTAGCTGTCTCTAGAGCGTATCCCCAAAATGATAGCGGTAAATCGGTAAGAGACATCATGGATCGCACCATATCCAATAGAGTGCGATTACGACGTTCGGACACACCGTTCTGTTGAGGTGTTCGGTAGCGTGAGTTGTGAAACGATTCCACATTTTCTTAAGTGTGTACCAAATTCGTGACTTAAATATTCTCCTCCACGATCCGATCGTAAGAATTTTATCTTTCGGTCACGTTGATTCTCTACTTCATTCTGAAATTCCTTGAACTTTTCAAAGGTCTCGGACTTATGTTTCATCAAGTAGACATACCCATATCTACTCAAGTCATCTCGTGAGAGTGAGAACATAACTTGATATCCTCCATGAGCCTCAACACTCATTGGACCGCATACACATCGGTATGTATGATTTCCAACAAGTTGGTCGCTCGCTCCATTGTTCCGGAGAAACGAGTCTTGGTCATCTTGCCCATGAGGCATGGTTCGCATGTGTCAAATGATTCATAATCTAGAGACTCCAAAAGTCCATCAAGATGGAGCTTCTTCATGCGCTTGACACCAATGTGACCAAGGCGGCGATTGCCACAAGTATGTGGGACTATCATTATCAACTTTACATCTTTTGGTATTCACGCTATGAATATGTGTAACATTACGCTCGAGATTCATTAAGAATAAACCATTGACCATCGGAGCATGACCATAAAACATATCTCTCATATAAATAGAACAACCATTATTCTCGGATTTAAATTAGTAGCCATCTCGCATTGAACGAGATCCAGATACAATGTTCATGCTCAAACTTGGCACCAAATAACAATTATTAAGGTTCAAAACTAATCCCGTAGGTAAATGTAGAGGTAGCGTGCGACGGCGATCACATCGACCACGGAACCATTCCCGACGCGCATCGTCACCTCATCCTTCGCCGATCTCGCTTATTCCGCAGCTCCTGGCATGAGTTACAAATATGAGCAACGGCACCGTATCAAATACCCAGGAGTTACTACGAGTACCGGTAAGGTACACATCAATTACATGTATATCAAATATACCTTTGGTGTTGCCGGCCTTCTTATCTGCTAAGTATTTGGGGCAGTTCCGCTTCGATGACCCTTCCTTGCAATAAAAGCACTCGATCTCGTGCTTGGGTCCATTCTTTGACTTCTTCCCGTAATCGGCTTATCGGGCGCGGCAACATCCTTGCCGCCCTTCTTGAAGTTCTTCTTGCCCTTGCCCTTCTTGAACTTAGTGGTCTTATTGACCATCAACACTTGATGTTCTTTCTTGATCTCAACCTCTCACGACTTCAAAGATTGAAAATACTTCAGGAATGGTCTTCACCATCCCCTGCATATTGTAGTTCATCACAAAGCTCTTGTAGCTTGGTGGGAGCGATCAAGGATTTTGTCAATGACCGCCTCATCGGGGAGGTTAATATTCAGCTGGGTCATGCGGTTGTGCAACCTGCACATTACGAGTATGTGCTCACCGATGTAACTATTTTCCTCCATCTTACAACTATAGAACTTGTCGAGACGTCATATCTCTCGACCGGGCGTGAGCTTGGAAAACTAGTTTCAGCTCCTCGAACATCTCATATGCTCCGTGATGCTCAAAACGCTTTTGGAGCCCCGGTTCTAAGTCAGTATAGCATGCCGCATCGAGCGAGGGAGTAATCATCAAGACGAAGTTTGCCAAGCATTCATAATGTCTTGGTTCTCTAGGACGGGGCGTCACCTAGCGGTCCTTCTAGGACATATTGTTTCTGGCAGCTATGAGGATGATCCTCGTGTTAGGACCCAGTCCGTATAGTTGCTGCCATCATCTTTCAGCTTGGTTTTCTCTAGGAACGCGTTGAAGTTCAGGTTGACATGAGCGTTGGCCATTTGATCTACAAGACATATTTGCAAAGGTTTTAGACTAAGTTCATGATAATTAAGTTCATCTAATCAAATTATCTTAATGAACTCCCACTCAGATTAGACATCCCTCTAGTCATCTAAGTGTTACACGATCCGAGTCGACTAGGCCGTGTCCGATCATCATGTGAGACGGACTAGTCATCGTCGGTGAACATTCTCATGTTGATCGTATCTTCCATACGACTCGTGTTCGACCTTTCGGTCTCCGTGTTCCGAGGCCATGTCTGTACATGCTAGGCTTGTCAAGTTAACCCTAAGTGTTTTGCATGTGTAAAACTGTCTTACACCCGTTGTATGTGAATGTAAGGATCTATCACACCCGATCATCACATGGTGCTTCGAAACGACAAACTTTAGCAACGGTGCAGTTAGGGAGAACACTTCTTGAAATTGTTGTAAGGGATCATCTTATTTACTACCGTCGTGCTAAGAAAACAAGATGCATAAACATAATAAACATCACATGCAATTATATAGTAGTGACATGATATGGCCAATATCATATGGCTCCATTGATCTCCATCTTCGGGGCTCCATGATCATCTTGTCACCGGCATGACACCATGATATCCATCATCGTGTCTTTATGAAGTTGTCACGCCAACGACTACTTCTACTTCTATGGCTAACGCGTTTAGCAATGTAGTAAAGTAATTTACATGGCGTTCTTCAATGACACGCAGGTCATACAAAATAAAGACAACTCCTATGGCTCCTGCCGGTTGTCATACTCATCGACATGCAAGTCGTGATTCCTATTACAAGAACATGATCTCATACATCACAATATATCATTCATCATTCATCACAACTTCTCGCCATATCACATCACATGACAATTGCTGCAAAAACAAGTTAGGACGTCCTCCAATTGTTGTTGCATCTTTTACGTGGCTGCAATTGGGTTCTAGCAAGAACGTTTTCTTACCTCTGAATAACCACAACGTGATTTTGTCAACTTCTATTTACCCTTCATAAGGACCCTTTTCATCGAATCCGCTCCAACTAAAGTGGGAGAGACAGACACCCGCCAGCCACCTTATGCAACTAGTGCATGTCACCGGTGGAACCGCTCTCACGTGGAAATGCGTGTAAGGTTGGTCGGGCCGCTTCATCCCACAATACCGCTGAAGCAAGATAAGACTAGTAGCGGCAAGCAAGTTGACAAGATCTACGCCCACAACAAAATTGTGTTCTACTCGTGCAATAGAGAACTACGCATAGACCTAGCTCATGATGCCCTTTGTTGGGGAACGTTGCGAGAAAATTAAAATTTTTCCCTACGGTTTCACCAAGATCCATCTATGAGTTCATCTAAGAAAGCGAGTCAAGGGAGTGAGTTTGCATCTACATACCAGTTGTAGATCGAAAAGTGCGGAAGCGTTCAAGGGATGGTGATGATGGAGTCGTACTCGCCGTGATTCGGATCACCGATGACCAAGTGCTGAACGGACAGCACCTCCGCGTTCAACACACGTGCAGTGCAGATGGCGTCTCCTCCGTCTTGATCCAGCAAGGGGAAGGAGAGGTTGAGGAAGATGGCTCCAGCAGCGGCGACGGCGTGATGATGGTGGAGTGATGATTCTCGGCGAGGCTTCGCCAAGCACACGCGGAGGAGGAGAGGTGTTGGGGAGGGAGGCTGCGCCTTGGCTTGTGTTTGCAGCCTCCCTCACCCCTCTATTTATAGGGAAAGGGAGAAGGGGCGGCCCCTCTAGATGGCATCTAGAGGGGGGGGGCGGCGTTAAGGGAGGGGCTTGCCCCCAAGCAAGGGCGCCTCTAGGGTTCCCCAACCCTAGGCGCATGGGCCCAAAGGCGCGCCCAGCCCACTAGGGGCTGGCTCCTGCCCCACGCAGCCCATGTGGCCCCCGGGAGGTGGCCCCTCCGGTGGACCTCAGAACCCTTCCGGTGGCCCCCGGTACAATACCGATATTCCCCGAAACTTTCCGGTGTCCGTTTGACAACTTCCCATATATAAATCTTTACCTCCGGACCATTCCGAACTCCTCGTGACGTCCGGGATCTCATCCGGACTCAACAACATTCGGTAATCACATACAAGTCTTCCTAATAACCCTAAGCGTCACCGAACCTTAAGTGTGTAGACCCCTACGGGTTCGAGACACGCAGACATGACCGAGACGGCTCTCGTGTCAATAACCAACAGCGGATCTGGATACCCATGTTGGCTCCACATGCTCCTCGATGATGTCATCGGATGAACCACGATGTCGAGGATTCAAGCAACCCCGTATACTATTCCCTTTGTCAAACGATACGTTACATGCCCGCGACTCGGTCGTCGGTATCCCAATACCTCGTTCAGTCTCATTACCGGCAAGTCACTTTACTCGTACCTAATGCATGATCCCGTGACCAAACACTTGGTCACTTTGAGCTCATTATGATGATGCATTACCGAGTGGGCCCAGAGATACCTCTCCGTCATACGGAGTGACAAATCGCAGTCTCGATCCGTGTCAACCCAACAGACACTTTCGGAGATACCTGTAGTGCACCTTTATAGTCACCCAGTTACGTTGTGACGTTTGGTACACAAAGCACTCCTACGGTATCCGGGAGTTACACGATCTCATGGTCTAAGGAAGAGATACTTGACATTGGAAAAGCTCTAGCAAAGCGAACTACTGCGATCTTGTGCTATGCTTAGGATTGGGTCTTGTCCATCACGTCATTCTCCTAATGGCGTGATCCCGTTGTCAATGACATCGATGTCCATAGTCGAAACCATGACTATCTGTTGACCAACGAGCTAGTCAACTAGAGGCTTACTAGGGACGTATTGTGGTCTATGTATTCACACGTGTATTACGATTTCCGGATAATACAATTATAGCATGAATAAAAGACAATTATCATGAACAAGTAAATATAATAATGCTTTTATTATTGCCTCTAGGGCATATTTCCAACATTGTGATGGTGATTAGTGGACTCCTGTGCGACAAATGCTTTTCAAGTGGTGTCATGTAGGATAGCCTAGCCAAGAGTCAAAGCTGGCTTGCTGCAATAACTCCACTACCTTCTTGAGAATGTGCATGTATAGTAGGATTCTGTTGTAAGACTTGTTGAGTACCTCCGGACTCATGTTTGCTTAATTAATGTTTTCAGACGACAACACCGCCCCCCTCAGATGGGTTCTATGTAGACCTTGGCGTCGACGAGTGACTAGCCACCCGGTGGTGATCCAAGGCTTGTGAAGGGCCCTTTGTAGATAGAAGGGCTTCGTCAAGCCTTCTTTCTTTTTAGCGTCTGTACTCGAGACTAGTTTGCTTCCGCATGTGCTTGTATGTTTGTATGACTTGAGTGTCGTGTCATGTGTCCCCTATCTGTATGAACATGTTATGTATGGCTCCTCGGAGCCTTTTAAATAAAGTACTTGAGTTGTAGAGTTTTGTTGTGATGCCATGTTGTATGTACTCATATCGGGCATATTGTGTGTATGATTGAAATGCTTGGTATGAGTGGGATCCGATAATCTAGTTGTTTATCCTTGGCAGCCTCTCGTATGGGGAAATGTAGTCTAGTGCTTCCTGAGCGATAGTAGTCCGCTACAGCCCAGCACTACTGCTCTGGATACTAGACTGGCTGGCATGTGTTTCGCTTCGTTCCTGTGTCTGTCCCTTCGGGGAAATGTCACGCGGTGACATCCGGAGTCCTGCCTAGCCTGCTACAGCCCGGGTTACCGGAGTCCTGTTAGCCCAGTCTTTCTGACACAGATTCATACGTTGATGACCGACATGCTCGATGTGATTCATGTATGCCCGTCCCCATGGGTTAGCGCCGCTTTGGGTTCACGACTAGCCATGTCGGCCCGGGTTCTCTGTCATGTGGATGCTAGCGACACTATCATATTCGTGACCCAAAAGGCGCAAACAGTCCCGGGCCATGGTAAGGCGACACCCGTGGGAATACCGTGCGTGAGACCGCAAAGTGATATGAGGTGTTACCGGCTAGGTCGATGTGACTTGGAATCGGGTTCCTGACAGATTCCCCCACAAGTCGAGATGAGTCTTCGTACTTAAGAAAAAAAGAAAAAAGAGAGAGGCCAAAAGAGCCCAACAAAAAATGAGAGAAAAGAGAGAAGGGGTAGTGTTACTATCCTTTTACCACTATTGTGCTTTAGAGTAGCACAATTTTCTTCATAAAGAGAGTCTCCTGAGTTATCACTTTATATACTAGTGGGAATTTTTCATTATAGAACTTGGCTTCTATATTTCAATGACGGGCTTCCTCAGATACCCGAGGTCTTCATGAACAAGCAAGTGGGATGCACACCCACTTGGTTTCTGTCGAGCATTCATACACTTATAGCTCCTAATGCATCTGTTGCATGGCAATCCCTACTCTTTGCATTGATATCGATTGATGGGCCTCTCCATTGCATTTTTGATCCGCTGAGTTGATACTAGACTTTCTTCCTTTTTGACTTCCCTTATTGATCTCTGTCACCGTATTCTATTCCACCCATAGTGGTATATCCATGGCTCATGCTCATGTATTGTGTGGAGTTAAAAATGTTGAAGCGCGTTAAAAAGTATGATCCAATTGCTTGGTTAGACACTTGGGTGCTCATGATTTATATTTATGCGGTGATGGCGGAGTCATGCCAAGCTAACATGATAAAATGAGTAGGATAACATTCGTTAAGCATCATATATTTGAAAAAAAGTAATGTGTCGGTGTACAAAAAGAGGGGCACGCTTTTGTACCCCTTTACCTGTGCACGGGCAGTCGGAGCCGCGCCCACGGTCACATCAAGCAGAATAGGGGAGGTGAGCCAAGGTAAGACCGAAGCCCAAGATAATCAGAGCAACGCCAAAGCCGAGACCGCAAGGAGCAGAGGGACGAAGCAGGCTCCCCCAGCAAGACCCTTGCCGGGGCAGCTCGCCCCCACACCAATAGAGCGAGCCACCCTTGAGCCCATGGTCCCCAACGCCATCATCCACGTGGGGCCAGGGCTCGGGAAGGCACCTCTGTGGTGGCATGCAGATCTTTGTGAAGACATATTCAAGATCAGATGAGCAATAGAAGACCACGATCCTCAGAAAGATCCTTGCCAAAGAAGGCTACCAGGCCCCCGGCAAGGCCCTTGCCGGGGACAACAGCGCGCCACGGCAAGACCCTTGCCGGGCCACCCGACAAGGTCTTCACCAAGGACACCAGCAGGGCCACCGCCAGGCCCACGCCAACCAAGCTTCCACCGCCGTTCACATGCAGCTGCCAGCCCAACCAGCTGGGCGGGCACCTGCGTGGCAACATGCAGCTCACAGGCTAACTCATCGAGCGCCTGCGTGGCGGCATGCAGATCTTCGTGAAGGCTCCACCACTGTGCTACCTCAGCTGCCTGCCTGCCTACATGGCGCCGCACACATCGCTAGCCAAGGTGCGTGGCGAAGCAAGGAGGAGCGGCGACGGATGGGACGGGCCTCGCCCCCGTCCCCAATAAAGCAGGGAGACACCTAAGCCACGCATTAAATGCGTCTTGTCCTATAATATGACCGATAAGCTCAGGGCACTGTGCTCCTTTCCACCTCCTGTGTGCCACTGTGGTAGCCCCTTTCGACTATAAAAGGAGGCCCATGGCATACAGGAGGAGGATTCGGCTCTTTCAAACCACGCACTCACCACAGCTCGTTCGAGAGCTCAAGAACTCTCTGAAATACACCCACCAAAGCAGGACTAGGGTTTTACGCATACTCGCGGCCCGAACCTGGGTAAACGCTCCTCGTGCTGGCTACTGATCCTGCTCTTCTTGCAACCCTGCACCCCAGCAACCATAGTAGGGATTCTTGTGATCCCATAGGTGTCGTTTCCCCGATATCTTTGGCGCGCCAGGTAGGGGGCGCAATTGTTATAATCTGGTTTAGTAGTTAGCCTAGCAGTTCTTCGTCACCATGGCTCCTAAGAAGAAGACAGCCACGACGATCGGCTCGTTGGGAGCCGAACGGCCCGTGCCGGTGCGGACGAGCAGTGGACCGGTCGCGGACAGGACTCGACCGCGGTCCGCGAGCACCAGCATCGCCCAGGCAGTCAGATCCTGGCGAGCGGCGTCGTTCACGCGCCAGACGACCGGCAGCTGTCGCCAGATCCAAAGACGGAGCTAGGCCCCTCGCAGGCGGCGCGGGGCCCTCCAGGGGTGTCGTTTGCCACCTCCGGGCAGCGCAGCGACCTCCAAGACGGCCACACCGGCGACCACCGGGCGTTCTTCCCATGATGTGCGCGCCGAGCAGCGTCACCACATTGGTGACCCTGGGCACCGCCGTGGGAAGAGCCCTGTGCGTCATCCGCAAGATGAAGGGGTTCAAAGACGCCGCCAAGCACCGGGCGAAAATGGCACGCAGCCGCTGGGTCATAACGGAGCTCCTTCTAACGTAGTTATAAGTCGAAGCGCGCCGCAATCCACGCAGCTGTCGCCGCCGCCCATGCCAGCGGAAGCTTTGGCGAGTGCGCAGCTGCTCCTCGACTTCCCTCCTGCTGCGGAGAAGCTCGACGAGTGGAGGGCCACCATCCGGAGCCTCGTCGCCGTCGCCAACAAAGACGATCCGCGACCGGCGGGGCCCTCGGGTCGGCGCTCCACCGAGCCACCACATGCTGGCGCTGGGAGGACCGGGGGAGCTGCGGCCACGGTGCACTCTCCTCCTCCTCGCCAGCCGCCGCGGGCGTCGGCCTGTCGTGACGACGTTTGTGATCACATCTCCATAGCATCGTCCGACCCGCGGACTCTCCACGACCAGCGCCAGGTCCTTCGGGAATGAGCTCATGAAGACGCTCGAACCACCGTCGAGCGTCGGCGCGAAACGCGCCGCCAGTCGGACCAGCGTGCAGGACCCGCTATGGACCACTCGGCACCGGGGGGCCCCGGCGGCCTACCTTACGAGGTGGGCTGCCCGGCCTTTACCCGTGAGCTGCAGTAGTTCCAGTGGTCGTCCCACCGCACGTTCAAGCCCGACGTCGGCGAGAAGTACACTGGCAAGACCCATCCGTCCGAGTTCCTCAGCATCTACACCATCGCGATGCAGGCTGCTGGAGCTCGCGACGACAAGGTGCTTGCCAACTATTTTCCACCGGCGCTGAAACCCAATGTGATGTCTTGGTTGATGCACCTGCCGGTGGATTCCATTTCTTCTTGGTCGGATCTGTGCCATGAGTTCGTTGGCGCCTTCACAGGAGGCCACCAAGCTCATGGCCAGGCCAGTGATCTGCATATCATTCCCCAGAAGGAAGGGGAAACCCTGCGCAAGTACATCCAGAGATTCAGCCGGGTGCAGTACAACATCCCCGACGCTCATCCCACCGCTGTGATCAGCGCGTGCCACCAGAACGTGCGCAATCGCAAGATGCGTGAAGAGCTGGCGATGACCAAAGTTAAGGATGTGGTCGAGCTCTATGTTCTAGCCGATAGGTGCGCCCGGGCTGAAGAGGGAAGGAAGTACCCCGGCGAAGACGCCGGCGCGGAAACCGACTCTACCGATGAAGACGTCGCTACCCCGACGAAGAAGGGCCGGCGTCGCAACAGGAAACGCAAATGCAAGGCCGTGCTTTCCGTTGAGGGATCTAACAACACCGGTGCCGGCAAGAAGGTCAAGGCAGATGCCCCCGGCAAGGAGATTGCCGGGTGCGCCGCCTGCGGGGCCTTGGCGGCTACCGACAAGCCAGGAAACTCCGGAAAGCAATACTGCAAGATCCACAGCACCAAGGGCCACGACCTCCAGAACTACCGACAAGTCAAGCTGCTTGCTGAGAAGCAAAAAGCTGAGTACGAGAGGCGGGACAAGGAGAAGGACCAGGACGGTGTTGAGGGATCCGGCAAGAAGCACGGCGGCCAAGGAAGCCGCCCCGGCAAGGACAACCAGCAAGAGAGGCCCGCCCGGGGCCGTGACAAGAAACAAGAAGACGATGACCACGACGAGGACGACGGGTCTGGTGAGCAAGGGTTCCGTATACTCACGGAGGCCATGTGCGTCGATGGCGGCGCCTCATTGCATACCTCTCACCGCCAGCTCAAGCAATAGGCGCGTGAGATTACAGTGAGCGGAGCCGTCGTTCGGCTCGACGCCGAATGAAGTGGTCCAACACGCCTCATCTTTGACGCCGAGGACCACCCTGACCGCACTACCGTGGTCGGGTGTTTGCCATTGTTGGTCTCACCAACGATACGCAACCTCAGGGTGAACAAGATGTTGGTTGACGGCGGGGCCGGCCTGAACCTGATCTCGCCTGTCGTAATCAAAAAATTGCAAATCCCTGATGGAGACCTCGAGGAAACGGGCACGTTTCAAGGGGTCAATCCGGGGAGGAGCTAGCCGAAGGGGAAGGTCACACTGCCCGTGACATTTGGAGGAGAGTTGAACTACAGGACAGAGAGGATCATCTTCGACGTGGCCGAGATCCCCTTGCCCTACAACGGGATCCTCGGCCGCCCGGCACTAGCCAAGTTCATGGTGGCATCACACTACGCCTACAACATGCTAAAGATGCACGTGCCGTTGACCATCATCTGCGTCCCCTCTGACAAGAAGGACGCGCTGATTTGCGCCGACCAACTCTACCGGGAAGCAGTTGCAGCTGCCGCCAAGGCACCTGCTCCCTACCAAGGCCCGGAGGGAAGAAGAAGCCGGCAAGACCTCTCACGCCCACTCCGGCAAGCGCACCTCCTCGGAGTGTTGTGCTACCGTCGAGGACGTGCCAGAGAGCTCTACCGACAAGAGCAAGAGATCTAGGGTCGAGCCGCCGCAGACCAAGAAGGTGCCCGTCAGGGAGGATGGCATGGGAGGGGCCTTCACCATAGGCTCCACCCTCGACAGCAAATAGGAAGGCGCGCTTGTCACCATCCTGCGGGCGAATGTCGACGTGTTTGCGTGGCAAGCATCCGACATCCCCGGTGTTACCTGGGAGGTGATTGAGCACCACCTAGCTGTCTGCCCCCACGTGCGGCCCGTCAAGCAGAAGGTCAGAAAGCAGGCTCTTGAGGGGCAGGAGTTCATCACAGAGGAGATCAGGAAGTTGGAAGTAGCAGGTTTGGTGAGAGGAGTGCTCCACCCGACGTGGTTGGCCAATCCGGTAGTGGTGCACAAGGCGAATGGGAAGTGGAGACTGTGTATTGATTACACAGATATCAATAAGGCTTGTCCTAAGGACCCCTTCCCGTTGCCGCGCATCGACCAGATTGTTGACTCCACAGCCGGGTGTGATCTGTTATCATTCCTCGACACCTACTCAGGCTACCACCAGATCTTCATGACAAGAGAGGATGAAGAAAATATAGCATTCATCACCCCATGTGGTACGTATTGCTTTTTACGGATGCCTTTCGGGTTGAAGAGTGCTGGCTCAACATTCACAAGAGCAGTCCAAATTGGTTTTGAACCTCGGCTCCATAGAAATATGGAGGCATTCATGGATGACATAGTGGTCAAAACCAAGGACGGGCCAACTCTTGTGCAAGATCTGGAAGAGACATTTGCTAACCTGCGCAAGATCAACCTCAAGCTGAACCCTAAGAAGTGTGTCTTCGGCGTTCCATCCGGCAAGCTTCTCGAGTTCTTTGTGTCGCAGCGCGGGATCGAGCCAAACCCAGACAAGATCAAGGCTATTGAGCAGATTGAGACGCCCAAGCGGATCAAGGATGTGCGTCGGCTCACCGGGTGCGTTGCCTCCATGAGCCGATTCATCTCCAAGTCCGCCGAGCGCGCCCTTCCCTTCTTCAAAATCTTGAAGAAGGCAGGCCCAATGGAGTGGACCCTAGAAGCCGAGGCAGCATTGCAGGATCTGAAGAAATACCTTTCCTCCACGCCAATACTGGTTGCGCCTTAACCACAAGAGTCGTTGCTGCTGTATCTGGCGGCGACGAATCAAGTGGTCAGCACTGCGCTGGTGGCACAGAGGGAGGTCAACGAGGAGGCGATGATCATGCGTAGAACCAGCGGATGGCAAGCCCAAAATTCCCCGGCAGAACTGGTGCCGGCAAGGCGAGGCCCCGACAGCAGTCTCGATGCCGCCAAGGCAAAGGCCCGTAGTCAAGTGAGGTGGTGCTGAAGAAGAAGATGATGCAGCACCCGGTTTACTTTGTCAGCTCCCTCTTCCAGGGAGCTAGCTCGAGGTACTCCGGTGTGCAGAAATTGCTCTTCGGCCTCCTTATGGCCTCGAGGAAGCTACGTCATTACTTCCAAGCCCACGAGATCACTGTCGTCACCCCCCTCCCATTACAATGGATACTGCATAACCCAGATGCGACTAGAAGGATTGTGGAATGGGCCTTGGAGTTGTCAAGCTTTGGTTTAAAGTTTGAAAGTACCTCAACAATTCAGAGCAGAGTCTTGGCGGAGTTCATTGCAGAATGGACCTTGACGCCTGACGAAGAAATCCAGGAGACCACTCTCCCCGGCAAGGAAGCAGACCGTGACTGGATCATGTACTTTGATGGGGCTTTCTCTCTATAAGGCGCCAGTGCAGGTGTGCTGCTCGTCGCACCCACCGGAGAGCACCTCAAGTACGTGATCTAGATGCGCTTCCCCAGGGAGATGTCCACCAACAACACTGCTGAGTACGAGGGATTTCTTGCTGGTCTCAGGATTGCGGCAGACCTCGGGGTTAAGAAGCTCATCGTCAGGAGTGACTCGCAGCTCGTTGTCAGACAGGTCAACAAGGATTATCAAAGCCCATTGATGGAAGCTTACGTAGAAGGGTGAGGAAGCTGGAGGAATGCTTTGACGGTATCCAAGCGGAGCATGTCCCCCGAGCGGAGAACGACATCGCCGATTACCTATCAAAGCGTGCCACATGCAAGCTACGTGTGGAACTAGGTACCTTTTGGCTCCGGTTAACTCAACCATCCGTCGAACCATCAGTGGGGCAGAACAAGCGGAGGAAATCAGGTCCCTGCAAGTACTTTCCTACCGAGCCCCCTGGGGCTGCCGGCAAGGGTGCTGCCACGGACGCTGAGCCTACCCAAGAGCAACTGGCTCCGGCAGGGCGTCAAGCCCTGGCCGTAGAGACAGCCGCTCCCATGGCGGAAGAAATGCCTTTGGTCCTTGTCGTCGAGCCCCAAGCTCCGGCATGGGCGCAACATACCGTCCAATTCCTCCAAACAGGGGAGCTTCCTGAGGAGCAGGAAGAAGCGGAAAAAGTAGCCCGTCGGTCCGCCCTGTGCAGTTAAATCGATGACATCATGTATGTGAGAAGGCCAAACGGTGTGAAATTGAAGTGCATCCCGGGAGGAAGGACTGGAGCTGTTGGCGGAGATACATGGAGGCATATGTGGCTCCCACATAGGGTCGAGGGCCCTTGCCGAAGGCGTTCCAAAGAAGGTTTCTTCTCGCCCACCGCCCTGCAGGATGCGACGACACTAGTAACCAAGTGTGAAGCGTGTCAGTTCCATTCAAAGAAGCTTCATCAACCAGCTCAAGCCCTTCAAACAATCCCTCTCTCCTGGCCATTCTCGGTCTAGGGGCTCGATATACTGGGCCCTTTCCCCAGCTGTCGGGGCTTTGAGTACTTGGGCGTTCGCGATCGACAAGTTCACAAAGTGGCCGGAGGTGGAAGCGATGAGAAAGGTGACCGCTCAATCAGCTGTCAAGTTTTTCAAGGGACTGGTCTCCCGCTTTGGTGTGCCAAAGCGAGTCATCACCGACAACGGCACGCAGTTCACGAGCCACACCTTCATGCAATACATTCAAGACCTCGGCAAGAAGGTTCTGTTTTGCTGCCGTGGCACACCCACCGAACAACGGCTGCCGGAGAGGGCAAATGCTAAAGTGTTGCGAGGCCTAAGGACAAAGACTTTTGACAAGCTGCGCAAGAGCGGTATTTGGATTGATGAATTGCCGGCGGTTCTTTGGTCGATCAGACGACGCCAAATCGAGCCACCAGCCGGACACCTTTTGCCACGGTATACGGGGAAGAAGCGATTCTCCCATGGAACTCATATCTGGGTCATCTCGAGTGCTCGCTTATGATGAGCTTGAGCAAGAGCAGATTCGCCAAGATGACGCATAGCGCTCCTTGAGGAAGATCATCTTCGGGCCGGAGAGCAGCGCCGCTACCAAAGAAGCCTTGCACCGCTACCATAGCCGCAAGGTTCATGCCCGAAGCTTTGAGGAAGGCGACCTTGTTCTTGGCTGCTCATTGACCAAGAATTCCAACAAGTTGACGCCAAAGTGGGAAGGCCCTTATCGAGTAATACGAGTCACGGGCCAGCGCGATCCATACAGAGATCGAAGATGATGTCCCAGTGAGAAACTCCTGGAACATCGAGCATCTTCGCAAGTTTTACCCGTAAGGCACGGCTTGCCGGGCCTCCTGGGAAGCCACCTTTTGTACAAGCCTTGCCGACAAGGCATGTAACCCTTTGTACAAAGCCAGGCGCAGACCCTGAGCATAAATAAATGAAGCGCTAGTGCCCTAAGTTATAGCATGCATGCTAGGTCGAGTCTCTTCCTTGGTTAGGGTTGATAGTGCTTAGCAGTGACTAACCCCTAGCCTAGAGGTTGAGTGCGCGTCAATCTGTTTCTTTTTTGTCCTCCTTTGGTTCGCAGGGCACATGAGCACTTCTGCTGGGCTACTTGGAAGAAGGGAAACAGACCGGCATCCCGACCCGGGCGAACCAGAGTTGCCGGGGGCTGCAAGCACGAGGATCCAACCGCGGCAAGACAAGGTTGCCGGGGGCTGCAGATCCAGATAAGTCTTTCATCCTCTATCATGCATTTCGGAAAGGAACTGGGATATGTGAAACCATGCTTTATTTCTAGGCCATCGTGCTCCCCTTTTCTATACCCAAGGATTATCTCCTGGGTCTGGATTTGGTTGTAGCCGCGGTGGCAAGGAAGTAGAACAAGGAGCCTAAGCCCGCTTCATCCCTGCCTCCGCCAAGGGCGCGAGAATGGTCGAGCGAAGTAGGGGGACGGCAAGGCCAGTTGCCGGGTGAAAACGTTTATCTTAAATTATAACAAGGATTTGTTCCTTGTCGCGGGGTCTGCCCACGAACGAAAAACCCAACAAACATCCCTTCTTCATTAAAAGCATCCCACAACAGGTACAGTCCGTATGGAATGAAAAACATGAACAAAGGGGATTACAAGCTTTAAATTTAACAAGGCCCGAAGGCTTACAGATTAAAAAAGAGATAAGGTGCCCGTGATCCCTTTCTTGTCCCTCTCCTCAGGAGGCAGGTCAAGGAAGCAAGAGGACAAAAGGGGCGCCTAGGCGAAGCTCTGACAGCAGAGAACACCTCGGTGGCCATGCAGGTAGGCAGTGATGACGGTACCGGGAAAGGAGCTGGAAGGACGAGGCGGCAGGACTGCGATGCAGACGCGAAGGCATCGGTGCAACAGACTCTAAGTTGACGGCCTTGCCGCCGCCCTCTTCCTCTTCCACAGCCTCCCGACGCCAGCCGCCCAAGGAAACAGCCCCGAGAAGTTCAAGGAGCTGGCCCCACCCCCGGCAAAACCCTTCCGGAGGAGCAGCCAGTGCAGATGCTGCTGCTGCCGCACCCGCCCAGGCGCGGGGTGTCCGACGCCT
Source organism: Aegilops bicornis (assembly GCA_021605145.1). Classification (NCBI taxonomy): domain Eukaryota; kingdom Viridiplantae; phylum Streptophyta; class Magnoliopsida; order Poales; family Poaceae; genus Aegilops; species Aegilops bicornis. The sequence goes on from CM038673.1 coordinate 312,357,218, forward strand.
AGTCGGACTCATTCCCGTCCATCTGCCCCGCTGTCCTCCTCATCACTTTCGCTCGAGGAAGAGCTTCCATCATCGGAATCTCCATCAAAGGAGCTCTCCACGCAGCACTTCAGGCGAGTCCTGAAGTCTCCGAAGACCTTGAGGGAGAGCAGACCATCCTCCATCAATTTGAAGTAGAGGACGAGCCCCGCCGCCAGGTTGTGGATGCGAGCGAACGTCTTCCACCCACGACGGAGGTACATGACCCGAGGAGCCGGGAAGTCGACGTCGACCCGCGTGCCCCCATTCCCACAACCCCTCATGTGCAATCTGAGGGATTGGGGCCGGTCACGCTCCATCTCCCGAGCAAACGGGGCGGGAAGACGGAGACGGCGACGCGGAGGCCGGCGCAGCCTAATGAAGAACTCGCGGGGCTGGTCTCCGACATGGCCTTCCATCGGGAAAGGCACCATTGGCGGGGGCGAAGCCGGCGCGCCACCCCGTCCTCTTCCCCGAGCACTACGACCTCTGCCCCGGCCTCGCCCCCTCCCCCTTCCCCTCGCGGCCGGTTCCACCACCACGGGCTCAGGAGGAGGAGGGACGCGTTGTCGAGCGGCGACCCTCGCCGCCACCGTCGAGGGACCCAGATTCCCTTTCTCCTTAGCGAGTGAAAGGAGGAAGCAGAAGCAAGAGGAAACAGATAACAGAAGAATGCGGGACGCCCGTCCCCCCTTCCCCCTCTTTATAAAGGGGCGGGGTCCGGGCTCGGCCGCCCCGCTCGGCCAATCCAGCCACCGGAGGTGCAGGGAATCAGGACCGACCCGCTGCCCCAACCAGCGACGGCGCGATTTCCCGCCTCCACCGCTAGCCACCCCAGGAGCATGAAGGACGCGTGGCGGATGTGCAAAACTGAGGGGACGGGTGAAGCGACCTCTCCCCACCCCGTGATCATGGGAAGTGGACGCCTTGAAGACCGCGACCCGGCCCCGTTCAGTAAATGAGCCGCGCATCCATGCCTCCCTCTTTTTATGGCGAAGGCGCGAGCCGCCTCTTTACTGCGATATGACGCATGCGTGTGGAAACCGCCCCACGCATGCCGCCCATGTCACGCACACCCCTCCATGTCACGCCGTGCACGCGGGTCATGTGAAGCGCAGCGCGCGAAAAGTCTTACCACGGTAAAAACCGCCCCGCCTGCCTGCGCGCCGTTTTGGGCCTGGCCCAACAACGTGTGGCGCTTATGTGCGGCCCAGGCCCGGGGGCTCCTATCGGTGTACAAAAAGAGGGGCACGCTTTTGTACCCCTTTACATGTGCACGGGCAGCCGGAGTCGCGCCCACGGTCACACCAAGCAGAACAGGGGAGGTGAGCGAAGGTAAGACCGAAGCCCAAGATAATCAGAGCAATGCCAAGGCCGAGACCACAAGGAGCAGAGGGACGAAGCAGGCTCCCCCGGCAAGACCCTTGCCGTGGCAGCCTCAGCACCCCGGCAAGACCCTTGCCGGGGCAGCTCATCCCACACCAATAGAGCGAGCCACCCTTGAGCCCATGGTCCCCAACGCCATCATCCACGCGGGGCCAGGGCTCGGAAGGCACCTCTGTGGTGGCATGCAGATCTTTGTGAAGACATATTCAAGATTAGATGAGGATTAGAAGACGACGATCCTCGGCAAGATCCTTGTCGAGGAAGGCCACTGAACCCAGGAAGGCCCTTGTCGGGACGACAGCACACGGCAAGACCCTTGCCGGGCCACTAACAAGACCCTTGCCGGGCCACCGCAAGGTCTTCACCAAGGACGCCAGCAGGCATCGCCAGCCCACGCCAACCAAGCTTCCACCGCCGTTCACATGCATTTACCGGCCCGAACCAGGTAGGCGGGCACCTGCGTGGCAACATGCAGCTCGAGCCAACTCATCGGCGCTGCGTGGCGGCATGCAGATTTTCGTGAAGGCTCCACCACCACGCCACCTCGGCTGCCTGCACGCCTACATGGCGCCCGCCGCATCGTTGGCCAAAGGCGCGTGTCGGGCGAGGAGGAGGCGGCAGACGGACGGGACGGGCCTTGCCCCCGTCCCCAATAAAGCAGGGGAACACCTAAGCCACACATTAAATGCGTCTTGTCCTATAATACGGGCGATAAGCTCAGGGCACTGTGCGCCTTTCCACCTCCTGTGTGCCACTGTGGCAGCCCCTTTCGACTATAAAAGGAGGCCCATGGCATACTGGAGGAGGATTCGGCTCTTTCGAACCACGCACTCACCACAGCTAGTTCGAGAGCTCAAGAACTCTCTGAAATACACCCACCAAAGCAGGATTAGGGTTTTACGCATCCTCGCGGCCCGAACACAGGTAAACGCTCCTCGTCTTTGACTCTTGATCCTGCTCTTCTTGCAACCCTGCGCCCCAGCAACCATAGTAGGGATTCTTGTGATCCCATAGGTGTCGTTTCCCCCGACATAATGATTATGTTTCTTATTATCATGGATAATACTATGTTGATATCAATTACTTCATCGTTTCTCATCATTTATACCGTAAAGAGATTACATGATAAACATGCTAGATAGCATTCAATATAAAAAATTCTATTTTTATCATTTACCTACTTGAGGACGAGCAGGAATTAGGCTTTTTGAAGCTGATATGTCTCCAATGTATCTATAATTTTTGGTTGTTTCAGGATATTATATTATCAATCTTGAATAATTTTTATGCAATTTTATATCATTTTAGGGGACTAACCTATTAACTCAGTGCCTAGTATCAGTTGTTTTTTTCTGCTTGTTTTTGGTTTTCCAGGAAATCTATACCAAACGGAGTCCAAATGCTATGAAACTTTTTGAATTTTTTTCTGGACAAATAAGACCCTAGAAGCTTCGGAGGAGAACAGACGAGAATCGAGGAGGCATCAAGGCAACCGGGCGTGCCCAGGGGGGTAGGGGCGCCCTGATGCCTTGTGGGCCCCACGTGGCTCAGTCTGACCTAATCCCTCATTTATAAATTCTCAAATATTGGGAAACCCCTGGAGAGCCACCAAAAACAATGTTTCCGCCACCACAAGCTTATGTTCTTCCGCGGTCCCATCTAGAGGCCTTTTCCGGTACTCTGTCGGAGGGGGAGTCGATCATGGGCGGCTTCTACATCAACCTTCCTGCCCCTCTGATGATGTGTGAGTAGTTCACCATGGACCTAGGGGTCCATAGCTAGTGGCTAGATGGCTTCTTCTCTCTCTTTAATCTTCAATACATTGTTCTCCATGAAGTTCTATCCAATGTAATCGTGTGTTTGTTAGGATCCGATGAATTGTGGGTTTATGATCAGATTATTCGTTGAAAGTAATTGAATATTTTCTGAACTTTATTATACATGACTGTTATAGTTTTGTATTTCTCTCTGATCTATCCGTTTGGTTTGGCCAACTACATTGATTTATCTTCACTGGGAGAGGTGCTTTGTAATGGGTTCAGTCTTGCGATGTCCTCACCCAGTGATAGTAGGGGTAGAGAGGCGCATATTGCATTGTTGTCATTAAGGGTAAAACGACGGGGTTTGATCTGCTTGGTTTTATTCTATCTACATCATGTCATCTTGCTTAAGGCGTTACTCTATTTGTCCTCAACTTAATACCATAAATGCATGCTAGAGTTGGTTGATTGGAGGAGTAATAGTAGTACATGCATGCAGAAGTTGGTCTACTTGTCACGGATGTGATGCCTATATACATGATCATTGCCATGAATAACGTCATAATTATACGCTTTTCTATCAACTGCCCAATAGTAATTTTTCTACCCACCGTATGCTATAGTTTCGAGTGTAGCGACCCGACCCGAATGGATCAAGTCTCTGTCCTTAAGTGTCATCCCTGGATCGGTATGCTGACACACACAGTACTCGAGGATTTATAGCAGAGTTAAATCACATGTATAAATAACGTAAATACTATTACCTCAATCCAAAATAAAGCGGAAGCAACAAGGTTGTGGATTCCCATCAACACCAACGGCAAAGTTGAGTGTAGAAATCATAACCCTAACGTATCACTTACTCGTCGTCTGAAAAGTCTGCAACATGAAAAGTTGCAGCCCGAAAACGGGTCAGCACATGGAATATGCCGCAATGTAACACATAGAGAGTAATGAAATAATAAGCTATACTACATGCATATATGGCTGGTGGAAAGCTCTATGGTTACGATTTTTTGCGAAAAGCAAAATTTTCCCTCTTGCAAAGGAATAAATTTATTTAACTATCATGGTGGTTGTTTAACATTGAGAATGGTTGATGACATCCTCAATCCCAATTAAAAGTACTCATTAAAACCCAAACAAATTATATTAAGTAACGTGATGAGATCAACAGGATAATCCAAGAACTAGATACTCAAGATGTCCATAACCGGGGACACGGCTAACCATGATTAGTTTATACACTCTGCAGAGGTTTGCGCACTTTTCCCCACAAGACTCGATCGCCTCCGTTTGATTTCTCGCACTACATGGTGTTTGAGAAACGGATGACCGAGACATAGTCTTTCAGAAGCACTAGCACCTTACATGTGGGTAGACCGTACCAACCTACAACCCCTACATCTGCTAGTCTACCCGTAAGAGTTCGCACAACTTAATCAACTATGCTAGAGCCCATAATGGCTTGTGGCTGCACATGGAAGTTTCTAGTTTGAATAATCTCATGATCCCTTTGAGCCTGGGTGGCGGTCCGACGAAATACAGCAAATCTGATAGAAACCAGGTGCCTCAATCCACCCGGATGTGTGTTTAAGTTGCCACCTTAAAATAAACCATTAACTTAACAATCTCACATCATCATGGAATTCACTCACCCAATCCACGTCTACTAGCATAGCATGGCATAATAAGCAAACGTAGAAGTAAGCGCAAGGGTTTGATAATAAAACAGGTAATAGGTACTACCTCAACTACTTCCCATCCTAGAATTTAATTAGATCCTAATCATGCAATGTTTGAGGATAGATCTAATGCATAAAACCGGAGTAGTAGAAAAGGTATGATCAAAGTGTTACTTGCCTGCAATGTTGATGAAGATGATTCGCACTCATAACTCTTTATAGGTCTACTCGTCACACTTCGGTCAATCTATCGTAATCAAGCAATAGTAACCACACATAAGCAATCACTCAAAAGATCGGAAAGAACGAAGAGAACAATTCGGAAAACATCAAAACCAAGCAAATAACTCTTGCAACATAAAACAATTTCTAACAGTACCAAAATTATGTGAATTTGGCCTTATCAGAAATTTTAGGTCAAGAGCTTCGATTTGCAAAAAGAATCAACTAAATCGGAGTTATGGAACTCAAGTTATGATCAAACGAAGTTTGAATTCAAATCTGATCTAATTCAAATTTTAAACTTTCAAAAACATGTTTTAGTTGGATTACTGGATAGAGGAGATCGTAACGAAGAAGTGGGCGTTGGTTTCATTGAATTCCGACTTACGAGCAAAAAATTATAGTTGTTTGAAAACCAGGGGCTAATCTGTGAATAAATATATTCACGGATAGGTCCCTGACGTAAATAAACAGAAAAAGAAAAAAAAAACTAGACAGTGAACGTTCGTTGCAGAACGTTAATGAACGGAAGTCGTTCGCTGAGTGTGCCTAACCGGTGGACGTTCGCAACTTAACCTAAGAAAAAAACAACTGCTTTTAAAAAAAACCGATCTGACTAGAAAAACCGGGCGGGTTTTTGCGCGGGTTTTACCGGTCCACGGCGGTTCGGTGAAGAAAACCGACGGTGACGGTTATTCCAATGGCTCGAGGCGCGACGGCGGCTCCCCGACTTTATGGTGGCGCGGCGGCGGCTCCATGCGGCGGCGTCGCAAGGCGCGGCAATGCGAGGGGAGAGGGCGGCAAGTGGCATAGAACAGCAGTGGCAGCAGCGACGGCAACCGATGGCGGCGGCGGCGGATCTGGCGGGCGGCGGCGGCGGCGAAAACAAGGAGAGGGACGGGGTCGGGGTCCGGTACTTAAGGAGGAGGGGAGCCGCGGTGGCGTGGAGGAGGGGGCAAACGGAGGCGGCGGCTGAGTCGTGGGCGAGGCGGTCTCCGGCGACGTGGTCCGGCGGGTCTCCCGCTGGAGATCGGGGACGACCCGGAGTGGGCCGGCGCGGCGCTGGGCCGGCTGGGCTTCGGCCCAGTCGGTCCGAAGAGTTTTTTTTAATAAAACATTTTCACAGACAAATAAAAAAACAGAATGTAACAAATATTATATAGGCATATAATATATCAAAATTTTCAGAAAAAGATTTTCTACAACATGAACATTATTTTTGCTTCAAATAAAATACACACAAATTCCAATAAAACAAAGAGTGCTTCTGCTCTAATAAAATCCAACAAAAAATCATTTTAAAAATACCAAAATGAATTCAAATTTATTTCTCTCCAATTTTCTGATGTAGGGAATCATGTTACCCTATTTTCCATTTATTTTATTTTTGGAGAAAAATAATTTGAATAAAACTCAAATAACTCCAAAATGAAAATAAATTCAAAAGAACTTTGAATTTAATTCTTTGAAACTCCCAACTCATATTTCATATAATTTGAAGAAGTCATTTTATCTTCTCTCATGAAAATCATTGAGTTGCATGAAGTTTATGAATCGAAATATTCCCAAATGAAATTCAAATATTTTCAAATACCCCCTGTCATTTAAATAAATGGAAGAAGTCATGTCATCTTCTCTCTAGGGTTTTGTGATGAAAAGAATTTGAATTCATGAAGATCAGAAAAGAAAATGAAAGTTTGGGAAAGTCCTTTTATTCCCTCTCATTTAACATTCAAAAAGGTTCGAATTCACTCATTTTCAGTCAATCAATGACACAAAAATCAAAACTATCTATTTGTTTATAACATTCCAAAATTTACAATTTTGGGATGTTACAAACTACCACCCTTAAAATGAATCTCGTCCTCGAGATTCGGAGAGGCTAGAAAGAAAAAGGTTAGGGTTTGGGGGTCTTCTCAAAATCCATCGATCATCTCCAGGGTCTCGAGTGCTACCACCCTTAGAAGCATGGTTATGGTTCCATCAAAACTCATATACTCCATCCTTATCGTTGACAGTGTCGGTCTTCTCAGATCGTAAGGATAATTCCTTCTCTGGGCTCTTTCGGTAGTGGCATAACCTTTTCCTCAATACTTTTGTCCATTCATCTTGGTAAGGTTATTCCGAGATTGGGTCTTCTTAGCTGACGGGTCTGGCGCCAATACTAAACAACTATCGATATCTCATGGTGGTCAACAATTTATGGTTTGTCCTGCAGGAAATGGGTCTGGGTTGATCCTCACCGTATATGCTATGATTGGCAAAAACTGCCGTGTACATGGGAAAATACTTATACCATTCTAAGGTTCAAACAAGGTTTAATATCGTCGTCATTCTACTATAGGTAGGTCACTCAGATTTACCATCCCATATAGCAAAGCGAATAATAAGAGTAAGTGGGTATGGTGATCAATCCATCCCGCACCCAAATCATTACCTTGTACATGGATTAGCGAATCTCACATTCTAACACTCGGTCATCCTCACAAGCATTGCAGAATTTCTCTTGTCGACGAACCAAGTTCGGAAAATCCATTGATTCTGCAAGCCAAACAAACATCTATCGTTTCTTCACAACATTCAGGTTTTGCGTAAACTCCTATAGAATCGTCGGTTGATAAAGGCATATCCTCTTCCAGGGTTTTTCCTTCAGCAAGAATGTGCTTGCTTCTTGGCAGGTCCTGGAGCCTGTGGGTTATGGCCCATCTCATCACTTGTAGTCCTTGAACTTTATCCTCGGGCTTATGATCATTATTCCAACTTCCAACTTCCTGCTTCCTAGCATACTTAAAATCCATCCAATTGTATTGTCTTCCTTCCTTCTATTGGCACCAAACTAGGACATGATTACTCAGACTCATAATGGAATTTACTTTGGTCCATATGTCCAACATCATACCTCCTTTATATCCAATAGTAATTCATCTCTTCATCCTCGTGGGATGTCCCACATACCGAGATAAAAACTTATACTTATGAAGTCCATACTCCACTTCGTGGAACATCATTATCATTTCCAGGGTCAAGCATCCTTACAGGGGAATTTTGGCCATCTCTGCATGGCACTTCTTCAACTCGGAAACGTGAAACACGTCATGAACTCCTGACAGTCCTTCGGGTGACTCCAACTTGTTAGCCAATTCTCCCATACGTTCCAAACTCGGTATGGTCCTACAAATCTCGGGGCTAACTTTCCCTTAACTCCAAATCGTTTAACTCCTCGCAGAGGTGACACACGAAGACATGCTCTGTCTCCAATTTCATAGACTTCCTCCTTTTTTTTGAGTCCGCATAACTCTTCTGCGTGGACTGAGCTACCTTCAGTCTATCTCGAATCCACTTAACATTCTCTTCTGACTGATCCAAACAACTGACGGTCTCCAACGTCAACAAACTCTTGGGGTATCAAACATATCGGGACAAAACTCGTATTCATTTTGTCTGAAATCCATTCAGTGGAGTATCCTTATCTTTTCAGGGGTCAACGGTTCTTACAGGGTACTGCCACCCTTAAAATGTTCCAATATTCCATAGACCATATTTCTCATATCCTTGAAATTGGTCAACATCTTTCCTCATAGGGTAACTCATAAAATCCAAAGCAGTACCAACACTGCTAACTTTATTGATTCTTAAATTATTACAATCTCTCGTTTTTCCATTACATGTCTCAACTCAACACCTCAATATAAAAGAAAAAGCTCTCACTTCTACTACTCCATTTCTTCTGTTACAAATTCAACTATTTATCACTAGTCTCCTTCTCCTTCGGACAATCCCTGGCAAAGTGCCCCGCTACATTACAACGGAAACATATTACTTAACAAGTTTCGAGGTTTCCTTGTGATTATATAGCCTCCTTGGGTCCTTGGCTTCCTTTTGGGCGATTCTTTGAGGTAGTGCCACGACTCCTTGCACCTATAACAGTGATATGACTCAGATCCTTCACGGAATCCAATCTACTTCTCTTCTGGACTTTTCCATTCCGATCAGGGCTTCTATTTCTGTGGGTCATACTCTACTTCCTCTGTCGGGACTTCTACTAGATCCCCATTCATACAATTCTGGGAGATGTGTCCTTCTCCTCCACATGAATAGCAAGACTTGGTGCAGGGTTTAATTGGTTCCTCTTTGGGTGTGTCCTCCATCTCTTCCTTCATCACAACTTCTCCTAGAACTTCCGTGAGGGCTCCTTTCATTTCTTCTTTCTTCTGCTGGATGATTCTTTGTACCATGGGGTAAATGTGACAATGTGCAGGGTAGTGGGTAGTCCCTTCACACAAGAAACAAGTGATCTGCCTAGTTGGGCATTCTTCAGCTGGGTGACTTCCTTCACAACTAGAGCATTCATCTTTGTGTTCTATATGGTTGTGTCCTATTTCTCCACAAAGCTTGCATGCGCAAGGTTTCTTCATATCATTTCCATAAGGCTCCAATTTCTGGGACACGAACCTAGACTTTGACAAAGTCAACTTAAATTCTTTCCAAGTGGTTATTCCTTGACATCCATTGATGGTTTTGTACATCCTCCACCAAGTAGCAGCACCTCTTTCAAAACACTGGAGAGCATCCTGGGTCATATACTTTCCAGCTATAGTGTTATTCTCCATGTGATCCTCCATGTTCTGAATCCATCGGTCCGTCTCCAATTGACTCATCGGTCCCGAAAATACGAGCTCAACTCCATTCATCCTCTATTGGGTCCATGGGTTTTGGGGTGAGATAAGAGAGATAGACAGGGAGGGATACACACAATGCAAACAATAGTTTTGAAAAGACGGGTTTTATTGTGGCTGTCGGAAAAAACATCAAACAAATGACAGCTCACAATTGTCGCATCTAACGTAGGTATGAACAGGGTTTTGGTCTTCTAAAGGTCTATAGACCTCAACGTCATCAAACTCTTCAAGTCTTGGTCATGTCTCCGATGGCTCCTTCTGATCATGCTTGTCCTTCTCAAGTTCTTTTGCCAAATCATCTCTGTTGACGCGAAGTCTCTCGTGGCGTCTTTTAATATTTCTAGAGTTGCATTCCAAACTTCTGGGTTTCAACATCCTCGACCTGAACCATGGTCCTACTATCCTTCAGTTCCTGACGGATCTCCGGTATCTCGAGGTCTTACTCCTCCAGCTTGGCTACTTTCAGCTTCTGGGTCCTGGGTTCTTCATGAAACTCTTCCTTATCAAATACTGCTTCTGCAGGTCCATCCTAAACTTCCTGATGTAATACTCCAATTCCTGGTGATACACCGGCTAAGGTTAAAACTGCATCCTTCGCTGACAGATGCTCCTTCAGCTTTCTACCATCCAATTCTTCCATGCATCTGCACGCTTAACTCCGCATGGTGACAATAGCATAGGCGGGCAATAACATCATGGATAGCCGTGTTTCTGCTCTTGTCATTACCATGAGCTATCATTCCATAATTGATATTTCCTGCCTTAGGGTTTTCCTGACAAAACTTTGAGTTTCTAACTCTCCATGTTCCGGTCTTACTCCAATACACCTTGATCTCGGGTATTGATAACTTCCATAGTCTGTCAAATTCCGTAAACGTAACCTTCCTAGGTCATAAAAATCTGGGAATTCTTCAGAGCCTTCAAATCTCCTAGTCTTCGGAGTCTTCAACAGTTGCAGTTTCCATTTACACGGTAAAATCCTCTTCATTCCAAATGGGCTTAGTTGTCCGATGTCTTGTACTTCTTGGAGTGGTCTTATCAGCCGAATCTTCGAGTGGTCAAAAGGGAAAAGGGGTATGGTCTCACTAAAAGGAAATATTTGAATAAGCTCAGAAGAGAAGAGAGGTAAAAGATCTTTTTGAAAATGAAGTTGTAGAGAAAAAATCTTTCCTATGGGCTTGCCAGTTTCTAGGGTCACGTCCTACAGTCAACATGTGCTCTGATACCATCTTGTAGCGACCCGACCCGAATGGATCAAGTCTCTGTGCTTAAGTGTCATCCCTGGATCGGTATGCTGACACACACAATACTCGAGGATTTATAACAGAGGTAAATCACATGTATAAATAACGTAAATACTATTACCTCAATCCAAAATATAGCGGAAGCAACAAGGTTGTGGATTCCCATCAACACCAACGGCAAAGTTGAGTGTAGAAATTGTAACCCTAACGTATCACTTACTCGTCGTCTGAAAAGTCTGCAACATGAAAATTTGCAGCCGGAAAGCAGGTCAAGACATGGAATATCTTGGCAATGTAACACATAGAGAGTAATGAAAGAATAAGCTATACTACATGCTTATATGGCTGGTGGAAAGCTCTATGGTTACAGTTTTTGCGAAAAGCCAATTTTTCCCTACTGCAAAGGAATAAATTTATTGAACTATCATGGTGGTTGTTGAACATTGAGAATGGTTGACAGCATCCTCAATCCCAATTAAAAGTACTCATTAAAACCCAAACAAATTAAATTAAGTAACGTGATGAGATCAACAGGATAATCCAAGAACTACATACTCAAGATGTCCATAATCGGGGACACGACTAACCATGATTAGTTTATACACTCTGCAGAGGTTTGCGCACTTTTCCCCACAAGACTCGATCGCCTCCGTTTGATTTCTACTACATGGTGTTTGAGAAACGGATGACCGAGACATAGTCTTTCAGAAGCGCTAGCACCTTACATGTGGGTAGACTGTACCAACCTACAACCCCTACATCTGCTAGTCTACCCGTAAGAGTTCGCAAAACTTAATCAACTATGCCAGAGCCCATAATGGCTTGTGGCTGCACACGGAAGTTTCTAGTATGAATAATCTCATGATCCCTTTGAGCCCAGGTGGCGGTCCGAAGAAATACAGGCAAATCCTGATAGAAACCAGTGCCTCAATCCACCCAGATGTGTGTTTAAGTTGCCACCTTAAAATAAACCATTAACTTAACAATCTCACATCTGTCATGGAATTCACTCACCCAATCCACGTCTACTAGCATAGCATGGCATAATAAGCAAACGTAGAAGTAACTGCCAAGGGTTTGATAATAAAACAGGTAATAGGTACTACCTCAACTACTTCCCATCCTAGAATTTAATTAGATCCTAATCATGCAATGTTTGAGGATAGATCTAATGCATAAAACCGGGTAGTAGAAAAGGTATGATCAAAGTGTTACTTGCCTGCAATGTTGATGAAGATGATTCGCACTCATAACTCTTTATAGGTCTACTCGTCACACTTCGGTCAATCTATCGTAATCAAGCAATAGTAACCACACATAAGCAATCACTCAAAAGATCGGAAAGAACGAAGAGAACAATTCGGAAAACATCAAAACCAAGCAAATAACTCTTGCAACATAAAACAATTTCTAACAGTACCAAAATTATGTGAATTTGGCCTTATCAGAAATTTTAGGTCAAGAGCTTCGATTTGCAAAAAGAATCAACTAAATCGGAGTTATGGAACTCAAGTTATGATCAAACGAAGTTTGAATTCAAATCTGATCTAATTCAAATTTTAAACTTTCAAAAACATGTTTGAGTTGGATTACTGGATAGAGGAGATCGTAACGAAGAAGTGGGTGTTGGTTTCATTGAATTCCGACTTACGAGCAAAAAGTTATAGTTGTTTGAAAACCAGGGGCTAATCTGTGAATAAATATATTCACGGATAGGTCCCTGATGTAAATAAACAGAAAAAGAAAAAAAAGAAAAAACTAGACAATGAACGTTCGTTGCAGAACGTTAATGAACGGAAGTCGTTCGCTGAGTGTGCCTAACCGGTGAACGTTCGCAACTTAACCTAAGAAAAAAAAACAACTGCTTTAAAAAACTGATCTGACTAGAAAAATCGGGCGGGTTTTTGCGCGGGTTTTACCGGTCCACGGCGGTTCGGTGAAGAAAAACCGATGGCGACGGTTGGCTCCAGCGGCGGCTCCGGCGAGGCGCGACGGCGGCTCCGGCGACTTATGGGTGGCGCGGGCGGCTCCATGCGCGCTTGGGCAAGCGGGCAAGGCGGCGCGAGGGGAGAGGCGGCGGCGGTGGCATAGAACATCGGCGGCGGCGGCGACGGCAACCGATGGTGGCGGCGGCGGATCTGGCGAGGGGCGGCGGCGGCGGCGAAAACGAGGAGAGGGACGGGGTCGGGGTCTGGTACTTAAGGAGGAGGGGAGCCGCGGTGGCGTGGAGGAGGGGGCAAACGAAGGCGGTGGCGGAGTTGTGGGCGAGGCGGTCTCCGGCGACGTGGTCGGGCGGGTCTCCCGCTGGAGATCGGGGACGACCCGGAGTGGGCCGGCGCGGCGCTGGGCCGGCTGGGCTTCGGCCCAGTCATTCCGAAGAGTTTTTTTTAATAAAACATTTTCACAGACAAATAAAAAAGCAGAATATAACAAATATTATATAGGCATATAATATATCAAAATTTTCAGAAAAAGATTTTCTACAACATGAACATTATTTTTGCTTCAAATAAAATACACACAAATTCCAATAAAACAAAGAGTGCTTCTGCTCTAATAAAATCCAACAAAAATCATTTTAAAAATACCAAAATGAATTCAAATTTATTTCTCTCCAATTTTCTGATGTAGGGAATCATGTTACCCTATTTTCCATTTATTTTATTTTTGGAGAAAAATAATTTGAATAAAACTCAAATAACTCTAAAATGAAAATAAATTGAAAAGAACTTTGAATTTAATTCTTTGAAACTCCCAACTCATATTTCATATAATTTGAAGAAGTCATTTTATCTTCTCTCATGAAAATCATTGAGTTGCATGAAGTTTATGAATCAAAATATTCCCAAATGAAATTCAAATATTTTCAAATACCCCTTGTCATTTAAATAAATGGAAGAAGTCATGTCATCTTCTCTCCAGGGTTTTGTGATGAAAAGTATTTGAATTCATGAAGATCAGAAAAGAAAATGAAAGTTTGGGAAAGTCCTTTCATTCCCTCTCATTTAACTTACAAAAAGGTTCGAATCCACTCATTTTCAGTCAATCAATCACACAAAAATCAAAACTATCTATTTGTTTATAACATTCCAAAATTTAGAATTTTGGGATGTTACATCGAGAGAGAAGCCTCTAGTGAAAACTATGGCCCCCGGGTCTACTTTTATCATATTATAAAAACCAAAAATACCTTGCTGCAATATATTATATTATATTTTATTTTTCAACTTATCTATCGACTCCTACTAGCTTTAATCCTTGCAAGTAATGAGTTCAAGGGGATTGACGACCCTCTTATGCATGTTGGGTGCAAGTATTTGATCTTGTATGTGCAAGTTTTGTTCACTAGGGTTTGAGTGATTCTCCTATTGGTTCGATAACCTTGGTTCTCACCAAAGGAAATACTTATTAGCTACTATATTGCTTCACCCTTCCTCTTCGGGGAAAATCCTAACGCAGCTCACAAGTAGCAGAAAGAATCTCTGGCGCCGTTGCCGGGGAGACATCATCAAATACCTACAAGTACCTACTGAGGGAGTCCTGGATTAGGGGGTCCCCGGGTGCATCCCTCTAAGGGGGAACCTCACATCTAGGGGTAGCTTAACTCTAAGAATTGAGTCAAAGCAACTCTAATGGTGTGAACACATTAATGCATTATGTAAAAGTGGTAACCCCACTTGAGCTTAAACGATGAGTATGACCTATGATCAAATGTTCTGATTTGACTCCTAAGTCACTATACTCATATATAGATGACCTAGTCACCGCCAATTGCTTGATAGTTGCTAAATTGGTTGTGCATGCTTTGCCACATATTTCATTTGCCATCTTATTGTGTGAGCATGTTGGTGCATATTTTACTCATTCAAGGACATCCACTTGTTATTTTGCTTGTTTGGTTTCTTTTCTTTGTGCCAAGTGGATGGACAAGAATGCCTAAGAACCTTCTTTAGCTATCTATGCTTTTCTCATCTCAAACTCTATTCATGCTACATCACAAAATTTGATCAAGTCGATTCGAACCACTGCAGGTGAGGAGCACTCGGAGTCCCCGATTAAGTCATAGACTTAACTTCCAAAACCTCGGAAGGATTCTCGGTCTGACCGATCCTACCATATCGGTCCTACCGAGATCATAAAGTTGATCTGAGTTTTCAACCTCGGTGCAACCGATTTGAACATTTTGGTCTCACCGATTTCATGGCGAACACAGTTATGCATCTCGGTGCCACCAAGTTGTTCCACTCGGTCACACCGATAGGGTGGGGCTATATATAGTCACGGGCAAAATTTTGGAAATTTCTCCGAAACCCTTCGCCCGCGCATCAGATCGCTCTGCCATCGTGGTCTCTGGATCGTCTCCTCGTCGCCAGCAGCCTCATCGCTGGTCTTCGCCCGCCAATAGTTCGTCCCCTTGGTTGCCGTGTAGCAAGTCCACCGCCAAGTTAGGGTATGGACTTGATCTTTGTGCTATCCACGTATGATTCCTAGCACATTGTTTTCATATTGAATCTTGCCACGATTGCAACTCTTCTATCCAGCAAAAGTAGTTCATAGATTAGATGTGATTCAAATTTTTAGGTTTAGGTTTCCTTGAAACCATCTCGGACCCACCGAGTTGAAAAACTTCGGTCTCACCGATTTGGCTTATGCCATTGCACTAGTGACTCTCAGTCTGACCGAGAATTACTAATCGGTGCAACCGATTTGAGAATTCTATGAAACCCTAGCAGTCTCGGTACCACCAAACTGAAACTCGGTCCAACCGAGATCATCAGTTTAGGTTCCAAAAACTGCTTCGGTATCACCGAGTTTGAAAATCGGTGGATCCGAAATGCTTTGTGTGGAAAATTAAAACTGAACTTTTGAGTCATTCTTTTGCAAAAACCTCTGCATTTTGTGATGCTCATCTTTTCTATCTCATCTATAAGCTCTTCACGTGGTCGTGATCAGCTTTGCAAGATGTCCGATCAAAGTGACAGCCGAGCAGTCCGAAGAGCAGATAGACTTGAGTGAGGGCACTAGTCCCTCAACTTCAGATGAAGGGAGCAGAAGTACTCCTAGCAATTTGCCTAAGGCTGCTACTAGGCAAAGGAGGAAAAGAACTTCAGATTTAGAGGATGAAGATTACAAAAGTCGAGGAAGATGAGGCTACTTCCAAGAAAGAAGTGCTCAAGAAGGAAAGGGTCATGAAGATCAAAAGGCATGCAGGAAGACAACCAATGTCCAAGGCCAGAACATCAACTCAACTACCTGAAAATCCTGATCCCAAAGAGCCAGTTGCTGAAAGCAAGAAGAGGAAGGAAAGGGTCAAGAAGACCATGGCCAGAGTTGTTGGGCAAGCTTCCATGATGGAAGAGGAAGAGCCTGCTGCACCAGCACCAAAGGCACCAAAGCTTATGGGTGATGCTCTTAGATCGAGGGCTGCCACATCTAAGCCCAAGGAAGCACCCAAAGCTGCCCCCAAGGCCAAGTCTGCACCAAAGAGGATTACTAGGAGTATTCCAAATTGAGAAGAACAAGGCCCCAAAGTGCAGAGGTTGATGAGGAAGATGAAGAAGGACAAGTTACGAGGAAGCTCAAGCCAAAGATACTGCACCACAATGCTGCCCATCCTGTGGCTGAGAACATGAGAATCAGGAAGGATTCAGGGCTGAGGATATGGAGGATGGAAGATCCATATGCTTCAAGGAGAAGAACTGTTGTTGATTACAGGTTCCATACAAAGGAACAGCAGGACTTCTATGAGACAATCTTGTTGGACAAGAAGCACATTGTGTGTGATATGAGATGGGTTGACTGGAATTACATGAAGGAGAATGAAGAGCACTATCCTGGAGTGCAGGACAACTTTATTGCTTGTGGAGTTGCAGATTTTGTCGGGCAAAAGCTCACAAATTGGAATGATGAGCTTATCATGCAGTTTTACTCCACATCACATTTTTACCCAGATGGGAGAATTGTTTGGATGTCTGAAGGTACAAGGTACCAGTCCACTGTTGAAGAATGGGCAAGTCTGATCAATACCCCAGAGGAGAATGAGGATGACCTAGACATTTATGCCAAGAAGAAAAAGGATCACAATTCAATGGCTCACATGTACAAGGAAATTCCAAACAAGGCATTAGCAACTCACAAGTTTGGATCAGTTCACTTTCTTCTGTCAGGGTTGCCAACCATAAATTTGATTCCTATGCACACTTTTTTGCCCAAGTCTGGTGACCATAACATGATCAGAGGGCATGCCATCAACATGTTGCATGTGTTTGATGTGCCACAGAAGTTTAAAGTCACGAGCCTGATCATTGAAACAATCAAGAGGACTGCAGCAGATCAGAAGAGGAGTTGTGGATATGCACCTCAGATTCAAGAATTGATAAACTCAAAGATGGGCACAGGAAAATATCAGTTGGACAAGGAACACTTTTCACTTTATCCAAACTTTGAGGACAATGAGGTTGTCATGAATGAAGATGATCGACAATCAGTTCAAGCTCAGGAGAAGAAGGAGAAGGCAAAGAGGGAGAAGGCTGCCAAGATGCCAACACAAGAGGAGGCATCTGAGTATTTCTTGAAGAACAAGCATGAGCAGCTTGGTTACTTAATAGCATCAACTCTGAGGATTGAGAAGGGATTGGCCACCCTAACTCAAAACCAGGAGAGCCTGGAGAGAATCATAGAACAAAAGTTCTATAACTTAGATGTGAAAGTAACTGAGATTCAGACTGCAGTGGAGGAACTACAAGATGACATGTAGGAGAGGAAGGGCAAGAGTACAACCAATGTGTTTGCCAGAGTGCCTAGAGCCCAGAGGTCATCAGCTGTGCCAGTTTCTGACACAAGAGCAACTTCTGCGCACCAGCTACAGCCTCAGTGCCACCAGCTCCGGCACCTTCATCGGCTCCAGCTCCATCTACATCAACTGAAGTCTTCGTCCAAGGAGCCATCTCTACACCACCACCTGAAGATCAAACCTGAGAGTCGATCTAGCACTATGCATTTTCTATGAACTTTTTGGTAACTTGTTGCCAAAGGGGGAAAAATGTATAGATCATAGGCTTTGAGAGAGAGAGAGTGTTGTTTTTGTTCTCTCTTGCTTTATTTGGTGGTTTTTCAAACTTTGTTTGCTTTTGGTTGAGATACTATGCTTGTGAGACATTGATGATCATGTGTTTGATCATAAGCTACACTTATGCATGCTTGATATTATCCTATATATCTTATGTGATCACTCACTTTGCTTGGTGATGAGTGCATGTATTCATTGTTTATTATTTTGAGCGCTCCACCAAGATGTATGTGACATGGAAGAGTAACCCATGAGCCTAATTCATTGTGCATTTGCAGTCCAAAGCAAATCAAAATCTATGCACAAATTTAGGGGGAGCTCTTGCTTATCACATACTTCTCAAAGCGACGATGTTATTTAAATTTTATTATCTTTTGTCGAAGCTTTAATCTATATGTTGTCATCAATTACCAAAAAGGGAGAGATTGAAAGTGCAACTATCCCTAGGTGGTTTTGGTAATTCATAACAACATATAACTCATTGAGCTAATGCTATTCCAAGACTATTATTTCAGGAAAGCTCAATGAATGGCATGGCATGGATGATGAAAGTGGATCCCTCAAAATACAAAGGACAAAGGATTGGCTCAAGCTCAAAAGCTCAAGACTCTTCATTTTACATTTTAGTGATCCAAGATCAAATTGAGTCTATAGGAAAAGCCAATACTATCAAGAAGGGATGAGGTGTTGCTTAATGAGCCTTTTGCTTCATGTGCTTAGTGATATGCTCCAAAATCCTCAACTACTTTCCCACATCCACAAATGACCTAAACCTAAAGCCAAAATCAATCACACCGATTCTTTCTATCCGGCGCCACCGATTCCAAAATCATAGCCACTGCCAGAAACCCTAAGCAAATCGGTCTTACCGATAGGGATCTCGGTCTCACCGAGATGGGGTTGCAATCTCTCTGTTTCCCTTCGTAACGTTTCGGTCCAACCGAAGTGAGCGATCGGTCCCACCGGGATTGCAATGTAAACTCTCTGTTTCCTTTTGGTAACATTTCGGTCTCACCGAAAAGAGCAAATCGGTCCCACCGAGTTTACCTGACCAACTCTCTGGTTAGCTAATTACCAAAATTGGTCTCACCGAGTTTGTGTATGTCGGTCTCACCGAGATTACGTTATGCCCTAACCCTAACCATATCGGTCTCGCCGAGATGCATGTCAGTCCCACCGAAATTCACTAACGGTCACTAGGTTTACTAATTCGGTCCGACCGAGTTTAACGATTCGGTCCCATCGAGTTTGGTAGATTGTGTGTAACGGTTAGATTCTGTGTGGAGGCTATATATACCCCTCCACCTCCTCTTCATTCATGGAGAGTTGAGTGTTGGGGAGACTATCATTTGAAGCACAAGAGCAAGGAGTTCATCATCAACACACCATTTGTTACTTCTTGGAGAGTGGTGTCTCCTAGATTGGCTAGGTGTTACTTGGGAGCCTCCCACAAGTTGAACCAAGGAGTTTGTAAGGGCAAGGAGATCGCCTACTTCGTGAAGATCTACCGCTAGTGAGGCAAGTCCTTCGTGGGCGACGGCCATGGTGGGATAGACAAGGTTGCTACTTCGTGGACCCTTCGTGGGTGGAGCCCTCCGTGGACTCATGCAACCTTTACCCTTCGTGGGTTGAAGTCTCCATCAACGTGGAGGTACGATAGCACCACCTATCGGAACCACGCCAAAAACATCCGTGTCTCCAATTGCGTTTGAATCCTCTAAACCCTTCCCCTTACTTTCTTGCAAGTTTCATGCTTTAATTTCCGCTGCCAATATACTCTTTGCATGCTTGCTTGAATTGTGTGATGATTGCTTGACTTGTCCTAAAATAGCTAAAATCTGCCAAACTATAAAATTGGGAAAAGGTTAAGTTTTTATTGGTCAAGTAGTCTAATCACCCCCTCTAGACATACTTCAAGGTCCTACAAGTGGTATCGAGCTTTGGTCTCCATTTGCTTTGATTTCCATAGCTTTTGGTGGTCATAGCCTTGGTTTCACAACCTAGGAGAGTATGCCGTCTAAGCGAGGAAATTATCACCGTAGAGGTCCTTACTTTGATGGTACTAATTTTGCTAGTTGGAAGCATAAGATGAAAATGCATATTCTTGGACATAACCCCGCCGTTTGGGCAATTATTTGTATTGGCTTGCAAGGTGAATTATTCGATGGGAGAGAACCGAACCATGAAGCTAATGCGGAAGAATTGAAGATGCTACAATACAACGCTCAAGCATGTGACATCATCTTCAACGGATTGTGCCCTGAAGAATTCAACAAAATCAGCCGTCTTGAGAATGCAAAGGAAATTTGGGATACTTTGATTGATATGCATGAAGGTACCGAGTCCGTCAAGGAATCCAAGTTGGATGTGCTCCAAAGTCAGCTTGACATCAAAATGAAGGATGGTGAAGGTGTCACTGAAATGTACTCTAGGCTTGCTCTTATCACAAATGAGATTGCCGGCTTAGGGAGTGAAGAGATGACCGACAAATTCATCATCAAGAAGATCCTAAGAGCATTGGATGGAAAGTATGATACCGTGTGCACATTGATCCAAATGATGCCAAACTACAAAGATCTCAAGCCAGCAGAAGTCATTGGAAGGATTGTTGCTCATGAGATGTCACTCAAGGATAAGGAGGAACTTCACAACAAGTCAAGTGGTGCTTACAAAGCCTCAAGTGAAGCCCCCACATCATCAAGTGAGAAACCAACCTTCAATGAAGAATTGAGCTTAATGGTGAAGAAATTCAACAAGTTCTACAAAAGTAGAAGCAAAGAAAGAAGCTCCATGTCAAGGTCTTACAATGACAAAAGATCTTCTAGTCGAGAGCGCAATTGCTACAATTGTGGGAGACCCGGACACTACTCCAATGAGTGTACGGCACCCTACAAAAGGAGAGAAGATTCTCCAAAAAGAAGAAGCAAAAGAGAAGAATCACCACCGAGAGAGAGGAGGAGTAGAGATGATCGTTATGAATGAAGACCCTCACGGAGAAGCAAGGATTTGGAAAGAAAGGACAAGTCATCAAAGAGCTACACAAAACGAAGACATCAAGCTCATGTTGGTGAATGGGTTTCCGGCTCCGACTCTGACAATCACTCCGAGAGAAGCTATCACTCCGACTCCAAACATACTCAAGATGAAGGTGTTTCCGGTCTAGCACTTGTGTCAACCAACTCCTACGACATATTTGATTCACCAAATGAAGGAATTGGAAGATGCTTCATGGCCAAAGGTCCAATGGTAACACATCCCGAGTATGTTGATTTCAATAGTGATGAAGATGACTTGCTAGGTGATGATGATTTACTTGTTGACAACTCTAGTGATGAATACTATGATGAAACGTCAATTAATCATGCTAATCAAACGAATGACAATGATAAGGAGAAAATTGAGCTTCTAACTAAAAAACTAAACACTCTTAAGTTGGCTCATGAAACTATCTTCGAAGATCATCGAGAACTTTTAAAGGCTCATGAGAAATTATGCTTTGAAAAGCTCAATCTTGAGCAAGAGCATGAGTTCTTAAAGGCAATCAATGATGATCTCCGCAAGAGAAGTTATTCTTACATTTCCAAGCGTTTACTCTTATCTACTTACATGCCTCAAGTCAAGTCTAGTAACAAGTACAAGAAAGGTACTTCCTCTAGTAGTAACAATAATAAAGTCAAATCCAATGTTGTTGCTTCTAGTAGTTCTCTTGATTCCACTAATGATTCTCTTAGCCAAGTTACACTTGAGCAAGAAAATAGTTTATTGAAGGGAATTATAGAGAAAGGTGTTTACAAGAGCCTTGCCGGGAGTAAGCAATTCGAGGAAATTGTACGCAAGCAAGGAAGGCACCGGAAGAATCAAGGTGTTGGTTTTTGAACAAAAGTTCAACACCAATGGAGTTGAGTGGGAAGAAGATCAGTACCCCAAGATGAAGTTTGTTCCTCAACAAGAGAAGTATGATCCTACTTCCTTCAAGGGGACACAAGCTCAAGATGATCTTCCACCACATGACCACAAGAACAAAGGCAAGGACAAGCTTCAAGAAGAGATTGATGCATTTGAAGAAGCACCTAAAGCCTCGTTCGAGTGGGTCCCCAAGACTACGTCAAGTTCTACATCATCAAGTACAACTACAACTCCAAGGATTCCCATCAAGATGATGTGGATCCCGAAGAAGAAGAACTAGAGAGTTCTTGAGGGTGACTCCGCCAACATGCTTGTCTCCAATTGCGTTTGAATCCTCTAAACCCTTCCCCTTACTTTCTTGCAAGTTGCATGCTTTAATTTCCGCTGCCAATATACTCTTTGCATGCTTGCTTGAATTGTGTGATGATTGCTTGACTTGTCCTAAAATAGCTAAAATCTGCCAACCTATAAAATTGGGAAAAGGTTAAGTTTTTATTGGTGAAGTAGTCTAATCACCCCCCCCTCTAGACATACTTCAAGGTCCTACAATAGCACTCACACTTATCTTGCGCGTTTTAGAGTATCCACTTTCACTTGTCTATGAACTGTTATAGGCAACCCAGAAGTCCTTTACATGGACACGGCTATTCGAATAGATGATGTTAATCCTGCGAGGTGTACTTCTTCACACACCCTCTCGCCACTTACCACCATGTACACGTCGTGTATCTCGGCAACCTTCAAGCGGAAGCTTTGGCGAGGAGTCGGCCACGACCTAACTAACCACACAAGTCTCTAGTCCAGGTTTATCGCCTATTCGGGTTCCATCCATGAGGAGATCCGGCCGGGGTGTCGCTCACGGCCCCAAGCGATGAGAGAGCAGGGTTCACGAGGCACCAAACGGGCGTCCCGGTACACCGTGCCTCATGTCTCTACCGCAACATAGCCCACCCCTAGGGTCAGCGCTATGCACGGCCCCAACACATATCCTACAAACACCAGAAACTAGTTGCAACTCCTGGATAGAGATCGAGGCGATTAATAAGCCGAGAGGGGCCGAGTTACCGGAACCCAATGTGTGGTAGTAACTGTTTCATGGATCACAAACACAGAACTCAGTTCCTGAGGACGGCCGCAATGAGACAACCCACCATGTACTCCTACATAGCCTCTCACCGCTACCTTTACCAAAACGTGTTCACACCCTTAGCTCACACATAGTAGGACATGTTCACACACCTCTGATTCATCCTCGATGAATCAGACCTGACTCAACTCTAAGCAGTAGCAGGCATAACAAACAAGCATGAATGAGTAGGCACAACAGGGCTCAAACAACTCCTACTCATGCTAGTGGGTTTCATCTATTTACTGTGGAATGACAGGTCATGCAGAGGATAAAGGGGTTCAGCTACCGCCGCAAGTAACAGATAAATCGTTGTTCTCCTAATGCAGTAAAAGAGAGCATGAGCAAGAGAGTGGGATTGTATCGGAATGAACAAGGGGGTTTTGCTTGCCTGGCACTTCTGAAGATAATATAGTTCTTCATCGGTGTCATCGAACACGTCATCGAAACATCGTCTACCGGGAGGGGACAAATACCGGCAAGAGAGAAGGAAACACAGTCAATGCAATGCACAATATGATGCATGATCATGACATGGCAATATGCTGTGATTTGAGCTAATGCAACAGGAAGTCATTTTGATTGAAGTGGAATTCAAAACTAGATCAAATTCCAACTCCAAAACTATTATCAAATTTGTCCTAATCATGTTTCATCCTAAACACTGAGGTTAACTTTCTCAAACATGCATGAAAATGATACAGATGGATAGATTGGATTTTTCTGATCATTTTACATATATAATTTATCTCATTTGGAGTTACGGTTGATTTTATATGATTTTTAGAAGTTAGCACTATTTTCTGGAATTTCCTGGATAAACTTAAATCCAGAAAATGCTTTACTGCGTCAGCATGACAACAGCACGACGTCAGCAGGTCAACCGTGGCTGACCATGGTCAAACCTGACGTGTGGGGTCCACACGTCAGTGACTCAGTGTTAAACAGGGGGGTTTTACTAATCTAATTAAAAGATTAGGGCGCAGGGGCCCACTGGTTAGCGTAAGGGGGGTTAATTAGGCGGTGATTAGCGTTAAGCTAATCACCGACGGCAACGAGCCCACTGTCGGGCGGGGTCAAAGCGGTCAAACCCGCCGGTGTTTAGCCGCCGGCGAGGCCGAACGCGGCGGAGGGGCTCGGGACCGCATCTCTGGCGACCAAAAGGGCCGCGGAGACCATCTGCGAGGAGCCCAAGCTCGCGCGCATCCAGTGGGAGACCGTGGGGGTGCCGGAATCGTCGGAGCAGAGCTCGCGGCGGCGGCCGAAGCACGGCTTCGAGCGGGAGCGGGCTGCGGGGCACGGGGAGGCCACCCGAGGGGCTCTGCGGCACCCTCGTGGCACCAGCCGCGGTGGGCCTTTCGGTTGCGAGCTGCGGTGGCGAGGAGACAGCGGCGACATGGGCCGGCGGCGACAAGCTACGGCCGTGGTGGGGAAAAGGAGCTATGGCGTGCGAGCGGCTAAACGGAGAGAGGAAGCAGGGGCAGGAGCTCACTGCGGTTCCGATGGAGTCTTCGGTGAGCTCGGGGGAGGCCGGACGCAAGCGGAATGGCAGGGGCGATCTCCGGTGACCGGAGATGAAGACGGCGGCGATGGAGGCTCTCCAGGGCCTTCTGGAGCGCGTGGCTTGACGGGGAGGTAGCCGGCGACGTGGCGGAGCTTCTGGGCATGGTGAGAGGGCGAGGGGAAGGCGGTGGCTGCGGTGGTTCTCGTCGGCGGCGACGGATGCGTTCGGTCCAGATGAGAGAGAGGGAGCAGGGGAGAGGATGAGGCGAGGGAGAGCGAGAGGGGCCCGGGGGGGTGCGTGGCGATGCCAGAGAAGTCCAGGGCGAAGCAGCAAGTAGGAGGTGGCCGTCGGTGGCCGTCTTGGCGTCTTTGGCGCGCCTTGAACACGCCCTCCCTGCCCAGGCGAGGAGGTTGAAGACAGTAGGAGAGAGGAGGAGGTGGGCTGGGCCTAGCTGGGCCGGTCCTGTTGGGCCACCAGGTAAGTGGACCAGGCGAGTTTCTGTTCTTTTATAGTTTTCCGCTTCCTGTTTTTCTATTTTGTTATTTTTTTCTGGGCTTTATTAAAAATACTTAGGCACACTCAAAAATCACCAAACTGCTCATGGCCACTGTTTGGAATATATCCAACATGGAACATTTCAGTTTAGGATTATTTGGACATTTGAAATATTTTATAGTATTTAAATGCCCAAATTCAAATAGAGTATGATTTAATTCAGAGCCCAAATATGTCATGGAAAAATGTGCGACACCTCTGGTTATTTTTTCCAGCATTATCCAGAAATGATGAACATTTTTGTAAGCAATTTGGACTTACTGAAAATATTTTTGGTGAACCTAGTGAATTCCTTTAATGCTAGGGTTTAGGCAATCCCCATTTCAACTTTCTGTAAAAAGTAAACATGATGCATCACCAAAGGCTAGCACTAGTGCATTTCCAGAAGCTAGGGATGTGACATCGAGGTCACGCTAGTGGCGCGCAAGGGCAACGGCCACCTTCAGCTTGCGCCTCTCTTCAGCTAGGCGTAGGCCCTCAGCTTCAAGGCGCGCGTCTTCGTCAGCGAGCTCTACACCAAGCTGGCTCACTGCGTCACCCGCCCTTTGGAGAAACCCTTGGCGAAGGGCACGGCGCTCTCGGGCGCGCTCAAGCACGTCTTCCGCGTCGTCCTCCGCCCCAAGTGTCTTGGCGGGGCATGAATCAGCACTCCCCCTCTGGGCAGGGGGCTGGGGGCTGGCGCCCTCGCGATGGCCGGACACGCCTCGCCAGAAGCCCGGCCTAGAGCCGGCTCGTCCGCAAATGAAGAACGAAGGGCCGACCTCAGCCAATCGCCGTCCACGACCTGTCGAGGAGCCCAAGGCAGGCTGGCTATACCCCGGGAAGGCTCGCGAAGGAGGGTCGTGAGGTGCACAGAACCATGATGCGCCACAGGATGGCTAAACTCTCCGACCGGCCTCACCACGAGGGCAGTGCTTGAGCTCGGAGCGCTTGGGGACGGTGGAGAGGGCGAGGCCTAGGGGGATGGCTCCTCAGCCATCTCCGTGAGCTCGGCAGGAAGGGCCCTGCAGAGCGAGGATCAGCCGAAGCAACGGGAAAATAAGGAACTAGGAAAGGAGAAGGCTTACTCATCAATGGCGAAATACTTCCTGCGCTTCAGCAGGCGGCAAGGGTAATCATCACCCAAGGCCTCCTTTCTCTTCCGGAGAGCCTCAAGTCCACGCGAAGCGCCCAGAGCTTCGGCGTAGGGGTCGACTGACGAGGAAGAAGCACCAAGGTGACCAGCGTGAGGGGCGTCGTCCTGGCGCACGCCGCCAGTCGCCTCACCAAGAAGGGTAGTCGGGGCCTCAGGGGCCTCTGCCACAGGAGCCGCGGGGTGCGGCTCAACGCCTTCAGCCGCAGCAGTGCGGGCCTCAGGAGCTGCCACCTCTGGAGTGCCGCCTGGCATCGTCATCCCGGCGGAGGCCCCCTCAGCCTCCGGTGGCCCTTGCCTCCCTGCTCCACCACTCGGGGAAGGACCGCCGTGGGCAACTGGAAGGGCAGTCACCACAACTGGGTTCTCACGAGGCCCCATGAGGCCTGCAGGGCGCAGCCCCCATTCGTTGAAGCTGGGCATCTGCTTTACGAAATCACCCCTGTTTCAGCAAAGGTACAGTAGAGCACCCCCTTGCCGGATGCTGCCAGGGGAAGGGTCCCAAGTCAGGATCATGAGAACCTTCCTCAGCACTTCAGGCGTCAGGTCCTCCTCCTGGAGCCTCATGCGGTCCTCACGCCCTTGAAAGGCCCACATCGGGCGGGAATGGCGCCTGGAGAGGGGCAATGCAGCATAGGAGGAACTCATTCACCACCTTGGGCGCCACACACCGGCGCCCTCAAGTCTGTGAGCGATGCAGACGAGCAGCCGGGGCTCGTGAGCGTCTCCTGGCCCCAGCCCGAATTGGGGATAGCAGGTAATGTTGGCTCCGAAATCAGGGGGCTGGGCACCCCGATATTCACATACAGCCACCGCTCGCGGAACCCAGGCGCGGGCGGAGGAAGGCTGAAATCAATCCCTGAAGCCGCTGTCTCTGGTGCGGCAATGAAGATCACGCACCCCGAGCATGGGGTCGCTGAGGCGCAAAGAGAAAAAGTGGCGCAGCAAGGCAACTGAAGGAGGGATGCCCATCATCGCCTCGCAGACAAAGGCAAAAACGGCAAGAAGAGTAATGGATTCGGGACCCAAATGCATCATATGGATCTGGTAATGGGAAAGCACAACATTGAAGAAATTGGAAAAGGGGGGAACCAGTCCCGCCCACAGGGCGTCGGCGAAGTACCGGACCTCGGTGACTATTCTGTCAATGGAGAAGTGAGACGCGGGCCGTACCGTCGTCCTCCCACACTCGTTGAAGATAATGGCGAGGGCAGAACTGACCTTGTCCAAGCCTTCTCGGTTGAGTATGATCGACCGATCGACAGCAGGAGCCGTCGGCGGCGAAGCGGACGGAGGCACAGGCTTTCCCTTCCCCTTCTTCGTCGGAGCCATGGCGACAGGAAGGGGGAGGATTCGAGATTGGATTGGAAGCGGAGACTGGAGCTCGAGAGGAGGAAGATCAGGAGATGCTCGAGCAGCGAGAAGAGGCATGACTGTGTGCAACCACGGGTCCGCCTAGCTGGGTGCAAAATAAGGAGGCGTGGGGGAACAGGGACGCCCATGTCCAATCAACCGCCACGCGGCGCCCGAGGCCGCAGGCTGTTAGGGCCCGCGGCGCTTCGCACTTGCCCCTTCGCTTCTCTGCTCAGCCAAGTCCAGGCGCGCCTTGGGCCCGGGGGCTCTTGTTGGTGTTCAGGAGCAGGGGTACCTAGACTTGCTCGCTGCAGGCGTGGCTCAAGGGGTGGCCAGACGGCCCATCTTCATCGGCACAAGGTCAAGACCCTCGCGAGGCCAAGCCTCATGAGGCGGGCGGACAGGAAGCTTCCTCGAGCACAGCCTCGTCCAGGTGGCTCGCGAGAAGGCGGAGAGATCAAGGCAGGGTACCTCACGAGGTGCCCATGGCGCAAGCCATGATGAGCAAGAGGCGCCCAGTGAGGCGCCAGCCAGCAGTGTCCTCATTTCCTCTTTGGTGCAAAGGAGGCAAGCGCAGGTGAGAGCATCAAGCAAAGGCAACCATTTCGGTGCAACAAGACCAAGACCAACACAATGGCAGGAAGGAGGTCACCATGGAGTCCAAGCCGGCGTCATCGACAGAGCCTTTGGCAGGCGAGGACCAACTTTAGTCAGGATAAGTGTACTAGATGTTCCCTTTCAAAATGGCCAATTGTTGGCGCCCTTCCCGCTCAATATTTGGGAAGAGGCCCAGGGCCTTTGCCTATAAATAGGACTAGCCACCCACAGGGTAGAGAGAGGTTGAATCTAGAGAGAGGGAGAGAGAGAGAGCGCGCGACCGAACTCCCCCTAGCGGTTCGTTGCACCGGCCAAGAACAGACCATCGCGAGGCTGTTCTTCCTTGTATTGTTCATCATCAGCCCCTGAGGCAATCCACCACACCACACACTGGAGTAGGGTATTACACCACAATGGTGGCCCGAACCAGTATAAACATTGTGTCCCTTGTGTTGCTCTTTGTGTAGTTTAGATCCTTGCGAGGCGACGAGGTGCAGGTTGGTAGGGGGTGAGATCTCCGCGTGCCCCCCAGAGTTCGAACCTAGAGGGTCTGTCGGAACCCGAAATCCGATAGGTTTAGCCATTACGATCTCGAGGTAGATCAACTCTTGTAACCCCTATACTCATCAAATACAATCAAGCAGGACGTAGGGTTTTACCTCCATTTAGAGGGCCTGAACCTGGGTAAACACCGTGTTCCCTTTGTCCCTTGTTAACCTCGATCCTTAGACGCACAGTCGGGACCCCCGACCCGAGATCGGCCGGTTTTGACACCAACATTGGTGCTTTCATTGAGAGTTCCACCGTGTCCTCGACAGAAGGTTCAATGGCTCGTTTGATCATCGGCAACGATGCTGTTTCCAGGGAAACTTTCCTTCCTGGTCAACTTTTCGTGTTTGGCGGCTTCGCTCTGCGTGCCAATTCAACTGGTCATCTTGAACAGATCGACAGCTACGCGCCTGGTCAGCAGGTTAGGTTCGGAAGCCTGAATTATATCGCTGATATCTGAGGAGACTTGATCTTCGAAGGGTTCTCGGCCTCGACCGCCGCTCCTCATCTACATGAAGGAGGCCCGTCGGATCCACCACCAGGCTCCGTTCAAGGATCAACTATCGTTCTTGCCCTGGCTTTAGATCTAGTGCGGACCACCCAGTCCGAAGACGGGAGTATGAACCCCGCCGTACCCTCTCCTACTACGGAGTTCCCTGCCGGAGACCCAGAGGTAACCATACTATCGGCAGTTGTGGAATCAAACAGGGCCCTCCCTGTCATCGGGAATCCGGGCTCACCTCTGGATGTTAATTCCGAACTCTTGAGGTCTGCATCCATTGAGCACGACCAAGCAGTGATTTCTAGACCCAGCTACGTAGGCCCTCAGTCACCCGTCCAGCTATTGCTCCTAAACGAGGCTCTGGACTTAATGCGGTCTCTCGCCATCACGAAAGTGTCACTACTGCAGGATGCTGCTAACGCGACACTACGATCAGAGACCCTTCGACAAAACTGTGTGCGATGCAATAATCGCAAACGGTGGTGTAAAAGAACCATCAAAAAAGATGCAAAACGTTTGTGATGGCGGAGCCATCGAACATGGTTCATATTTTAGTTGCGTGTGCAATCCAGGGCATACAGTTCAGTCCAATGAACTGTTCGCGATGAGGCAGAACAAAAGAAACGGGCAGCCTAATGAAGGCGTGTGCGATATAGAGCATACGGTTCACTCGGATGAACTGTTTGTGATTAGGCAACACAAAAGAAACGGTCAGCCAGATCAAGGTGTGTGTGATTGAGGGCATATGCTTTGCGATTAGGCAACATAACAGAAACGGGTCAGCCAGATCAAACTGTCTGCGATTGATGGCATACACTTCACATGGATGAACTGTTTGCGATTAAACACAACAAACTGAAACAGTTAGATAGATCAACGTGTGTGTGCTAGACGGGCACACACATTCTAATTAAAAGAAGCGTGCACGATGGTAATAACGAGCGCACACGGTTGTTGGAACAAGACGTGTGCTGACATTGCCTATTGCGGTGCATCCTATGATGCAAACGCCACGAACACGGTCGAAAAGGCGTAAGCGTTACGCCTTCCGGGAATAGTGCCGCACTTATAACCGTCAGTAAATTTTGAGCATGCGTCCCGTCACATTTTTTTAGAAGAACTGGGAGGCCGCGTCCCATCACATTCCAAATTGCAAACCTGTTGACACCGATCAAAATCTAAACGGTTTCCCACTTAGGAGCGTATTACTACACGGTTATAAATACTACAACTCCAAGATGACTGCACATTCCTCCTCAACTCCTCATCCACAAAAACAAACAAGTCATTCATCATCGTTCCCTTGCGTCTGCCATGGCCAGCGTGAGTTCCAGGTCGAGAGATTGCCACCAGGGAGAGGCGAGCCTGGAAGCGGAAGCACGAGAGATGTCCCGCCTCGCCGTGAAAGCAGCCAACATGTCCTGCCGCGTGGCCGTAACAGCAGAGAGGTCCCGCCGCACCGTCGATGCAGCAGACTGGTCCGACCGCGCTGCAAAAGCAGAAGAGATGTCCCGCCGTGCCACGAATGCAGCAGAGATGTCCTCCTGCGTTGCGGCGGCCTGGGAAAATGTCTCGCGGGCAGGCGAGGACTCTTACACGCGCATGCGTGCCCTCGTCCTTAGGCAGATGGATCAGATCTCCAGGTGGGCGAGGTTGCAGGATGACCTGAAAGCCTCGTTTGAACAGTCTACCGACGTCATCCGGAAACTAAATGAGAGCAGTGCAAAGCTCCGGGCCGAGCGTGACCTGCTGAGGGTGAAGACCACTGCCTTGTTGAAGAGGACCGGCGTCATCGTCAAGAAACTTATGGACGAGAATGCCATGCTGCGCATCAAGCGCAGAAGGCTGGTGGAGGAATCTGTGGATGCTCTCAAGCAGCATCTTGAGGACAAGAAAGAGCTCATCGCCGCTCGCCGCGGAGACTAGTTTCCGCGGCCTGCAGCAAGGCATCAAGAAAGTAGAGATCAGCGAGCCATATCGTTGTCTTCCATCTTCTTTTGCCCTTGTGTATTTCGAGCGTTGCCGCATGTGGCTTTTTTAAATTATGTTCCTAAATATGTAAGACAATTATTATCCACTGTCAGTGTCCTTACATCAAGATCCGTGCAAAACTTTCTTTTCAGATTTTCATTTTTCTCTCTTAAATCTCAATCCAGTGAGACATATAGCCATGCCGTAGAATAGGTGCTCGGGCGCCATTAATGGAGGTGTTGGGAGGGAGGTGTGCGGCGGGTAGCAGTCAAAGGGCTCTCCTCCCGATGAGCACGCGCAGGGGTCTGATCGCACGCCTCCCGTACTCAAATAGCTACTCTGCACGACACCTCCTAGCCAATAAAAAAAGGGGATGCGTGGCGGCACGTAATTGGTAAGTAGAATGCCCACGGTTTCAGTAATACTTGTGTTTCCGATTTGTAACGTGACAACACTTGTTCCAAAATGACTTTGTTGATTGTTAATGTGTGCGCCTTCGCAAATTGGACAGAAAAATTACCACAGCATGTTGGTGCCATGTCATGACACCATGCCAAGTTTCATGATTTTCAGGCGTGTTTCGGATTCTGAGAATTAAAAACCAAGTTTCTCAATCTTTCCTACGAGCCACGACGCCCAGATGTTTGAATTTCATTCCCATCTCTTGCATAGGACCTAGAATTTCACCCAAGGACACACATGTGATTTTTCAAACAACTTTGGCGCACTGGAGCCTGTGCTTGTAGTCCAAATTTGAATTATGCACATTAAATGCACAAACACTCAATTAATGTATAAAAAAGGCCAAACGAAACCGGAATAATTCCAAAATTTAATGCGAAATACTTCTATTTGGTCTAATATGCCTGTGTAAAAAAATTAAGGCGGGAGAAGGCAGTGTACGTATGTCGTTTCGCACACGGAGGTGACACGTTCCCTCTCGGAACCATGAGCCTTCTTGAGGGAAGCTCCGGTTTGCAAGAAGCTTAAACCAAAGCTTGTCCCAATTCGGCCAAAAAAATTACCGCAGCATATTGGTGCCATGTGATGACACCATGTCAAGTTTGATGATTTTCAGGCGTGTTTTGGATTTACAGGAATTAAAAAACCAAGTTTCTCAATCTTTCCGGCCGAGCAACGACGCCCAGATGTTTGAATTTCACTCCCTTCTCTTGCATGGGACCTAGAAATTCACCACAGGACACACATGTGATTTTCAAACAACTTTGGTGCACTGGAGCCAGTGCTTGTAGTTCAAATTTGAATTGTGCACATTAAATGCGCAGAAACTCAATTAATGTATAAAAAAGTCCAAACGAACCCAGAATAATTCCAAATTTTAGCACGATACTTCTATTTGGTCTAATCTGCCTGTGTAAAAAAATTAAGGCGGGAGAAGGCAGTGTACGTATATCGTTTCGCACACGGAGGTGACATATTCCCTCTCGGAACCACGAGCCTTCTTGAGGGAAGCTCCGGTTTGCATGGAGCTTGAACTAAAGATTGTCCCAATTCGGCCAAAAAAAGTATCGCGACATGTTGGTGCCATGTCATGACACCATGCCAAGTTTGATGATTTTCACACATGTTTTGGATTTACAGGAATTAAAAAACCAAGTTTCTCAATCTTTCCGGCCGAGCCACGACGCCCAGATGTTTGGATTTCATTCCCATTTCTTACATGGGACCTATAAATTCACCCAAGGACACACATGTGATTTTCCAACCAACTTTGATGCACTGGAGCATGTGCTTGTAGTTCAAATTTGAATTATGCACATTAAATGCCCAGAAACTCAATTAATGTATAAAAAGGCCAAACGAACCTGAATAATTCCAAAATTTATCATGATACTTCTATTTGGTCTAGTCTGCCAGTGCACAAAAATTAAGGCGGGAGAAGGCAGTGTATGTATGTTGTTTCGCACACAGAGGTGACACGTTCCATCTTGGAACCAAGAGCCTTCTTGAGGGAAGCTCCGGTTTGCAAGAAGCTTATACCAAAGCTTGTCCCAATTCGGCCAAAAAAATTGACCGCAGCATGGTTGTGCCATGTCATGACACCATGCCAAGTTTCATGATTTTTAGCCGTATTTTGGACTTACAGGAATTAAAAAACCAAGTTTCTCAATCATTCCGGCCGAGCCACGACGCCCAGATGTTAGAATTTCATTCCCATTTCTTGCATGGGACCTATAAATTCACCCAAAGACACACATGTGTTTTTTCAACCAACTTTGGTGCACCGGAGCATGTGCTTGTAGTTCAAATTTGAATTATGCAAATTAAATGCCCAGAAACTCAATTAATGTATAAAAAAGGCCAAACGAACCCAGAATAATTCCAAAATTTAGCACGATACTTTTATTTGGTCTAATCTGCTAGTGTACAAAAATTAAGGCGGGAGAAGGTAGTGTACGTATGTCGTTTCACACACGGAGGTGACAGGCTCCCTCTCGGAACCACAAGCCTTCTTGAGGGAAGCTCTGGTTTATAAGAAGCTTACACCAAATATTGTCCCAATTCGGCCAAAAAATTACAGCAGCATGTTGGTGCCATGTCATGACACCATGCCAAGTTTCATGATTTTCAGGTGTGTTTTGGATTTACAGGAATTAAAAAAAAACAAGTTTCTCAATCTTTTCGGTCGAGCCACGACGCCCAGATGTTTGGATTTCATTCCCATTTCTTGCATGGGACCTATAAATTCACCCAAAGACACACATGTGATTTTTCAACCAACTTTGGTGCCTTTGGAGCATGTGCTTGTAGTTCAAATTTGAATTATGCACATTAAATGCCCAGAAACTCAATTAATGTATAAAAAAGGCCAAACGAACCCGGAATAATTCCAAAATTTAGCACGATACTTCTGTTTGGTCTAATCTGCCAGTGTACAAAATTAAGGCAGGAGAAGGTAGTGTACATATGTCATTTCACACACGGAGGAGACACGTTCCCTCTCGAAACCAAGAGCCTTCTTGAGGGAAGCTCTGGTTTGCAAGAAGCTTACACCAAAGCTTGTCCCAATTCGGTCAAAAAATTTACTGCAGCATGTTGGTGCCATGGCATGACACCATGCCAAGTTTCATGATTTTCAGCTGTGTTTTGGATTTACAGGAATTAAAAAACCAAATTTCTCAATCATTCCGGCCGAGCCACGACACCTAGATGTTTAAATTTCAGTCCCATTTCTTGCATGGGACCTATAAATTCACCCAAAGACAGACATGTGATTTTTCAACAAACTTTGGTGCATTGGAGCATGTGCTTGTAGTTCAAATTTGAATTATGCACATTAAATGCCCGGAAACTCAATTAATGCATAAAAATGCCAAACGAACCTAGAATAATTCCAAATTTAAACACGACACTCATGTACTAGTTGCATGTTCACTGTACATAAATGTTCTAGCAATTCAAACACCATCCTTTCCCTCCGTAACACCATTTTGTTTTTCAAAACATAATGAAAAAATTAGGTATACCACAAACAGTTTACTAGAAAGAATCGTGTGGGATGCAATATAAAATATCTTGGCGCACCATCTTGTCTGGCTTATGCAGGAAGCTTCGTCGTCTACACTCAACCGCCCCCTCTTGAACCACAATTGCGTGCCAGTTTCTCGCGGCACCGAGCAAAATTTTTTGCCACCGCAGAAATATCTATCTCCCCGCCCCCTCCCTCCTACCAAAAGCCACATTTCCACTGTCCCTCCTTGCTTTCCAAGTTCAAACCTTCATTGTTGCTTACTGGCAGCTCAGCCTCCTCAACCGGCGACCCTTCTTCTTGCAGCGCCGCCTCCTCGCCGGCTACCCTTCTTCATGCAGCGACGCCTCCTCGCCGGCGACCCTTCTTCTTGTAGCGCCGCCTCCTCGCCAGCGACCCTTCTTCTTGCTGCGCGGCCTCCTCGTCGCTGACCCTTCTTCTTGCTGCGTGACCTCATCGATATGGTCAGGTTATCCACACCCCACTCACACCAACCTCCTCCTTTCCCATCCCACATGCCCTGGCCGACGGAGCGACACCTTCCACCGAAATCACTACCCCCTCCTCCAATTAAGCGCCGCCCACAGCCATTTTACACGCAGTATAACATGGAGCTTAGTAGCATGCGACCACACGCGTGAACGAGGTCGCTATGGCTGCCATGCGTGTCGACCGCCAGATCTTGGAGGAACACCTCGTCCTCGAGGCCACCGTCGACACCGCCACGCGGTTGTCTACTTTAAAATATAGTTTGTGATGTTTTCTCGAGGCCACTGCCAGTGCCTTCTAGTGATTTGTTCTCTGTAATGTTAATATGCA
Source organism: Aegilops bicornis (assembly GCA_021605145.1). NCBI lineage: Eukaryota > Viridiplantae > Streptophyta > Magnoliopsida > Poales > Poaceae > Aegilops > Aegilops bicornis. The sequence continues at coordinate 312,392,785 of CM038673.1, forward strand.
ATTTGATGTTTAGTTAACAGTTTGGTCCTCTGAAATGTAATGTTCAGTTAACACTTTGGTCCAACAATTGCTACATTTCGTAGTATTGTTCTCAAGCATTCTTTGTTTAGTTAACTGTCTTATCTTATAGTACATGTTTCTATTCTGCAATGTCGTGCTCAGTTAAGTATTTTTGGTTCATTTGGTATACTGTCCATTTAACTGTTTGGTTCAGTTCTGCAATTTGATTTTCACTTGCTGTGGGTACAATTTTGTATTGTTATGCATGTGACACCAATCGAATTTGGCTGTACTCAATACATATTCTACTGACAGTATGGCAACTCTTAGTTAACTTGATCAAGATCTGCCTTATGTGTGTTGCAGGGAAACAATGGGAGACACTGCGGTTTACCACCGAGGTTTGTTCAAGCAGGGTCCTTTGGCTAATAGCACATTATTGTGCAGTTGCAGGAATCATTCTAATATTTAGGTTTCTTACAATTTGGTCTTTGATACGTCTCCAATGTATCTATAATTTTTTATTGTTCCATGCTATTATATTATCTGTTTTGGATGTTTAATGGCTTTATTATGCACTTTTATATTACTTTTGGGACTAACCTATTAACTGAAGTCCCAGTGAAAATTGTTGTTGTTTGCCTATTTCAGTGTTTCGCAGAAAAGGAATATCAAACGGAATGAAACCTTCGCGAGGATCATTTTTGGAACAAACGCAATCCAGTAGACTTGGAGTGCAAGTCAAGGAAGCAATGAGGCGGCCACGAGGTAGGACGGCGTGCCCAGGGGGGTAGGCGCACCCCCCACCCTCGTGGGCCCCACGTGGCTCTACCGACCTATTTCTTTCGCCTATATATACTCATATACCCTGAAAACATCCAGGAGCACCACAAAACCCTATTTCCACCGCTGCAACCTTCTGTACCCATGAGATCCTATCTTGGGGCCTTTTCCAGCGCTCCGTCGGAGGGGGAATCGATCATGGAGGGCTTCTACATCAACACCATAGCCTCTCTGATGATGTGTGAGTAGTTTACAACAGACCTTCGGGTCCATAGTTATTAGCTAGATGGCTTCTTCTCTCTCTTTGGATCTCAATACAAAGTTCTCCTCGATTCTCTTGGAGATCTATTTGATGTAATTATTTTTGTGGTGTGTTTGTCGAGATTCGATGAATTGTGGGTTTATGATCAAGATTATCTATGAACAATATTTGATTCTTCTCTGAATTCTTATATGCATGATTTGATATCTTTGCAAGTCTCTTCGAATTATTAGTTTGGTTTGGCGTACTAGATTGATCTTTCTTGCAATGGGAGAAGGCTTAGCTTTGGGCTCAATCTTGCGGTGTCCTTTCCCAGTGACAGTAGGGGCAGCAAGGCATGCATTGTATTATTGCCATCGAGGATAAAAAGATGGGGTTTATATCATATTGCTTGAGTTTATCCCTCTACATCATGTCATCTTGCCTAATGTGTTACTCTGTTCTTATGAACTTAATACTCTAGATGCATCTTTGGATAGCGGTCGATGTGTGGAGTAATAGTAGTAGATGCGTAATCGTTTGGTCTACTTGTCATGGACGTGATGCATATATACATGATCATGCCTAGATATTCTCATAATTATGCGCTTTTCTATCAATTGCTCGACAGTAATTTGTTCACCCACCGTAGATTATGCTATCTTGAGAGAAGCCACTAGTGAAACCTATGGCCCCTGGGTCTATCTTCCATCATATTAATCTCCCGCCAACGTGTTATTTCTGTCTCCGTTCATTTGGCAATCTTTACTTTTCAATCTATACAACAAAAAATACCAAAAATATTTATCTTATTATCTTTATCAGATCTCACTTTTGCAAGTGGTCGTGAAGGGACCGACAACCCCTTTATCGTGTTGGTTGCAAGGTTCTTGATTGTTTGTGTAGGTACGAGGGGTTTGTGTGTAGTCTCCTACTGGATTGATACCTTGGTTCTCAAAAACTGAGGGAAATACTTATGCTACTTTGTTGCATCACCCTTTCCTCTTCAAGGGAAAACCAACGCATGCTTAAGAGGTAGCAAGAAGGATTTCTGGCGCCTTTGCCGGGGAGGCTTACGCCAAGTCAAGTCAAGATTTGATCTCCCGTCAACGAGCCATTTACGCGCCGTTCTTGGGGAGATATCTTACTCAAGTCAAGACATACCAAGTACCCATCACAAACTCTTATCCCTCGCATTACATTATTTGCCATTTGCCTCTCGTTTTCCTCTCCCCAACTTCACCTTTGCCTTTTCTTCGTCCTCCTTCCGTTCGATCTTGTGTTACCATGAGCCTTCTTTTTGCTTGCATCTTCGCTTGCTAAGAGTTTATGGATCCTCATCCCCTTGCTAATATTTTTAAGAGATCCAATTATGATGAACCAATTGCTAGTGAGTTGTGTGCACTAGATTATCTTTATGAGGTTTTGCTTGAAATCCATGAATCTGGAAATTGTGATGAAGTACTTTATGAAGTGATTGATGGTAGATCTTTGAATGAAAATCGTGATTGCAATGATGGTATTATAAATTCTATTAATGTCAGTTGTGCTAATAATATGCAAAACCCTAAGCTTGGGGATGCTAGTTTTGCTATATCCTCTACTTGTTGCGACGATCATGATTGGGGTGATTCTTCTTATGATCTTGAAAATTTATTTAAGCCTCATGATGAATATGAGATTGATAATAATGTTTGCAATTATATTGAAAGTGGGTTTGGAATAGTCTCAAGTTTAGATCCCACATATTTGGAGAATGTTCAATCTTATGAAGTTTTTGATAAAAGTGGGTTTGGAGAGGTCATGACTTTAGTTAATGTTAATCCCACTATTTTGGAAGAGTGTCAACTTTGCATACATGTGGATCGTGTTAAGAATATGTTTTGTGATAGCTATATTGTTGAATTTGCTTATGATCCTAAATGTAATTATTATGAGAGAGGAAAATATGGTTGTAGAAATTTTCATGTTACTAAATTGCCTCTCGTTGTGTTGAGATTGCTATTGTTTCTTTCCGCTTCCTTGCATATGCTTGTTTTTGCTTGCCTTGATAATTTGTTTGCCTATAAGATGCCGATGCATAGGAAGTATGTTAGACTTAGATGTGTTTGTCACGTATTTTAAAGATGCTCTCTTTGTGCTTCAAATCTTGTCTTTCATATGAGCATCATTGAAATTATCAATGCCTAGCTAAGGGCATTAAATAATAGCGCTTGTTGGGAGGCAACCCAATTTTATTATTGTTCCTTGCTTTTTGTTCCTGTTTAGTAATAAATAATTCATCTAGCTTCTATTTAGATGTGTTTTTATGTTTTAATTAGTGTTTGTACCAAGTAGAACCAATAGGATCTTCTTGGGTGATAGTTGTTTGATCTTCTTTGAAAAAAGCGAAACTTTAAGCTCCACGAAAATAATTGTTAAAATTCACCAGAACGTGATAAATTGCCAATTCTTTCTGCAAACATTATTCACTAGAACGGTACTTTAAGGTGGTGGTTTTGTTTTCTTATACTAATGGAGTTCATGAGATTGTTTGTTAAGTTTTGTGTTGTGAAGTTTTCATGTTTTTGGGTAAAGATTTGATGGATTTTGGAACAACGAGTTGCAAGAGCCTAAGCTTGGGGATGACCAAGGCACCCCAAGGTAAAATTCAAGGGAAACCAAAAGCCCAAGCTTGGGGATGCCCCGGAAGGCATCCCCTCTTTCGTCTTTGTCTATCGGTAACTTTACTTGAGGCTATATTTTTATTCACCACATGATATGTGTTTTGCTTGGAGCGTTTTGTATGATTTGAGTCTTTGCTTTTTAGTTTACCACAATCATCCTTGTTGTACACACCTTTTGGAGAGACACACATGAATCGGAATTTATTAGAATACTCTATGTGCTTCACTTATAATGTTTGAGCTAGATAATATCGCTCTAGTGCTTCACTTATATCTTTTAGAGCACGGTGGTGGTTTTATTTTATAGAAATTATTGATCTCTCATGCTTCACTTATATTATTTGAGAGTCTTATAGAACAGCATGGTAATTTGCCTTGGCTATAAAATTAGTCCTATATGATGAGCATCCAAGATGGGTATAAAATTAGTCTTATTGAATACTATGAGAAGTTTGGTTCTTTATGATTTTTTTTGAGATATGAAGATGGTGATATTAGAGTCATGCTAGTTGAGTAGTTGTGAATTTGAGAAATACTTGTTCTAAAGTTTGTGATTCCCGTAGCATGCACGTATGGTGAACCGTTATGTGATGAAGTCGGAGCATGATTTATTTACTGATTGTCTTCCTTATGAGTGGTAGTCGGGGACGAGCGATGGTCTTTCCCTACCAATCTATCCCCCTAGGAGCATGCGTGTAGTACTTTGTTTCAATAACTAATAGATTTTTGCAATAAGTATGTGAGTTCTCTCTGACTAATGTTGAGTCCATGGACTATACGCACTCTCACCCTTCCACCATTGTTAGCTTCTCTAATACTGCACACATTTCACCGGTATCATACACCCACCATATACCATCCTCAAAAAAGCCACCATACCTACCTATTATGGCATTTCCATAGCCATTTCGAGATATATTGCCATGCAACTTTCCACCGTTCCGTTTATTATGACGCGCTCTATCATTGTCATATTGCTTTGCATGATCATGTAGTTGACATCGTATTTGTGGCAAAGCCACCTTTATAATTCTTTCATACATGTCACTCTTGATTCATTGCATATCCCACACCGTAGGAGGCATTCACATAGAGTCATATTTTATTCTAAGTATTGAGTTCTAATTCTTGAGTTGTAAGTAAATAAAAGTGTGATGATCATCATCATTAGAGCATTGTCCCAAGTGAGGAAAGGATGATGGAGACTATGGTTCCCCCACAAGTCGGGATGAGACTCCGGACGAAAAAAAAGGAAAAATAAAAAAAATAAAAAAAGAGAAAAAGAGAGAAGGGACAATGTTACTATCCTTTTACCACACTTGTGCTTCAAAGTAGCACCGTGATCTTTATGCTAGAGAGTCTCCTATGTTGTCCCTTTCATTTACTAGTGGGAATTTTATATTATATAACTTGGCTTGTATATTCCAATGATGGGCTTCCTCAACATGCCCTAGGTCTTCGTGAGCAAGCGAGTTGGATGCACACCCACTTAGTTTCATTTGTTGAGCTTTCATACACTTATAGCTCTAGTGCATCCGTTGCATGGCAATCCCTACTCACTCACATTGATATCTATTGATGGGCATCTCCATAGCCCGTTGATACACCTAGTTGATGTGAGACTATCTTCTCCTTTTTGTCTTCTCCACAACCACCATTCTATTCCACATATAGTGCTATGTCCATGGCTCACGCTCACGTATTGCGTGAAAATTGAAAAAGTTTGAGAACATCAAAAGTATGAAACAATTTCTTGGCTTGTCATCGAGGTTGTGCATGATTTAAATATTTTGTGTGATGAAGATAGATCATAGCCAGACTATATGATTTTGTAAGGATAACTTTCTTTGGCCATATTATTTTGAGAAGACATGATTGCTATGTTAGTATGCTTGAAGTATTATTATTTTTATGTGAATATTAAACTTTTTTCTTGAATCTTTCGGATCTGAACATTCACAATAAAGAAAATCATATTGAGAATTATGCTTGGTAGCATTCCACATCAAAAATTCTATTTTTATCATTTACCTACTCGAGGACGAGCAGGAATTTAGCTTGGGGATGCTCGATACGTCTCCAACGTATCTATAATTTTTGGTTGTTCCATGCTATTATATTATCTGTTTTGGATGTTTAATGGGCTTTATTATGCACTTTTATATTATTTTTGGGACTAACCTATTAACCGAAGGCCCAGGGAAAATTGTTGTTTTTTTGCCTATTTCAGTGTTAGAAAGGGAATATCAAACGGAATGAAACCTCCGAGAGCATCGTTTTTGGAACAAACGCAATCCAGGAGAATTTAAAAAAAAATATTATTTTATTTTTCAGAAATTGCAAAACTATATACTCGTTTTAAGATATTTCAGTTATATTACCACAGCCGGCGTGATGGCGAAGAGTGACTCTTCGGTCGAGCTCGGGCGAACAAAGTACTCTTCGTCTGCGCCCGGGCGAAAAGCTTCACTTCATTCACTGGTGGCCAAAGACGCGTTCTTCGTCAGCCGCAAAACCGAAAAGCACAAGTGCCATGCATGCATGTATAAACCTAGCTCAGATTAGCTTTTAATGTGGATGGTATCGGTAACTATACAAGTAAACTAATTTGGACAACGCACCGAGCACACACTAGTGCATCTGTACATGCATTGTTCAGATTAGCGATTGCCCTCGTATTCCTAAGTGCATGCATGCAAGACTCGGTGTGGCCTACAGGTACGTGTGCGTACTACGTATTCGAATGCCAACATCAGTACAGTTAGTAAACTTCAAGGAATTGGAGGCTAGGTGTTTTTTTTCTTACCGTGCCTCGTTTGTCACAACCGATGTTCTTCTTCTTCGACCAGAAGAATCTCACCTGAAGACACATAAATAAAGACGAACAAAGGCTGGATCCAAACAGATCCATCAAATATAACCACCGACCGTATCTCGGGAGATCCGTCGAAGACACATCTTCACGTGCCCTTTGATGATGCTAGACGCACAACAAAGACCGAAACTAGGCAGTGAGAAACTTATTCCATCTTCAGAGAGCTGCCACCACCTCCGGCGGTTTCTGGCCGTCTTCGGCATGGTAGGCAGCGGATCCGAGTCCTTTACCTCCAGATCAGTCGACCCCGAGCTCATCCCACGCAGCCCCGAGGAGATGGCCGTCTGGCTTGCGCTCTGCCGCTCCTCGGAGAAGGCCCGACAACGGTAGCGCTCGGACTCCTTCCCCGATAATTCATTGCGTCCGTCCAAATGGCGCATGGATCCGGCGCTACGGCAACCGTAGCTGCCTCGTCGGAGGCGGTGCTATCCGTCCAGCGTCCGAACACGATGGCAGATGCGCAACCCCTCCGTTGACGCGCGGAGCATCGGGACGCGCGGCGTCTTGAGCCCCTTGAGCCGGCTTGTGTCCTATGCCTTACTCTACATTGCGGGCGACCGGACTCTGGGGAGCGCAGCCGGCCGCCGGACATGGTCACGACAGAACTAGGCGAGCTCCAGTTAGATTAGGTTTCACGTTCCATGTAATAATATGAATTTGAGATTTCTAATTTAGGGTATCCGGTTGTAGAATCAAATATTTAAAACATGACCGGTCAGTGTCCATAGACGTGCCCACATTCACGGACGTTTTAGTGGCCAGATTTGCCCATCACAACTGTAGATGCTCTGAGTGCATGCATGCAAAGGTTGTCTACCTTCTTTTTATTTTCATATTCCTAAGTGCATGCATGCAATGAATCGATGCGGCCGATGGGCACGTATTCAAATACCCATACACGCATATACTTGATACTCACGCACCGCCGGCATGTAAACATGGATAGCCACGAGCTGATTTTTTTGGGACCGCAAGCCACGAGTTGATAGAATGACCGAGATAAACAAGAGTTGCGCGAGTCATCGAGATTCTATCGCCACGTGAATGAAGGACTCTCTTCGCCTGGTGAACTAAGAATAATTGCTCTTGGCGAGGCGGAAACGAAGAGACCTCTTGACTTTCTCGCAGACGAAGAGTCATCTTCGGCCACAGCCCAGCCGAAGTGTCGCTCTACGGCCTCGAGACGGCCGACAGGGTAATATAACTGAAATATCTTAAAATAAGTATATTGTTTTGCAATTTTGTAAAAATAAAGTAATATTTTTGAAAAAAATTCCGAGGAGACTTGGACTGGACGTCAAGGAAGCAATGAGGCATCCACGAGGTAGGAGGGCACGCCCAGGGGGTAGGCGCGCCCCCACCCTCGTGGGCCCCTCATGGCTCCACCGACCTAATTCTTTCGCCTATATATACTCATATACCCTGAAAACATCCAGGAGCACCACGAAGCCCTATTTCCACCGCCGCAACCTTCTGTACCCGTGAGATCCCATCTTGGGGCCTTTTCCGGCGCTCCTCCGGAGGGGGAATCGATCACGGAGGGCTTCTACATCAACACCATAGCCTCTCCGCTGATGTGTGAGTAGTTTACCACATACCTTCGGGTCAATAGTTATTAGCTAGATGGCTTATTCTCTCTCTTTGGATCTCAATACAAAGTTCTCCTCGATTCTCTTGGAGATCTATTCGATGTAATTCTATTTGCGGTGTGTTTGTCGAGATCTGATGAATTGTGGGTTTATGATCAAGATTATCTATGAACAATATTTGATTCTTCTCTGAATTCTTATATGCATGATTTGATATCTTTGCAAGTCTCTTCGAATTATCAGTTTGGTTTGTGCTACTAGATTGGTCTTTCTTGCAATGGGAGAAGTGCTTAGCTTTGGGTTCAATCTTGCGGTGTCCTTTCCCGGATGTTAGGGCAGCAAGGCACGTATTGTATTGTTGCCATCGAGGATAAAAGATGGGGTTTATATCATATTGCTTGAGTTTATCCCTCTACATCATGTCATCTTGCCTAATGCGTTACTCTTTTCTTATGAACTTAATACTCTAGATGCATGCTTTGGATAGCGGTCGGCGTGTGGAGTAATAGTAGTAGATGCGTAATCGTTTGGTCTACTTGTCACGGACGTGATGCCTATATACATGATCATGCCTAGATATTCTCATAATTATGCGCTTTTCTATCAATTGCTCGACAGTAATTTGTTCACCCACTGTAGATTATGCTATCTTGAGAGAAGCCACTAGTGAAACCTATGGCCCCGGGGTCTATCTTCCATCATATTAATCTCCCGCCAACGTGCTATTTCTGCCGCCACTTATTTTGCAATCTTTACTTTTCAATCTACACAACAAAAAATACCAAAAAATATTTATCTTATTATCTTTATCAGATCTCACTTTTGCAAGTGGCCGTGAAGGGACTGACAAACCCTTTGTCGCGTTGGTTGCAAGGTTCTTGATTGTTTGTGCAGGTACGAGGGATTTGCGTGTAGTCTCCTACTGGATTGATACCTTGGTTCTCAAAAACTGAGGGAAATACTTACGCTACTTTGCTGCATCACCCTTTCCTCTTCAAGGGAAAACCAACGCATGCTCAAGAGGTAGCAGTCTTGCACATGTAGGTCCTGCTGTCAGAGGCTTAGACCCACTGTTCGACCCATTTTGCATATGGGGAAATGAGATGTCCATGAATATCAGTCAAGTCAAGAAACTCAGAAAGATTGTTAGAATGAAGAAACTTGCAACGAATAAGAGCAAGATCTTTGTTTGCACAATGAAGAAGACATCAGTCAACTATAGGATGGTACCAACTCTTTTACTTTGTTTTTACCCCTTGCGCCATTTGAAAATTTACAGCAGCGATTTATGCATAGCTTTGTTATCCGTAATTTTCGAAGCAGTCCACCGATGATTACCTCTCAAACCACCTGCATGGTCAAGAGGCGAGGAAGGTATTTATTCAACACCCACGATACAATACTGAAGTCTTGCTGAAGAGGATGAAGGTTGGGCGGGCAATTATCCATAGCCACTGGCCTAAAATTGCAAGGACATTCAACATCACTGAAGGCTCAATATTTGCCTTCCGCTTCTGCAGTTTCCCAGATGAGATTCGTCTATCTATTTACCGTGTATGATGCTACTTTCCAAAGGTTTTTGATGCTGCATGTGAAACTTGGTGCCGTTATGTAATTAATTCGATTATTAAATCCTGGTTACTTTTATACGGATATGAAATATTCGACGTGTTTTATAAGAAATATCAGTTTGATTAGTACATGTATTATCAATAATAGGCTAATTACCCTGCTTATTGGGGTTTTCTATTGCAGATGGTTACTCAGACAACACCGTGTGCGATGAACTCAAACAACCCGCATGGTTTCTAGAAAGTAGGCGTGTTAGATCAACTAACAATAGCACACGGCTTCCAACAACGACCTATTTGCGTTAGGCCACCTTGCACAAACGTTTCCACACAAAGAACTGTGTGTGATATACATACCTACGAAAATGTTTTTCTAGGATTCACCGTGTGGGATGTACATACCTACGGAAATGATTTTCTGGGATTCACCGTGTGGGATGTACATACCTACGGAAATGATTTTCTGGGATTCACCGTGTGGGATGTATATACCTACGGAAATGATTGGGTTTCGATGCCTCGCCCGATCGCACACGGCCCCAGCCTGGGTCCTAGGAGGGCCTATCCTCGATGATTTCTGGGACATGTGGGAAGGACCCCCCTATCACCCACACTCACTTGGCGATGGTTCCAAATGCCGTCACGAAAAGGGGTTAAAAACGGTTTGTTTCGCACATCGTTGTACCAGTGTGTCACTTCCGAACTACGCCCAGCTTGAACAAGGGGCTGAGCGCGGGGAATTTTGCGTCCCACGGCACCCACTTAATAGCCACTGTCGAGGACTTGACTGACATGCTAGACTACGCCTCCGAAGACATCGACGGTATGGACGACGATGCCAGAGCCCAACCAGGCCAAAACCCGCCTATCACTGGGTGTTGGACGACCACTTCTACTTACGACGTGTACATGGTGGATACCCCCGAAAAGAAGGACGACGATAACGCTCAAGACCCGATTAAGGACAAGCCTGTTGAGGCACCACCAAAATGCCGACAACTGCGGTGCCGCTCACGATCACGTCGTGAAAAGGAAAGCAATACCGACACCGGAGACAATGACACTCTAGAAAATGCCGAAGACTCCGACCACCCCATCGAGCCTGTTGATGAGCAGGATGAGTGGGGGGATGCACAAGTCAATCCGGAAGAACTTGTCGAGCATGAGGATTTGGAAGATAGTAACTATCTACCGGCCTCCGAGGAGGATGCCAACCTCGACAACAAAGATTTCATCATGCCAGAGGAACCCCTTGAGCAAGAGCGCTTCAAGCGACAGCTCATGGCCAATGCGAGGAGCCTAAAAAAGAAACAACAACAACAACTTCAAGCCGAACAGGATACGCTCAATGATAGATGGACCAAGGTCCTGGTTGCCGAAGAATACGGCTTCGAGCGCCCAACAAAAAGCTACCCGAAGCTTATGCTACTACCACAATTTGACGACGAGGCCCTTGAGCCAATACCATCAAGATATAATCATGCTGACGAACCAGACCGACCACCACGTGGACGGGACAAAGCGGCCGCTTACGCTGAACACCAGTCCGTGCCACCTCGCCGTCGAGGCAAAGAGGCAGCGGCTCCAGGCTATACCTACAACTTACGTCAGGACCTGGACAATAGAGCCGACCAGACTAGATCAATCTACGGATCAAGGGGATGCGCTCCAACACGATACGACAGCCATCAAGCTTGGCGCGATAAGCATAACCAAACTTGGGCCGAACACTAACACAGATGTCATCCGAACTTCGTCGTGACGTTGCCCAATACAGAGGCGTCGCACACCCCTTGTGCTTTACCGATGAGGTAATGCAACACCAGTTTCCAGAAGGGTTTTAACTCGTAAACATTGAAGAATATGATAGACCGACAGATCCCACTGTATGGATTGAAGATTTTCTTCTCCATATTCACATGGCTCGCGGTGATGATCTCCACGCCATAAAATACCTCCCCCTAAAGCTAAAAGGACCAGCACGACACTGGTTGAACAGCCTCCCAGAGAACTCTATTGGTAGCTGGGAAGGCTTGGAGGATGCTTTTCGAGACAACTTCCAAGGTACTTATGCCTGGCCACCGGACGCTGATGACCTTAGTCATATAGTCCAGCAATCCAGAGAGTCAGCCTGTAAACTTTGGACTCGGTTCTTAATTAAAAAGAACTAAATCGTCGACTGTCCGGATGCCGAAGCCTTAGCGGCCTTTAAACGCAGTGTCTGTGACGAATGGCTCACCCGACACCTCGGTCAGGAAAAGCCGAAGACTATGGCAGCTCTTACTGCACTTATGACCCGCTTCTGCGCGGGCGAAGACAGTTGGTTGGCTCGTAGAAGCAACAGTACCAGCGACCCTGGCACCTCCGAAGCCAGGGATGGCAACGGAAGGCTACGACATAACAAAAACAAGCGACGGAACAACAATGAAGAAACTGAAGATACAACAGTCAACACCGGATTCAGTGGCTCTAAACCAGGTCAGCGGAAGAAGCCATTCAAAGGAAATAGAGACGGTCCGTCTAATTTGGATAAAATACTAGACAGGCCTTGCCAGATTCATGGCACCCCCGACGAGCCTGCCAACCATTCCAACAGAAACTGTTGGGTTTTTAAACAGGCTGGTAAGTTAAATACTGAACACAAGGGGAAAGGGCCTCAAAGCGAGGATGATGATGAGCCCCGTCCACCGAACACAGGGGGAGAGAAGAAATTCCCCCCTGAGGTAAAAACAGTGAACATGATATATGTCACACATATCCCCAAGAGGGAGCGCAAGCGCACACTAAGGGACGTCTACGCCATAGAGCCTGTCGCCCCAAAATTCAACCCATGGTTGGCTTGTCCGATCACCTTCGACCGCTGGGACCTCACAACTAGTATCCGTCACGGAGGTTCAGCGGCCCTAGTACTCGACCCAATCATTGATGGATACCATCTCACTCGAGTCCTTATGTACGGTGGTAGCAGTCTTAACCTGATTTATCAAGACATTGTCCGTAAGATGGGTATTGACCCGTCAAGAATCAAGCCCAGTAACACTACCTTTAAAGGAGTGATTCCCGGCATAGAGACCCGCTGCACGGGCTCATTAACATTCGAAGTAGTCTTCGGTTCGCCGGATGACTTCCGAAGCAAAGACCTGATCTTCGACATTGTCCCTTTTCGCAGTGGTTATCACGCGCTGCTCGGACGAACTGCTTTCACCCGTTTCAATGAAGTCCCGCACTATGCTTACTTAAAGCTCAAAATGCCCGGACCGTGCGACGTTATTACAGTCAATGGAAATATGGAGCGATCCCTCCGTACTGAGGAGCACACCCCGGCCCTTGCAGCCAAAGTACTGTCGGTGTCAAAACCGGCGGATCTCGGGTAGGGGGTCCCGAACTGTGCGTCTAAGGCGGATGGTAACAGGAGGTGGGGGACACAATGTTTACCCAGGTTCGGGCCCTCTCGATGGAGGTAATACCCTACTTCCTGCTTGATTGATCTTGATGATATGAGTATTACAAGAGTTGATCTACTACGAGATCGTAGAGGCTAAACCCTAGAAGCTAGCCTATGATTATGATTGTTCTTGTCCTACGGACTAAACCCTCTGATTTATATAGACACCGGAGGGGGCTAGGGTTACACAGAGTCGGTTACAAGGCAGGAGATCTACATATACGAATTGCCAAGCTTGCCTTCCACGCAAAGGAGAGTCCCATCCGGACACGGGACGGCGTCTTCAATCTTGTATCTTCATAGTCCAACAGTCCGGCCAAAGCATATAGTCCGGCTATCTGAGGACCCCCTAATCCAGGACTCCCTCAGTAGCCCCTGAACCAGGCTTCAACGATGATGAGTCTGGCGCGCAAATCGTCTTCGGCATTGCAAGGCGGGTTCCTTCTCTAAATACTCCATAGAAGATTTCAAACACAAGGATCGTGTCCGGCTCTGCAAAAAAAATTTCACATACCACCGTAGAGAGTATAATATTTCCACAAATCTAATCTGCTGACAACTTTTCATAACGTGACATCACGCCATGGCCCGGTCATTATTCGAACCGTTTTTCTAAACCAGCTACTACACATATTGCGAGGGGGTTTTCTTGGTATGTCTTGTCGAAGCAGAGATCGTGTCCCCTTATCACGGGATTCTCATTAATATGGGTGTGGGTAACCCAACCACGCCATCAATCACGGGGCTTGGGGCATAAACAAATTTACCAGGCAAGTGGGGAGGCGCAGAATCCCTGCTGCCTTTATAAGGGGATAAGGACTCCCTTTCGCACCCACGCTTTCTTCTTCCCGATCCAATCCCCTTCGCTCGAGCTCCAACGCCCGAGCATTCGTCTTCTCCGCCCACCAAGGACTTCTGAAAATGTCCGGATCTGGAGCAGGAGGCAAGTGGATGGCCTCTACCGTCCAGGAGAAGGATATCAAAAAGCTTCGGGAGGCCGGGTACCTGGCCAAGAAGATCAGCCACCGTCTCCCGACGGCGGGGCAGATCGTCCCTACTCCGGAACCCCATGAGAGGGTTGTATTCCTCCCTCATTTTGTCCGCGGGCTAGGGTTTCCCCTCCACCTATTCATTCGCGGCATCATTCATTATTACAGGATTGATTTTCATGATCTGTCCCCCAATTCCTTCCTCAACATCTCGACATTCATCGTCGTGTGCGAGGCCTTTCTCCGCATCTCGCCACACTTCGGCTTATAGCTGAAGATCTTTAATGTGAAGCCCAAGGTGGTGAGCGGCGAGCACGCCGAAAAGTCTTGAGGCGCTTATGGTGAGCAAGATGCCCAATGTCACATGGCCAACAAGTACTTTTAATGATTCCGTCAAAGAGTGGCAACAGCAGTGGTTTTACATCACTGAGCCACTGCGCCAGAGTTCCGATCCGGAGCCCCTCTGCGGCTTACGTCCTGGCCCAAGAAGGGCCTGAACTGGTCTTCGTCCGACAAACTGTCGGTGCTCCAGACGCGTGTTCAAGATATGGAAGACAAGAACATTGAACTTGTCAACATAGTCCAGGTGATGTTAGTTCGCCAGATCCAGCCTTGTCAACACCGGATTTGCAATCTATGGGAATTCGACCCGGCCAAGCACCAGACCCTGCGAGAGCTCTTTGGCTCCTTGCACAAAGACATCTAGAAGGTGCTTTTCAAGTCCGGAAAATCATGGCCGGACTCGGCCGACGACCGCGGGTACCAACTGTCCCGCCCTGCAAGCTCGGTAAGTTATTATATGTTTTGTCCGCATAACCCAAGGGAAATGCTTAATGTGTTTTCTTCAACTCCCCTAGGGCTAGACAAAGAAGGTGGGACGAATCCACTATCCGGCCCCGTTGCCCAAAGAACCGGTCGGCCCACTTCTGACGAAGATGTTGGTCCCGGCGCCGTACAAGGTGCCAAAGAAAAAGGCCGAGAAGGAAGCCAAAAAGACCCGGGGCGGCCTTCGTCGCCGCGGCACCTCGGACACAATATCTGAAGGCTCCAACGTTCGTTCTGCCTTCGAAGAGGAGGAGGAGGAGGAGGAAGAAGAAGAATCCCCGGCGGGGGGAAGAAAGAAGAGGGCGGTCTCCGTACATTTGGAGGCTGAATCGCTTAAAAGGGGAAAAGCTCCTCTTCCGGAAGAGTCCAGTGCCGCCGCCGACAGTAGCCCGGCGTGGGATTCCAGGGCCCAACCCCTGGTGAACTGGTGAGTATAAAATCCAAACATGTTTATGCATCCAGACTCATCGTGGCATAATATTTTAACCTGCGCCATATTTTTTTGTAGTCCGGCGAGGTCCCACACCGAACGATCCTCATCAGAAGATTTGCTGAGTTCGGATGCTATGGTGAGCGGGACCCCCCCGAAGGCCCCTTCCCCCAAATATGTGAATAACACCGAGGCTTCGTCCCAGAAGGACCCTGGCCAAGGAGGGGGGAAGAGATCGTGAAAGCGACGCCTGGAGGTCAAACTTCAGGGGCCGGAGACATGGGAGGGAAGATTCCCATGGGAGTCGACGACGGGAGCCATCTTGAATTCGGTACCCAGCCGGACGCAATTCCGGAGACCAATACAGCTCCAGAATCAAGCAGGCAGCCTCCCTCGGCTGGAGGGGGCGTGCCTGTTCCGCCGGCAATCTCTGTCCAACTAGAGGTGCCCGATGCTTTGTTGGCGGCGCTGAAGAGCGCCTCCATCGTCGACGAACACCGTGCCCTTATGGGTGCGGTGATTAAGAAGATTCAGTCTACTGAGAGTGGACTGAATGAAGCCTGTATCAGCCTTATAAGAGGCTTTGAGGTATGTTTTATGAGGTTTTGAAGAGTGTCATACTATGGATAGTAGCCCCTGATACACTATTCGATGAAAGAAAGAACCGGACAGAGGATCAAATTTTATGTTCGCATGAAGACTCATTTGATGACATCGATCTCTCCTTTATAAGCAGGCGCCTGCAGCGGCTGCTGCCTCTCATACTGCGGAGGTCTCCGGACTGAATCAAAGACTGGAGCGGGCCAAAGAAGAACTTGGCCAGTTGAAAAGGCAGTTGGAAGATAAACAAGGTATGCGCAAGCCTTGTTCGCATTCCATGCGAACAATTTTCCAGTATGATAAAATATGTTTCATTATTTGCACCAGGGGCGATGACCGAAGTCGACGCTCTGAGGAAGGCTGTTGCCGAGGCCGAGGAAAAGGCAGTCGCAGAGCAAGCTCTTCGTGAGAAGCACGAGGCCAGGGTTATTGAAGCTGAGCAGGAGCTTCAAGAGTCCGTGAAGAAATGCGAGACCTTGGAGCAGAGTTTAACGGAGAAAGAATCCGAACTCGCCAGGGTTCATCAGGCCGCGCGCGATGCCCACGGGGAAACCCAAGGCGCCCTGCAGGAGATCCAAGAGGCGAGGAAGATCGCGGGCGGTAAGGCTTTTTTTTTCATGTAAAGCAAGTATTTGAGGAGAAAATCATGTTTCTAATTTTGAGTTCAGATTTCTCCAGGGGTGTATGCGGAACTGCCCCGCAGCATATCGGATGCCGCCCAATTCTACCGAGCCGAAGAAAGGAACACTACAGATAAGCTCTTATGGTTGCGATTCGGCACCGAATTATCCGGCAGTTTTTGCCGATCAACTCAAACAATGATCGAATCGCATAAGGCGGCGGAACTAGCCATGAAGGATTTGATTATCCGGCTATGGCCCGCCGAGCCGATTCCAAGCAGCTACTTCGGGCTCGTGAAGCGGCTTGTAAGTGCCTGCCCTCGACTTGACGTCATCAAGCGGTCGGTCTGTATAGAGGGTGCGTGAATGGCCTTCGCCCGTGCAAAGGTGCACTGGGGGAAGATGGATGCTGAAAAGCTGATGACCGAAGGACCCAGAGGGGAAGGAGCACCGCAAGACCGAATTATATTATGAGAGTGTCCTGAAAGGATCCTACCTTGCGGCGGAGCTTTGTACCAAGGATGTTATATTTCCGTGAGTGCAAATCATGTTGTCCTTTGTAATGTTTGAACAGGATCATTATTTATTGCCTGTTGTATAAAAGTTTATCGTCCTACACGGCCGTTTTATATATTAATCCTGAGAGTTGGCCAGTCATCGGCTTCTGCCCGCACGTAAGAAGTACAGGGGTGTTCGAGATAAACCTGATCACTCTTTATCCCAGTTTTGGGTCCTTCGAAGGAGGTGTTCAGCGCAACGAACCAGGCAATCGGACTATAGGGATTTATCACTCTCACTTAGCCATTGGAGCTTTCGGAAAGGAAGGTAGGCGCAGCCCCTGGTGTTTGGAAGACCGCACGAGGGGCTCTATAAGCACCTGATCGGAAGAAAAACCGAACCATCGCATGCTGCATTGGTTATGGCATTATGCGGGAGAAATCCTTAAAGATTTTACACCCTCTCGAACAGCTGACCAGCTCTCGCCTTATCATGACAGTCAGTTTTCGGCTTTCTCTACTGAGGTGCTCGTCCGGAAGAAACGGGACACTATTGCAGTAGTTCTCCCTATGCCGCCTTAGCCGATATAGCACAACGTAAGGCAGCAAAACATGGGAGCCGGGCAAACCCAACATTTGACCCAAGACATGATTCGGAGCTGATCCATATAATGCGATAAGTCCGGGGTGCCAAACTTCCATGAAGGTGTTCGGACTTTATTGCCGTATTAGGGTAAAATGAAGCCCCTGGCATATTTAAGGCATATCGCGGCGTACGGATGCCACTTGACAAAAGAATTTTAATAAGAAATAACAGCAGATAAGCGTTATATAAATCCACATGTTGTATTTTTAATAGTACGTCGATGCGTATGAGTACATGTAATGTGATAAAAAAGAAATATGATCATGCGGAACCCGCCGAGACCAGGGGAAGAAGTCGTATGCGGATCCGGAGTATAGTCGGATGGTCATCGCGGGAATATCTAAGGATTCCCTTGCTGCTCGAGCTGCTTCCATATCGCCCGATCCTGAGTACATGCAAAGTTGAACCCGCAAACAAAATGTAAGAAATGCTTGTATGCCGCAGAGCGGTTGAGCATGATATGTGGCCTGTCACGGCCTTCACCGGAGTGTTTAATTGAGCTCTGGACGAGCCGGGCTATCCTGCCGCGAAGTAGTTCGGAGTCCTTTGGCGGTGTCCGGGAGCCTGGCCGTCGACTCGAGGTTCGATTGAAAGGTGCCACTCGTTGCTTCTGCTGTTAAAGCAGCGGTATACTCTTTGGTACCGAGGGAAAGTTCGGCCTTGCCATTAACCGTGATGACGCCGCGCGGACCGGGCATCTTGAGCTTACGGTAGGCATAATGTGGTACCGCGTTGAATCGAGCAAACGCGGTTCGTCCGAGCAGTGCCTGATAATCATCGGAAAGGGACGATGTCGAAGATTAACTCTTGATGCGGTAATTGTCCGGGTGATCCGAAGACTACCTCAAGGGCGATGGAGCCTGTACAGCTGGCCTCCACACCTGGTATAATACCTCTGAAGGTGGTTTTAGTGGGCTTGATCACCGAATGATCGATGTCCATCTTGTGCACTGTGTCCTGGTAAAGCAGGTTTAGACTGCTACCTTCATCCATAAGGACTCGTGTGAGGTGGAACCCGTCAATTATTGGGTCGAGGACTACTGCGGTTGGATTGCCCTGATTGGTGTTTAACCGGACGATCCATGCGGTTGAAGGTGATCGGCCCTAGTTTATATTGTGGGACAACTGGTTCCGTTAAGTCAACATCCCTAAGGGTGCGCATCCAGTCCGGGTTGTAGGTGCCGTTTACCACGTTCACCGTTTGGATTTGCGAGGGAAATTTCTTTTGCCCTCCTGTACTTGATGATCTGGGCTCCTCGTCGCCGTCGTCGCTTTGAGACCCCTTATCTTTGTTTTTGGCGCCTGACTTGCCGGCTTGTTTGAATACCTAGCATTCTCTCTTGGTATGATTGACTGATGTTCCTGGGGTGCCATGAATTTGGCATGGGCGGTCGAGTATGCGGTCCAGACTGGACGGACCCGAATTGTCATTTCTGAGTGGCCCATTTCGCTGAATGGACTTAGAGCCCCTAAATCCGGCATTGACTGCCGTATCTTCGGTGTTTTCACCATTTTTGTGGCGCTTGTGTTTGTTGCGTCGGGGTTTGCCGTTGCTATCTCTGGCTTCTGATGTGCCAGGGTTGCTTGTTGTGTTGTTGCTGCGGGCCAACCAGCTATCTTCGCCCGCGCAAAAGCGGGTCATGAGTGTCATGAGGGCTGCCATGGATTTTGGCTTCTCTTGGTCGAGATGTCGGGCGAGCCACTCGTCACGGATGTTATGTTTAAAGGCCGCTAGGGCTTTGGCATCCGGACAGTCGACAATTTGGTTCTTTTTAGTTAGGAACCGAGTCCAGAATTTCCTGGCTGACTCTCCGGGCTGTTGTGTTATGTGACTTAAGTCGTCAGCATCCGGTGGCCGCACATAAGTTCCCTGGAAGTTGTCCAGGAATGCGTCTTCCAGGTTCTCCCAACTTCCAATGGAGTTTGCCGGCAAGCTATTCAACCAATGCCGAGCCTGCCCTTTGAGTTTTAGCGGGAGATACTTGATGGCGTGTAGATCATCCCCGCGGGCCATGTGAATGTGGAGGAAGAAATCCTCTATCCATACCGCAGGGTCCGTAGTGCCGTCATATGATTCAATGTTCACAAGTTTAAACCCTTCTGGGAATTCATGATCCATTACTTCATTAGTGAAGCATAGGGGGTGTGCGGCGCCTCTGTGTCGGGCTATATCACGACGCAGTTCATATGAGTCTTGTCTGCTGTGTTCGGCCTGGCCGGATTTGCTTTTAGTATATCTGGCGTGACGGTTGTCGTCACGCGTTGGGGCGCGCCCCCGTGATCCGTAGACCGATCTTTTATGTCCTGATTTGTTTTCCAATACGTCTCGCAGGTCCTGCGTGTTACCCCGGGCCTTGGTATTTTTGTTTAACTGGCGACGGGGTGCGGGCTGGACTTCGGCCTGATATGCCGCTTTGTCTCGGCCACGAGGTGGCCGGTCAGCCGCATCATAGGCCGGAGGCGTAGGTTTTAATGCTTCCTCCTCGAGTTGGGATAGCAACCTGCGCTTTGGGTAATTTTTGGTTGGGCGCTCGAGTTCGTATTCCTCGGCCGTTAGGACCTCAATCCATCTATCCGCTAGCAGATCTTGTTCAGCTTGAAGCTATTGTTGCCTTTTCTTCAGACTTTTTGTTGTGGCTATAAGCCGGCGCTTGAAGCACTCCTGCTCGACGGGATCCTCAGGCACGGTAAATTCTTTGTTGCTGAGGCTCACCTCGTCTTCGGAGAGAGGCATGTAATTGTCATCCTCTGATTCTCCGTCTGCTTCCTGTTCCTTAGGGCTAGCTTGCCCATCCTTCTGCTCGAAGCCTGGCTGGAGGGGATTGTCTTCGTCTTCGGCACTATCCACAGCGTTATTGTCTCTTGTGCCGGTATCGCTGCTTTTGCTATCGCAGGGCTTAGAGCGGCGCCGATGACGCCAGTGCTTGGATTGCTTCTTGAGGGGATTATCCTCCGTTGCCTTATTGCCATTGCTTTCTTTGGGGGTGTCCACCATGTATATATCATATGATGAGGTGGCAGTCCAGCGCCCTGTGGGCGGTGGTTCCTGTTCTTCTCCTGCATCGTCATCCATACCGCCGATGTCTTCGGAGCCAAAATCGAGCATGTTGGTTAAGTCGTCGACAGTGGCTATTAAGTGGGTGGTGGGTGGGGAACGAATTTCTTCGTCGCCCGCTTCCTACTCGAGCCGGACATAGTTCGGCCAAGGGCCTCCTGTCAAGGAGAGAGACCTTAATGAATTCAGCACATCGCCCAGGGGCGAGTGCTGAAAGATATCCGCAGAGGAAAACTCCGTGATCAGCGCCCAATCAGATTCGATAGGCATGGACGCAGGCGGTTTGGAGCCCGTGGCCGGGGACGAATCCAAGGATCCGGCAACACAGGTCTCGTAGGAGGTGAAGTCAGTATGCGGCTCTATCGCTGCTGAGTGTGCAGCCTCCAGGCGGGGTCCATCCACCCGTCCTCGGACGATGCGATCTGCTCCGGATCGAGGGCCGGAGTTTCCACAGGGGTGATCTCCCAAACACCGTCCGGCGGCTGAGCTAAGTCATGCTCGTCGTGACTGTGTGGCGCACCTGACACGGGCTCGAATCCGTCGAAGATCAAATCTCCGCGGATGTCGACAGTATAGTTTAAGTTTCCAAACCTGACCTGACGGCCAGGGGCGTAGCTCTCGATCTGCTCCAGATGGCCAAGCGAGTTGGCCCGCAGTGCGAAGCTGCTGAATACGAAGATCTATCCGGGGAGAAAAACCTCACCCTGGATCGCATCGTTGCCGATGATCTAAGGAGCCATCAAGCCTAATTGTGACGACACAGTGGAACTCTCAATGAAAGCACCAATGTCGGTGTCAAAACCGGCGGATCGCGGGTAGGGGGTCCCGAACTGTGCGTCTAAGGCGGATGGTAACAGGAGGCGGAGGACACAATGTTTACCCAGGTCCGGGCCCTCTTGATGGAGGTAATACCCTACTTCCTACTTGATTGATCTTGATGATATGAGTGTTACAAGAGTTGATCTACCACGAGATCGTAGAGGCTAAACCCTAGAAGCTAGCCTATGATTATGATTGTTCTTGTCCTACGGACTAAACCCTCCGGTTTATATAGACACCGGAGGGGGCTAGGGTTACACATAGTCTGTTACAAGGGAGGAGATCTACATATCCGAATTGCCAAGCTTGCCTTCCACACAAAGGAGAGTCCCATCCGGACACGGGACGAAGTCTTCAATCGTGTATCTTCATAGTCCAACAGTTCGGCCAAAGCATATAGTCCGGGTGTCCGGGGACCCCCTAATCCAGGACTCCCTCAAGTACAGAACGGCCTCATCAAGCCGAACAATCCATCGGTCATTAAGGCCCCTGACACTGCCAAGCGAGTTTGGTCCACTCTGCAGAATGACAGCTCAGTGGATACAGAGCTTTAATAGCCATTTCGCCTCCGTCGACCGGCCCATAAAACTGCGGCATACGTACCACGCATGCAGAATTTCACACTTAAAATACCTTGGGCAGCGACGGAGGCACACTGCAGAAAAGGTGTATAGTTCGTCTTGACCCTATTCGGACCTTAACTTTTTTTCCCTTCGTCCTTTTTCTCTCTCGTCCTACATGTTCATTAAAAACCTACCTACTCTACGATCGTGCAAGGGCCCTTTTGAGCCCCCCTTTTGGTATAAGACGACCATCGGCTTCTCCTCTCAAAGGATTTCTTACCAAGGAGAAACGGCGCAGACGTGCGGCAGGGCACCACTGGGATCTTCAAGACTACATTTTCTTTTAGGCCCTGTATAAAGCTTCCCCTTGTGTATAAATTCTCGGCATGTCAAATAGCCTTGATGTTCATGGCATTATCTGTAATAGCACGTCTTGACGTATTAATCAGGGTATAAAGGAAACAGTTGATTGCCAACTTCTGTTTGGTATTGGTTTATTTTACCATCTGTATTCCCCCCTTGCTTCAGATTGCCACATATACTTTGGTCCGGCCTAAATGCCGGGGGCTCTATCCGGCTTTGTATATTTTCAAAAGTCCGAACACCCATAGGGTACTCTTTGGCATCCTGAATATTGCATTATATGCATCAACTCTGAATTATGTCTTTGGTCTATAGTTGGGTTGCCTGGCTCCTGTGCTTACCACCTTATGTTCCGTTAGTTCGGCTAAGGTAGTAAAGGGAGAACTACTGCGATTGTGTTTCTGGTTCGTCCGGTCAAATACCTCAGTAGAGAAAGCCAAAAATTGACTGTCATGGTATGGCGAGAGCTGGTCGGCGAGTCGACGACTTACTACAAATCATTAGTGATTTACTCCGTGTTATATGAAGGGCGGGTCTTCGCCCAGTCGTGCGACAAAGGCATCCTAGTTCAGATTGCCGCATACGCACCAGGGGCTAGTACTTGGCCCCACCATCAAACTCCTATGGCTAAGTGAAAGTAATAAAGCCGCATAGTCTGATTGTCTGGTTCACTGCGCGGACACCTCCTTTACGGACCAAGACGTTGGATAAAGAGTGATCACGCGCTATACCGAACACCCCCGTAGCATCTACATGGGGGCTGAAGCCGACGACTGGCAAACTTTCATAATTAAAAAGGCCGCACAGGAGGAAAATAACTCAAGATAAAGGCATAAATATATTACACGCCTTGGTTCACAAAACAAAGTTCTGACAGCCCAGATACATTTACTCAAACATAACGTCCTTTGAGCATTGGCCCTCTACTGTTCGGGCACCCGCTAGGACATCTTCAAAGTATCTCTCCGGCTTGCGGTGGTCCTTGCCTTGGGCGGGCCTGCGGTCGCGACGTGGATGGCCTTCATCTTTGCCCAGTGCATCTTGACACGGGCAAAGGCCAGCCGTGCACCCTCTATGCACGCCAAGCGCTTCATAACTTCAACTCAAGGCAGCGCATCGACGAGTAGCCTCACCAAGCCGAAGTAGATGCTAGAAATTGGTTCGGTTGGCCAAAGCCGAACTATGAGATTCTTCATGGCCAAGACGGACATCCTATGCAGCTACGACAGCTGCTTCATCTGGTTGTTCAGAAGCGTTGGATGCTCGTGCCAGAACTATGACCAGAACAGCTTCTCGGTCGAGTTCCCCTCCTGGGCTCGGAAGAACTATGCGGCGTCGGCGGCACTCCTCGGAAGATCCGCACAGGCGTCTCGAGAACTCCACAGTCGAGTGATCAAGGCATATCTTTGACCCCCAAATATACTCTGCAAGAGAAAGGGCTTATGATACGTCTCCAACGTATCTATAATTTTTTATTGTTCCATGTTGTTATATTATCAATCTAGGATATTTTATAATCATTTTATAGTCATTTTATATCAATTTTTGGTACTAACCTATTGACATAGTGCCATGTGCTAGTTGCTGCTTTCAGCATGTTTTTTACATCGCAGGAAATCAATACCAAATGGAGTCCAAATGCAACGAAACTTTAAGGAGATTTTTTTGGACCAGAAGACACCTTATGGGCCCTAGCTGCACCTGGGGGGTGCTCCGAGGAGAGCACAACCCACCATGGTGCGCCAGGAGGCCCAGGCGCGCCCTGGTGGGTTGTGCCCACCTCGGGTGCCCCCCGGACCGCCTCTTTGCTCTATAAATACCCCAATATTCCGGAAACTCTAGGGGAGTTGACGAAAATCAATTCCAGCCGCCGCAGAGTCCAGAACCACCAGATCCAATCTATACACCATCTCGGATGGGGTTCACCACCTCCATTGGTGCCTCTCCGATGATGCGTGAGTAGTTCTTTGTAGACCTTCGGGTCCATAGTTAGTAGCTAGATGGCTTCCTCTCTCTCGCTGAATTCTCAATACAATGCTCTCTTGGAGATCCATATGATGTAACTCTTTTTGCGGTGTGTTTGTTGGGATCGATGAACTTTGAGTTTATGATCAGATCTATCTTTTTATCCATGAAAGTATTTGAGTTTCTTTGATCTCTTTTATGCATGATTGCTTATAGCCTCGTATTTCTTCTCCGATATTTGGGTTTTGTTTGGCCAACTTGATCTATTTATCTTGCAATGGGAAGAGGTGCTTTGTAGTGGGTTCGATCTTACGATGCTTGATCCCAGTGACAGAAGGGGAACCAACACGTATGTATCATTGCTACTAAGGATAAAACGATGGGGTCTATCTCTACATAGATAGATCTTGTCTAGATCATGTCATCGTTCTTATTGCATTACTCCGTCTCCATGAACTTAATACACTAGATGCATGCTGGATAGCGGTCGACGTGTGGAGTAATAGTAGTAGATGCAGGCAGGAGTCGGTCTACTAATCTTGGACGTGATGCCTATGTAATGATCATTTCCTGGATATCGTCATGATTATTTGAAGTTCTATCAATTGCCCAACAGTAGTTTGTTCACCCATCGTTTTCTATTTTTCTCGAGAGAAGCCACTAGTGAAACCTACGGCCCCCGGGTCCCTTTCTCATATTATTTGCCTTTGCGATCTATTTTACTTTGCTTTTATTTTCAGATCTATTAGACCAAAAATACCTTGCTGCAATTTACTCTTATTTGGCGTTCGATCTATCAATCTACTGCAATTTTATCTCCCGTCCACTTGCCAATTTCTGGCGCCATTATCCGAAAGGGATTGACAACCCCTTTAACCCATCGAGTTGCGAGTGGTTGTTATTTGTGTGCAGGTGCTATTTACATTGTGTTGCTTGGTTCTCCTACTGGTTTGATAACCTTGGTTTCGTCATTGAGGGAAATACCTACCGCTGATGTGCTGCATCATCCCTTCCTCTTTGGGGTAATACCGACGTAGCTTCAAGCCGCATCAGCTTACCAGTTGCTTTCAGTTCGGCCTTCTAGATCTCTTCACGACCACTCCGGGACTTGATCGGCGCCTCTTTGGCCTGCTGGAGGGCTTTGGCGACTTCGGTCGCTTGGGCCAAAGTCTTCTCCTCCAGGGCCTCGCACTTGCCGATGGCGTCCTTCAACTCTTGCTCCACTTCAGCCACCCTCTCTTCGTGCTGGCGGTGGGCAACCTGTTCGGTCTTTAGTTCTGCAGCCACTTTGTCAGCGGCTGCTTTATTCAACTTTGCCTCCTCCTTGGCCTGGGCAAGGGTGCTCTTGAGGGTCTCGACCACAGCCGCGCCAACTACGCTCATAATCACAGCAGTACATGTGTTAAACTCTGAATTTGCATATCACTTCAGATATATGATCAAACTCTTTACATTATACGCATACCTTGCGTCTCGTCGAATCACCTATTGATGTGATCGATTTCATCATCAGCCACCTTCAGTTTCCGATTCGAAAACTTCAGTGGCCTGGGCGGTTGCTGCCAACAGGGAAGCCTATTATACAATAGAAAAGTATGTTACCTCTTCCTAATACTATGTGATCCTCTGTCTGGCTTTTTCAAAACCGGACAAAGTTTTAGGGGCTACTATCTATACATAGGTATATTCCTTTATAAAAAAGCTTCTAGAGCATTATGTCGCATACCTCGAAGCCTGTCATTAGGCTGGTGAAGGCTTCATTCAGCCCGCTCTTGGCGGACTGAACCTTCTCTACCACCACACCCATCAGGGTGCGGTGCTCCTCCACGATGGAAGCACGTTGTAGTGCTTCCACAAGAGTATTCGGCGCCTCCATATTAGTGGAGGCCACCATCGGAGCTGATGCTCCCCCTCCTTCAAAGGGGGTTGGTCGCCCAATTTCGAAGCCACGTTGGTCTCCAGAATGGTGTCCGGCTGGGGGTCGGATTGATCAGAGCCCCGCCGTCGGTCGCCATGGGGGTCGCACCCCCATGTCTTCGCCAGCCGAGGTATTACACTCGGGCGCCTTCTCGGCAGCCTCGCTTGCCGCTCCGCGGCCAGGAGAGGTCCTTCGGGACAACACCTCGATGTCATCTACGGTGATTGGTGAAGGGGCTCGCCGTGGCGTCTCGCTCTCTGCCATCTCGGGCGGCAGAGAACTCCCCTCAGATAGTGAAGGGTTGGGGAGATCGCGAGCAGGGCTAGAAGACACATGGTGTAATATGTTATACTATAAAAACATAGAGGACCAAAGACATATAATAAATCCTTTGATACATACGATTCGGCCAGGGGCTTCACCCTGGGAAGTCTCTTGGGGATGGGTTCGGCTTCCGAAACTGAACCATCTGAGAGGGCCATCTTCCCCTCTTTGGCGCCTCCTCCTCCGGGACTGTGGAGGCCGCCCTCTTATTCTCCCCCCCCCCCTAAGAGGGGACTCGCTTTCCGCTTCCTCCTCCTCTTCTTCCTCTTCTCCCTCATGGGAGGAGAGGACTTCGGTCTCTCCGGACACTGCGTCCGAAGGATCCTTGTGGCGGAGGCCACCACTGGCCTCCTTGCCCTTTTTCTTCTTGTCCTTCTTCTTCGGCGCCTGATAGGGCGTCGGTACTAGCATCTTTGTCAGCTGGAGTGTGGCCAGGTCTTCAGGCAGCAGTGCTGGACACTTAATCCGCTCCGCCTTTGCTATCCAGCCCTGTACGCAGGACAGGAAACTCATGATGTCTAAAAATTTATTGACCGAATAGGTATTCGGGAAAAGCATATTTACCGGTGTGGTCGGATTCTTTGCGTCAAGACCGATGTCTTCGGTCTTCTTCGGCCACGTTTTCTGAGCCTTGAAGAGCAGCTTCCAGATGTCTTCGTGCGTTGTGCCGAAGAAGTGCTTCATGGTCTGTGGATCTTCCGGATTGAACTCCCACACATGAGAGGGTCGGAGTTGGCAGGGAAGAATCCAGCGGAAGAGCATCACCAGAATCACGTTTAGTGAGACTGGTGTTCTTTCCTATCATATTTGTAATGCACTTTTGCAGCATCAGCACTTCCGCCGTATATCCCTGATATGTCCATTTTGCATCATGTTTTCTTACTGTTATTTATAATGTTTTTATCCATAATGATGCTTTTTGGAGTAATTCTAATGCCCTTTCTCCCATAATATGCAAGGTATACACAAAGAGGGAGAATTCCGGCAGCTGGAAATCTGGACCTGGAAAAGCTACGTCAGGCTACCTATTCTGCACAACTCCAAACAAGATAAAACTTCACGGAGATTTTTTTATGGAATATTTGAGGAATATTGGAGCAAATAACTACCAGAGGGGGCCCACTAGGTGGGCACAACCCACCTGGGCGCACCAGGGAGCCCAGGCGCACCCTGGTGGGTTGTGCTCACCCAGGCCCACCTCCGGTGCCCATCTTCATTTTGACCTAGAAAAAAAAGGAGAGGACTTTCGGGACGAAACGCCGCCGTCTCGAGGCGGATCTTGGGCAGGAGCACTTTTGCCCTCCGGCGGAGCGATTCTGCTGGGTGAACTTCCCTCCCGGAGGGGGGAAATCATCGTCATCATCATCACCAATAACTCTCCCATCTTGGGGAGGGCAATCTCCATCAACATCTTCAACAGCACCATCTCATCTCAAACCCTAGTTCATCTCTTGTGTTCAATCTTGTTACCGGAACTATAGATTGGTGCTTGTGGGTGACTAGTAGTGTTGATTACATCTTGTACTTGATTACTATATGGTTTATTCGGTGGAAGATTATATGTTCAGATCTAATATGCTATTTAATACCCCTCTGATCTTGAGCATGATTATTATTTTTGAGTAGTTACTTTTGTTCTTGAGGTCACGGGAGAAATCATGTTGCAAGTAATCATGTGAACTTGATATGTGTTTGATATTTTCATAGTATGTATGTTGTGATTCCCTTAGTGGTGTCATGTGAACATCGACTACATGACACTTCACCATATTTGGGTCCAAGGGAATGCATTGTGGAGTAGCAATTAGATGATGGGTTGCAAGAGTGACAGAAGTCAAAACCCCAGTTTATGAACTATTCCATAAGGGACCGATAGGATCCAAAAGTTCAATGCTATGGTTAGAATTTATTCTTAATACTTTTCCCGTAGTTGCGGATGCTTGCGGGAGGGTTAATCATAAGTAGGAGGTTTGTTCAAGTAAGAACATCACCTAAGCACCAGTCCACCCACATATCAAATTATCAAAGTACCGAACACAAATTAAACCAACATGATGAAAGTGACATGATGAAATTCCGGTGTACCCTCAAGAACGTTTTGCTTATCATAAGACACTGTTTTGGCCTATCCTTTGCCTCAAAAGGATTGGGCTACCTTGCTACACTTTTTTTTACTAGTATCGCTACTTTCTCGTTACAAATTATATTGCTATCAAACTACTCTGCTACTCACAATTTCAGCACTTGTAGACATTACCTTGCTGAAAACCACTTGCCATTTCCTTCTGCTCCTCGTTGGGTAGGACAGTCTTACTTATTTTTCTGGATATAACTATTAGGTATGACCCGCCCAGGAGGGGCCGGGTTATACCAACGGCGGTTCATTGTCACGAAGCCCATGAAGGAATCAAAGATGGCGGTTAATGAAGATGACTTATTAAGAGCCCAAGGCCCAAAGGCGGCTTAAGGCCCATAGGTGTAAACCGCCATATATGCATGACTTGTATCGTAAGGCAAGTGTAATTAGTCACCAGGCTGGACACGTTTATGAGCCGGCCAGGACTCTGTAAGTCGCAGGGCGTCAACCTGTGTATATAAATGGACGACCCAGCGGCGGTTTAGGGCAAGAGACAACAGATCGAAAGCTAGGTCAAGCGTATTCGCTCCCTGGTAATCGAGGCATAAGCAATACCACCTCAAACTAGATTAGGCCTTTACCTTCACCACAAGGGGCTGAACCAGTATAAACTCCTATGTCCTTTGTCATGTTTAACCCCTTTAAGCTAACCTAGTGTGATGGCTCCGCGACAAAGTCCTCACACAAGGACATCTGCCGTGACAATCCCATGACAGTTGGCGCCCACCGTGGGGCCAGCGCACGGTGGTTTCGAGTTTTTACAGGGCAACTTTCAAGGGATCAAGGGATACGCCATGGGCCGGATGACCAAGATTCGCCGCGGAAAGCTCTACATCGACGATGCAGGCTGGGGCCCCGAGGCCGGCTCAATTGAGTACGGGTACCGGGTCCCTTTCGGTGGAATTCACGCCTTCATCAACAAGATCGGCGAACCGGGCCCTGAGACGGACACCTGCACCGACATCATCGAGACGGCTCAGCGTGCCCGACCCGCCCGGGTTCAACCCGCCGTGAAGCACGCCTTCGTTGGATTCATCCATAGGGACGAATCTGAGGAAGGATCCATGTATGGAGGTGAGACGGCCATCTATTCTGATGGTGAGTCGTCCACGGGCGAGACTATTTCATTATATCAACTACAAGACGGCAGGCTTGGGGGCTGTTTCGACGGCGACAGTATTCCGGACCCCTACGAGCCGCCGAACCAGGTTGCAATTTTCATGGCTGGCACACAGCCAGGGCAGAACGCTACGACTGCAGCGGCAATGATTTCCGGGTCAGCAGCGGCGACGGCGGCCGGGGCAGGAGGCCCTGCGCATTCGCCGGCTCAGGTCTTGTCCGACTTATTGGACACTTTGACAACATTGTTGACAGCAGCGGTTAACCCGACAAATCAAGCTCAGCATAACGCGGAAGTTACAAAACTACGAGATGAGATAGCTCAAGCCAAGGAAGATCTGGCGGTTGAGGACGCGAGGATGACTGCGGAACGAGCTGCTTTGGATCAGAACGCTTCGAACAAAGTCCTGAGGAGAAGGCACCGGAGTCGTGTGCCTCCGGTTTATGAGGCGAGGAACCTCTTCAACACACATGGTGCAGGGACCAGTGACCCGCCAGGGATAAATCGGGTGGTAGCCACGCCGGGGACTGGAGCGCCGGCTCAACCACGCACAACAGATCATTATTCTAACCCTTTGGATAATATGATCGCTGCGGCGACACGACTGGCGGCTCTCCCAGTTGAAGGCGAGTCTCCAGCTGCGGTTGAAATGCGGAGGGCTAGAGAGCTTCTTCAGACAGCATTGGTACAGCAGGAGGCTTATTCGTACAGTCGTGAGAGGATTCATTCAACCCCTCTCCCAAGCCGGAGTTATAGCAGACACATGGACTCCCCGGCGGTATCAAGCAGTGAGCAGCGCCGTAACCCACCCCGTGAAACATGACCCGGCGTGTGGTGGTAATACTCAGGCCCTGATGGATCAGGATAGAGCACATCGGGAGGCTGAGCTGGCGGCTTAGTACGCGGCTCATCAACCATCTCCGGTTTATCCAACAACTTTGGTGGAGGCAGGTGTGACCTCTAGGACCACGGGCGTACCATGTTTAGTACCGGCTTTGTGAAATGAACGTTTGCCCAAGGATTTCAAAGAACCTCATAAGGTGCCTAACTATACAACCGACTTACCCTCTGAGGTGTGGATTGAAAGTTACGAGATGGCCATGAAGCTGTTGGAGGTCAGCGACGCCGCATGCGCCAAGTACTTCACCATGATGCTGGATGGGATGACCCGTACTTGGCTAAAGGGACTGCCTGCAAATTCGATTGGATCGTGGGCCGAGTTGAAGGCCCGGTTCATCCAGAGTTTTAAAGATACATGCAAACAACCCATGTCGATTGTGGATTTCGATGCCTATGCCCAAGAAGAGGGCGAGTCAATGACCCATTGGGTGCACCGGGTCAAAGCCCTCCTGCACTCGTCGGATAACATTAATGTCGGCTCAGCGGTCCTAATGTTGGAGAAAAATTGTCGTTTTTTGCCTCTTAAACAGAAGCTAGGGCGACTCAAGCGCAACTGCAATGACATGGGGGAGCTGATGGCAGCTCTGATTAAATATGCCGACTCTGATAGTACCAAGGACCCCGAGTGTGATGATGAAAAGACGGGAAAGGGAAAGAAGAGTGGCAACACCAAGGGCCAGCATCATAACCCGGCGAGTCAGGAAGGCAACGGTAAGCGCAAGGCCGATAACAATTCAGATTTTGTGGCCGATACCAACACGCAGAATAACGGTCAGTGTCGTAAGGGAAAGCCACCTCCTCGGGCAGGAGGGTCAGGTATAAATCTTGAGCAGATGTTGAATCAACCTTGCCCAAAGCATGGCATGCGGGAAAGGCCGTCTAGTCACCTTTGGAAGGACTGCCACATTATGAAGGAGTTCCAAAATTCTGATTTGTTCCAGAATAATCATGGGCTGGGAGGCGGCTCAGGTCCCAGCTCTCATGGTCTAGGTTACGGTGGTGGCGGTTCTAATTCCTGTTTCCAGGGTCACCCAAGCAATCAAGGCAATCAACACGCAGAATAACGGTCAGTGTCGTAAGGGAAAGCCACCTCCTCGGGCAGGAGGGTAAGGTATAAATCTTGAGCAGATGCTGAATCAGCCTTGCCCAAAGCATGGCACGCGGGAAAGGCCGTCTAGTCACCTTTGGAAGGACTGCCACATTATGAAGGAGTTCAAAAATTCTGATTTGTTCCAGAATAATCATGGGCTGGGAGGCGGCTCAGGTCCCAGCTCTCATGGTCTAGGTTACGGTGGTGGCGGTTCTAATTCCTGTTTCCAGGGTCACCCAAGCAATCAAGGCAATCAGAGTAGTTATCATCAACAGTCCGGTGAGGGGAATCAGCAACAACAATCTAGGTATCAGAGTAACCCGAAGCAGTTGAATAGTGGGCAGTACCACGTCTTCACCACAAGTTTATGCAAGCAGGATCAGAAGCTCCATAAAAGGGTTGTGAACGCCGTTGAGCCGGCGGTTCCTCGTTATTTAAGATGGTCCGAGCAACCCATTGTGTGGAGTCGGGAAGATCACCCGCCCCGGGTTGATAATTTGGGTCACTTGGCTTTGGTGGTGGCGCCTCAGGTGGGAGGATATAAATTCACTAAGGTACTAATGGACAGAGGTAGCAGCATCCCTTTATTATGAAACTTTCCATCGCATGGGGCTGACTGATAAAAATATTAAGCCATCAAACACTGTTTTTCACGGTGTGGTGCCTAGTAAGTCGGCATATCCGGTGGGTAAGATAGTCCTAGAGGTTGCTTTTGGGGATGATTATGATTCTAGATCTGAGACATTGACCTTTGAAGTAGTCAAGATTCAGAGTCCGTATCACGCTCTGTTTGGATGGTCGGCTAATGCCAAGTTCATGGCACGACCTTGTTATGTTTATCTGCAGCTCAAATGTCGGGTCACAAGGGGACTATCACAGTGCATGGAAGCCGGAAGATAGCTTTGGAATATGAAGAAGGTGATGCGGCTTATGCTGAGTCTATCTGCGCAACAGAGGAATTGAAGTTTTACGAACATAATGTTGACCCGGCAGATATGACATCTTTGAAGAAGCCAACTACGGAGCATGATCCGTTCTTGAAGTTTAAGTCGGCGGATGACACCAAGCTAGTTGATTTCATTCCTGGCGATTCATCCAAGCAGTTCAGCATCAGTGCTAATCTAGATCCAAAATAGGAAGGCGCGCTCATCGAGTTCATCCATGAGAACCGGGACATCTTTGCATGGAAACCTTCTGACATGCCAGGTGTACCGAGGGAACTCGCTGAGCACACTCTTAATATTGATCCGAAGTTTAAGCCGGTCAAGCAGTTTCTTCGTCGTTTTAATGAAGAGAGGCATAAGGCCATTGGTGAAGAAGTAGCTCGGCTCTTGGCAGCTGAGTTCATTGTTGAAGTTTTTCATCTTGCGTGGTTGGCTAACCCGGTGCTTGTGCTTAAGAAGAACGGCACTTGGCGTATGTATGTGGATTACACAAACTTAAATAAGGCTTGTCCGGCTGATCCTTTTGCTCTACCTCGCATTGATCAAATTATTGATGCTACGGCAGGTTGTGAGCGTTTGAGCTTTTTGGATGCTTATTCTGGTTATCATCAGATCAAAATGGCAGTTAAGGATCAGGACAAGACAACTTTCATTACTCCGTTTGGAGCCTTCTGCTATGTGTCCATGCCTTTTGGGCTCAAGAGTGCCCGGGCGACTTACCAACGGTGTGTGCAAAATTGCCTTCATAATCAAATCGGGCGTAATGTTCATGCTTAGTGGATGACATTGTGGTGAAATCCAGAAAGAAGGAACCCCTGATTGATGATTTGAAGGAGACCTTTGATAATCTCCGGGTTTATAAGATGATGCTTAACCCGGCCAAGTGTGTTTTTGGTGTACCAGCTGGTAAGCTTTTGGGTTTTCCGGTTTCCAACAGAGGCATTGAAGCTAACCCGGAGAAGATTAAGGCCATTACTTTTTCTTGGCTAAGCCGGCATGTGTTAATGATGTTCAATGTTTGGCAGGTCGTATTGTGGCCTTAAGACGGTTGGGTGAAAAGGCTATGCCACTGTACCAGATGATGAAGAATACATATCACTTTCTCTGGAGTGATGCTGCTAATCAAGCATTTGAGGACTTGAAGAAACAGTTGGCTGAGCCGCCCGTTCTTGCTGATCCCATTGATAAAGAGCCTTTGCTGTTATATGTGGCTGCCAATAGCCGAGCTGTTAGTGTTGCCATTGTGGTGGAAAGGAAGGAAACAGGCAAAGTATATCCGGTTCAACGGCCGGTTTACTATATTAGTGAGGTCCTTATTGAGTCCAAACAGAGGTATCCACATTGGCAGAAGCTTGTGTACGCGGTTTTTATGGCTAGCCGGAAGCTTAAGCAGTATTTTCTGGGTCACCCTATCACTGTGGTTAGTTCTTCCCCCTTAGGGGATATCATTCAAAACAGAGAAGCCACAGGTCGGGTAGCCAAGTGGGCCATTGAGCTTGGACCTCATGGTTTAAAGTATGTGCCTCGTACAACCATCAAGTCTCAAGCACTTGTGGATTTTATCAATGATTGGACAGAATTGCAGATGCCTGAGGAGAAGCCGGATTACACATATTGGAATATTCACTTTGATGGGTCCAGGCAGTTGGAAGGCTCGGGGGCTGGAGTTGTATTGACTTCCCCACGAGGTGATAAATTTTCTTATGTTCTCCGGTTGATGTTCCCTTGTACTAACAATGCAGCTGAGTATGAGGCCTTGCTCCATGGTCTTCGGATGGCTAAGGAGATGAACTTAAGCCGAGTGAGGTGTTTCGGCGACTCAGATCTGGTGGCTCAGCAAGTTTCTGGCACTTGGGATTCTAAGGACCCACTCATGGCGGCTTATCATCGTGAGGTTGATGCTATTGCGGGTCACTTTAAGGGTTATCAAGTTGAACATGTTGATCGCAGGAAAACTGAGGCGGCTGATGCTTTAAGCCGGTTAGGGTCTCAGCATAAGCCGGTGCCACCTAACACTTTTTTGGATATTCTGCATAACCCTTCTGTCAGATTGCCTACACAGGAAGATCTGGCTATTCCTGACCTGGAAGCAAAATTGGTGGCGGCTCTTCATGCGATTCCTGATTGGACAGTTCTATATTTGGTTACATGATCCAAGGCGAGTTACCTGAGGATGAAACTTTGGCCAGGCAGATAACCCGGCGGTCCAAGTCAATGACTATCGTTCATGGAGAGTTGCATCATCGCAGTGTCACAGGGGCATTTCAACGTTGTGTTTCTCCAGAGGAGGGCCGTGAGATTCTGCGTGAAATTCATGAAGGAGATTGTGGCCATCATGCCGGTTCTAAGTCTCTTGTGGCTAAGGCTTTTCGTCATGGATTTTATTGGCTGACGGCTCACGCTGATGCTGAGGATCTAGTCAGTAAATGTGATGGTTGTCAGAAATTCAACCGACGAGTTCATGTGTCGGCTCAAGAATTGAGGATGATTCCAATTACTTGGCCGTTTGCAGTCTGGGCTTCGATATGGTTGGGCCTTTCAAAAGGTCCAAGGATAAAAAGACACACCTCCTGGTGGCAGTTGACAAATTTACAAAGTGGGTTGAGGCAGAGCCGGTCAGTAAATGTGATGCAGCGACGGCGGTTCAATTCATTAAAAAGGTGATTTTTCATTTTGGCTTTCCCCATAGTATCATAACTGATAATGGCAATCTATCCAAGGGCGCTATGAAAGAATTTTGTCAACGCGAGCATCTCCGGCTTGATGTATCATCAGTGGCTCACCCCCAGTCTAATGGTCAGGTCGAGAGAGCCAATCAAGAAATCCTGAGAGGCATCAAGCCCTGGCTTATGGTTCCATTATAGAGGACGCCGGGTTGTTGGGTGGAGGAGTTACCTTCTGTGTTATGGAGCATTAATACCACACCCCAACAGATCTACGGGTTACACGTCTTTCTTCATGGTCTACGGAGCAGAGGCGGTTCTCCCCAGTGACATCCGTCACGATTTGCCTCGTGTGGCGGCTTATGTTGAAGCTGATAATGAAAGAGCACGTCAGGATGCACTTGACTTATTGGATGAGGAGCGTGACCTTGCGGCGTCTCGTTCGGTGATTTACCAGCAAGATCTGCGTTGTTATCACAGCCGCCGGGTTTAAACCAGAACTTTTCAAGAAGGCAACCTGGTGCTCCGGCTTATCCAGGATCAAACTGATATGCACAAGTTATCCCCACCTTGGGAAGGACCCTTTGTGGTCAGCAAAAACCTGAACAACAGATCGTACTACATTATCGACATTCGAGACCACAAGGACTCACGTAAGTCGGAGGAGGAGACCCACCGACCGTGGAATATTGCTCATCTTCGGCCTTACTACGCCTAAAGCCATTAGCTCTGGTGATGTACATATTTTGATAATGTATATATTATAAAGAATATAATAAAGCCGACATCCTTGATAAATCAGGGCCTCTATCGTTTCATTTCCAAGAATAATGAGTCTTTATCACTTCAGATGGTCATTTGGGGGCTTCCTGCTCATTGAGCATAGCTGTGAATATCCCTCTTGATCCGACGCAATGCCGCATTTTCAGATGGTCACTTGGGGGCTTCCTGCTCATTGAGCATAGCTATGAATATCCCTCTTGATCGGCTCAATGCCACAGGTCACTTGGGGGCTTCCTGCTCATTGAGCATAGCTGTGAATATCCCTCTTGATCGGCTCAATGCCACAGGTCACTTGGGGGCTTCCTGCTCATTGAGAAAATATCCCTCTTGATCGACTCAATGACACAAGACATTTGGGGGATTCCTACTCATTGAGCATAGCTGTGAACATCCCTCTTGGTCCGGCTTATACGCCCTAATGCACTTGGGAGCTTCCTGTTCAAACATAGGTGTTTTCACCAAAGAGAACATAGTGTTACTACCCTTGTGAGCTGTTTTGGAACACCAGGTGTATTCACCAAAACCTTCCGGGTTCTCCTGCTTTGTAGAAACTGCCACTCCGCCCGGGTAATCCCGGAATGACAAGCCGAACTCTTGACGGTCAATCTTACATAGACCCTGAACTTACCAAGGTTAAAACGGCGGTCATGTGAGGCCGGTCTCACAAAGTGTAAAAGGTTAACTCAGTGGCTTGGCGGCCCATGAAAGCCTCGGAGCTTTAGGCTTGGTGGCCTATGAAAGCCTCATTTTCTCGCTTTGATTCGTTTTTTGAACATTTTTTGGGTTAATCTTGGTACCATATTGACATACGGCTTCAAATGATTCAGGCCATGTAGCCTCGATTCTTCTAGCTTACATTTAATTATATCTGTGGTTCCTGATAACCCGGCCTGGCTTTGGACGATAAATCGCCAGTATATGATGATATTAAATACTTGGAAGTATCTTCTTCTACGTTTTGGGTTATCACCCTTACTGCATTGGTATGGTAAGCCAGCAGTTTTAATCACATATCACATGTATGATATTTTTGAATATATTTAATCATGATTAAACCGGTCCTGGTTATGAATTGTTTTAGTCACCAGTGGTTTTATATGGGGTATTATGACCCACCTGCGGTAAACCGCCAGGGCACTTGTGATCTACTTGTGTGCAGGGTAATGCTAAATCTCGTCTGCATAAATCAACGCCATCATAAGCATAAAGTGGTAGCTTTTCAAATTGCGGATCAAATCAGCATTGCACAAAACAAAAACGTGCACAATGGCACGACAGATTAAAGTTTCACTAGCCTATTACATGATTCAGTGAGCCAAAAGGATCAAGTGTTTTCAGAAGATCACATATTTGAACCGCCCAGCGGATCAATCTTCTCAGTTTTGACGATTTGAAGCTTCTGGGTCATCCTTTTTCGGTTCTTCGTCCTCCTCCGCCGTCTGGAAGTTTGGTGATGACCAATCAATGCCACATAAGGCATGGAATTCAGCTTCATCATCTATAAGGTCGGATGGATCAACTTCAGGGGCGAAAGTATGCTTACGGATTGGGGGAATCAGATCCATCACTTTATAAGCCGGCGTGGGCATCTTCTGGTTTTCTGTATCGTAAGCCGGTTGATATTTTGATAGATTTGTTTCATCAGCAATCAGAGTCGCCAGTGGATGTATTTCCTTCACACAAGCAGCGAAGTCCTTGTGGTCAAATGGAGTGCCATCCTCTTTAAAACATGGATATCCAGTAGCTACCTCAGCCGGGTCTAGCTCTGGTAACCATGCCTTGGCCCGGCTCAAGGCCGTGACGGCACCAGCTCTTGCAGATGACTGCTTCATCTCGTCAATCCTAGCAGGAAGAACAGAGAGTTTTTTCAAGACATCACTCAAGAGAGTAGGTGCTTGGTTAGTCAGAGAAATCGTGACCAGTGCGCGCTGAGTTCCAGTATATAGTTGTTCAACAAGTGTATAAATAGCCTTGAGCTTCACAAGCATTTCTTGGCTAAGATTGCTGCTCCTGGGACCTGAGTAATAATTACGGGTTGGTTAGAGGCGGTTTATACCATCAAGGAAGAGATTCAATTTTGATGCTAGAAAGGAGACTCGCCAAAGATAGCAGCAACCATCTGGGATACACGGTGTTTTAAACCGGTAAGCTCAGTCGTCACCTCTTAAAGAGCTGCCTCCGCCTTTTCAGCCCATTGCGTCAAGGCAGTTTTCTCTTCAGTCCAGGTGTTTCTCTCAGCCTCAAAACCGGTCTTCAGTTTTTCATTTTCAGCCACACTAAATTGGAATTTTGAATCGGCTTTCCGGGTCTCAGATTCTTGATTCTCCAGCCGGATCTTTGCATCAGCCAATTGCGATTGAAGCTGAGCAGTGGCGTTCTGTACAAGCACAGATTTGCAATCACATTCATAGCCGGGTCACAGGAATATAAGTCCCAAGCCTTTTGCAAGCAACAACACTTAGCACTTGGGGGCTAATACCTACCAAAAAATTCTTCATACAACGGCTTATATGACTAAGTCCCAAGCACTTTGCAAACAACATTACTTAGCACTTGGGGGCTAATGCATATCTGCTCATGTTTCATTACTACTTTATGATGACCCGGTAATGCCGCAGACAACCACAGTCGGCTCATGGGGGCTACATGAGTAAGTTTTTATCTTTAAACAATGATAAGTACTGGTTCATTCATATTGATTAAACCGGCCCTGTGGGGCTACAGTTGCAATGTTGATCATCTGGTTTAACTCTGAAAGTGAAAGACGACTTTTTTGAAGTATTTTTTTTATCAAAGATGCTTTATACTCATCGCTATTCTAAGTCTACAGCATATTCTATTCTATTATACACAGCAGACTTGGGGGCTGACATGATATGCATAATTTATTTAAGCCAGAATTCATACCTCATATTTCTGGTGCATTTGTCTCACCATGTCAATCTCAAGATCGCGGCTGGTATGATAACCAGAGAATACTTCACTGACACTTAGTTGAGAATAATCAGCAATGTCAAATCTCACTTTCCGCCTTTCAACGAATTCTTCTTTGGCGGAGTGCTTGGCCAAGACGGTAGGCTGTCCCGATTCTCTGAAGTCGGTGCCAGTGATCATAACATCTTCACTATGCTCTTCTGATGGTTTAAATGGGCTTGATGATTCGGTGTTCAAAGGATTGATATTTGTGTGGTCATGGGAGAGACCAGGAATTTCCGGCTGGGCATCATGGGCAGGTTCTTCTGGTTGTTTTTCAGAAGTGTCTGATGCTGGGACTTGTTGCTCTGGTTCAACGACTTTAGGATCTTCAGCCGGCTTGGTCAACTTTGCCTTCTTACTAGGCTTTGCTTGTCCATTGCACGGGTTATGACAAGTCGGTACAAGTATAAGAGCATAAGGAGGTAGAGATTAAAAAGTAATTGTTGTTACCCAGGGGCAGTTTTGAAAGCTGGCAGCTGGGTCTGTGACGAGTCACCGGAGGAAGAGTGAGAAGCCTCCTGGTAGTTGAACCGGAAGAATTAAGTGGCTGGCAAATGAGACCCGCCAGTGGGTCAAAAGAATTTAAGTTCGGAAGGACCTCGTTTCGGCGTTTCCGCGGAATTGGAGTATTCGGTAAGCCGGAGGATAATTCTTCACCTCCACTGATCTGAGTCTGTCGCCGATTCTCGTGCTGCTGTTACTTCAAAAGAAAGTGAGGATCCAAATGAGCTAAGGGGTGTGAAAAGCTTTCTTTCCGGGTTACTCGTTGAATTTTCTGTCTTGGCAAAGGTGCTAAGCCGAAGGAAATAATAGTTACCTCTTCAGCTGCTTGGCTGGCCCCCGTGTCATCCTAATAATAATCAATGTCAATAAGGTAATTGAAAAATGAGCCAAGGGAGTCAAGGGCTACCTCTGACTCAGAGCTGTCATTCAGTTCAAACATCTCGGAAGCACTTGGTTTCTTCTTATTTTTCTTGACGGTTTTCTTGGCGGCTTTCTTAGCAGCCCTTGCCTTTTTGGCAGCTTCATGATCATATTGCTTTTTCCAAAAGTTAGAGTCAGCCTGTGAAAATCATTAAAGATTGAGTTAATAGAATATTTGAATGATGAGGGAAAAATAACTGATTTAGAGACTCACATCCGGTGGCGGGTTAAGTTTGCGTAAAGGGTTCAAACCCACTTTGCCATAGTCTTCCGGATCTTCATTCAGAAGGGTCTTTGTCATTTCATTGATTGCCTCACCAGTTAAACGCACAGAACTGTGGCGCAGTGGATCCTTTATACCACCAGTGTAAGTACACATTAAGCCGGGTTGGCGGCTCAAGGGTATGATTCGCCAAGAAACCCAACACCGAACCAAGTCAATGCCAGTTAGCCCATTTCCCAGCAGAGCCTTGACCTTTGCAATGGTGGGGGCAAGCTTTGCACGTTCAATAGTGGTAAGCTTTTCGGGAAGACGATGCTTTGGGTCAGGACGCTGGGCACGATAACCCGGCAGTGGGTTCTCATCAGCCGGAGAGGTATCTTTGCAGTAAAACCATGTCTGGTTCCAATCTTTGGGGTGACTTGGCAAGCAAACATAGGGGAAGATAGCATCTCTTATTCGTGGAACTGAGACTCCGCCAAGTTCCTAGCAGGGTCCGTTCATAAACTCATTTTGGCGGTTCAAATAAAACTATTCCCTAAAGAGTTCAACACTGGGTTCCTCTTGAAGGTATACTTCGCAGGAAACTTGAAAGTTGCAGATATTTGAGACGGAATTGGTCCGATGTCTTGAGGATGAAGTTGAAAGAAGTGCAGAACATCTCGGAAAAATTTGGACCCAGGTGGGGAGAAGCCCCGATTCATGTGATCAGTAAAAAACAATGACCTCACCATCCTTTGGCTGAGGTCTTTCTTCGCTTGGTTTGGGGGCGTGCCAATGCATGATATCTTTCGTTGGTAAATAGCCAATTTTGATGAAGTCTTTGAGCATGTTCTCAGTGGCAATGGAGGGAACCCAATTACATGAGGTGACTGTCTTCGGTGGCATTGTGAAGGAAGAAGCCTAAAAGAAAGAAACTTTTGCCGGTTTAAGTTGATTCATTAAGCCAGAAGTAAAATGTTACAGTATGTATTCAGATTGGCGGCTTAAGTGGGGCCTAATGATATATGGATAGTTATAAACCGGTGATGTAAGCCGCCATGACAGCAATGGTATTCAAGATCTGTCAAGAGCGAATTCTACTAAGTGTTGAAGCAAACAGGTTTCATAGATTGATGCTAGGATTTCAGATCTGCGACACTTCAGATAATGGAAAATATTTTGACCTAAATTACAATACTCGAGCATTTCATATGTTTAGATTGGTTTTTTCTTACGCGAAGGAGATGATCTAATAACAAAAACAAGTATCACGGCTGCCGCTATGCAGGAGAAGTGCTAAGTTTGGATCAAAGTTACAAGCTACAACGAAGAACAAGGATGAACTCTGAAGAACTTCGAGAAACACGAATGGAGATGTACAGTGGACAAAGAAGAGGCACTTACTGGATCCACTTAGCAATGGAGAGACGCCGTGGTTTCTCTGGTCATGTTCAGGTCGATGCAGCGGCCAGGGTTGAGCAAGTTGAGGAGCTCGGCAGCGGCAGTGCTCAGGCGTGCAGATGAGTCGCGGAGAGAGGTGGAAGACGAGAAGGAAAAGAGGGGAAAATGAAAAGAGGTCTGCCTGACCCTATTTATAAGGAGAATGGTAACAGGTGGGCACAAAAAACGAGGAGGCCAAAGAGTGATTATCTAGCTGTTTCAACGCCTCGATTTTTGGGATGGTTATTAAAGATAAGGATCTATTAGATATGCTGGGTATTGTGTGAAATTAATGGCAGATGAAATCATGGCGGTTTTCTGTAATTCCAGGAGATGACATCATGGCGGGTTACAATATATTGTGAGAACAAGTGAAGAAGGATTTTTCCTAAGTGTTGAAGATTGACATGAACAAGTTCAAATCAACCTGGGGCCTAATGTTGGGGATATAACTATTAGGTATGACCCTCCTAGGAGGGGCTGGTTTATACCAACGGTGGTTCATTGTCACGAAGCCCATGAAGGAATCAAAGATGGCGGTTCATGTGGATGACTTACTAAGAGCCCAAGGCCCAAAGGCGGCTTAAGTCCCATAGGTGTAAACTGCCATATATGCATGACTTGTATCGTAAGGCAAGTGTAATTAGTCACCAGGCCGGACACGTTTATGAGCCGACCGGGACTCTGTAAGTCGCAGGGCTTCAACCTGTGTATATAAAGGGACGACCCGGGGCGGTTTAGGGCAAGAGACAATAGATCAAAAGCTAGGTCAAGCGTATTCACTCCCTGGTAATCGAGGCATAAGCAATACCACCTCAAACTGGCTTAGGCATTTACCTTCACCACAAGGGGCCGAACCAGTATAAACTCCTATGTCCTTTGTCCTGTTTAACCCCTTTAAGCTAACCTAGTGTGATGGATCCATGATTAGGTCCTCACACTAGGACATCTGCCGTGACAATCCCAGGACACTTATCGAAAAGAGCTTCAATTGATCCCATATACTTGTGGGTCATCAAGGCTATTTTCTGGTGCCGTTGCCGAGGAGTGAAGCGCCTTTGGTAAGTGGAATTTGGTAAGGAAACATTTATATAGTGTGCTGTAATTTATTGTCACTTGTTACTATGGAAAACAATCATTTGAGGGGTTTGTTCGGGGTATCTTCACCTCGACGGGAACCACAATTAGCTACCCCTCAACCAACTGCACCAACTGAAAATATTGAATATGAAATTCCTTCGGGTATGATAGAACAACTGCTAGCTAATCCTTATGTAGGAGATGGCACAAAACATCCTTATATGCACTTGATATATGTAGAACAAATTTGTGGATTGTTCAAGCTTGCAGGTTTACCCGGAGATGAGGTTATGAAGAAGGTTTTCCCTTTATCTTTGAAGGGAAAAGCATTGGCATGGTATAGGCTATGCGATGATATTGGATCTTGGAATTGGAATCGATTGAAATTGGAGTTCCACCAAAAAAATTATCCTATGCATCTAGTTCATCGTGATCGGAATTATATATATAATTTTTTGCCTCGTGAAGGAGAAAGTATCGCTCTAGCTTGGGGGAGTCTTAAGTCAATGTTACATTCATGCCCCAATCATGAGCTCTCAAGAGAAATTACTATCCAGAATTTTTATGCTCGGCTTTCTCGTAATGATCAAACCATGCTTGATACTTCTTGTGCTGGTTCTTTTATGAAGAAAACTATTGAATTCCCATGGGATCTTTTGGAAAGAATTAAATGCAACTCTGAAGATTGGGAACTCGACGAACGTAAAGAGTCAGGTATCA
The DNA here is from genome assembly GCA_021605145.1 of Aegilops bicornis. NCBI lineage: Eukaryota > Viridiplantae > Streptophyta > Magnoliopsida > Poales > Poaceae > Aegilops > Aegilops bicornis. Next base: position 312,436,548 of record CM038673.1, read on the forward strand.
AAATTTAATATGATTGTGTTAAATCTTTTATGGATATTGATGCTTTTCAAAAGTTTAGCACTAAATATGGACTTGACACTGAGATAGTAGCCTCCTTTTGTGAATCATTTGCTACTCATGTTGATCTCCCTAAATAGAAGTGATTTTAATATGTGACTCCCCCGATTCAACCGTACACTAATCATACACGCAAATGTGTGCGATCAAGATCAGGGACTCACGGGAAGATATCACAACACAACTCTAGACACAAATAAAATAATGCAAGTTTCGTATTACAAGCCAGGGGCCTCAAGGGCTCGAATACAGAAGCTTGAAGCACAGGCGTCAGCGGAAGCAACAATATCTGAGTACAGACATAAGTTAAACAAGACTGACTTCAGAAGGCAAACACAAAAACAACAACAATCAAAGAGGCAAGGCCTCCTACCTGGGACCTCATAACTACTCTTCGTTGTCGGCAGTCTCCATGTAGTAGTATCCCCCGGCGGTGGCATCTGGCTCCTGGGATCCACCATCTGGTTGCAACAACCACAAAGAAGAAAGAAGGGGGGAAGGGTAGCAAAGCAACCATGAGTACTCATCCAAAGTACACACAAGCATCAGATCTATACTAAGTATGCATTGGTATCAAAAGGAAGGGTTGTATCTGTGGACTGAACTGCAGAATGCCAGAATAGAGGGGAAGGCCTAGCTTATCAAAGACTAGAATCTTCAAGCAGCTCCAAGCATCTTTTAGCATGTATAAGAGTAAAGAATAGCAGTTTATATTTAACAAACATGTTGTAATAATAATGCCGAGTGATCCTTCCTCGACTCCCTGCAAGAAAGCAATCCCGGAGCCACATATCTCAAGTATCCATTTCTAGTTGTAAAAGATCAGGATATAAGTCTGAACGTCTGTTACCATGGACACAGCTATTAATAGATAATCTTCCCTGCAGAGGTGCACCACGTTTTCCAACACGCTTTATTACTCTGGCCGGACACACTTTTCTAGGTCAATGCCCGACCTCGGAAGATCAACACGTCGTAGCCCTACCTAGGCTCAGCAGAGAGGTCCCCGCCGGTCTACACCCTAAGCACTCCAAAGTGCAGGCCCATCGCCCGTTGCACTCCGGGTCGCTATGCGTGCGGCGCATCCGAGCTCCACCACTACAGATGGTGCCGGCCCGGCCGTGCCGCAATGCTTTGAACCGGACGTCTGACAAAGCTTCGGCTGATACTACGTTGTCGAGACCCATAACTATTCTCGCGTGGTGGTTAGTGCGTAAAGGCCAAAGGCCAACTCAGAACAAATACCCAAACCATAGTGTATTATTAGCTTGCGGAGACGAGCAGAGACTGACGATAATGTGACCCCGTCGCCCCGTCTCGAGGAAATACGGCAAGGGCTAGCCCAGCCCACTCGGGGGCGGCCTGCCTGCCCGGCCGTGCCTCGTAACCATCTCGCGGGTGCTCTCCGTGTCCGCCCGACTTTCACAAAGGTCTCAAGTAAAGCCAAGGTAACAGTCTGTCCAAACATCAAGGGGAAAACCCGAGGAATCACGCTCCATGGATTCCACTCGATGTAATCATCAAGGTGAACGTAAGAGGAACCACCCTCGAGGTTCACACTTGAGGGGTTGCACGACAGAGTCATATCGGAAGTGGTTAAGGAGGAATCACCCTTGATGACCATGACCGAATAGCTACACTACAAAGATCTCATCAGGAGTGATGTATGAGGTACCACCCTCGGCACTCGATGGTAACTCTACAGAGTCGAGCAACAAAAGGGGCATGATGTGATGTGAGGTGTTAGGCTCTGGTCGTCGATCACGTTGATCGAGTCGTCGATGATGAAGCAAGGGCAACAAGGACAAGGTGGGGGTCACTGATGGATCAATAACCAACCTATACTAAGCAGTTTAGGATAAGCAGGTAAGGTACAACAACACGTACAAAAGCAGGTATGCATCAGATAGGAACAATCAATTACAGCAGCAAAATCTAATGCGAGCATGAGAGAATGGAATGGGCGATATCGGGATGATCAAAGGGGGGGCTTGTCTGGTTGCTCAGGCGATAAGGAGGGGTCATCGGTGACGTAGTCGCTCACAGGGGCGTCAGCATCGGTCTTGGGGTCTACCGGAGAGAAGAGGGGGAAGAAACATTAAATACAGAGCAAACAGATACATGAGAAGCAATAAGTAGCGCTAGGGGTGTTCTAACGCGGAGCTACACGATACCGGCGAAGGGGGAGAACATCCGGGAATGTTTCTCCGGAGTTAGCATTTTCGGATAGATGAACCGGAGGGGGAAGGTTGCATGTTCGTTGTGCTAGAGGCATGTGACAGATGAACGGAGAGCTTATCCGGATTCGTCTCTTCATTCTAAGCAACTTTCATGTATAAAAAATTTCAACAGAGTTACGGATTTTTTTATATCATTTTTCTAAGTTTTAAAATCAAAATTCTAGAATTATTATATTTAGTTTAATCCAAATTAACCAAGTCAAAATGACTAGTCAAAAGGGGTAGGTGTGGCCCACACGTCATAGACTTTTTACCTGAACAAATAAATAAACCTATCTTATTTAAAAGGGGCCCTCCATGTCATCTACTACTAGACTAACTTAGCACTAATAAATACTAGCTAAACCTAGTAGTGCTAATCTAAGCAAGGGTCGGCCATTACTAGGCATAGCCCAACCAGCCACACACACGCATTCAGCACATACGCAAGGTCCGGCCATTCTGTAACAGCGGCAGCCAACGATAGCAGGTAGCAGTAGCACCAACAGCAGAGCAGTAGGTGCCAGCGGCAACTGCGACAAGCGGCAAGCAGCAGGATGCGGCCGGTGAGCAGCAAGAAGCAGCAGCTGAGGGAGTCCTAGATTAGGGGGTATCCGGACAGCCAGACTACATCCTTTGGCCGGACTATTGGACTATGAAGATACAAGATTGAAGACTTCGTCTCGTGTCCGGATGGGACTCTCCTTGGCGTGGAAGGCAAGCTTGGCGATACGGATATGTAGATCTCCTCCCATTGTAACCGACTCTGTGTAACCCTAGCCCCCTCCGGTGTCTATATAAATCGGAGGGTTAAGTCCGTAGCACAACAACAATCAAACCATAGGCTCGCTTCTAGGGTTTAGCCTCTACGATCTCGTGGTAGATCAACTCTTGTACTATTCATATCATCAAGATCAATCAAGAAGGAAGTAGGGTATTACCTCCATAGAGAGGGCCCGAACCTTGGTAAACATCGTGTCCCCTGCCTCCTGTTACTATCCGCCTTAGACGCACAGTTCGGGACCCCCAACACGAGATCCGCCGGTTTTGACACCGACATTGGTGCTTTCATTGAGAGTTCCACTATGCCGTCACAGTAAGGAAGGATGCCTCGTCTCGTTGTCAAGGACAGCATCACCTCTGGGGGAGCCCTGGCTGTCGGCCAAACTCTCCGGCTAGGCGGTTTCGTCATGACCGCCCGTTCGGCTTCTGCGCCGATGATGACTTCTCTGGTCATCGAAAACAGCCTCCACATCAGCTCAGAACTTGCCGAGCAGATGGATCCAATAGAGCTCTGCTCCCTAAACGAGCTCTTGGATCGCATCGCCGCTTTGGGAGTCGCTACGGACTATGATCGGATCGGGCTTAAACCCGACCAAAGGGAGATTGACTCTCCGCCGGTCACCCATAAGGTAGCGTTGGTGGAGGAACAATGCAACAATTCTTCCTCTATCTTGAGGACAAACTATGTCCGGATTCCAGAGCTCTCCAAGCCGGATACCCGTCTACGGAAGGACATCGCCCAAGCCTTGAGCCTAGAATCAGGCAGTGGGCCAGACCTATCGGGCGACATCCCGGAGCCCGAACTTCCAAGATCGGAAACTCCCATGCCCCTGGGTCTCAGATCGGGTCAGGGTCCGGACTCAAATCCACCCACCCACCCAGATACAAGCGATCTCTCCCACATTAGACAGGAGCCCCAGGAAATAGTACATCACTATTGGGTCAGATTCCTCCTTGTAATGAACAAGGTCAAGGACTGTCGCGAGGAAGACGCAATTTTATTCTTCTGCAATAATTGCACGGACAAGGGAATCCTTAACGCCATAAGCCGCCGCAATATAGCACACTTCGTTGACTTGGCGGCCATAGTACGGAAGTACTGTGCGATGGAAAGTGCCTGGAAAACCGAAACAAAATTTTGGGATAATACGGCTCTGGCCAAACACCCAGTCCGATTAAAAAGGGTGCACCCTCGTAAGTCACCCGATTCAATTGCAAAAAAGCAAAAGCCCACTACAGGCATGGAACCGTATTGGAGGGATGGCTTAATGAACCCTGCAAAATTCACAGTACGGTGGATACCATACCAACACACAGCCTTAGAGCATGTTGGGTACTCCGGCAGGTTGCCAAGAGCGGTGAGGATCTCCTCATTCAAAACACCGCAGAGCAACATCCCGCGGATTACAATACGGTTTTACAGACTTCGAGACATTTGCCTCAACTAATAGGCGCAAGCGAGCACTCCGCAGCCTTGCCGAGATCTGCCAGGTGGCAGCAATAAATCCATGGAGCGACACGGCTATCACCTTCAATGCCAGTGACGAACCTAAATTCCGAACAGGCCGAGTACCAGCCGCATTAGTCCTTAATCCAATTGTGGACGGCTTTCGGCTCACTAAAGTGCTCATGGACGGCGGCGGCGGATTAAACCTCATTTATGAGGAAACTCTTAAAAAATGGAAATAGACTGGAACCGCATTGAGCAAAGCAGCACAACCTTCAGAGGAATCATCCCCAGTCGGGAGGCACGTTGCGCTGGGAAAATCACACTAGATGTTGTATTCGGCACACCAGAAAATTACAGGTCCGAAGAAATCACATTCCAAGTGGCCCCGTTCAGTAGCGGATACTACGCCCTTCTAGGGCGGGAGGCATTCATGATCTTCCAAGCCATACCCCATTATGGGTACATGAAGCTCAAAATGCCTGGGCCCAATGGAATTATCACTCTAGCTAGTGATCCGGACATAGCGCTCCGCACTGAAAACAAAACAGCCGCACTGGCCCTCGAGGCACTATTTGAAGCCCTAGCGGCAGAGGAGTTAACTGCGCTAAGCTCGACCGTGGACAGGGATGACGTGATACTCGACAAGAGATCCAAGTCCACCTCTTTCAAACCAGCCGACGAAATAGTCAAATTCCAAGTCCACCCAACGGACCCTACCAAAACAGCCTCAATTGGGGCACAGTTAAACCCCGATGTGGACGCCGCACTACGGGAGTTCCTGCGCGAGAACTGGGGTATATTTGCCTGGCACCCATTAGATATGCCAGGAATCCCACGCAGGTTGGCCGAGCATAGCCTTAACATTCTAAAAGGATTCAAGCCGGTCAAGCAGACTCTCCGGCGTTTCTCTGAACCTAGGCGACAAGCTATGGGAGAGGAGCTAGCCAAGTTATTGGAGGCCTTATTCATCAGAGAAATAAAACACCCAGACTGGTTAGCAAACCTGGTGATGTTACCAAACAAGGACAAATCCTGGCGCCTATGCGTCGATTTCAAAGACCTCAATAAGGCTTGCCCGAAGGATCCCTTCCCCCTCCCTCGCATTGATCAAATTATCGACGCCACCGTGGGACACGACTCATTGTGATTCCTCGACACGTACTACAGCTACCACCAAATCAAGATGGCGGAGTCCGACCAAGCCGCAACGGTGTTTTTCACGCCATACGGCCCCTTCTCAATGCCTTTTGGGCTTAAGAACGCCGGTGCAACGTATCAACGCATGATTCAGACATGTCTGGAAAAGCAGCTCGGCAAAACAGTGGAAGCATACGTAGACAATGTGGTCGTCAAAACAGACACGTCGACTCTTTAATAGACGACTTGAGGCTCACGTTCGACAACCTCCGAACATACGACATCAAGCTCAATCCGGAAAAATGCGTTTTCGGCGTGCCCGCCGGAAAGCTCCTGGGTTTCATCGTCTCCAGTAGAGGAATTGAAGCAAATCCAGCCAAAATCCGAGCCCTGTCACAGTTGGCCATCCCAACAGACCTCGAGCAAATCCAGAAATTAACTGGATGTGTTGCGGCCTTAAGCCGCTTTATCTCCCAATTAGGAGAAAAGGCACTACCGCTTTATCTCCTTCTTCGGTGCACCGAACACTTCGAGTGGACGGATGCTGCCACGGCTGGATTGGAAGAAATAAAAGCCATACTGGCCACCAACCCAATCCTGGCCGCGCCAAATATCGGCGAACCAATGCTGCTATATATAGCGGCGACTCATCAAGTCGTAAGCGCAGTGCTTGTCGTCGAACGAGAAGCGGACGGACATAAATTCCCTCTTCAAAAGCCGGGTATATTATGTATGCACTGTCCCCACCATACAAATCATGGTACCTGCATTATTTTCAAGATAGCGTATGCGGTATTCATGGCATCCCGGAAACAACGACACTATTTTCAAGAGTGTTCAATTACAGTGGCCTCGGAAGTGCCACTCAACGACATAATAAACAACCGCGACGCCACAGGCCGGATGGCCAAATGGGGCATTGAGCTCCTCCCATTCGACATAACATATAAACCTTGGCGAGCTATTAAGTCACAGGTATTGGCCGATTTTGTCACCGAATGGACAGAAGCCGAACTCCCTAAAGAGTACGGCGCATACTCCAATTGGATCATGCACTTCGACGGCTCTAAAATGTTGGCGGTTCGGGGCTGACGTCATCCCGACGCGTCCCCTACCGAAGATACAAATCAATATGTACTCCAAATACTGTACACAGACTCCAACAATGCAGCCGAATACGAGGCCTTGTTACATGGTCTCCAGATGGCAGTTTCCATGGGCATTCAACGCCTGGAGGTGCGTGGGGACTCGAACCTCGCAATATCCCAAATAAATGGAGACTTCGACGCTAAAGATCCGAAAATGGCGGCTTATCGCAATGGCGTCCTCAAGATGTCAGCTTGGTTCGAGGGGCTCGAATTCCATCATGTGGCTCGGGAAAACAATCAGGCGGCGGATATCCTCGCCCGTATCGGTGCTAAGCGCGATCCGGTCCCACCCAACATATTCTTGGAAAGGCTGTTTAAGCCATCAGTGGTATGGGAAGGGAAAACCAGCAACAACAGTCCGGACCCGGCTACAACGCCAGATATCGAACACTCTGACACAATCGGTGGCTCCGCCACCGAAATAACACCTTCAGCCCACGTAATAATGGCCGTCATCGCCCCATGGATTGAACCATTCCTGGCCTACATAACCAGGCAGGAACTTCCCGAGGACCAAAACGAGGCACGCTGCATTGTGCGGCGATCTAAAGCTTACAAAGTCCACGAGGGAGAGCTTTCTAAGAAAAGCACCACCGGAGTCCTTCAAAGGTGCATTTCCGAAGAGGAAGGGCGGAAGCTTCTGGCAGAAATCCATGCCGGACTCGGTGGCCACCACGCCGCAGCCCGGGCCCTCGTAAGTAAGGCCTTCCGTACAGGATTCTATTGGCCGATGGCCCGGGCGGATGCACAGGACTTGGTCCGACACTGCGTCGGTTGCCAGCTTTTTGCAAACCAAAGCCATATGCCGCCCGTCGCCCTACAAACAATCCCCATTACCTGGGCTTTTGCAGTCTGGGGGCTTGACATGGTTAGACCCCTTAAAGGGGGAACCCATAAGAAAAAATACTTACTGGTAATGGTGGATAAATTCACCAAATGGATAGAAGCCAAACCTGTTAAAACGGCCGAATACGGACCAATGATAGACTTCCTATCCGGGGTTGTACACCGTTATAGCGTCCCCCACAGCATCATCACTGACAACGGCACGAACTTCACTGCCGACGAGGTAAAACTATGGTGCAGCAACATGGGCATCAAGCTCGATTATGCTTATGTCTATCACCCACAAACTAACGGTCAAGTCGAGCGAGCAAATGGTCTTATCATGAGCGGCACCAAACCCAGATTAGTGCGGTCCTTAAAGGAATCTAACATGCACTGGGTAGAGGAGCTTGACTCCGTACTCTAGGGGCTGCGGACCACACCGAATCGCACTACCGGATACACACCGTTCTTTATGGTGTACGGCGCAGAGGCAGTTCTGCCCTGCGACATAATTCATGACTCACCTCGAGTGCACATGTATGAAGAAAGAGAGGCCGAGCTCGATCGGCAGGATAGTTTGGACGCCCTCGAGGAGGAGCGTGACGTGGCAAAAGCCCGTTCCGCATTCTATCAGCAACAGGCTAGAAGATACCAAAGCAGAGAAGTACGGGCCAAAACTTATAATGTTGGCAATATCGTTCTACGCCTACCGGAGAAGAAAAAGGACAAGCTCAAGCCCAAATGGGAAGGTCCCTTCGTTATTAACCAGGTTTTGACCGGTGGAGCGTACCGTCTGTGGGATGCATCGGACAATCGACTCGAGCCAAATCCATGGAACGCAGCCAGACTCCAAAGATTCTATGCCTAGTGCCGGACTCCGTGTTCGTCTCCTTACCTCTATCCAATTTTTATACACTCGTTATCTGTCTTTTCTGTATTTCTTTCTTCCCCTTTTTCTTTCAAGGCCCTAATAGGCTAAAAATGTGTTTTGACTACACAATCTTGATGCGCCAGCCGCGCTCATTATACCTGGGGGCTTCTTGTACAGAAGCTTAATTATTTTACGGGCTTCATGCCCCGCACATGTGTTATTCTTCCGCATGTACCTTTTTTCGCCATTATATGCATCGATATGACTTAAGTTTTGGCCAAACTGGGTTGCCTGGCTCTTGTATTTATGCCCTACGTTCCCGTTAATTCGGCTAGGGCATAAGGGGAGCACCTCTATGATTGTTACTGCCGGGTCAGCCGGATGTGTACCTCAGACTGGGTGAAGCCGAAAGCTAGCGTTCTTAAGGAAATATTCGGTCGGTGAATAAAAGATGACTTTTTATTTTTTCCACTTGCCCCCAGATGTTTTTTGCCTGTGTCTCTTCTCGCAGTTCAGACATTCACATTAGGGCATGCGTACCCAGGGAAAGGAACCCTTAACGGAACTATTCTCCCTGGAAGATATTTCTTACTACCCATGTAATATAACATAACTAGTTGGTACTTGTCTGTTCAAGCACTTATGGCCCCTACGCCTGGTTTCCACGCATACCCCAGTTTGTACATAACTGAGCGGGTATTTGGACACACTCCGGACTATCGGGTCCAGAGGTCGAAGCGAAAAGGTCCGCCATGACAAATGATTTACAATCCGGCTAGAGACATTCTACATGTCATTTAAATTACATAGTCACTTAGACTGATTAAATTCTTCTTCTATACCATCCAACAGGCTGTCTAGCCTACAATCCTGTTGGGAATACTTTGCGGCTAACTCTACTTGGTACACCAAACTGACAGGGATTTTTTTCCCATCGGGCCCCACAGGTCTGACCTCGGCCATGTGGTTTGGGTCAGCCTTGGTATACCGCGTCTTCACCATGGCCCAGGCCTCCCTGGCACCTTGGCGGCAGGCCGATGCCTTCCATAACCGGAAGCGCCGCTGCGCTCCCTTGAGCTTCTCCGCAAGCTCTCCAAGGCCCTCGGGCAGAGAGACGGATGGCCACAAGGCCTGGGCAATACCTTGCATCACCTGCCGGACTTGTTCGTGCAGCTGTGAGAGCTCTGGTAGAAGATCACCCACAGACCCGGGCATCTCATCAGCGGGACGACCCATCGGCATACCTACAGGCATAACTCTATTAGCTAGCTTCTTCGCCGAACTCTTTTTCAAAAGTTCGCTCAAGCACTTACTGAAAATGCCGCGTCGAAGCCGCTTATTCTCCTTCACGGAGTCCGACAGCTGGGCGCGAACATCCTTTAGTTCCACGCTCAGCTAGGTATTGGCATCCTAGAGATTGTTTTTCTCCTGCCTAACTTTTGTAAGCACGCGCTCGCCAGCCTTTAGCTGCCGTATGGCATGTTGCTCATCCGGATTCACTCCGGTGTCATCTGCAATATTTATTTTCATATTTGCAGGCATACCGCACTCTATGTGGTACCTATCATTCCTTGAAATAAGTGTTACCAGCGGAGGCCTTCTCGGACTCCTTCAATGCGGCAACTGCGGCCCGTAGCTGGGTCTTGCACTCTTCAAGCTCATGAGACAATTGGGTATTCTTCTCTGTAAGAACCTGCACAAATAATGATCCTTAAATCAGTTGTGCCAACTGTTTCAAGTCTGAGGGGCTACTGCTATACATAATTATCAAATTTTCTTACCCGTATATCCTTTACATACTGATCCGTGGCTCTCGCAAGACCATTTTGAGCAGCATAGATGTACGCGTCTCCTGAGTTGAAGGCATCAAAAGCCTCTTGGGAGAAACAGGCATCGCGGAGTACGGCCCGACGACGCATGTGATTCATGGCGCTCTCCACTTCGGAATTTGTGGCGGATATTTTATTCGCATCCTCTGTCGGAGGATCATTTGGCAGGTGCCCCGTGTTAGCTTCTGCCTCTGTGTCCGGCCCTGGAGCCCGGCTAGTAGAGGCGTGATCGGCGACCTCTCCGGATATAATCCGGCGAGCGCTTTTCCTGCATTGAAACATGGATATTACTGTGTTTTAAATATGATGATCACGGAGTGAGCTTTTGTAAAATACCTCTGTGCCGGCATCTCCGTCCGGACCGCCTTCCTTTTCAGCCGCCAGCTTGGCGCCTCATGGCAATTCACCACGGGCTCAGCATGGTGTCCCGAGGACCTTCCCTGTAGAACACCGTACAGATACGGTAGGTGAAGTGCGTGAAAAGGGATACTTCTCAAAGGTTGGGACCCTGGTCTCACTTACCTGCGAGGCAGGGAGTAGCCCCGGATAGTCGGCTATAATAGCCACCATGGCCTCATCGCGGCTTAATTGATAAAATACCCTGTCAATCAGCTCCACAAATATGTCCGGATCCTCTTGAAGCAGGGGTCGAGGGACCGTTCAAGATCCTCTGGTTGCGGAGGTGGGCTGTTGATCTCCCTTACTGCCTTACGCAGCTCCTGCGGTGAACGGGCAAAGTAAGATATTTATTGCAAGAATGCGGAAGGGAAGGGTATAAAAAGTGGCAGCTTACCTAGCTCGGAGGATCCGAAGACCACTTCGAGTGTAACTGAGCCTGTACAATTGGCCTCTACACCTGGTATGACGCATTTAAAGGTCGTATTTGTGGGTTTAATCTTTGAGGGGTCAACTCTTGTTTGCTCGTGGTCACGGCGAGGCTTGGCGGATCGGCCGGTGGTCGCCGCCGGCGAAGGATAGCGCGCCGGCGTGTGAGGGCCATGGTGGGAGGCTCGGGGTCGTCCGACGGAGGGGTGGAGCCGCCGCACAGGTAGGTAGGTGGGCGCGTGCACACGACCGAGCCAGTCGAGGTCGGTCATGGCGGCCGGCTTCGGGCAGGGCGCTCCGGGAACAGAATCGAGCGGGGGAAGAGAGGAGTAGGGCCGCGTGATTTCAGGGACAACGACACGGACGTCGGGAAGGTCAATGGTGGCTCGGGGCAGTCGGATTTAGGAGGCCAAGGGCGCATCTGTGGCGGAGATCGGAGTCTCTGCCATCGTCTACACGCGGCCATAGGCCCGATTCACCGTGCTGGGCAGAGGCGAGGCGTCCAGCAGGGTTCAAGGACATGCTCTTTGGTCTCGATCTAGCCTCCGACCATGACGGGCGCGACGGCGTCCTCCGCAGAATGTCTCAGGCGCTCCCTGTGCATGCCTTCGCTGCCCGCCGACATCCACCTTGACCACCACCTGCAAATCCTTCGACAGACCACCCGGAGCCCGTCCCCTTGGTCTTCACTTGCAGGAGCGCCGCCTCTCGCCGGCGACGGCCACCGGCTGATCCACGCGAGCCAAGCCTAGCCTCGCTTCGGAGCGTGTTGACCATGCAAGTGGGTCCCTGGCCCACATGTCAAGGAGTGAGAGAGTTTTTTTAGTAAGTGAGAGAGAGGGGATAAGCCAGAGTTTTTTTCCTAGGGCAGGGCCCATGTAAGTGACAAGTGAATAGAGGGCAAAATGTCCGATGAACGCCCGTAAACGGTCAAACCCTTTGACTGCACGGAAACGGAGCGGAAGGATATTTCTGTAAGGGCACCTAACGGCGGAGGGGCATTTTTGAGCAGGCTTTCGAATTAGGGGCAAATGTGAGTAGTGGGTTCAAGTTAGGGACACAGATGTAAAAGACCCTATGTTTAAAGGCTGCAAGGGCCTCTGCATCCGGACAGTCAATGATTTGATTTTTCTTGGTTAGGAACCATGTCCAGAATTGTCTGGCCGATTCTTCTGGCTGCTGAATTATGTGGCTGAGGTCATCGGCGTTTGGTGGTCGCATGCGATGTGCCACAGGAAGTTATCAAGGAATGCGGCTTCCAGGTCCTCCCAACAACCAATTGATTCTGCTGGCAAGTTGTTAAGCCAATGCCGAGCTGGTCCTTTAAGCTTGAGTGGGAGGTATTTGATGGCGTGTAGATCATCGTCACGGGCCATGTGGATATGGAGGAGGTAGTCCTCGATCCAAACCGCAGGATCTGTTGTGCCATCATATGATTCGATGTTTACGGGTTTGAAGCCCTCAGGGATTTGATGATCCATCACTTCGTCTGTGAAGCATAGTGGGTGTGCGGTGCATCTGTATTGAGCTATATCACGACGCAGCTCAAATGAGCTTTGTCTACTGTGTTCGGCCCGGCCGGAATTGCTGTATCCGGCATGATGGTTATCATCACGTGTCGTGGGGTGCCCACGCGATCCGTAGATCGATCTTGTTTGCCTTGCCTTGTCCTCCAATATGTCTCGCAGGTCTGGCGCGTTTCCCCGTGCCTTGGTGCTTTTCGAGCGACGCCGGAGTGCGGCTTGAATGGAGGGTCTAGAGGCCTCTCTATCGCGACCACGGGGTGGCCGGTCGGCCGCATCATGCGCTGGTGCTGTAGGTTTGAGTGCTGCTTCCTCTAATTGGGGTAGCAGCCTGCGTTTGGGGTATCTCTTGGAGGGGCGTTCGAGTTCATACTCTTCGGCTGCAAGGACTTCAGTCCATCTGTCCTAGCGTGTCTTGGTCAGCTCTAAGTTGTTGCTGCTTTTCTTGAGGCTGCTTGCCGTGGCCATAAGCCTGCGTTTGAAATGCTCCTGTTCGGCGGGATCCTCAAGCACGATAAATTCGTCGTCGTCGAGGCTTGCCTCATCTTCGGAGGGAGGCATATAATTATCGTCCTCCACCTACCTGTCTGCCGCTCTATCATGAGGGCTGGCTTCTCCCTCCTCCTGTGCCGAATCCTGCCGGAGGGGTTGTCTTCGCACCGTCCGGGGTGTTATTATCTCCCGCACTGTAATCACCATTTTTGTTGTGGCGGGATTTAGAGCGGCGCCACCGACGCCGGGCGCTTGGGCTGTTTCTTGGAGGGTCATCCTCCGCTGTTCCATCACCATTCCCATCTTTTGGGATGTCCACCATGTATATGTCGTATGACGAGGTGGCCTTCCAAAGTGCCAGAGGCACCGGTTCTTGGTCGTCTCCAAGCATCGTCGTCCATACCGTCGATGTCTTGGTCGAAGTCGAGCATGTCGGTTAAATCATCGACAGTGGCTACAAAGTGGGTGGTGGGTGGGCGTTGAATTTCTTCGCCGTCCGCATCCCAACCTTCCTGACCGTAGTCCGGCCAGGGCTCTCCTGATAAAGAGAGAGACTTTAGTGAATTCAGGATGTCGCCAAAGGGCGAGTGCTGAAGATGTCCGCGATGAACTCCATGACCGCGCCTAATCTGATTCGACCAAGGGGCGAAGGGTTCGGAGTCCGAGAGGAGTCCGCACCTTGGAGTCACGGTCTTCGCAGCGACAGGGATGGAGTTCGGCTCAATCGCCGTAGAGATCATAGCCCCCGAGGCGGTGTCCAACCACTCGTCCTCGATCAGGGGAGTCGGCTCCGAGCTAAGGGTTGGAGCGGACTCTGGTGCGGCTTCCAAGGCACTGTTCGGCGGCAGAGATAGATCGTGCCCATCGAGACAGTGCGGCGCGCTTGGCTGTGGCTCGAATCCATCGAAGATCAAGTCTCCGCGGATCTCGGCCGTGTAGTTCAAACTCCCAAATCTGACCTGATGGCCAGGGGCGTAGCTTTCGATCTGCTCCAGATGGTCAAGTGAATTGGCCCGCAGTGCAAAGCCGTCGAACACGAAGATCTGTCCGAGGAGAAAAGTCTCACCCTGGACCTCGTCGTTGTTGATGATCGAAGGAGCCACTGGGCCTAAGGATGACGACATAGAGGAACTCTCAATGAAAGCACCAATGTCGGTGTCAAAACCGGCGGATCTCGGGTAGGGGGTCCCGAACTGTGCGTCTAGGCGGATGGTAATAGGAGACAAGGGACACGATGTTTTACCCAGGTTCGGGCCCTCTCGATGAGGTAAAACCCTACTCCTGCTTGATTAATATTGATGATATGGGTAGTACAAGAGTAGATCTACCACGAGATCAAGGAGGCTAAACCCTAGAAGCTAGCCTATGGTATGATTGTTGTTCGTCCTACAGGCTAAAACCCTCCGGTTTATATAGACAACGGATAGGGTTAGGGTTACACAGAGTCGGTTACAATGGTAGGAGATCTACATATCCATATCGCCAAGCTTGCCTTCCACGCCAAGGAAAGTCCCATCCGGACACGGGATGAAGTCTTCAATCTTGTATCTTCATAGTCCAGGAGTCCGGCCAACGGTGATAGTTCGGCTATCCGGACACCCCCTAATCCAGGACTCCCTCACGCACAGTTCGGGACCCCCTACCCAGATCGGCCAGTTTTGACACCGACACCTACACTCAAATCATCATTTACTTGCTCTACTTTTATTTGCTTTTATTAGTCTCTGAAAGTGCGTTATATCAACTAAAGGGGGGTGAATAGGCAATTTTTACAAATTCGTCACTGAGGAAATTCAACTTGAGGAATTTCCTATGTCACGAACTACGTGCAGCGGAATAAGTACTCAGGTGCGCGCATAACAGAGCAGTAGCATAGTCATCATGATTAAATGAAACATACACAGAGCACAAGTAGCGTGTAAACTGGATAAGCAGGCTGAAGACAAAAGTGACTAAAGAATTTGGATTGAGGAAATTGAGAAAGTCTTCAGTCAAAGTCTTCAAACAGTAACGATCAAGTTCATCAACAAATGAATGAGGAAATGAAAAGGGTTGAGGAAATAGATATAGTAGCTTGGTGAAAATGATGATTAGGTAGATCAGTTCCAACTGTTGTGGCAGTCGTACGTGAAAGTGCGTTATATCGACTAGAGTGGGGGGTGAATAGGCGATTTTTATAAATTCTTCACTGAGGAATTTGCGGGTGAGGAAATTCCTTAGCGAAGAACTACTTGCAGCGGAATAAGTACTCAAAAGTAAGCATAACAGAATACAAGCAAGGTCATCATGATGAAATGAAGACAAGAACAGAGTACAAAAAGCGTAAACACAGGATAGCACAGGATGAAGACAAACAGACTGAAGAAATTGAACTGAGGAAATTGAGAAAGTCTTCAGTCAAAGTCTTCAAACACAGATACGACAAGCACACAACACAGTAATGAGGTAATGAAAGAGTTGAGGAAATAGAACCAGTAGGCTTGGTGAAGACAATGATTTGGTAGACCAGTTCCAACTGCTGTCTCAGTTGTACATCTAGTTGGAGCGGCTAGGTATTTAAACCTGAGGACACACAGTCCCGGACACACAGTCCTCATGTATTCTCCTTGAGCTAAGGTCACTCGTGGTAAGTCTTCAGGTGTCTTCCGAACCTTCACAAACTCGGTCACTCGGCGATCCACAATTCCTCTTGGATGCTCTAGACCATGACGCCTAACCGTGCGGAAGAAGCACGATCTTCAAAGGTAACAAGCGTCGGATCCACGCAGATCAATCTCTTGATGATGCTCAATCACTTTGGGTTTGTAGGTGTTTGGGTTTGGGTTTTCCTCACTCGATGATTTTCGCTCAAAGTCCTCGGAGGATGGGATGCTCTCAAATGACAAGTGTCAGTTTCTCTCGGAGCAGCCAACCGGCTAGTGGTTGTAGGGGGCGGCTATTTATAGCCTAGGGAGCAGCCCGACATGATAAGACATAAATGCCCTTCAATGATATGATCGTTAGGTGGATAAGATATTTTGGGACAGCTGGCGCATAGCATAGCAACGGTCGGAAATTTGAGGCTCAAATTCCTCAGGGCTATCATGTTCCTCACGATGTAGGCAATCCGCACTAGTGAATTCCTAACTCCTCAGTCAGAACAAATTCCTCAGAGACCAGAAGAACTTCGTCTCTGTCACTGAAGAATATGACTGAACTGTATGAGATTTCCAATGGCTTCTCTCGAAGGGATTGGTAGGTGTAGGATTTTGAGTTGAGCATCACATGGAAATTTTTCCTTAGTATTTCCTCGACCCCCTTTAACAGTACGGTGTTTCCTATGACTCAAGAAAGAGAAAATGGAACTACGAAAACAAAAGTCTTCACGCTTCATGTTCCTCGTATGAATGCCAAGTCTTCAGGATTACACCAATTTCTTCACTTTCAAAGTCTTCAGAAAGACTTCAGAAATCCAAAGTCTTCAGTTGAAGAACTTCATTTTTAGGGGTCGACTTTCTCTGTAAATATCAAACTCCACATAGACTTATAGACCTGTGTACACTCACAAACGCATTAGCCCCTTAACCTATAAGTCTTTAATACACCAAAATCACTAAGGGGCACTAGATGCACTTACAATCTCCCCCTTTTTGGTGATTGATGACAATATAGGTTAAGTTTTCAGTGGGGATAAACATACGAAGTGTAAATACTGATATTGAGGAATTTGATTGCAAGATATAGAAGAACTCCCCCTGAAGATGTGCATAGTGGGGAATTTGCTTTTGAAGCAATGCACACTTGAAGAGTAGAATCATGGAGATCTCCCCCTATATCTTGTAATTCATACACGCATTTGACAAGGTATATGAAGAATTTGAAATGCATGACAAAATATGGTGACTGATGTAATTCAGCATGCATGCATAAACATTAATGAGGAATAAGCATGCAGAAAAACACAGCAAAAGTATCAGACCACCATCGGGTTTAAGTTTACAACTCGATCCAGCAAAGTCATCAGAAGAACGAGAGTTGTAACTTAAGAAAAAAAACGCCCATATAAGATAGACCGGCTTGAAGACTAACTCAAATTTCTCCCCCTTTGTCATCGAATGACCAAAAGGATCAAAAATGAGGACTAACACCCCTGAAGAATATCAAGTTGAAGAAGGAGCGCCAGCGTTGTTGGGGTCGATTTTCGTAGTAGGGCCTGCCGCAGTGTCGTCCAAGTCTTCATGCTCCTCGGTGTCGCGCGATGAAGAATAGGAGCTAGCCACCAAGGAAGGAACTTTGACTTTCTTGTATTTCTTCGGTGGAGGTGCAGACCAGTCAAAGTCTTCCTTGAGACCCATTTTCTTCAGATCTTCTGCGCTATAGACATGAGACAGAACAGCCCAGGTACGGTTGAAGGTTTCATGGAGGTAGTATTGGTTTTTCTTCACTGCATTGTGGGTAGCAGTCATGTTGTGAAGAATTGAACCAAACTGACGCTTGACCCATTTATGATTGCGATCAACCTTCTGATGAAGACTGAGGAGAAGCTCACGATCAGTCATCACCCTGGGTGTTGTGCCTTGAGGATTTTGCTTGGTTGTGTCGACGGCAGGTTCATGGGTGGCAGAGTCATCATTGGTTGAGTAGGATGCAGCCTTGCGAAATTGACCATCCAATGGACGAATGCCTTCATCTATAATAGCTGGTGCCTTGCCCTTTTCATCAGCTGAGGAATAGGTCCGCTTGAGGACTTCAATCGGGGGCAAGTAGCTGCAATTGTTCAGTGTATCAGCTTTATGGTTGAGTGAAGACCTTGTTCTGATGAATCTCATAATTCACGGTGCATAAGGCTTCAGCTCAAATGGTGACATAACGACATTGGCCAGAGTCCTCATGAAGAAATCATGGAAGTTGACGGGAACGCCATGAATGATATTGAAGAGCAGATTCTTCATGATGCCAATGACTTCTTCATCATTCGAGTCGTGGCCCTTGATAGGACTCAATGTCTTCGTCAAAATGCGATAGACAGTCCGAGGCACATATAGTAATTCCTTCACGAGGAATTTGGTTCATGGGGCCTGACCTGGCTTCAATGGCTTCATCAGAACTTGCATGTAGTGATTTGTAAGCTCAGGTTCACTGTAGACGCAACGAGCAGCTTCAAGGGGAGGACTGAGTGGTAAAGCACAAAGCAATTCAGTAGCTGGTGCCGTGTAGTGAGTGTTTTCAGACATCCATTCCAGTACCCATGAATTCACATCTTCAGAATCTCCTGTGATGTGCAGCGTCGCATAAAATTGAAGAATGAGTTCTTCATTCCAATCACAGATGTCAGTGCAGAAATTTAACAGTCCAGCGTCGTGAAGAACACTGAGGACTGGCACGAAGCATGGCAGAGATTCCATATCCACGTGAGGAATGTGCTTGATATGTCTCCAGCGTATCTATAATTTTTGATTGCTCCATGCTATATTGTCTACTGTTTTGGACCATATTGGGCTTTATTTTCCACTTTTATATTATTTTTGGGACTAACCTATTAACCGGAGGCCCAAATTTTAATTGTTGTTTTTGCCTATTTCGAGTTTCAAGAAAGCGAAATATCAAACGGAGTCCAAACGGAATGAAACCTTCGGGGACGTGATTTTCTCACCGAATATGACCCAGGAGACTTGGACCCTACGCCAAGGAAGCTTTGAGGTGGGCACGAGGTAGGGGGGCGTGCCCACCCCCTAGGGCACGCCCCCACCCTCGTGGGGCCCACAAAGCTCCACCGACATACTTCTTCCTCCTATATATACCTACTGAAAGATCGAGGATGTCGCCTAGAGGGGGGGTGAATAGGCGTTTTAAAATAATTACGGTTTAAGCTTGAACAAATGCGGAATAAACCTAGCGGTTAATTTGTCAAGCACAAAACCTAAAACAACTAGGCTCACCTATGTGCAGCAACAACTTATGCTAAGCAATATAAGCAACTATGTGATAGCAAGATATATGACAAAGAACAATATGGCTATCACAAAGTAAAGTGCATAAGTAAAGGGGCTCGGGTAAGAGATAACCGAGGCACGCAGAGGCAACGATGTATCCCAAGTTCACACCCTTGCGAATGCTAATCTCCGTTTGGAGGCGGTGTGGAGGCACAATGCTCCCAAGAAGCCACTAGGGCCACCGTAATCTCCTCACGCCCTCGCACAATGCAAGATGCCATGATTCCACTAAGGGACCCTTGAGGGCGGTCACCGAACCTGCATAAATGGCGACCCTTGGGGCGGTCACCGAACCCAGACACTTTGGCAACCCTTGGGGGCGGTCACCGGTACCCGTCAAATTGCTCGGGGCGATCTCCACAACCTAATTGGAGACCCGACGCTTGCGCGGAGCTTTACACCACAATGATTGAGCTCCGAACACCACCAACCGACTAGGGCGCCCAAGCACCCAAGAGGAACAAGCTCAAGGGCACCAAGCACCCAAGAGTAATAAGCTTCACAACTTGTAACTTCCACGTATCACCATGGAGAACTCAAACCGATGCACAAATGCAATGGCAAGGGCACACAGAGTGCCCAAGTCCTTCTCTCTCAAATCCCACCAAAGCAACTAATGCTAGGGAGGAAAATGATAGGAAGAACAAGAAGGAGAACACCAAGAAACCCAAGAACTAGATCCAAGGGGTTCCCCTCACATAGAGGAGAAAGTGATTGGTGGAAATGTGGATCTAGATCTCCTCTCTTTTCCCTCAAAAACTAGCAAGAATCCATGGAGGGATTGAGAGTAGCAAGCTCAAGGAAGGTCAACAATGGGGGCAAAAACGAGCTCAAGAGATGGGGAACCATTGGGGAAGAAGACCCCCTTAAATAGGTCCCCATGAATCTGCCCGTTATGTGCAGAAAGTTGTAGGACCGGTACAACTGGTGCACGAACCCGGTACAACCGCCAAAGCAGAGGAAAAACCAACCTGGAAAAGCTCTAAGCGGTACAACAGCACAGGGAACGGTAGTACCGGTTAAACCGGTTAAACCGGTCAACAACCGCCCAAGAACCGCTCCAAAACAGAAACCAGTCCGGTGGTAGAGCGGTACATGGCCGGTACAACCTCCGGACCAATTCTGGAGTGGTACAACCGCTCCAAACACCGGTTGTACCGGTCAACTGGTACAACCTCTCTACGGGGCGGTACAACCTCTCTATGTAAAACAGGCAATATCAAAACAACCACAACTTTCGCATACGAGCTCCGAATTCGATGAAACCAAGTTTGTTGGAAAGCTAGCAACAAGGGCTAACACAATCTTGATAGAAATAACAATAAGAAGCAAATGAGAAAAGGCCCATAAGAAAATGGTGAGAACCCTTCCTTGGATAAGACCGGTAAAACCTCCAACACCGAAAACATCATAGAAGACGCATGCGAACTCCGTTTTCGATGAACTCGAGCTTGTCATAAAAATGACCATAAGCTCCAAATCTCACAAGGAGAAGAACCAAACAAGAACCAAAAAGATGATGAAAGGATGCAATGGTTTGAGCTCTCTACTAACGATACGATCAAGCTACCAACTAGAGAGCCCCCCTTGATAGTACGGCAAACGATCCTATAACCCGGTCTCCCAAATACCACCACGAGACCGGTAAAATAGAAAACCTATCAAGGGCAAACCTTTGCCTTGCACATGGTCCAATTGAGCTAGATGAAGACGATCTTGACTCCCTCAAGTTGGACCACCTTTCTTGATTGCGTTGGATCGATGAAGACTAGATGATTGCTCCCCATAGTCCACTATGGGTGAGCGACTCTTCAAGACATCTTCACAAGTCCATTGACACCACAATGGATGGCAAGATTCAAACTTGATTGCTCCCCATACTCCATTATGGCTGAGCCACTCTTCGTGTTGCTCCACTTGAACACTGCAAGACAAACTTGATGACGATCACCACTTGATGTCATCCTCCATGGGTTGTATGGGATCTTCCTCTTGACGCAAGACCATGGAAACATACCTAACCCCACAAAGAACTCTCACGTAGACCATGGGTTAGTACACAAAGCGTAATGGACAATGCTTACCATACCATGGGAACACTTGGTCCCTCTCGGTACAACTTGTGCGCTTTGTGTGTTGATCAACTTGAATCACTCTCGGTACTTAGGCTAGATCAACCTTGAATCTTTCCAACTCTCTTCATTTGGATGATGTCTTGAAGGTAAACATGAATGATCACATAATCTTCTTCTTCAAGACATGCTTGCAATAAGCTCAACACTCACATGACCAATCTTTGGATAATTCCTTAATAGCACCTTGGTCAACTCATAAACTCCTTGAAACCAACACATGGACTTCAAGAAAAGCCTATGGACAAAACCTTCAAATATAACTCAAGGCAACCATTAGTCCATAGAGATTGTCATCAATTTCCAAAACCAAACATGGGGCACCGCATGTTCTTTCAATCCCCCCATTTTGGTAATTGATGACAATCACTTTCAAGAGAGTTTATATAAGGAATTATGCATCACCATGCAATGCAATAATAGTGCAATGAATGAGATGCAAAAGCTAAGGAACAAAACCAAAGCAAGAGGAGATAGCTCTCTAAACTTCTCCACAAAAGCTAACTTTCAAGAGAGTTTATATAAGGAATTATGCATCACCATGCAATGCAATAATAGTGCAATGAGTGAGATGCAAAAGCTAAGGAACAAAACCAAAGCAAGAGGATATAGCTCTCTAAACTTCTCCACATAACTCTCTGAAACTTCTCCCACATTGGCATTGATTGCCAAAATGGGCGAAAAGTTTGGAAGGCCAATATAAATTGTGGTCCTCCATAAATTGTGTATTTCTCAGCAAGAGAATGGAATGCAATACACATATCCAACTGACAATACTTGGAGGAAGAAAAACTATATTGAGGCACAAAGATTGCAAAAAAAATTGATATGCCACCAAGACATAACAAAGAGAGAAACAAGCAATCAAAAGATACCAATTGAAGCAAGCAATCAACGGATATCAATTGAACCAACTAGACCAATGATCCTACATGCCACAAGAATAAATATATTATGATAAGCGCCAAAGGAGTGTTCTAAACAAACTAGAGAAACTCCCCATGATTTGTGCACACATAAGAATTTTTGTATTTGAATACAAAGTGCACAAAATAGGATCATAGCTCCCCAAAATCAATAGAAACTCACATCCAAAGTGCAAGTGAGCATATAGGAAACAAAGCCTAGCGCTTGCAACAAGCACATGGTTGAGCAACATGTAAAAGAGGCAACTTAAGAATAGGCTCAACCAAACTGATGTGTGTGAGTCATGGCGAAGCACTTGAGAAGAATAAGATTAGGATGAGCATTAAGCATCAACATAGTCTTGAAAGAATGAGGCACATGGTGCAAGGCCTATCATTCCCACACACAACTGGCAAATGGGTTCACAAGCTTACTAATAAGCAAAAGAGAACCTATGCTTGTGACAACCCGTGGTGAAGATAGATAGACGAGGGAGGCTCATCAAGACGAGGGATACCAATTAGGATGGCAAAAACCTCGTAAAGATAAGAAAGAGGAAAATAATCTTCACCACACAAGAGTGCAACAAGATGCAACGATAGAGGACACGCACTCAAGGCAAAAGCTTTCACGGAGCCACCAAAGAAATAACAAAAGAGAGACAAGGTGGACGTGAAAGAAAGGATATCATCTAGAGATGTAATTTCTCTCAAGTGTATAATGTTCTAGGTAGACGAAATCATGATGATATATATATCTACAAAGAAGGATGTACACCCGAAATAGTTACAACATGAAGGAATGAGATATCCAAAAGGAAGTCATACATATACCAATAAGATATTTGCTTGAAAGCATAGCACTTGGCTAGATATGGTCTTATTGTATATAAATGAAGTCCAAACACACATCCATCAAAGGCATCACAACTAGCAACAAGAGATCATCGTTGGGATGCATTGAGAAAGGAAACAAGTATCACAAGATATGAAATGAATATCATGCCAAGATGCAACCTACACAAGGTTGAATGCAAGAGGAGAAAGCATGAATAGATACTTGTTACCGAGATATCATTGGAAGGATGTAGTAGATACCAATTGAAGGTAGATAGTAGTTCATTGATCATCCTTGCTTGACTCCAATATGCACATGGTGACAACACCTTCCTTGTGAGTGAGCCGAGCATCCAATGCATCTCCAAATGTTCCTAGAAGAACAACACAAACTAAACGGTACCCAAACTCATCGGGACCAAATAGTTAGAAACACCAATACATAGGACAAACTCCACATAAATATGTGCATATAGATATGAAAATGAATTTCATGCACATCTTATCCAAATGGCGACTAGGTGGAGTTTCCCTATATATTGAGTCAACGAAAGAAAGCATGCCAAATAGAATACATGAAGTAAATATGCATGCTCAAACTTTCAAGAACCGATACCAAAAGACAGAGAAATGCCAAGTGAAAAGGATACCAAATGGAGAAATCATCACTTGGAAGATATCATTAAAGATACATCAAGGAATGAGAAGTCCATTGATACACACTAAACTAAAGATGTCAAACTCCCAAAGAGAGGATGGTTCCAAACAAACCAACATCTCAACAAAGTTTCATGATGGCACAAAGTACCAAAAAGAAATGGCTTGCCTTCCACCAAAACACACTTGATAAGGATCACAAGAAGAGTGTTCTAAAGAAAATAGGATAGCTCCCCCACGAGTTGTGCAGTATATAGGATTTGCATTTGAATACAAAATGCACATGGTGGGATCACTACTTTCACTATATCTAGAAAACACTAGACAAGAACAAGAAATAAATAAGATCCACAAGTGGTAGGGAAGACACCGAGTTGACACAAACTTTGGCAAGAGAAAAGGCAAATAAAAACAAAAACCAAAGTAAAGATGATCAACAAATTCTACCACACATAAGTGACTACCAATTGTCAACAGACAAGAAGTATTTGGAAATAATTCCTGGTGGTAGATAACAAGGACATCCAATATCATCTTCACAACAAACACAAGAAAATTGCAACTTGTAGAGCTAACATGCCACCTAGGAACAAGATAATTTACAATATCAATTCTAGGTGACAATATCTCAAATGTACACATTTTCTAGGCTTGTAATATGCACTTAGCATATTACTCCCCATAATGTGATACCAATAAGAACTTAACAAGAGGCAATAAGAGGATCCAACACGAGATAATCAATGGAATTTTTAGAATTTGAATTTCTCATGAGAGATATACCACCTAGCGACTAGATAATCTTGTAATATCAATACTAGATGGTATTCCTCATGCACACACATTTATAGGATTGTGAGGTGCACAAAGCACATCACTCCCCAAAATGGGATGTTCCATTGATCTCTCACACGAGCCAACTAGGATACAAACAGGAAGCAAAAAGGCTCAACGACGGCCTTTACGCATTACATGATGTGCAAACCAACACACACATACTTGATTGCTCAAGATAAGCAAGTTGGAAGCGCAACATATACAAACACATGCAAGGAACAAAACCAAAACATGCAAGGGGCAAGTAACTTTCAAGGTAAACAATTTAAGTACAAGTTACCGCAAGGAGGCACATTGGATATAAGATATAAACTTGATGATTCAATTGACTTGGGTTGAGACAATAAGAGTGATGAAGTCCCCTTAATTCTTCATAAAGTATCCAAGTCTCCAAAGCCCTCCAACAACACCTATTGATCAAGGTTGAGCTAGTTGGTCCCCAACCAAGTTGGGTCCTATGAGGTTAGTCACAATAGGCTTGGCTACCCAAATGGTTCTTTGCTTCAAACCACTTTGAGTACCAACAAACTTGGCAACCACATTGCCAACCTTATCCTTCCCAAGAGAATAGACATCATCAATAATAATTGGGTTGGATAAGTTACCACTAGTGCATGAAGAAGCGAGGTGACCTTTCTCACGGCATAGGTAGCAATGTCTACTCTTCACTTTCTTCTCACTTGATTTCTCAACTTGAGAAGCATTAACTTGAGTCTTCTTGGGAAGAGGCCTTTATTCAACTTGAGGTTGAGCATGTGATTGAACTTGTGCCCTCTTCCCTTGTTGCTTGACACTAATGGCCTTCTTCTTCAACGGGCAAGATCTAACATGATGCCCTTCTACTTTGCACTTGAAGCAAACAATCTTGGCGAATTCTTGACTTGTTCTTGGCCCTTCCTTTTGTTCATCTTGGACTTCTTCTTCTTATTGGAGTTGAATCCAAGTCCACCTTTGTCATTGGGATTTTTGCACACTCAAGATATTGTTGAGTGTGGATTTCCTTCATGACACTTTTCCAAGTCTTTCTTCAAAGAAGTGACTTGGGCCTTGAGCTCTTTGATTTCCTCTACACGGTTAGTCTCAACACAAGTACTAGAGGAAGTATAAGCTTCATCGTTAGAGCAACAAGGCAAGGAAAGCAATTCATCACAAGATGTACCAACATTGTGAGTAGATGAATTACAAGGACTAGCACATGGCAATATACTATTTTGACTAGAAGTAGTGCTAGTACCCACATGAGGCTCACTAGATGTTACCTTAGCAATCATGGCCTCATGAGCTATCTTTAGCACACTATGAGATACTAGAAGATCATCATGAGAGCTTGAGAGCTTTTCATGACTTTCTTCCAATTTCCCATAATTGCTAGATAGCACCTCAAGTTGAGCCCATAGCTCAACATTCTCCTTCAAAATGGATGCTTCACAAGTAATAGAATTAGTAGCACAAGCATCATCATTAACAACAAGAGGAGAAGGCAACTTGGCAAGCTATTTTAAATAAGAAGCTTCAAGTTGGGCATGAGACTCGGTGAGTTTGATGAGCTCACCCTTGATGACCCTTGAGCCATTTTCGAGGTGCTCAAAATCCTCAAGGAGTCTAGCATGAGAAACTTCAAGCTTAGCATTTTAGTTTTGAAATCGTTGGCCACCTCAAGAGCTCTATCATGAGATTCCCTCACTCTAGATAATTCTAGAGCAAAAGTCTCCTCAAGAGATTCGGAGGTGGTTTGTTCATGTTCAAGAGCTTGAGATAGCTCCGCGATCTCATCTGCGTAATCACGCCCATGAGCTTCCATTTTCTCAATGGTGGCCTCATGCTCCTCTAGATGAGATTCCAACTCCTCAATGTATTTCTTACCATCAATCGCAATGGACATTATTTCCATGAAGTTGGAACAAGCAATTTTATATTTATGAAGAGCTTTAAAAATCATTTCCCCCTTAGTTTTTAAGGAGGCAACATTATCATTCTCTTCATCATTATCCTCATCATCATTAGTATCAATATCATCATCAAGAGACATATTGGGGTACAAAGTAGGAGATACCTTTGACGCCTTAGCCATAAGGCAAAAGCAATAGATGATGGTGTAGGATCCCTTGAGGCACCATTAAACACCACATCTTGTTCCATGGAGTGTTGGGTTTCCTCTAGATTGTTAGCACAACAATTCGAGGAAATAGATGCATTTTATCATGGCAACAAGACATAGCAAGCATATCATCATGAGATTTAGTCAAGCAATTTCTACATGATATGCAAGGACTATCAACACAAGCATGTGAAACATTTGGAGTGCTCAAAGTGTTAAAGCCCAAAGAAGGAGCATTGCAATAATATAGTGATGAAGGATCATCCACAATAAGCATACTATCATCATTGCAATGACCAACACTACTCACCATATCATTACCTTGTGGCAAACCACATGTAGGTGAAGTAGAAGAAGTTGAGAAGACTATACGACCGGAGGTGGAGGGAGAACAATCATCCCCACAAATCTTGGACACACCATATTTATCTTTAAGCTTCGTCCACAACTCATGAGCATCTCGGAACGGCATGAGTTGAAATATAACTACATTGCTCAAAGCATCAAAAAGCACATTAGAAGCTTCAGCATTGAGATAAGAGTTTTTCTCATCCTCTAAAGATAATGTTTGGGGATCCTTTGTAGGAGAAAAACCCATATCTACAATTCGCTCTAAATTTGGGTCCATGGCCCTAAAGAGATTAAGCATGCGAATTACCCAAACATCAAAATTTGTGCCATCAAAACTAAGAGTGTCAGAGAAACCTAATCCTCTAGTCGACATGTTTACTCTCTAGGCGGTATAGCCTAATAAAGAGAGACGAGGCTCTGATACCAATTGAAAGATCGAGGATGTCGCCTAGAGGGGGGGTGAATAGGCGTTTTAAAATAATTACGGTTTAAGCTTGAACAAATGCGGAATAAACCTAGCGGTTAATTTGTCAAGCACAAAACCTAAAACAACTAGGCTCACCTATGTGCACCAACAACTTATGCTAAGCAATATAAGCAACTATGTGATAGCAAGATATATGACAAAGAACAATATGGCTATCACAAAGTAAAGTGCATAAGTAAAGGGGCTCGGTAAGAGATAACCGAGGCACGCAGAGACGACGATGTATCCCGAAGTTCACACCCTTGTGGATGCTAATCTCCGTTTGGAGCGGTGTGGAGGCACAATGCTCCCCAAGAAGCCACTAGGGCCACCGTAATCTCCTCACGCCCTCACACAATGCAAGATGCCGTGATTCCACTAAGGGACCCTTGAGGGCGGTCACCGAACCCGTACAAATGGTGACCCTTGGGGGCGGTCACCGAACCCGTACACTTTGGCAACCCTTGGGGCGGTCACGTGCAGATCAAATTGCTCTCAGGCGATCTCCACAACCTAATTGGAGACCCCGACGCTTGCCGGAGCTTTACACCACAATGATTGAGCTCGAACACCACCAACCGACTAGGGCGCCCAAGCACCCAAGAGGAACAAGCTCAAGGGCACCAAGCACCCAAGAGTAATAAGCTTCACAACTTGTAACTTCCACGTATCACCGTGGAGAACTCAAACCGATGCACAAATGCAATGGCAAGGGCACACAGAGTGCCCAAGTCCTTCTCTCTCAAATCCCACCAAAGCAACTAATGCTAGGGAGGAAAATGAGAGGAAGAACAAGAAGGATAACACCAAGAAACCCAAGAACTAGATCCAAGGGGTTCCCCTCACATAGAGGAGAAAGTGATTGGTGGAAATGTGGATCTAGATCTCCTCTCTCTTTTCCCTCAAAAACTAGCAAGAATCCATGGAGGGATTGAGAGTAGCAAGCTCAAGGAAGGTCAACAATGGGGCAAAACGAGCTCAAGAGATGGGGAACCATTGGGGAAGAAGACCCCCTTAAATAGGTCCCCACGAATCTGCCCGTTATGTGCAGAAAGCTGTAGGACCGGTACAACTGGTGCACGAACCGGTACAACCGGCCAAAGCAGAGGAAAAACCAACCTGGGAAAAGCTCTAAGCGGTACAACAGCCTGGGGAACCGGTAGTACCGGTTAAACCGGTTAAACCGGTCAACAACCGCCCAAGAACCGCTCCAAAACAGAAACCAGTCCGGTGGTAGAGCGGTACATGGCCGGTACAACCTCCGGATCAATTCTGGAGTGGTACAACCGCTTCAAACACCGGTTGTACCGGTCAACCGGTACAACCTCTCTACGGGGCGGTACAACCTCTCTATGTAAAACAGCAATATCAAAACAACCACAACTTTCGTGACACGAGCTCCGAATTCGATGAAACCAAGTTTGTTGGAAAGCTAGCAACAAGGGCTAACACAATCTTGATAGAAATAACAATAAGAAGCAAATGAGAAAAGGCCCATAATAAAATGGTGAGAACCCTTCCTTGGATAAGACCGTAAAACCTCCAACACCGAAAACATCATAGAAGACGATGCGAACTCCGTTTCGATGAACTCGAGCTTGTCATAAAAATGACCATAAGCTCCAAATCTCACAAGGAGAAGAACCAAACAAGAACCAAAAAGATGATGAAAGGATGCAATGGTTTGAGCTCTCTACTAACGATAATGATCAAGCTACCAACTAGAGAGCCCCCTTGATAGTACGGCAAGCGATCCTATAACCCGGTCTCCCAAATACCACCACGAGACCGGTAAAATAGAAAAACCTATCAAGGGCAAACCTTTGCCTTGCACATGGTCCAATTGAGCTAGATGAAGACGATCTTGACTCCTCAAGTTGGACCACCTTTCTTGATTGCGTTGGATCGATGAAGACTAGATGATTGCTCCCCATAGTCCACTATGGGTGAGCGACTCTTCAAAGACATCTTCACAAGTCCATTGACACCACAATGGATGGCAAGATTCAAACTTGATTGCTCCCCATACTCCATTATGGCTGAGCCACTCTTCGTGTTGCTCCACTTGAACTTGCACACGCAAACTTGATGACGATCACCACTTGATGTCATCCTCCATGGGTTGTATGGGATCTTCCTCTTGACGCAAGACCATGGAAACATACCTAACCCCACAAAGAACTCTCACGTAGACCATGGGTTAGTACACAAAGCGTAATGGACAATGCTTACCATACCATGGGAACACTTGGTCCCTCTCGGTACAACTTGTGCGCTTTGTGTGTTGATCAACTTGAATCACTCTCTGTACTTAGGCTAGATCAACCTTGAATCTTTCCAACTCTCTTCATTTGGATGATGTCTTGAAGGTAAACATGAATGATCACATAATCTTCTTCTTCAAGACATGCTTGCAATAAGCTCAACACTCACATGACCAATCTTTGGATAATTCCTTAATAGCACCTTGGTCAACTCATAAACTCCTTGAAACCAACACATGGACTTCAAGAAAAGCCTATGGACAAAACCTTCAAATATAACTCAAGGAAACCATTAGTCCATAGAGATTGTCATCAATTTCCAAAACCAAACATGGGGGCACCGCATGTTCTTTCACCTACGTACCCCCAAACGATCATATACGGAGCCAAAAACCTAATTCCACCGCCGCAACTTTCTGTACCCACGAGATCCCATCTTGGGGCCTGTTCGAGCTCCACGGAGAGGGCATCCACCATGGAGGGCTTCTACATCATCACCATAGCCCTCCGATGAAGTGTGAGTAGTTTACCTCAAACCCTACGGGTCCATAGTTAGTAGCTAGATGGCTTCTTCTCTCTTTTGGATCTCAATACAATGTTCTCCCCTCTCTCGTGGAGATCTATTCGATGTAATCTTCTTTTTTGCGGTGTGTTTGTTGAGACCGATGAATTGTGGGTTTATGATCAAGATTATCTATGAACAATATTTAAATCTTCTCTGAATTCTTTTATGTATGATTGGTTATCTTTGCAAGTCTCTTCGAATTATCAGTTTGGTTTGGCCTACTATATTGGTTTTTCTTGCAATGGGAGAAGTGCTTAGCTTTGGGTTCAATCTTGCGGTGTCCTTTCCCAAAGGATGAGGGGCAGCAAGGCACGCATTGTATTGTTGCCATCGAGGATAACAAGATGGGTTTTGTATCATATTGCATGAATTTATCCCTCTACATCATGTCATCTTGCTTAAGGCGTTACTCTGTTTTCTTGAACTTAATACTCTAGATGCATGCTTTGGATAGCGGTCGATGAGTGTGTAATAGTAGTAGATGCAGGCAGTGAGTCGGTCTACTTGTCTCGGACGTGATGCCTATATACATGATCATACCTAGATATTCTCATAACTATGCTCAATTCATCAATTGCTCAACAAGTAATTGCTCACCCAATCGTAGAATATTGATGCTCTTGAGAGAAGCCACTAGTGAAATCTATGGCCCCCGGGTCTATCTCCATCATATTAATCTTCCATCACTTTATTATTGCTTTGCTTTTTTACTTTGCCTTTTATTTTACTTTGCATCTTTATACCAAAAATACCAAAAATATTATCTATCGTATCTATCAGATCTCACTCTAAGTAAGTGACCGTGAAGGGATTGCCAACCCCTATTCGTGTTGGTTGCGAGGAGTTATTTGCTTTGTGTAGGTACGAGGGACTCGCAGCGTAGCCTCCTCTTTGGATTGATACCTTGGTTCTCAAAAGCTGAGGG
This sequence comes from Aegilops bicornis, assembly GCA_021605145.1. NCBI lineage: Eukaryota > Viridiplantae > Streptophyta > Magnoliopsida > Poales > Poaceae > Aegilops > Aegilops bicornis. The sequence goes on from CM038673.1 coordinate 312,467,719, forward strand.
AAATACTTACGCTACTTTGTTGCATCATCCTTTCCTCTTCAGGAAATCCAACGCAAGGCTCAAGAGGTAGCAAGAAGAATTTCTGGCGCCGTTGCTGGGGAGTCTACGCAAAAGTCAACATACCAAGTACCCATCACAATCCCTTATCTCTCGCATTAGATTATTTGCCATTTGCCTCTCGTTTTCCTCTCCCCCACTCCACCCTTGCCTTTTATTCGCCCTCTCTGTTCCGTTTGCCTTTTTCTCGCTTGCTTTTTGTTTGCTCGTGTGTTGGATTGCTTGTTTGTCTCGATGGCTCAAGATAATACCAAATTATGTGACTTTACCAATACCAACAATAATGATTTCCTTAGCACTCCGATTGCTCCTCTTACCAACACTGAATCTTGTGAAATCAATACTGCTTTGTTGAATCTTGTTATGAAAGATCTATTCGCCGGCCTTCCTAGTGAACATGCCGCTACTCATCTAAATAGCTTCATGGATTTGTGTGATATGCAAAAGAACAAATATGGTGATAATGATACTTAAATTTAAGCTATTTCCTTTTTCGCTTAGAGATCGTGCTAAAGCTTGGTTTTCGTCTTTGCCTAAAAATAGTATTGATTCTTGGAACAAGTGCAAAGATGCTTTTATCTCTAAGTATTTTCCTCCTGCTAAGATCATCTCTCTTAGAAACGATATTATGAATTTTAAACAACTTGATCATGAACATGTTGCACAAGCTTGGGAGAGAATGAAATTAATGATACATAATTGCCCTACTCATGGTTTGAACTTGTGGATGATTATACAAAAAATTTATGCCGGATTGAATTTGCTTCTAGAAATATTTTGGATTCGGCCGCGGGAGGCACTTTTATGGAAATCACTTTAGGAGATGCTACTAAACTCCTAGATAATATTATGGTTAATTATTCTCAATGGCACACTGAAAGATCTACTAATAAAAAAGTGCATGCGGTAGAAGAAATTAATGTTTTGAGTGGAAAGATGGATGAACTTATGAAATTATTTGCTACTAAGAGTGTTTCTTCTTATCCTAATGATATGCATTTGTCTACTTTGATTGAGAATAATAATGAATCTATGGATGTGAACTTTGTTGGTACGAATAATTTTGGTAACAATGCGTATAGAGGGAACTTTAATCCTAGGCCTTATCCTAGTAATCCTTCTAATAATTATGGAAATTCCTACAACAACTCTTATGGAAATTTTAATAAGATGCCCTCTGAATTTGAGACTAGTGTTAAAGAGTTTATGAATTCACAAAAGAATTTTAATGCTTTGCTTGAAGAGAAATTACTTAAAGTTGATGAATTGGCTAGGAATGTTGATTGAATTTATCTTGATGTTGATTCTTTAAAGCTTAGATCTATTCCTCCTAAGCATGATATCAATGAGTCTCTCAAAGCCATGAGAATTTCCATTGATGAGTGCAAGGAAAGAACCGCTAGGATGCGTGCTATGAAAGGTGCCTTTATTAAAGCGTGTTCTTCCAATGCCTATGAAAATAAAGATGAAGATCTAAAATTTATTGATGTGTCCCCTATTAAATCTTTTTTTTGTAATATGAATCTTGATAATGATGGGACTGAATATGATCCACCTATACCTAGAAGGCGTTCCAAGAATTCTGAGTTTTTAGATCTTGATGATGGAATTGATAAAAGTGGGATTGAAGGAAGCAAAACCCTAGATGTTGCTAAGCCCACTATTTTGGACTTCAAGGAATTTAACTATGAAAATTGCTCTTTAATTGATTGTATTTCCTTGTTGCAATCCGTGCTAAATTCTCCTCATGCTTATAGTCAAAATAAAGCCTTTACGAAACATATCGTTGATGCCTTGATGCAATCTTATCAAGAAAAACTTGAGTTGGAAGTTTCTATCCCTAGAAACTTTATGATGAGTGGGAACCAACTATTAAAATTAAGATTAAGGATCATGAATTTTATGTTGTATGTGATTTGGGTGCTAGTGTTTCCACTATTCCTAAAACTTTGTGTGATTTGCTATATTTGCGTGATTTTGATGATTGCTCTCTAAATTTGCACCTTGCGGATTCCACTATTAAGAAACCTATGGGAAGAATTAATGATGTCTTATTGTTGCAAATAGGAATTATGTGCCCGTAGATTTTATCGTTCTTGATATAGATTGCAATCCTTCTTGTCCTATTATTCTTGGTAGACCTTTCCTTAGAACGATTGGTGCAATTATTGATATGTAGGAAGGGAATATCAGATTCCAATTTCCATTAAAGAAAGGCATGGAACACTTACCTAGAAAGAAAATAAAATTACCATATGAATCTATCATGAGAGCCACTTATGGATTTCCTACCAAAGATGGCAATACCTAGATCTATCCTTGCTTTTATGCCTAGCTAGGGGTGTTAAACGATAGCGCTTGTTGGGAGGCAACCCAATTTTATTTTTAGTTTTTTTGCTTTTGCTTCTGTTTAGGAATAAATCTTTGATCTAGCTTCTGGTTAGATGTGTTTTTATGTTTTAATTAGTGTTTGTGCCAAGTTAAACCTATAGGATCTTCTTGGATGATAGTTATTTGATCTTGCTGTAATTTCCAGAAACTTTCTATTCACGAAAACAATTGTTAAAACTCACCAGAACGTGATAAAATAGTGATTACAATTGATGCTGATAAATAAACAAATTGCCTAGGCCTTCCTATTTTTGCTGAATTTTTGGAGTTACAGAAGTTTGCGTTAGTTACAGATTACTACAGACTGTTCTATTTTTGACAGATTCTGTTTTTCGTGTGTTGTTTGCTTATTTTGATGAATCTATGGCTAGTAAAATAGTTTATAAACCATAGATAAGTTGGAATACAGTAGTTTTAACACCAATATAAATAAATAATGAGTTCATTACAGTACCTTGAAGTGGTTTTTTGTTTTCTTTCGCTAACGGAGCTCACGAGATTTCTGTTGAGTTTTGTGTTGTGAAGTTTTCATGTTTTGGGTGAAATCTTTTGATGGATTATGGAACAAGGAGTGGCAAGATCCTAAGCTTGGGGATGCCCATGGCATCCCCAAGAAAATCTAAGGACACCAAAAAGTCAAAGCTTGGGGATGCCCCGGAAGGCATCCCCTCTTTCGTCTACTTCCATCGGTAACTTTACTTGGAGCTATATTTTTATTCACCACATGATATGTGTTTTGCTTGGAGCGTCTTGTATGATTTGAGTCTTTGATTTTTAGTTTACCGCAATAATCCTTGATGTACACACCTTTTGAGAGAGCCATACATGAATTGGAATTTGATAGAATACTCTATATGCTTCACTTATATCTTTTGAGCTATATAGTTTTGCTCTAGTGCTTCACTTATACCATTTAGAGCATGGTGGTGGATTTGTTTTATAGAAACTATTGATCTCTCATACTTCACTTAGATTATTTTGAGAGTCTTAAATTGCATGGTAATTTGCTTAATAATAATAATATACTTGGTATTCAAGATTTGTAAAACTTTCTTTTGAGTGTGTTGAATACTAAGAGAAGTTTGATGCTTGATAATTGTTTTGAGATATGGAGGTGATAATATCAAAGTCGTGCTAGTTGGGTAGTTGTGAATTTGAGAAATGCTTGTGTTGAAGTTTGCAAGTCCCGTAGCATGCACGTATGGTAAACTTTATGTAACAAATTTGAAACATGAGGTTTTCTTTGATTGTCCTCCTTATGAGTGGCGGTCGGGGACGACGATGGTCTTTTCCTACCAATCTATCCCCCTAGGAGCATGCGCCGTAGTGCTTTGGTTTTTGATGGCTTGTAGATTTTTGCAATAAGTATGTGAGTTCTTTATGACTAATGTTGAGTCCATGGATTATACACACTCTCACCCTTCCATCATTGCTAGCCTCTTGATGCGTGCATTGCCCTTTCTCACATTGAGGGTTGGTGCAAACTTAGCGGTGCATCCAAACCCGTGATATGATACGCCTTTTCACACATAAACCTCCTTATATCTTCCTCAAAACAGCCACCATACCTACCTATTATGGCATTTCCGTAGCCATTCCGAGATATATTGCCATGCAACTTTCCACCATTCCGTTTATCATGACACATTCATCATTGTCATATTGCTTAGCATGATCATGTAGTTGACATAGTATTTGTGGCAAAGCCACCGTTCATAATTCTTTCATACATGTCACTCTTGATTCATTGCATATCCGATACCTTGCCGGAGGCATTCATATAGAGTCATACTTTGTTCTAGTATCGAGTTGTAATCATTGAGTTGTAAATAAATAGAAGTGTGATGATCATCATTTTCTAGAGCATTGTCCCATGTGAGGTTATCAAAATAAAAGAGGCCAAAGAAGCCAAAATAAAAAAAAGAGGCCAAAGAAGCCCACCAAAAAAATGAAAAATGAGAGAAAAAGAGAGAAGGGACAATGCTACTATCCTTTGCCACACTTGTGCTTCAAAGTAGCACCATAATCTTCATGATAGAGAGTCTCTTGTTCTGTCACTTTCATATACTAGTGGGAATTTTTCATTATAGAACTTGGATTGTATATTCCAACAATGGGCCTCCACAAGGGCCCTAGGTCTTCGTGAGCAAGCAAGTTGGATGCACACCCACTTAGTTTCTTTTGTTGAGCTGTCATACATTTTTAGCTCTAGTGCATCCGTTGCATGGCAATCCCTACTCCTTGCATTAACATCAATCGATGGGAATCTCCATAGCCTATTGATTAGCCTTGTTGATGTGAGATCTTCTCCTTTTCTGTCTTCTCCACATAACCCCCATCATCATATTCTATTCCACCCATAGTGTTATGTCCATGGCTCACGCTCATATATTGCGTGAAGGTTTATAAGTTTGAGATTACTAAAGTATGAAACAATTGCTTGGCTTGTCATCGTGGTTGTGCATGATGAGAGCATTCTTGTGTGACGAAAATGGAGCATGACTAAACTATATGATTTTGTAGGGATGAACTTTCTTTGGCCATGTTATTTTGAGAGGACATAATTGCTTAGTTAGTATGCTTGAAGTATTATTATTTTTATGTCAATATGAACTTTTATCTTGAATCTTTCAGATCTGAATATTCATACCACAATTAAGAAGAATTACATTGAAATTATGCCAAGTAGCACTCCGCATCAAAAATTCTTTTTTATCATTTACCTACTCGAGGCCGAGCAGGAATTAAGCTTGGGGATGCCTGATACGTCTCCAACGTATCTATAATTTTTGATTGCTCCATGCTATATTGTCTACTGTTTTTGACCATATTGGGCTTTATTTTGCACTTTTATATTATTTTGGGACTAACCTATTAACCGGAGGCCCAGCCAGAATTGCTATTTTTTTGCCTATTTCAGAGTTTCGAAGAAACGGAATATCAAACAGAGTCCAAACGGAATGAAACCTTCGGGAACGTGATTTTCTCACTGAATATGACCTAAGAGACTTGGACCCTACGCCAAGGAAGCTTCGAGGTGGGCACGAGGTAGGGGGGCGCGCCCCCACCCTCGTGGGGCCCACAAAGCTCCACCGACGTACTTCTTCCTCCTATATATACCTACATACCCCCAAACGATCATATACAGAGCCAAAAACCTAATTCTACCGCCGCAACCTTCTGTACCCACAAGATCCCATCTTGGGGCCTGTTCCGGAGCTCCGCCGGAGAGGGCATCCACCATGGAGGGCTTCTACATCATCACCATAGCCCCTCCGATGAAGTGTGAGTTGTTTACCTCAGACCTTCGGGTCCATAGTTAGTAGCTAGATGGCTTCTTCTCTCTTTTTGGATATCAATACAATGTTCTCCCCCTCTCTCGTGGAGATCTATTCGATGTAATCTTCTTTTTGCGGTGTGTTTGTTGAGACCGATGAATTGTGGGTTTATGATCAAGATTATCTATGAACAATATTTGAATCTTCTCTGAATTCTTTTATGTATGATTGGTTATCTTTGCAAGTCTCTTGAATTATCAGTTTGGTTTGGCCTACTATATTGGTTTTTCTTGCAATGGGAGAAGTGCTTAGCTTTGGGTTCAATCTTGCGGTGTCCTTTCCCGGTGTGATGGGGCAGCAAGGCACGTATTGTATTGTTGCCATCAAGGATAACAAGATGGGGTTTTTATCATATTGCATGAATTTATCCATCTACATCATGTCATCTTGCTTACATGCGTTACTCTGTTTTCTTGAACTTAATACTCTAGATGCATCTTTGGATAGCGGTCGATGAGTGGAGTAATAGTAGTTGATGCAAAGTGAGTCGGTCTACTTGTCTCGGACGTGATGCCTATATACATGATCATACCTAGATATTCTCATAACTATGCTCAATTCTGTCAATTGCTCAACAGTAATTCGTTCACCCACCGTAGAATATTTATGCTCTTGAGAGAAGCCACTAGTGAAATCTATGCCCCCCGGGTCTATCCCCATCATATTAATCTTCCATCACTTTATTATTGCTTTGCTTTTTTACTTTGCCTTTTATTTTACTTTGCATCTATATACCAAAAATACCAAAAATATTATCTATCATATCTATCAGATCTCAATCTCGTAAGTGACCGTGAAGGGATTGGCAACCCCTATTCGCGTTGGTTGCGAGGAGTTATTTGCTTTGTGTAGGTACGAGGGACTCGCGCATAACCTCCTACTGGATTGATACCTTGGTTCTCAAAAACTGAGGGAAATACTTACGCTACTTTGCTGCATCATCCTTTCCTCTTCGGGGAAATCCAACGTAGTGCTCAAGAGGTAGCAGTGCTCATGATCGAAGACTTTGTCTTTGTTGAACAACACTGAGGAATAGAAATTAGCCTGGCTGGCCATCCAGAAACGCCTCTTCCTTATGCGAGCAGAGTCATAGGGGTTGTAGTCTGTGAAGAATATGTGCTCGCCGAAGAAATCATCAGCCTTGAATTTTTGCTTCCCGGAGAATGGATCCTTTGGCTTGGGCAGAGGAGTGTCAGTGAGTTGCATCACAACCTTAGGAATCGTAATCTTAGGTTCTTCAGGCTGAGGAATTTCTTGTTCCTCTTCAGTGGTAGTCTGCGTCTTCAGATGTTCAAGAAGAAGCAGCTTTCTTCAAAGACTGTGGCTGGAATTTCTTCACGTCTGCATCGAAGTGGGGTGAGTTTCTTCAGAGCCCAATTGAACAGTTTGTGCAGGGGACTGAGGTGTTTGCTGCAATGGTGTGAAGAGTGGAGAGTTGGGGTGCTGACTTTCCCAAAAGTCATCATTCATCACTGGTGTGGTGCAGCCAATGTCCACATCTTCATCTTCCATTTCTTCAACGCCAGCCTCTTCTCACCGTGAACCGAGGCATAGGCGAGAAACAACTGGTGTTGAAGGGATTTCATCTGCTTCAATTTCTTCATCCATCTGCTCTGATGAAGCAACAGAAGGATTTTCTTCATCAGATCCGCTAGGGATCACATATTCTTCATCAAAAGGAACAAGGTCCTTTGGTGGCATGGTTGAGATCGGAACAACATCAATGGGATTTGCAAACGAACTGGTCATAGACTTCATTTTCTTCGGAGCTGACGAATCTGAAGGAGCTGATGCTTTCCTTTTCTTCACTGTGCACGCTCAGTAGCCTTGGTCTTCTTCACATCTGATGCAGATGGAAGGATTGGAGTTGGAGTAGGTGCAGGAGGAGCAGAGGAATGTGGTTGATTTTCTTCAGGCACAACTGGTGCAGTTGCCCTGACCTCTTCATTTTCTTCAGGCGCACCACTGGTGGATGCCCTGGAAATTTCACCAGCGGCTGGAATGCAATCATCAGCCATGGAACTCACATTTTCTTCAGTAGACTGAAAGTCATCAGCAGTGCTGGCATGTTCTTCAGTTGGCTGAGCAGATGCTTCAGCCTGAGGAATTTCTTGTTGCAATGGGGCTGCAACATTGGAGGTGAACTTCTCAGTCAGTTTAACAAACCTGACCTTGGCTCCTTGCCAATCAACATAGTAAGCATTGAAATCATCGCTGAGGACTTTGATTTCAGACTGGATCTTTACAAGTTCATCAGTTGTCATAGTGACAACGTTGTTCTTCAGAAATTTCTACTTCTTATACTGCGCTTTCTTGATCTGTCTGGCCTTCTCAAATTTCCATTTCTCTTCTTGGATGAAATGAGTCAGCATGTGACTTTGGCCAGGAGTCAACTTGAAATCAGGCATAGGAGTGTTTGGGTCCTTGTGCCAGAGATCAATGTAGTCAAGGATCAACCTTGGATCCAAAAGCAGTGGCACATTTGTGCCTTTGGCTCTAGTGGCCCTGACTTGCCTATCTCTGATGATTTCAGCAAGTTCATCATCATCAGCTTCGTCTTCTTCAGACGGCACTTGGAAGGCAACCTGCTTCTTGTGAGGACTTGGACGAGAACCTTGTCCAGCAGTGGCCTTGGTCTTCAGCAGAGAGGGTCCCGTTGAAGAATTGGGTGCAGCTGAGGAACTAGCTGAAGCTCTGGAGGCAATAGAGATGCCTGTAGTCCTTTGGCACGTGGCAAGATGCACACGTGCAGAGGACTTTGTCGGAGCAGCTGAGGACTTTGGAGCGGCTGAGGATTTTGGAGGAGCAGGAGCAGCGTGAGGAATTGGCCGTGAGGGCATAGCTGAGGAACTTGGCCTTGAGGGCATTGAAGGTGAAGCACTTGGCTTACGCGCAGGCTTCTTTGCCATAGATTTCTTCGGCTTGATAGTGGCCTCAGCAGCAGCAGCAGAGTCTTCATTGAATTTTCTCACTACTTCTTTTGCTTGTTTGGCCAACTTGTCCTGGCGCTTGGCCCATTCCTCAGGAAAGTCCTCACCGTGCTTGATGCTGGTGGGATCCGCTTCTTGGCCAGGTGCCAATGGAGGTCTTGAGCATGGAGGGGTAACATCGAATTTCTTCATGTATTTGGGAGTAACATATCTGTACTCCCTCCACTCTCTAGCCCATCTCCTCTCTATCTTCTGAATACGCACCTTGCGCTGATTTTTATCTTCCTCAGGAGGTATGCAGTATCCAGCATAGATGTCATCAGGGATTTCAAACGCTGTGTTGACCTCAGGTTTCTTTCCTCCTTTCTGTGGCTTCTTACCGTCAGCCATTTTCTTTATTTGAGGAATCTGAACAATTGAATTCTCTGAAGAAGTATGCAACTTTTCTTCGAGGAACGCTGCAAATGAGTTAAGGTGATGAGAACCTAGTGATTCAGCAGCGGACATGAGTACCTGTGAACAAAGTATAGTTGCAAGGAATTTGGAGAGGTCATATGCGTTCTCAGAAGGATTTATAAAAAGAACAAGTTTGAGGAATTTTGACTAGACGAGTCTTGAAGAATTTCACTAAGCGTCCTTTGTCTTAGGTTCCAGAGTTGTATAGATCGAAGATCCACACAACTGAGGAATCTTGAAGAAAAATGATGCTTAGAGGAATGAATCAAGAACAGATGACTTGTGAGGTGTTTAGTGTGTGAAGATTTTAAGAAAAACACCTTTGATGATTTTGTAGAAATCATTTGAATCAAAGAGGGAAATAAAAGTAACTTTTAATTACCCTGGACGAAGAACACGACGAACTATGAGGTGGAGAAGTGAAATTCGTCTTGCAGATCTTCCATGCCCTAACTCGGCGGAGGAAGACGGCGTGACATGGCGGAGTGAAGATTTCCACAATCATGAAAGTACGACAAATGACGAGGTCGAGGCAGTGAAGCTCTTCCTCACCGGCAATAATGAAGTAGCGGCGGCACTAGGGTTTGAGAAGCTTGAGCGGGAGAGAGGTCGAGCGGAGTAAAGGAAGTGAGGAAGGGGTGGGGGGTATTTATAGCCACGGTGAAAAAACTGTTCGCCCGAAGATTTTGGACGAACGTGCCCCTGACCCTTCTCATTCACTTGACATGTGTCACCCACGTACTGAGAAGTGGAGATCGTGTGCGATCGTGGGTGAATAGATAAGTATTTCATGGGATGCGGAACGGTTTGAGCGGCAAAGCCGAAAATTTGGATAAGATAAGTTGAAAGTTCTGTTCGCAAATTCTTCAGCTGACAAGGACACAGTGAAGATTTTGAATGAGTTACAAATAGAACGCACATGAAGAATTTGTGAATAGATTGGGTTGAGTTTAGCATAGAGGGGGAAGGGTCCGATCACATTCACTAAGCAGAAATATCAACTTGAAGAAATAGCAATAAGTGAATGCTGTAGAGGACATAAACTCATATATACATATATATATATATATATATATATATATATATATATATATATATATATATATATATATATATAGCCAATGAAGAAAAACGATGGAAACAGTGAAGACAATGCAAAGTTGAAGAAAATGAACAACTGAGGAATTTCAAAACTGAGGAAAAACTCAAATTGAAGATTTTCAACTTTGGTGGTGGCGTGACCCACCGTATAAGAATGATGATTTCAGACACATGCATAATTGTTGTAGGGTTACGAGAATCAAATTCTTCATTAATTTCTTCACACTTAGAGTGTTGTTCTTCATTGATTGAAGAAAAACGTTTCTTCATGTGTTGCACATCTAAGTCATCAATTTTGCATAAGTGTTAGGATGAGTGCCCTTTTCAAAGAAAATTCGAAGATTCTAAGATATTTAGCTCACACCGCAACTTGCTAAATCTCTTCTCATCCAAGGGCTTTGTGAAGATATCGGCTAGCTGTTCTTCAATCTTCACATGCTCAATAGAAATGTCGCCCTTCAACACATGATCGCGAAGAAAATGATGACAAATATGAATGTGCTTTGTCTTCGAGTGCTGAACTGGGTTGTGAGCAATCTTGATGGCACTCTCATTGTCACATAAGAGAGGCACATTCTTCATGTTGATGCCGTAGTCCTTGAGAGTTTGCTTCATCCACAGCAATTGAGCACAGCAAGAACCAGCAGCAATGTACTCAGCTTCAGTAGTAGACAGTGATACACAGTTCTGTTTCTTCGAGGACCAACAGACCAAAGATCGTCCATGGAAATGACATGTACCAGATGTTGACTTGCGGTCCACATGATCACCAGCATAGTCAGAGTCAGAATATCCAATGAGATCAAAAGTCAAGACCTTGGGGTACCATAATCCAAGTGTTGGTGTGTGAGCTAGATATCGAAGAATATGTTTCACAGCCTTATGGTGTGATTCCTTTGGTGTAGCTTGAAATCGGGCACACATGAAAACACTAAGAATTATATTTGGCCTAGATTCACATAGGTACAATAAAGAACCAATCATGGAGCGGTGTACCTTATGATCAAAGTCAATACCATTTTCATCAATGCACAGATGGCCATTTGTGGGCATAGGAATTTTGACGCCTTTGCAATCTTGCATGCCGAATTTCCTCAGTACATCCTTGAGGTATTTCTCCTGAGATATGAATATGCCATTGCGTTGTTGACGAATTTGAAGACCTAAGAAGAATTTCAACTCTCCCATCATAGACATTTGATATTCACGCCCGAGGGGCCTGCTTGAGGCCATAGAGGGCCTTGTTGAGTCTGAAGACTTTGTCAGGATTCTTTGGATCTTCAAAACCTGGGGGTTGAGCTACATATACTTCTTCCTCAAGCTTACCATTGAGGAATGCACTTTTCACATCCATTTGATATAAAGTGACATCATGATGGTTAGCATAAGCAAGTAATATGCGAATAGCCTCAAGTCTAGCAACAGGTGCAAAAGTTTCATCGAAATCAATTCCTTCAACCCGTGTGTAGCCTTGAGCTACAAGTCGTGCCTTATTCCTCACCACAAGGCCATTTTCATCTTGCTTGTTGCGGTAGATCCACTTTGTGCCAATGATATTGTGCTTGCGAGGATCTAGATGTTTGACCAGTTCCCAGACATTGTTGAGCTTGAATTGATGTAATTCCTCTTGCATGGCCTGAATCCACTCAGGCTCGTAAATGCTTCATCTACCTTAGTGGGCTCTGTGATGGAGACAAAAGCACAGTGCCCACAAAAGTTAGATAAATGTGAAGCTTTTGAGCGTGTGAGAAGACCTGGTGCTTCAATGTCATCGATGATCTTTTCAACTTGCACTTCTTTTGCAACGCGAGGATGAGCTGGTTGTCGTCGAGGAATTTGATCAGCATTTTCTTTAGCAGCATTTTCTTCAGCATTTTCTTCAGGTGCATTAGCTCGACGTTCCTCATGTTCTGGAATGAATTCTTCAGTAGATTCTTCGGTAGGGATGACATCCTCAGTAGCCTTGAAATTGATAGATTTCTCAGGTGCTGGTTCATCTATCACAGAAGGTAGGTGCTCTCTTTGCGAGCCATTAGTTACATCAAACCGCACATCTATAGTTTCAACAATCTTGTGAAGAACATTGTTGAAGACTCTGTAGGTGTGCGAGTCCTTTCCGTAGCCAAGCATAAAACCTTCATGTGCTTTCGGTGCAAATTTAGCATTGTGATGAGGATCTCTAATCCAACATTTAGCGCCGAACACTTTGAAATAACTCACATTGGGTTTCTTGTCAGTGAGGAGTTCATAAGTAGTCTTCTTGAAGAATTTGTGAAGATATACCCTGTTGATGATGTGGCACGCAGTATAAATTGCCTCAATCCAGAAGTGACGAGGCGTCTTGTACTCATAAAGCATAGTGCGAGCCATCTCAACAAGAGTTCTGTTCTTGCGCTCCACGACGCCATTCTATTGAGGAGTATAAGGAGCAGATAACTCATGAGTAATACCAAGCTCATCAAGATAGTCATCAAGACCAGAATTCTTGGACTCATTTCCATTGTCACTTCTGATGTGCTTGATCTTCACACCAAAGTTGGTTGAAGCCCTCGAGGAAAATCGTTTGAAGACTTCCTGAACCTCATGTTTGTAAGTAACAATGTGTAGTCATGTGTAATGAGAGTAATCATCAACAATAACAAAGCCATAGAGAGATGCATCATTTGTGACTGCAGAATAATGGTTAGGACCGAAGAGATCCATATGAAGCAATTCAGATGGTCGAGTAGTGGTCATGATAGTCTTCGCTGGATGCTTAGCCTTGGTCATCTTTCCGACTTCACAGTTCGCATAAGTGATACTTGAGGAATTTGACATTCTCAATGCCAATGACGTGCTTCTTCTTCACAAGTGTGTGCAAATTCCTCATGCCTGCATGACCAAGTCGTCGATGCCATAGCTAGCCTTCTAAAGCTTTTGCAAGTAGGCACACGGCTGGTTGTGGTCCTGTAGAGAAATCAACAATATACAAGTCTCCTCCCCTAAAGCCTTCGAAGACTTTGGAATTGTCAGCTTCCATAACCACAACACAACGATACTTGCCAAAGACAACAACCATATCAAGATCACAAAGCATTGAGACAGACATGAGGTTGTATCCTAAGGACTCGACAAGCATGACTTTGTCCATGTGTCGATCCTTTGTGATCGCAACCTTACCTAGGCCCAATACCTGACTTTTGCCTTTGTCTGCGAAGATGATATGGTTCAGATGCGATGGAGATAAGAGAGCATCCATCAATAGTTTCTTGTCACCAGTCATGTGATTTGTACATCCACTATCGAGGACCCACTCAGTGGCTTTGGGTTGATCATCCTGCAGACGAATTAGTGCAGCTTACGAACTTCATATACTTCATCAGTGAAGAATATGACATCACAATTCATCAGAACAATTTCATCAAGCAATGCAACAGTTAAAACAGTATGAGGACGTGAGAAATGAAAGTTCATTTCTTCATGGTTAGCCTGCGTCCTTTCAGGCACTTTTCAGGTCTCCAGCAAATTCTTCAGACGTTTGAGCACGTCTGGAGACCTGACCCTGCATCCGGGATTAGTTGTTTTTCTTCACCACCCACATCTGAAGGGGTGGCAAAGATTTCATCACTCTGCGAGCTCCATATGAGAAAGGTGGCATAGAAGCCAATCCACTTCGTTTCACATAAGAGAAGTTAGGGTAAGCATATGAATAAGCAGAGAAATTCTTCGAGGACTTATGAACATAATGATTAGAAGAATAATGCTCATATTCATAGCCCTTAGCTCTTCCCCGCGAGACAGATTTGTTAGCACGATGATAATCATATGAGGACTTTGATCCTTTTGAGGAATATGATCCACGTGAGGAATTCGGTCCGTATGAGGACTTGGATCCATATGAAGAATTTGGTCCATATGAAGACTTTGATCTGGGGTTCCTATTCTTCACAGGTGGTGTCATGAGGACATTCACCTGAAGACTTTCAAGACACCTTTTGGGAACCCAGATTTTCTTCATAGGGGAACCGTTCCTGCAGTTAGTGCCAACATATCTAGCAAATACTTCACCATTCTGATTTTTGAACAGTTTATAGTTGGAGTCAAATGACTCATTAGAAGAATGAAAAGATTCACATGTAAAGCCAGATAAATTGGATGGATCAACTGGAGGTCCCTTTGCAGCAACCCATGAGGTTTTGGGGTACTGCTCAGGCTTCCAATAAGTACCATCAGCATTGAGTTTCCTCTCAAAGGCAATACCCTCTTTCCTAGGGTTCCTGTTGAGGATCTGCTTTTTAAGCACATCACAAAGAGTCTGATGCCCTTTGAGGCTTTTGTACATGCCTGTCATGTACAATTCCTTCAACCCTGCATCATCAGTGATACTAGCAATGTCCTCAGATGAGGAATTAGTGATAGCAGAGGCAGGTGAAGAGTTTGTAACATTAGAAGCATTTGAACATTCAGGTGAAGAATTAGCAGATTCGCGTTCAATGCATTTCAAACATGGAGGAACAAATTCTTCCTGAGCAGCGCTGATTTGTTGGCTAGCAATGAATCGCGCTCCTTCTGAAGATCTTCATAACTCACTCTTAGCTTCTCAAGATCTTGCTTTCTTTGAAGAAATTCATAAGAAAGCTTCTCATGATCAGATAAGAGAGTGTTATGATGACCTTGAAGGTTGTCAAACCTAGACTGAAGCCTCTGAAGATTTTCACCAAGGCTTTAGTGCGATCCATTTCTTCACCCAACATATCATCACTTTTGTCTAGCATGTTTTGAACCTTTTCAAAAGCCTTTTGTTGTTTCACAGCAATCTTAGCAAGTTTAGAGTAGCTGGGCTTGAGGTTTTCATCAGATTCATTCTCACTTGATTCAGAGGAGGTATATTTAAGTACCTTGGCACCCTTTGCCATGAAGCAATAGGTGGGGGCGTAGTCATCATTGCCTTCACCAGCCTTGTTGGTGAGGTCATTTTCTTCCGAGTTGAAGATAGACTTGCTGACGAATGCAGTAGCGAGGGCTAGGCTCGCCACACCACTCGGACTCCTCAGATGCCTCCTCTTCCTCATGTTCCTCAGATTCAGCCTCAGAGTCCATTTCCTTGCCAATGAATGCCCGAGCCTTCTTGGAGCTATTCTTCTTGTGAGACGAAGACTACGAGGATTTTGATGATGAAGATGTTGATGATTTCTTCTTTTTCTTCGCATCATCAGAACTGTAATCCTTGTATTTATTCTTCTTTGATTCCTTTTCCCACTAAGGACAATCTTGAATGTAGTGTCCAGGCTTCTTGCATTTGTGACAAAGCCTCTTCTTGTAGTCACTGGATGAGGAATCATTGCCCCTTGAGGACTTTCCAAAGCGACCACGTCTTGAGAACTTCTGGAATTTCTTCACGAGCAGTGCTAGCTCATGGCTCAGTTCTTCAGGATCAGCAAGGCTGCTACCAGAGTCCTCATCTTCGGACTTAGATACTGCCTTGGCCTTCAGTGCACGTGATCTTCCATAGCTCGAACCATAGAGATCTCTCTTTTCAGCAAGCTGGAACTCATGAGTATTTAGCCTCTCGAGGATATCGGTAAGGATCAAGTGACTTGTAATCAGCATGTTCTTGTATCATCAATGCCAGAGTATCAAATGAGGAATCAAGCGATCTCAGCAATTTTTTCACCACCTCATGGTCGGTGATATCAGTGGCACCAAGCGCTTGAAGCTCATTTGAGATGTTAGTTTGTTGAACATTTTCATTGTCGAGTCTTTTGAAGCGGTTGAAGAGATTGTGAAGAACATCAACTCGAGAGTCACGCTGAGTTGAAACTCCTTCATTCACTTTGGACAGCCTATCCCCGATAAGCTTAGCAGTTTCCAAAGCACTCACTCTTCCATACTGTCCTTCGCTCAGATGGCCACATATGATATTCTTCGCTTGAGAATCGAGTTGCTTGAATCTCTTCACATTGGTAGCGTTCAAAGGAGGGTGAGACAGAGGGAACACCATTTTCCACAACATACCGTAGATCGTTATCAATTGCCTCAAGATGCATTCACATCTTATTCTTCCAGTAGGGGTAGTCCGTCCCACCAAAGGTAGGACACCTAGCAGAGACCTTGATCATACCTGCGGTCGACATAACTAAAAACTCCAGGCGGTTAAACCAAAATCACACAGAACAAGGGAGTACCTTGCTCTGATACGAATTGAAAGTGCGTTATATCGACTAGAGCGGGGGTGAATAGGCGATTTTTATAAATTCTTCACTGAGGAATTTGCGGGTGAGGAAATTCCTTAGCAAAGAACTACTTGCAGCGGAATAAGTACTCAAAAAGTAAGCATAACAGAATACAAGCAAGGTCATCATGATGAAATGAAGACAAGCACAGAGTACAGAAAGCGTAAACACAGGATAGCACATGACGAAGACAAACAAACTGAAGAAATTGAACTGAGGAAATTGAGAAAGTCTTCAGTCAAAGTCTTCAAACACAGATACGACAAACACACAAGACAGTAATGAGGTAATGAAAGAGTTGAGGAAATAGAATCAGTAGGCTTGGTGAAGATAATGATTTGGTAGACCAGTTCCAACTGCTGTCTCAGTTGTACATCTGGTTGGAGCAGCTAGGTATTTAAACCTGAGGACACACAGTCCCGGACACACAGTCCTCACTGTATTCTCCTTGAGCTAAGGTCACACAGACCTCGCCCAATCACTTGTGGTAAGTCTTCAGGTGACTTCCGAACCTTCACAAACTCGGTCACTCGGCGATCCACAATTCCTCTTGGATGCTCTAGACCATGACGCGTAACCGTCTGGAAGAAGCACATTCTTCAAAGGTAACAAGCGTCGGATCCACGCAGGATCAATCTCTTTAGTGATGCTCAATCACTTTGGGTTTGTAGGTGTTTGGGTTTGGGTTTTCCTCACTCGATGATTTTCGCTCAAAGTCCTCGGAGGATGGGATGCTCTCAAATGACAAGTGTCAGTTTCTCTTGGAGCAGACAACCAGCTAGTGGTTGTAGGGAGCGGTTATTTATAGCCTAGGGAGCAGCCTGACATGATAAGACATAAATGCCCTTCAATGATATGACCGTTAGGTGGATAAGATATTTTGGGACAGCTGGCGCATAGCACAACAATGGTCGGAAATTTGAGGCTCAAATTCCTTAGGGCTATCATGTTCCTCACAGTGTAGGCAATCCGCACTGGCGAATTCCTAACTCCTCAGTCAGAACTAATTACTCAGAGACCAGAAGAACTTCGTCTCTGTCACTAAGAATATGACTGAACTGTATGAGATTTCCAATGGCTTCACTCGAAGGGATTGGTAGGTGTAGGATTTTGAGTTGAGCATCACATGGAAACTTTTCCTTAGTATTTCCTCGACCCCCTTTAACAGTACGGTGTTTCCTATGACTCAAGAAAGAGAAAATGGAACTACGAAAACAAAAGTCTTCACGCTTCATGTTCCTCGTATGAATGCCAAGTCTTCAGGATTACACCAATTTCTTAACTTTCAAAGTCTTCAGTTGAAGAACTTCATTTTTAGGGGTCGACTTTCTCTGTAAATATCAAACTCCTCATAGACTTATAGACCTGTGTACACTCACAAACGCATTAGTCCCTTAACCTATAAGTCTTCAATACACCAAAATCACTAAGGGGCACTAAATGCACTTACAGTACGTCTAGTTGGAGCGGCTAGCTATTTAAACCTGAGGACACACAGTCCTTACCATATTCTCCTTGAGCTAAGATCACACAGACCTCGCCCAATCACTCGTGGTAAGTTTTCAGGTGACTTCCAAACCTTCACAGACTCGGTCACTCGGCGATCCACAATTCTTCTTGGATGCTCTAGACCATGACGCCTAACCTTATGGAGGATGCACAATCCTCAAAGATAACAAGCATCGGTACCACACAGGAACAATCTCTTTAGTGATGCTCAATAACTTTGGGTTTGTAGGTGTTTGGGTTTGGTTTTTCCTCATTGATGATTTTCGCTCAAAGTCCTCGGAGGATGGGATGCTCTAAATGACAAGTGTCAATCTATCTCTCACAGCAGCCAACCAACTAGTGGTTGTAGGGGGCGGCTATTTATAGCCTAGGGAGCAGCCTGACATGATAAGACATAAATGCCCTTCAATGATATAGCCGTTAGGTGGATAGATATTTTGGGATAGCTGGCGCATAGCACAACAACGGTTGGAAATTTGAGCTCTCAAATTCCTTAGGGCTATCATGTTCCTCACTTGTAGGCAATCCGCACTGGTGAATTCCTAACTCCTCAGTCAGAACAAATTCCTCAGAGACCAGAAGATCTTCGTCTCTGTCACTGAAGAAATTGACTGAACTGTATGAGATTTCCAATGGCTTCACTCGAAAGGATTGGTTAGGTGTACGATTTTGAGATGAGCATCACTTAGAAACTTTTCTTTAGTTTTACCTCGACCCCCTTTAATAGTACGGTGTTTCCTATGACTCAAGAAAGAGAAAATAAAACTATGAAAACAAAAGCCTTCACGCTTCATAATCCTCGCATCAATATCGAAGTCTTCAACGTCACACCAATTTCCTCACTTTCAAAGTCTTCAACAAAACCAAAGTCTTCAAACGAGGACATTCATTTTTAAGGGTCGACTTTCATCATAAATATTAAACTCCTCATAGACTTATAGAACATGTGTACACTCACAAACACATTAGTCCCTTAACCTATAAGTCTTCAATACACCAAAATCACTAAGGGGCACCAGATGCACTTACAATCTCCCCCTTTTTGGTGATTGATGACAAATAGGTTAAGTTTTCAACGGGGATAAACATACGAAGTGTAAATACTGGTATTGAGGAATTTGATTGCAAGATATAGAAGAACTCCCCCTGAATAGCAAATGCACATTGTTGAGTGGAATCATGGATATCTCCCCCTATATCTTGTAATTCATACACGCATTTAACATAAGATATGAAGAATTTGAAATGCATGATGAAATATGGACTCTGACGTAATCAGCAAGCATGCATTACGATACTTGAGGAAATAAGCATGCATAAAGCAGTTCAAAAGAGTCAGAGCAACATAGAACTTAAGTTTTACAACTCATCAGAGCAAACACCTCGGAAGAGCAAGAGTTGTAACTTAACAAAAAAACGCCCATATATAAGAGACCCGCTTGAAGACTAACTCAAATTTCTTCCCCTTTGTTATCGAATGACCAAAAGGGACAAAATGAAGTCTAACGCCCCTGAAGAATATCATCATGAAGTCGATGGAGGAGCGTTAGCGTTGTTGGGGTCGTTCATTGTAGTAGGGCCTACCGCGGTGTCGTTCAAGTCTTCAGCTTCATCCGTCTCGCGTGATGAGGAATATGAACTGGCGACCAACTGAGGAACTTTGATCTTCTTGAATTTCTTCGAAGGTGGTTGTGCCCAGTCAAAGTCCTGTTGAAATTCCATCTCCTTGAGATCTTCAGCATTATAAAGATTAGATAGAATAGCCCAAGTGCGGTCAAAGACATCATGCAAATAGTAGTGATTCTTCTTCACAGTATTTTGTGTGACTGTCATGTTGTGAAGAATTGCACCAAACAGACGCTTGACCCACTTGTGGTTGCGATCGACCTTCTGATGAAGACTGAGGAGAAGTTCACGATCAATCATCACACGTGGAGCAATGGCTTGAGGATTTTGCTTAGAAGCTTTTGCGGTAGAATCTTGTGTTGCAGAGTCATCATTGGTGGAATAGGATGCAACTTTGTGAAACTAACCATCCAATGGACGAGTGCCTTCATCAATAACAGCAGCCTTGCCCTTCTCATCAGAGGAATTAGTCCTTTTGAGGACTTCAATAGGAGGCAAATAGCTGAGATGATTTGGAACATCAGCCTTATAATGAATTGAAGACCTTGATCTGATGAATCTCATAATCCAAGGAGCATAAGGCTTCAACTCAAAAGGTGACAGAGCAGCATTGACCAAAGTCCTCATGAAGAAATCATGGTAGTTGATGGGAATGCCATGAATAATGTTGAATAGCAAATTCTTCATGATGCGAACAACCTCTTCTTCATCACAGTTGTGGCCCTTGATTGGACTGAGGGTTTTAGTCAATATGCGATACACTATCCTTGGCACATAGAGCAACTCCTTCACGAGGAATGTGGTCCTTGGAGCTTGCCCAGGCTTCAATGGCTTCATCAGCACTTGCATCAAGTGATTTGAGAGTTCAGGTAGATGAGCCTGACACCTTCAGCAGGAGGATTGACTGGGACAGCGTGAAGCAATTCAGAGGCCGGTGCTTTATAATGAGTATTTTCAGTCATCCAATCTAGAACCCATGAATTCACATCTTCAACATTTCTGGTGAGGTGCAATGTGGCGTAGAATTGAAGAATGGGTTCTTCATTCCAGTCACAGATGTCAGTGCAGAGGTTTAACATCCTAATGTCATGAAGAACACTTAGGACAGGTTGGAAGCAAGGAAGTGATTCCATATCCACGGGAGGAATTTGTTCGTGCTCAAATACCTTGTCCTTATCAAAAAGAAGTGATGAATAAAATTTCATCTGACTGGCTGTCCAGAAGCGCTTGCGTCGAAGTCTAGCAGAGTCATAGGGATTGTAGTCCATGAAGAAATGATGCTCAGCAAAGAAATCATCAGCTTTGAATTTCTGCTTCTTAGTATGAGGATTTTGTGGCTTGGGCTGAAGATTAACAGTTGAAGGCTGCACAGCCTCTTGGCGCACATCCTCTGGAGCCACAAACTGAGGAATTTCAGCATCAGGTTCATCAGCAGCAGTCTTGGCCTCCATTTCTTTAGCACTAGTGGCTGGAACTTCTTCTAGAATAGAATGAAGTGAAGTTGGACGTTCTTTAGATGCTATATGAATTTCTTCAGTTTGCACATGAGACTAAGGAATTTGATGCAGAGGAGTGGTTAGTGGTGAATTGGGATGATGACTTTCCCATAGTCATCATTCAATACAGGAGTTGTAGATCCAATGTCCACATCCTCATCTTCTTCATCTATTTCTTCAACGCCTGCCTCTTCAGCTATGAACTGAGGCATGTCGATGATATCAGCGGAGTTGAAGGGATATCATCCACTTCAATATCTTCATCCAACTGCTCTGAAGAAGCATCAGAAGGATTTTCTTGATCCGTGTCATCAGGTATGACATATTCCTCACCAAAGGGAACAAGTTCCTTTGATGGCATGCTTGAGATAGGAACACCATCAATGGGGTTGGTATATGAGCTTGTCAAAGTCTTCACTTTCTTAGGAGCTGAAGACTCTGAAGTCGCTGATGCTTTCCTTTTCTTCACAGCGGCCTTCTCCGCAGCTTTAGTTTTCTTCACTTCTGATGCAGAAGGAAGGTTGATCTTCTTCATCTGTGATGACGTTGCAGGAGGAGCAGATGAAGTTGGTTCAATTTCTTCATGCACAACTGATGCAGTTGCCCTGGCATGTTCATATTCTTCAGGCGCAACAACAGATGCTTCAGCTGGCCTAGGTTGTTCTTTAGGCGCAACATTGGAGGTTGCCCTGGCAGTTTCTTCATTAGCTGGGATTTCTTCAGCATCCCTGGTACTTTCAGTTTCTTCAACAGTCTGATTTTCATCAATTGTGCTAGCATTCTCTTCAGTAGGCTGAGCATATGCTTCAGCCTAGGGAATTTCTTGCTGCGATGTGGTTGCAACATTTGGTTTGAATCCCTTAAGCGTCAAATTCATCACTTAGAGCTTCGATCCTAGTCTGCATATTCACAAGTTCTTCAGGAGACATGTTTACAACATTCTTCTTCAGAAAACACTCCTTCTTGTACTGAGCTTTCTTGACTTGCATGGCCTTCTCAAATTTCCATTTTTCTTCGCCTATGAAGGCATTGAGCATGTGACTTTGGCCAAGAGTGAGGTTAAAATCAGGCAGAGGAGTGTTAGGGTCCTTCTGCCGTAGATCGATGTAGTCAAGCATCAACTTTGGATCCAGCATGAGTGGCACTGCACTGCCATTGGCTCTAGCAGCCTTTGCTTGCCTGTCTTTTTTTTGACCACTGAAACAGTAGGAGAGGCTCCTACTGCAATTAAATAAAAGAATCAGCAACTGTACATGGTTTGTATGTTACAAAGCCATCCCACTTTGTGGGTGGAAGAGGGGGGAGGTGTAAACAGGGCTATATTACAAGGTAGCTAAGTAAGAAAGCAAGAAGGGTTTATTCTTATCTCCCACCCTATAAGTGAGGAGGGATAGGTCTTGTTTCAGTCTAGAGAGCCAAGAACTTGTGGATGGAGTGATTCCTCTGAAGTTCTTGTTGTTCCTTTCTTTCCAAATACTCCAAGCAGATTGTAGAAGGATTTCAATGAATAACGGCCTATTCCATGAGGTTTTAGCTGACTCCACCCAATCCAGCCTATTCCCTTGAGTAGATCCTTGCATTCCAAGTTTGGCCCAGCAATGTGAACTAAAAGGGCATTCAAAGAACAGGCGCTCCACCGTGTCATCAGTGCATGTTGGGCAAAGCAGGCAGCCAAAGGTGTTGCCAATGTTGAAATGTCTTCATTTTAGCATATTTCTGGTGTTTAGCATGTCAGAGAGTAGGAGCCATCCAAAATCTTTGATCTTCATAGTGGTTTTGGACTTCCACAGCCACGAGTAGGCAGGGTGAGCTTGGATGTCTCTAAAGAAAAAGTCGTAGAATTTGTTGGCCGCGTAGTGAGTGGATCCCCAGGTGTATGTCCAATCATCATGTGTTGACTGATCTTCCAGCTGAACGTCCGAGGTCATGCTCTGTAGATCTCTGGTCTCAGCATGGGCTTGCGCAGATAATGGTAGATGAAACATTTCCTATAGGCTAGTGGTCCCTAGGAACGCGCGAACAGAGATTTCCTCATCTTTGGCAAACGAGAAAGCGCGGGGGTGAGTTTCGGCCAGGATTTCACCGAGCCACATATCTTTCCAGAAGAGAGTGGTTGCTCCATTACTCACATTAACCAGTGCGATGCCTCTATAAGTGGGCATGAGCTTTGAGACATCTCGCCACCAGAAGGAGCCACAAGGATCAGCTGCGTGGGGTATCTTGGAAGTGTAATAAGAGTTCCAAATCAACTCAACCCAGGGCAGGTCCCAATGGTTATAGAACTTATGAAGAAACTTGAGAAGTAGGGCCTCGTTCTGGATTTTCAGGTTTAAGACCCCCAGGCCACCACATTTCTTTGGTTTGCAGACCATGTCCCAAGTAGCCAAGGAAGTGCATTTGTCGCCTTGATCTGTTCTCTTTGTCCACAAACATTTTCGGCGTATCTTGTCCAACAGTTCAATAATTCCTGTTGGGAGCTTGAGTGTACACATAGTGAAGATTATGAGCGAGGTAATGATCGAGTTGAGTAGAGATAACTTGCCACCATAGGATATCATATTAAGTGTTGTTGAGGGCCTTCTTTCTAGTCGAAAGACCATAGGCATAAGATCATGTATGGAAGGTTTAGTAGTCCCCATGGGGAGGCCAAGGTAAGTAAATGGCATCTTTCCCACAACACATCCAAAAATATTCGCCAAGTTGGTATATAGTGCTTCATCACAGTTGATCGGGACTAGTGTGGATTTTTGGAAATTAATTTTTAGGCCAATAGAGGTGGCATAGTCAGACAGAATATTTTTGATGATCTCAGCGAGTTCTTCATCATCAGCCTCATCGTCACTTGACGGCACTTGAAAGACAACTTGCTTCTTGTGAGGACTTGGGCTTGAGCCTCGTCCAGCAGTGGCCTTTTTCTTCAGCATGGTTGGAACTGTTGAGGACTGAGGCAGAGCTGAGGAACTTGCAGAGGCTCCTGAAGCAATTGAGATTCCAGTAGTTCATTGGCACATGGAAAGATGCACAGGTACTGAGGACTTTGCAGCAGCAGCTGAGGATTTTGCAACTGAGTGATTTGGAGCTGCTTTTGAAGAGGTTGCTTGAGGAATAGGCCATGAGGGCTTTAAAGAACTTGGTCGTGAGGGCATTGCAGTTGAGGGACTTCGCTTTATAGCTGATTTCTTCGGCAAAGCCTTCTTGGGCTTACTAGCATAGGCCTCAGTAGCAGCAGCAGTAGAATCTTCGTTGAATTTCTTCACTGCTTCCTTTGTCATTTTGGCCAACTTGGCTTGGCGCTTGGCCCATTCCTTGGGAAAATCCTCACCACTTCTGATGCTAGTGGGATCAGCTTCTTAGCCTAGAGCCAATGGATGTCTTGGGCATGGAGGGTGTACAATGAATTTCTTCATGTACTTTGGAGTCACATATCGATATTCCCTCCATTCTCTTGCCCATCTTCTCTCAATCCTCTGAATGCGCACTTTGCGCTGATTTTTGTTCTCCTTGCCATGCTTGGCTTCATCAGGGGTGCAATATTCATCATAGATGTCTTCAGGGATTTCAAAAGTTGTGTTTGTCTCTGGCCTCTTTCCTCCCTTTTGAGGTCTTTTAGCATCAACCATTTTCTTCACTTGAGGATTTTGAACAATCGAAGTTTCTGAGGAAGTATGCAATTTGTCTTCGAGGAACGCTACAAATGAGTTAAGTTGATGAGAACCTAGTGATTCAGCAGCGGACATATGTACCTGTGAACAGAGTATAAATGTGAAGAATTTGGAGAGGTCATATGCGTTCTCAGAAATTTTTCAAAAGGATCCAGTTTGAGGAATTTGACCATGGGTGTCTTGAGGAATTTCACTAAGCGTTCTTGACTTGGTTCCAGAATTGTATAGATTTGAAAATCCACACAACTGAGGAATCTTGTGGAAAAACGTAGCTTAGAGAAACAAATCAAGAACAGATGCAACAGGGTGTTTAAGGAGATGGAAGTTGAATAATAAACACCTTTTGAAGATTTTGTGGAAATCATCAGAATCAACAAGGGCAATCAAATCAGATTTTTAATTACCCTGGACGAAGAACACGACGAACTGGGAGTTGAAGTGGAGAAGTTCGTCCATTCAAATCTCCCACGCCCTAACTTGGCGATGGGAAATAGCTATGGCAACGGCGGAGTGGAGATTTCCGCGGCCGGTGCGAGTACGACGGCGACGAGGTCGAGGCAGTGAAGCTCTTCCTCACCGGCGATGACGGGAAGTAACGGCAGTGCTAGGTCAGAGTGCTCGAGTGAGGGGAGTGAGATCGAGCGGAGAAATGAGGTCTGAGGAGGGCGATGGGTATTTATAGCCGAGGTGAAAAACCGCCCGTCCGAAGAAATTGGACGAACGTGCCCCTGACCCTTGCCATCCTAGCGACATGTGTCACCCACATACAGAGAGGTGGAGATCGTGGGTGAGTATTTTAATCTTATCATGGGATGCGGAACGGTCTGAGCGGCAAAATCCGAAAATTCAGATATGAAAATTTTAACGTTTCGTTCGCAAATTCTTCAACTAACAAGGACACAGTGAAGATTTTGAACGGGTTTCAAATAGAACACACATGAATTTTTTTTAACAGACTGGGTTGAGTTTAGCATACAGGGGGAACGGGTCCGATCGCATTCACTTAGAAGAAAAAACCAACTTGAAGAATTAGCAATAAGTGAATGTTGTTGAGGACATGAATATATATATATATATATATATATATATATATATATATATATATATGAAGATCATTAGAAAAAAGGGTGAAGACTTTGCAAAGTTGAAGAATTTGAACATTGAGGAAATTGAGAATTTTAAGAATTTGCAAAATGAAGAAAAACTCAAATTTGAAGATTCTCAACTTTGGTTGGTGGCGTGACCCACCGTATAAGAATGATGATTTCAGACGCCGCATACATTTGTCGTAGGGCTCTGAGAATCAAATTCTTCATTAATTTCTTCACACTTAGAAGGTTAGTCTTCATTGATTGAAGAAAAATGTTACTTCGTGTGTTGCACATCTAAGTCATCAATTTTGCATAAGTGTTAGGATGTGTGCCCTTTCAAAGAACATTCGAAGATTCTAAGATATTTAGCTCACACCGCAACTTGCTAAATCTCTTCTCATCCAAGGGCTTTGTGAAGATATCCGCTAGCTGTTCTTCAGTCTTCACGTGCTTGATAGAGATGTCGCCCTTCAACACATGATCTCGAAGAAAATGATGACGAATCTGGATGTGCTTGGTCTCCGAGTGCTGAACTGGGTTATGAGTAATCTTGATGGCACTCTTGTTGCTGTAGTAGAGTGGCACATTCTTCACATTGCTGCCGTAATCCTTGAGGGTTTGCTTCATCCACATCAATTGAGCACAACAAGATCCAACAGCAACGTACTCAGCTTCAGCAGTAGAGAGTGATACGCAGTTCTGCTTCTTCGAGGACCAACATACTAAGGATCGTACGAGGAAATGGCATGTGCCTAATGTTGACTTGCGATCCACTCGATCAACAGCATAGTCAGAGTCATAATATCCAATAAGATCAAAAGTCGAGCCCTTGGGATACCATAATCCATGTGTTGGAGTGTGAGATAGATATCGAAGAACATGTTTCACAACCTTATGGTGTGATTCCTTCGGTATAGCTTGAAAACGGGCACACATGCAAACACTAAGCATAATATCTGGCCTAGATGCACATAGATACAATAAAGAGCCAATCATGGAGCGGTATACCTTTTGATCGAAGTCTATACCATTTTCATCAGTGCATAGATGGCCATTTGTGGGCATAGGGATTTTGACGCCTTTGCAATCTTGCATGTCGAATTTCCTCAACACATCCTTGAGGTATTGCTCTTGAGATGTGAAGATGTCGTTGTGTTGTTGACGAATTTGAAGATGTAACATCCCAAAATTCTAAATTTTGGAATATTATAATAAATAAATAGTTTTGATTGTTTGTTTGATTGTTGTGTGATTGATTGACTGAAAGTGAGTGAAATTTGAAAATTTTGAAAGTTAAATGAGAGGGAATAAAAGAACTTTCCCAAACTTTCATTTTGCATTTATGATCTCCATGAATTCAAATTCTTTTCACCACAAAACCCTGGAGAGAAGATGACATGACTTCTTCCATTTAAATAAATGAAAAGGGTTTCGAAAAGGTTTGAATTTTATTTGGAAATATTTTCCAATTCAGAAAATTTAAGCAACTCAATGATTTTCATGAGAGAAGATAAAGTGACTTCTTCAAAACATATGAAATATGAGTTGGAAGTTTAAAAGAATCAAATTTAAAGTCCTTTTGAAATTATTTTCAATTTGGAGTTATTTGGGTTTTATTCAAAAATAAAATATATGGAAAATAGGGTAACATGATTCCCTACAGTAGAAAATTGGAAGGAAATAAATTGAAATCATTTTGGCAGTTTTAAAATGACTTTTATTGTATTTTATTGCAACAACAGTACTCTTTGCTTTATTTTAATTTTTGCTGGATTTTATTTGAAGCTAAAAAAATGCTCACATTGTAGATTTTTTTTCTTCTGAAAATTGGGATATATAATATGCCTATATAAAATTTTACTTTATTTTCGTTATTCAGTTTTCCTTTTCTGTTTTCATAAAAAAAACTGCGCGTTCGCCTGGAACTAACTGTCGCCCACGCGCGCAGCATAGTGGCATCGGGCGCCCCATCATTTTGTTTTCTCTCCTACATGGGCCAGGCCCAGCCAGCCATTTCATTTTTTTACTAAGGCCAAATTTTGTTTAAAAAAAACTACAGCGCGGGACCGGCCGAGGCCTTTAGGCCCGTGTGAGGCGTTTAGCATTTTTCTTCTCTGTTTCGTTTATTTTTGTCTACATTTAGTCCCACATTGCTTAGTATTTGACCTTTAAGCCTCTTTTTCACATATAAATATAGACCTATAGAGCCTTCAAAGATCATCCGATCCGGGTTAATCAATATTTTGGTTTGACTAGATTCATTAAGAAAAATATTTTTCTGCTCTCCGGCGGGACTTCTGAAAGTTGTCTCCTTTCTTCGAAGTCGTCTTTTCTCTACCTTATAAAGGTATCTTTCTTCATTTTTTTATACTTCCGTAATTTATTATTTCTAGATTAACATGGTGAAATAATTAGATTATCAATTAGTCTATGTATAGACCTAGAATTCTTTTAGCCGTAACTATTTTTCTTCCGTAAAACAGCTTGGCCCTGATTTTTCAAATAGCCATAACTTTTTACTCGTTCATCCAAATTAGATGAAACCAGCGACTACAGTTTCGTCTTGTTTTCACCTATATAATGAACCTGTCACATCAACTTTTTGAAATTTTCAAATTTCTAAATTTGTTCAGATTCATATTCAAACTTCTTTTGATCATAACGTGAGTTTCGTAACTCCGATTTGGTTGATTATTTTTGCAAATCGAAGCTCTTGACCTAAACTTTCTGATAAGACCAAACCCACCTAATTTTGGTACTGTTAGAAATTGTTTTCTGTTGCAAGAGTTAATTACTTCTTTTCGAAGTTTTCCGAGATCTTTTCTTTGATTCTTTTGCATGAGTGCTTATGTATGCAATTGCTTGCTCGCGATAGATTGACCGGAGTGTGACGAGTAGAACTATCAGGAGTTATGAGTGCGAATCATCTTCATCAACAGTACAAGGCAAGTTCACACTTTGATCATATCCCTTTTACTACCCAGTTTTTATGCATTAGTTTCAACCCTCAAACATTGCATGGTTAGGAATTGATAACATGTGGGTGTTGGGAAGTAGTTGATGAGGTAGGAACCTATTGTCCTGCATTCAAACCTTGGGAGTTACTTTTGCTCGTAGACGTGGATTGGTTTGAGAGAATTCATGAAAGAGGTGAGAGATTATTGTTAACTAAGGTTTAACTTAAGGTGGCTACTTTAATACACATCTGTGTGGATTGGTTGGGGCACCCTGGGGATATACCGGTGGACTTGCCCGGACACCTGGGGATATACCAGTGTTGTCCTAGGATATCCCAGGGAACCCGTGTGATCATCCTGTGGTTCGCCACCCAGGCTCAAAGGGATCATAAGATTATTCATGCTAGAAACTTCCGTGTGCAGCCACAAGCTATTATGGGCTCTAGCATAGTTGAGTATGTTGCATGACCTATTCCAGTGGTAGGCTAGCAGATGTAGGGGATGTAGGTTGGTACTGTCTACCTGGGGTTAGATTTAATGCTTCTGAAAGACTATGTCTCGGTCATCCGTTTCTCAAACACCATGTAGTGCGAGAAATTCAACGAAGGAGATCAAGTCTTGTGGGGAAAAGTGCGCAAACCTCTGCAGAGTGTACAAACTAATCATGGTTAGTCGTGTCCCCGGTTATGGACATCTTGAGTATCTGGTTCTTGGATTATCATGTTGATCTCATCACTCTATCTAACTAATTTGTTGGGTTGTTAACTTTTAATTGGGATTGAGTTGGGGTTATACCTTCTCAATGTTTTTCAAAAAACTTTGTAGTTAAATAAAATATATTCCTTTGTTGTAGGGGAAAATTGGCTTTACGCAAAAATAAACTTAGAGCTTTTCGACCAGCCAAATATGCATGTAGTGATAGCTATTATTCATCATTATCCTATGGTGTGAATTTGCCAGTACATTCAATGTACTGACCCTTTGTGGCTACAACGTCTCATGTTGCAGGATTCTTACGACGAGTAAGTGATACGTTAGGGTTACGATTTCTACACTCAACTTTGCCGTTGGTGTTGATGGGAATCCACAACCTTGTTGTTACTTCTGCTATTTGGATTGAGGTAATAGTATTTACGTTATTTATACATGTGATTTACCTCTGTTATAAATCCTCGAGTATTGTGTGTGTCAGCATACCGATCCAGGGATGACACTTAAGCACAGAGACTTGACCGCTTGAGGTCGGGTCGCTACATAAGACCTAAGAAGAATTTCAGTTCTCCCATCATAGACATTTGATATTCCTCACTCATCATATAGGCAAATTCGTCACTGTAACGTTGGTTAGTACAACCAAAGATAATGTCATCAACATAAATTTGGCACACGAATAATTCATCATCATAGGTTTTGGTGAAAAGAGTTGGGTCAAGTGAACCGGGTTTGAAGCCTTTCTTCATGAGGAACTCCTTCAAAGTATCATACCATGCCCGAGGGGCCTACTTGAGGCCGTAGAGGGCCTTATTGAGTCTGAAGACTTTGTTAGGATGCTTAGGATCTTCAAAACCTGAGGGTTGAGCAACATATACTTCTTCCTCAAGCTTACCATTGAGGATTGCACTTTTCACATCCATTTGATATAAGATGATATTATGATGGTTAGCATAAGAAAGCAATATGCGAATAGCTTCAAGTCTAGCAACATGTGCAAAAGTTTCATAAAAATCAATTCCCTCAACATGTGTGTAGCCTTGAGTTACAAGACGAGCCTTATTCCTCACCACAAGGCCATTTTCATCTTGCTTGTTGCGGTAGATCCATTTTGTACCAATGATATTGTGCTTGCTTGGGTCTGGTCGCTTGACAAGTTCCCAGACATTGTTGAGCTTGAATTGATGTAATCCCTCTTGCATCGCTTGAATCCGCTCAGGCTCCAGAAATGCCTCATCAACTTTGGCGGGCTCTATGATAGAGACAAAAGCAAAGTGCCCACAAAAGTTAGACAAATGTGAAGCCCTTGAGTGTGTGAGAGGACCTGGTGCATTGATGTTGTCGATGATTTTCTCGATCTACACTTCAATTGCGGCGCGAGGATGAGCGAGTTGATGATGTTGAGTGGGCTCAACATTTTCTTTAGAGCCATTTTCGTCAGGTGCACCAACATGATGTTCTTCACGATCTGGAATGACTTCTTCGGCAGATTCCTTAGTGGGTATGACATCCTCAGTAGCCTTGAACTTGATGGATTCCTCAAGCGACATTTCATCTAGCACAGGAGGTAGGTGCTATCTTTGCGAGCCATTAGTTTCATCAAACCGCACATCTATAGTTTCAACAACCTTATGGTGAAAGGTGTTGAAGACTCTGTAGGTGTGCGAGTCCTTTCCGTAACCAAGTATAAAACCTTCATGTGTTTTCGGTGAAAATTTAGAATTGTGATGAGGATCTCTAATCCAACATTTAGCACCAAAGACTTCGAAATAACTCACATTAGGTTTCTTGTCAGCGAGGAGTTCATATGAGGGTTTTTTGAAGAATTTATGAAGATATACCCTGTTGATGATGTGGCATGCAGTATCAATTGCCTCAGGCCAGAAGCGAGGAGGCGTCTTGTATTCATCAAGCATAGTGCGAGCCATCTTTACAAGAGTCCTGCTCTTGTGCTCCACGACGATGTTGTGTTGAGGAGTATAAGGGGCAGATAACTCATGAGTAATACCAAGTTCATCAAGATAGTCATCAAGACCAGTATTCTTGAACTCGGTCCCATTGTCACTCCTAATGTGCTTGATATTCACACCGAAGTTCGTCGAGGCCCTTGAGGAAAATCGTTTAAAGACTTCCTGCACTTCCGTTTTGTAAGTGATGATATGCACCCTTGTGTAATGAGAGTAGTCATCAACAATAACAAAGCCATATAGAGATGCTGCATTTGTGAATGTGGCATAGTGAGTAGGGCCAAAGAGATCCATGTGAAGCAATTCAAATGGACGAGTGGTAGTCATGATAGTCTTCAAGGGATGCTTGGACTTGGTCATATTTCTAGCTTCAGAAGCTCCACACAGATGGTCCTTGAGGAATTTGACACCCTCGATGCCAATGACGTGCTTCTTCTTCGCGAGTGTGTGTAAGTTCCTCATGCCAGCATGACCTAGTCGTCGATGCCATAACCAACAATATACTGTGGCAGACTGTGGTCCTGCAGAGAAACCAACAATATACAAGTCTCCTCTCCTAAAGCCTTCGAAGACTTGCTTTTGCCTTTGTCAGCGTAGGTGATATGCTTCAGATGCGATGGAGATAAAGCAGTGTCCATCAATAAGCTCCTGTCACCAGTCATGTGATTTGTACATCCACTGTCGAGGACCCACTCAGTAGCTTTGGGTTGATCATCCTGCAGATGAATTAGTGCATCTTACAAACTCATATACTTCATCAGTGAATAATATGACATCAAATTCATCAGATTGAATTTCATCAAGCAGTATAACAAATATAGCAGTATAAGGACGTGAGAAATGAGTAATTCATTTCTTCATGATTAGCTTGCGTCCTTTCAAGCAAATTTAGGTCTCCAACAAATTCTTCAGACGTTCAAGTTCGTCTGGAGACCTGACCCTGCACAAGAGATTAGTTCCTTTTCTTCACCACCCACATCTAGAGGGGTGGCAAAGAATTCATCATTCTACGTGCTCCATAAGAGAAAGGTGGCATAGAAGCCAGTCCACTTCGTTTCACAAAAGAGGGGTTAGAGTAAGCATATGAATAAGGAGAGAAATTCTTCGTGGACTTATGAACATAATGATTTGAAGAATAATGCACATATTCATAGCTCTTAGATTTTCCCTGTGAAACAGAAGAGTTAGCATGATGATGATTATACGAGGATTTTGATCCATATGAGGAATTTTATCCTTGTGAGGAATTTGGTCCATATGAGGACTTGGATCCATATGAAGACTTTGGTCCATATGAAGAATTTGATCTGGGGTTCCTATTCTTCACAGGTGGTGTCATGATGACATTCACCTGAAGACTTTTAAGTCACCTTTTGGGAACCCAGATTTTCTTAATAGGGGGACCATTCCCGCAGTTAATTCCAACATATCTAGCAAATACTTCACCATTCTGATTTTTGAACAGTTTATAGTTGGAGTCAAATGACTCATCAGAAGAATATGAAGATTCACATGTAAAGCCAGATAAAGTGGATGGATATATGAGAGGTCCTTTCGCAGCAACCCATGAGGTTTTCAGATACTGCTCAAGTTTCCAGTAGGTCCCATCAGCATTGAGTTTCCTCTCAAAGGCAATACTCTCTTTCCTAGGATTCCATTTGAGGATCTGCTTTTTAAGCATATCACAAAGAGCCTGATGCCCTTTGAGGCTTTTGTACATGCCTGCCACATACAATTCCTTCAACCCTGCATTGTCAGTGATACTTGTGGTATCCTCAGATGAGGAATTTGTGACCACAGAGACAGTTGAAGAATTTGTAGCAATAGAAGCATTTGAACTTTCAGGTGAGGAATTAGCAGATTCACGTTCAATGCATTTCAAACATGGTGGAATGAATTCATCCTGAGCGGAACTAATCTGTTGAGCAAGCAATGAATCATGTTCCTTCTAAAGATCTTCATAGCTCACCCTTAGCTTCCCAAAATCTTGCTTTCTTTGAAGAAATTCATAAGAAAGCTTCTCATGGTCGTCTAAAAGAGTGTTATGATGACTCTAAATATTATCAAACTTAGAATGAAGTCTCTGAAGATTTTCAGTCAGAGTTTGAGTTCGATCCATTTCTTCACCCAACAGGTCATCGCTTTTGTCTAGCATATTTTGAACCTTTTCCATAGCTTTTTTTTGTTTAGTGGCAATAGTAACTAGCTTGGAATAGCTGGGTCCAAAGTCATCATCAGATTCATCATCACTAGAGTCAGATGAGGAACATTCGGTTACCTTTGCATCTTTTGACATGAGGCATGGTGTAGAAGATGATGATTCAGGGTCGAAAGTCATTGTCTTGAGTGATTCCTCGAAATCATCAAACCAAGGATCATGACGGGTTCGATGACCTACATAGTCATCAGAGATTCGGTCCCAGCTAAGCTTTGCATTGTAGAGATGCATAATGAGCCTGAACCGATTTCTGGATAGGCAGGAGCAGATGATATCCTTCGACGTGATGTCAAGTCGAGTGTACATGCAAATATCATCAGCATCCTCCTTCTTGCATAGATCGGTAAGACCAATCTCAATGACGGTCCACAACTCGTTGTTCATTGCCATGAGGCACTTCCTCATCATGGCCTTCAACTTGGGATAATCATGACCGTCAAAGATGGGGCATGTCACTTTCTTCATCCTGTGGTCGACATAACTAAAACTTCAGGTGGTTAAATAAAAAATACACAGAACAAGGGGGGTACCTTGCTCTGATACCAATTGAAAGTGTGTTATATCGACTAGAGGGGGGTGAATAGGCGCTTTTTTACAAATTCGTCACTGAGGAAATTCAGCTTGAGGAATTTCCTTAGTCATGAACTACTTGAAGCGGAATAAGTACTCAGGTGCATGCATAACAGAGCAGCAGCATAGTCATCATGATGAAATGAAACATACATAGAGCACAAGTAGCGTGTAAACAGGATAAGCAGGCTGAAGACAAAGTGACTGAAGAATTTGGATTGAAGAAATTGAGAAAGTCTTCAGTCAAAGTCTTCAAACAGTAACGATCAAGTTCATCAACACATGAATGAGGAAATGAAAGGGCTGAGGAAATAGAACCAGTAGCTTGGTGAAGACGATGATTTGGTAGACCAGTTCCAACTGCTGTGACAGTCGTATGTCTGATTGGAGCGGCTACGTATTTAAACCTGAGGACACACAGTCCTCACCATGTTCTCCTTGAGCTAAGATCACATAGACCTCTCCCAATCACTCGTGGTAAGTCTTCAGGTGACTTCCAGACCTTCACAGACTCAGTCACCCGGCGATCCGCAATTCTTCTTGGTTGCCCTAGACCATGACGCCTAACCGTCTGGAGGATGCATAGCCCTCAAAGGTAACAAGCGTCGGTTCCACATATGAACAATCTCTTAAGTGATCCTCAATCACTTTGGGTTTGTAGGTGTTTGGGTTTGGGTTTTCCTCACTGATGATTTTCGCTCAAAGTCCTCGGAGGATGGGATGCTCTAAGTGACAAGTGTCAATCTATCTCTCGGAGCAGCCAACAAAATAGTGGTTGTAGGGGGCGGCTATTTATAGCCTAGGGAGCAGCCTGACATGATAAGACATAAATGCCCTTCAATGATTTGACCGTTAGGTGGGTAGATATTTTGGGACAGCTGGCGCATAGCACACCAGGTTGGAAATTTGAGCTCTCAAATTCCTCACGGCTATCATGTTCCTCACTTGTAGGCAATCCGCACTGGCGAATTCCTAACTCCTTAGTCAGAACAAATTCCTCAGAGACCAGAAGATCTTCGTCTCACATCAAGAAATTGACTGAATCAGTATGAGATTTCCAATGGCTTCACTCGAAAGGATTGGGTAGGTGTAGGATTTTGAGATGAGCATCACTTGGAAACTTTTCCTTAGTTTTACCTCCACCCCCTTTGACAGTATGGTGTTCCCTATGACTCAAGAAAGAGAAAATGAAACCACGAAAACAAAAGCCTTCACGCTTCATAATCCTCGCATCAATATCGAAGTCTTCAAGGTCACACCAATTTCCTCACTTTGAAAGTCTTCAACAAAACCTAAGTCTGCAAATGAAGACATTCATTTTTACGGGTCGAATTTCATTGTAAATATCAAACTCCTCATAGACTTATAGAACCTGTGTACACTCACAAACACATTAGTCCCTTAACCTATAAGTCTTCAATACACCAAAACCACTAAGGGGGACTAGATGCACTTACAATCTCCCCCCTTTTTGGTGATTGATGACAAATAGGTTAAGTTTTCAATAGGGATAAACATATGAAGTGTAAATACTGGTATTGATGAATTTGATTGCAAGATATAGAAGAACTCCTCCTGAAGATGTGCATATTTGAGGAATTTTCTTTGAATAGCAAATGCACATTGTTGAGTGGAATCATGGAGACCTCCTCCTATATCTTGTAATTCATACACGCATTTAACATAAGATATGAAGAATTTGAAATGCATGATGAAATACGGACTCTGACGTAATCAACATGCGTGCACTAAGGTACTTGAGGAAATAAGCATGCAAAATGCAGTTCAAAAGAGTCAGAGCACCATAGAACTTAAGTTTTACAATTCATCAGAGCAAACACCTCAGAAGAGCAAGAGTTGTAACTTAACAAAAAAACGCCCATACATAAGAGACCCGCTTGAAGACAAACTCAAATTTCTTCGCCTCTGTCAGCGGATGACCAAAAGGGACAAAAAATGTGGACTAACGCCCCTGAAGAATATCATCATGAAGTCGATGGAGGAGCGCCAGCATTGTTGGGGCCATTCGTCGAAGTAGCGCCTGCTGCGGTGTCGTTCAAGTCTTCAGCTTCATCCTTCTCGCGTGATGAAGAATATGAACTGACTAGCTGAGGTACTTTGACCTTCTTGAATTTCTTTGAAGGTGGTTGTGCCCAGTTAAAGTCCTATTGAAATTCCATCTCCTTGAGATCTTCAGCACTATAAAGATTAGACAGAATAGCCCAAATGCGGTCAAAGACATCATGCAAATAGTCACAATATTTTGTGTGACTGTCATGTTCTGAAGAATTGCACCAAACTAACGCTTGACCCACTTGTGGTTGTGATCGACCTTCTGATGAAGACTGAGGAGAAGTTCACGATCAGTCATCACATGCAGAGTTGTGACTTGAGTATTTTGCTTAGAAGCTTTTGCAGCAGAATCTTGTTTTGCAGAGTCATCATTGGTGGAATAGGATGCAGCTTTGCGAAACTGACCATCCAATGGACGAGTGCCTTCATCAATAACAGCAGCCTTGCTCTTCTCATCAGCTGAGGAATTAGTCCTTTTGAGGACTTCAGTAGGCGGCAAATAGCTGAGATGATTTAGAACATCAGCCTTATAATGAATTGAATACCTTGATGTGATGAATCTCGTAATCCATGGAGCATAAGGCTTCAACTCAAAAGGTGACTGAGCAGCATTGGCCAAAGTCCTCATGAAGACATCATGGTAGTTGATAGGAATGCCATGAATAATGTTGAACAACAAACTCTTCATGATGCCAACAACCTCTTCTTCATCAGAGTTGTGGCCCTTGATTGGACTGAGGGTTTTGGTCAATATGTGATACATTGTCCTTGGCACATAGAGCAATTCCTTCATGAGCAATGTGGTCCTTGGAGTTTGCCCAGCCTTCAATGGCTTCATCAGCACTTGCATCAAGTGATTTGAGAGTTCAGGTTCCTCATAGATGAGCCAGGCACCTTCAGCAGGAGGATAGTCTGGGACAGTGTGAAGCAATTCAGAGGCCAATGCTTTATAATGAGATTTCCAATGGCTTCACTCGAAAGGATTGGGTAGGTGTAGGATTTTGAGATGAGCATCACTTGGAAACTTTTCCTTAGTTTTACCTCCACCCCCTTTGACAGTATGGTGTTCCCTATGACTCAAGAAAGAGAAAATGAAACTACGAACACAAAAGCCTTCACACTTCATAATCCTCGCATGAATATCAAAGTCTTCAAGGTCACACAAATTTCCTCACTTTCAAAGTCTTCAAGAAAACCAAGGTCTTCAACTGAAGACATTCATTTTTAGGGGTCAACTTTCATCGTAAATATCAAACTCCTCATACACTTATAGAACATGTGTATACTCACAAACACATTAGTCCCTTAACCTATAAGTCTTCAATACACCAAAATCACTAAGGGGCACTAGATGCACTTATAGTCTCGTTAAAAAAAACACAAAAGCATTTCACTTTGTTAGTTAGTTTGCTTGCTTGCTTTGCCACTATGTCTCAAGAAAACACCAAGTTGCGTGACTTCTCAAATACTAATAATGATTTTATTAGTACTCCAATTACTCCTCCTTCCACTAGTGCGGAGTCATATGATATTAATGCTGCATTGCTAAATCTTATTATGAAAGAACAGTTTACTGGAACTCCTAATGAAGATGTTTCATCCCATCGTAATATCTTCGTTGAATTATGTGATATGCAAAATAAAAATATATCTAGATAATGATATTATTGATTTGAAATTATGTCCTTTCTCGCTAAGAGATCGTGCTAAAACTTGGTTTACATCCTTGCCTCGCAATAGTATTGATTCATGGGATAAGTGTAAGGATGTTTTCATTGCCATGTATTTTCCTCCCACAAAGATTATTTCTCTTAGAAATCAAATCATGAACTTTAAGCAACTTAAGCAACAACATGTTGGACAATCTTGGGAGAGAATGAAATTAATGATTAAGAATTGTCCCACTCATGGATGATAATATAAAAAATTATATGGGACTAAATTTGTGTCAAGATACCTTCTAGACTCTGCTGTAGGTGGTACCTTTATGGGAATTACTTTGGGAGAGGCTACGAAGATTCTCGATAACATGATGACAAATTATTCTCAACGAGCTCCCACTAGTAAGAAGGTAAACTCTGTCAAAGAAGTTTCTACTTTGAGTGATAAAATGAATGCTCTTATGAATATGCTTACTAGGTAAAATGCTCATGTTGATCCAAATGATATCCCATTATCTACTTTGATTGAGAAAAATAATGATGCTATTGATGTGAATTTTGTCGCTGGAAATAATTTCAACAACAATGCTTACAGAGAGAATTTCAATCCTGGACCGAATCCTGGTAATCCCTCTAATAATTATGGCAATTCCTATGGAAATTCATATAATAATAGGATACCTACTGAAATTGAGAACAACATTAAAGAATTTATTTGTTCTCAAAAGATTTTCAATGCTATGGTAGAAGAAAAACTACATCAATTTGACGACATGGCTAGAAACATGGATATAATTACTCGTGATGTGGAAGCTCTTAAAGTTAAAATTTTGCCACCTAAGCATGGTATTAATGAAACTATAAAATCTATCCAAGTCTCCATGAATGAAAGTAGAGAAAGAACCGCTAGGTTGAGAGCTAAACGAGAATTCCTAGAAAAAGCGATTCCGCCAGGTTTTATCGCAATCTTAGTGAAGATATTAAAATGATTGGCGTGACACACATTGAAACTTTGTTTAGAAATATAAAACTTGATGAAAATGGGACCGAATATGAGTCAACTTTAACTAGAAGGCATCCCAATTGTTCAGAGGGTGATGATCTTAATGAGAAAAGTAATAAAAGTGGGTTTGAAGAGGTCAAGACTTTAAATAGTGATGTACCTACTACTTTGTATTACAAGGACTTTAACTATGATAATTGCTCTTTGATTGAATGTATTTCCTTGTTGCAATTCATGATGAACTCACCTAATGCTTGCGAACAAAATAAAGCTCTCACTAAATATATTGTACACTACTGCAGGATGGTCCAAACGCGGAAGTACAATCAGAGACCCTTCGACGAAACTGTGTGCGATGCATTAATCGCAAACGGTGGTGTAAGAAACCCATAAAAAATGATACGAATTGCTTGTGATGGCATATACATCAAACACGATTCAGATTAGAGATGCATGTCTGATGCGTGGCATACGGTTAATCCATACGAACTGTTTGCGATGATCAAGAACAACACAAACGGTCAGCCAGATGAGGGTGTGTGCGATATACGGCATACAGTTCACTGGGATGAACTATCTGTGATTAGGCAGTACAACAGAAACGGTCAGCCGGATCAAGTGTGTGCGAAGGAGGGCATACAGTTCACTCGGATGAACTGTTCGTGATGAGCCAAGACAATAGAAATAGTTCAAATGAACAAGATGCGTGCGATACGCGGCAAACAGGTCCGTAATCAGAAATGTGTCCGAAGACCGATAATAACACATACGATTGCTACTAATAAGCCGTGTGATTTGCTCTGTCTACAGAAGAACAACATATATATAACTAAAATAAACATCCAATTACATAAGTGTTAAATCATTCGCACACACCTCAATAAACAATTGCATGCATTCTAAACTAGGAGAAACGATCATCTAGTCATCTACTTCTTGTGACGCTCCCGCCACTGCTCTGTGGCTTGATCCCTCGTCTGGGGCAGGACGGAGACACTTGCTCATGTCAATGATCTGCCTGTACATCTCGTAGCTTGTGTACATGTCCTTGGCCGCGTACTTGACGTGTTATTCATCCAGTCTCTGATCCCAGGCACTGTGCCAGGCGTTCTTGTCCTTCTTGATCTCATCCTTCATCTTCATGTAGTAGGGGTCGATGATGGCCAAGGCAAGGTCAACCAGGGAGTTTTGTTTGTTCTTGGTGCTGCCCTAGACCTTTTAGTGGTCACGGATGTTGACAAGATTCTGGCAGGCCAAGCCCGAAACCTCGAGCACTTTTAGATCATTGGTGGTGTCCACCATAGCGAAACTATAGTCGGGGCTATTGATAAACCTGGCGAAACATTCGCAAGGCCTTGTGGCCAGGTGGTAGTGGTAGACGAGAACGTCATGTCGCACACACAACTGGCCGACGACAACCTTCTGATCATGCCCACTACGACTGCTGGTGAACTCGAGGTCGAAGTCGACCACTTGGTACTCGTCCTCAGCAAGCAACTGCTCCATAGTTTGGATGGAGCTCTCCCCTGAGACCGGCTCGTTCGTGTATACCACCGAGAGGTCCTTCCCCTCATGTGGGTGTCCATTACGTGATGTGTGGTGAACTGCCCCCTGTTGTCGTCGTCGGCCGCTGTGAGCGCCATTGGAGCCACGGGGAGCACCATTGGAACAGCTGGATATCCTCTTTGTATGCGTCATCATGGGTGTGCTTATTGCGTCGTGTGGTGCAAGAGATGAAGGTAAATGGCCAGGGGAATAAATGGGCGCCGGGCGGCCTGGATTCTCGACACATCTGCATGACAGTTTTTGTGGCGGGTAACTGCATCGTGGCGCTGCGCCCGGCGCAACCGCATGTATAATGGCAACATGAACATGCATGATCATGCGCAGACCCCAAACACTGGAAGCGCACGTGGAGGGGCGCAGGCGCGCCGCGGAGGTGCGGGAGTACAAGGCCTGGCAGACGCGAGAGTACAGCAGCGGCGGGGCCAGCGAGTACAGCCATGTGGCAGGGGCGCTAGCGAGGCGTGTTGCGGCCGCCTCAACCACAAGCAACCACACACATAGAGCGGTTGAACACGCAGGGAATGGTCGTCTACAAGTCGGTCAGCAGTTGCGAGCTGGCGGCATGATGTGAAACTACGTTGCGTTCCACATCACACAGTGGTCGAAAAATCGTGCGCGACGCTACATAGAGAGCGGCCATGTGCTACTATGCTACTACCTCCATCTTGGTCTATTAGTCCCCTTTATATTCTATGCCATATTTTGACCTTAAATTTAACTAACAAAATGTTATTGCATGTTATAAAAATAATATAATTGGAAACTATGTTCAAATACAAATTCAACGATATAATCTTTGGCGACATGCATTCGTATTTTATTAGTTAAATTTGTAGTAAAAAATGGCACAAAAAAACAAAGAGGACTTATAAACCAGGACAGAGGTAGTAGGTAATTAAATCGGAAATGTTTTTTTATTAACCATATGTGTACGTGTCATTTCATCCTCCTCTCGCAAGTCTTGTCACCCAGCTGCCGTAGACGGCTTCGAGCGCAAGCTTGAGTAGTGCACAGTCATTCTTTTGGCCAAATGGTGGCTTGAAGTGGCACCAATGAATCGTCGGCGAGCTTGTTCCCGCGCAACCACGCATAGCTGTGCAAGCTTCCCGCTCGACTCGGCGAAATCCCCCAAAATCTCAATGCTTACTGGCCTGCTATATAAACCCTCCCGGCCGGCGAGTCTTGCGCCGCATTTTCCCCTCCCTCCATGTAGCTTATCTCGTGTGCTTCTCCCACAATTGCCAATGGCGCCGGTCCGTCGTCGTCGCTCAGCCACTCCACCGTCATCAGAGGATAGCTCTGATACGTCCATTTTGCATCATGTTTTCTTACTATTATTTATAATGTTTTTATCCATCAAAATGCTTTTTGGAGTAATTCTAATGCCTTTTCTCTCATAATTTGCAAGGTACACACCAAGAGGGAGAATTCAGGCAGCTGGAGATCTGGACCTGAAAAAGCTACGCCAGGCCACCTATTCTGCACATCTCCAAATGGGATGAAACTTCACGGAGATTTTTTATGGAATATATAAGAAATATTGGAGCCAATAAGTGCTAGAGGGGAGCCATCAGGTGGGCACAACCAAACTGGGCGCGGAGGCCCCCCTAGAGCGCCCTGGTGGGTTGTGGCCTCCTCGGCCCACCTCTGGTGCCCATCTTCTGGTATATAAGTTGTTTTGACCTAGAAAAAATAAGAATAATACTTTTGGGACGGATCGCCGCCGTCTCGAGGCGGAACTTGGGCAGGAGCACTTTTGCTCTCTGGCGGAGCAATTCTGCCGGGGGAACTTCCCTCCCGAAGGGGGAAATCATCGTCGTCATCATCATCAACAACTCTCCCATCTTGGGGAGGGCAATCTCCATCAACATCTTCACCAGCACCATCTCATCTCAAACCCTACTTCATCTCTTATATTCAATCTTGTTACCGGAACTATAGATTGGTGCTAGGGGTGACTAGTAGTGTTCATTACATCTTGTAGTTGATTACTATATGTTTATTTGGTGGAAGATTATATGTTCAGATACATTATGCATATTAATACCCCTCTGATCATGAGCATGTTTGTTGTTTGTGAGTACTTACTTTTGTTCTTGAGGTCATGGTAGAAATCATGTTGCAAGTAATCATGTGAACTTGATATGTGTATGATATTTTGATAGTATGTATGTTGTTATTCCCTTAGTGGTGTCATGTGAACGTCGACTACATGACACTTCACCATATTTGGGCCTAAGGGAATGCGTTGTGGAGTAGTAAATAGATGGTGGGTTGCGGGAGTGACAGAAACTTAAACCCCAGTTTATGCACTATTGCGTAAGGGACCGATTGGATCCTAGAGTTTAATGCTATGGTTAGAATTTATTCTTAATACTTTTCTCGTAGTTGCGGATGCTTGCGGGAGGGTTAATCATAAGTAGGAGGTTTTTTCAAGTAAGAACATCACCTAAGCACTGGTCCACCCACATATCAAATTATCAAAGTAGCGAACACAAATCAAACCAACATGATGAAAGTGACTAGATGAAATTCCCGTGTACCCTCAAGAATGCTTTTCTTATCATAAGAGACCGTTTTTGCCTGTCCTTTGTCTCAAAAGGATTGGGCTACCTTGTTGCATACTTGTTACAATTATCGTTACTTGCTCGTTACAAATTACCTTGCTATCAAACTACTCGCTATTTACAATTTCAGCACTTGCAGACATTACCTTACTGAAAACTACATGTCATTTCCTTCTGCTCCTCGTTGGGTTCGACACTCTTACTTATCGAAAAGAGCTACAATTGATCCCCTATACTTATGGGTCATCAACCTCCAGCTGGGAGGCTACACCACGGCGGCGGCGCAGTCCCCGCGTAGTGTAGTGCGCGTGGCGTCCCTGTTGGATGTGCGCGCAACACCCACACACTCCGCTGTCGCTGCACGTCAGTACCTGTTGCTACCGCCGTTGCCGCCACCCCACCGTCTGCCACCATGGACACAACACCATCGCCGAAAGCCAGGGCTATCGCCCGCTCCGCCACCGCGGTCCGAAGGCAGGAGGTGGCCATCATGGCCGCCACCCCACTGTCGGCCACCGTAGCCATCACCCGCTCCGCCATTGCGGCCTGAAGGTGGGAGGTGGTGGTCGTGGCCGCCAGCCCACCGTCGGCCGCCGTGGCTGCCAGCCGACCATCGACCGCCTGAGTCATCACCCGCTCTGCCACTGCCGCCCGAAGGTGGGAGGTGGAGGTGGAGCCCTGCATGTGTAACAGCGA
Source organism: Aegilops bicornis (assembly GCA_021605145.1). Lineage (NCBI taxonomy): Eukaryota > Viridiplantae > Streptophyta > Magnoliopsida > Poales > Poaceae > Aegilops > Aegilops bicornis. Next base: position 312,511,577 of record CM038673.1, read on the forward strand.
CCTTGTGTGCTACATCGAGTTCCTGCTGGAGGAGGAGAAGCGCCTGCTCGAGCATGCAAAGAGTCTTACTACCGCCGTGGTTGTAGCACACACCGCCGTAGAGGCGCGGAATGAGGAGGTCTACAAGGAGTCCTGCTGCTTCGAGAGGGGTCATCTGGAGCAGTAGAGGGCGTTCGAGGTGAGCGTTGCTAAAGGTGCTGCAGCGGCAGGCACCGAATTCCAGTTGTATAGCTCGTCAGTAGGCTCCTCCTCCTCTGCCTCTTACTGAGCGCGCTTAGCAGAGGAGAGGCTGCTGGAAGTAGTACAAAGCCCCTCCATAGTAGTAGTATTTTGGGGCTATTTTGTTCAGTTCATCTGACTATAGATGTGGTTGAACTATACGACGTACTTAGAATTAGTTAGTATATATATATATATATATATATATATATATATATATATATATATATATATATATATATATATCTACTACCTAAAAAAAGCGGGCGTTCCGTTTCCCATCTTACGCCGCTCGGCATAAATGCGTCCCTAAATCGCTCGTCCCGTGCAGCCACATATGGGCCAAGCCCCACAAAGCCCACATCTCCCACGTCACACAACACACCTTTGGGTAGGGTTAGCGCTGGTTCCAACCCCTCCCGCCCCTCTGGTCCTCGGCCGCCGCCATCCTCGACACCACCTCGCAACCGCGTGCTCCTCCACCGGTCGCTATAGCCGTGTCACGCCGCCCAGCGTGCTCATCGCAGCCCTCCCGAACGCGGACTAGGGCTAAAGCTGCGCAATCGCAACTATCGAGACCAGCCATGGCTAGAGGCCCAAGCAGTCACCATCTCAACTCATCGGCCAGCCCACCTTTGGCAATCTTTGCTCTTTCTTTGCTTGCCGCCCAAATGACTACACCAACTAGAGAAGGTTGAAAAGGGAGGAATGACCACATCTGATCCTCATAATTGAGAGGGGCTTAAGTGGAAGTCGATCTGGTGAGCTCCGTGTTCGATAAACATTCAACAGTTTCTATGGCGTCTTGCACATGAGTCATGACAGCCTCTACGAGTGGAGTTGGATCAAATATGCCCTGTGTGTAACCGTTTTGATGAGGATGGTGGAGACTTGTTCTTCAAATGCAAGCCGGTCTGGAAGATTTGGCAAGAGTTGGGCATTGAGGAGGTCCGCAACAGTGCTAGGATCTGTCTGATCCAAAGATTGTTGTGCACCGGATTTTAGGCCATCCGAAGAGCTCGAATCAAAATGTATCGCTCTACTATGAAACTGGCGGAAGAGCGTAAACAAGGTAAGCCAGGAGAAGAAATCTCTGAACATTGTCGCCAGATTTCGGGCTCGACGCGACGCTGCCGAAGTTTCTCGTTTTTTGGCAAGCAAGCCAAGGTAAACCTCAAACCTGCTCATTGTTGGGAGCCCCTCCACATGATGTCCTCAAGATTAACATTGATGGTAGCATTGTGGCTGATCTGAAGAGAGCGGTGGGGCTTTGTGATAAGAGACGATAGGGAGAAGTAATGGGTTCAGAGCGGGTAAGATAGACGATGTTCAAGACAGTTTACAAGCCGAGGCGATGTCCGGTGTCCGGGCTATGAATCAGGCCATACAATGGGGATGACCAATGTCATGGTCGAACAGATGCAAAGCTGCTTGTCCAAGCCGTCAACAATTCAAAGAGTTTCGATCTTGTGCCCAACGGTGTCCTGTTTAGGGAGATTAAAGCCCTGGCTATTCTTATATTGTTGGTTATTGCCATCGGTCATGTAATAATGATGCTGGACGCGTTAGCGACTTATGGTTCAAAGATGGTGTATGAGCCGCAGTCGTTTGGCGGGTGATGCACCTACCTTAACCCATGATTTGGTTGCGCGATGCAGCGCGACACGATTGGTTAAGTTTCAAACAAAAAGTCATGGATCAGTTTTTCACCCCCAATTATGTTTCATGAGGATATTTTTATTCAAATTGGATACATGTTGATTTATTCATTTGTTTAGAAGTAAGAGGTTCAGCTTGTCGGATGTCCTTCTTGAGGAGTAGTCGAGCAGGATCTTCCTACGATTTGGAGGTATGGAGTTCATGATACGGTGACCTATTTTCTTTTAAATCTTGAACATCGAATTTTATCCTTTCTATTTGTGAACTTTTTGGATATGCTCTTTACTCCAGATTTCAACTTTTCAGGTTTGTTGTTCTTCCAAGATTTCGTGGAGTAGGCATGTTGCTGCCATTTCTTTGGTAGGATCGTGCCTTCTTTGAGACCTTAGTCTATCCATTGTAGGTCATGCCTTTTGATCAATTGTTTGCGATCGTTGAGATATTTTTCTTCATGCCCGCTTTATTGATCAAATTACTGATTTTATTTAGGTCGGAGTATTTTATGAATTTACTCTTCTCCATAAGCGCGTCCATGAGGGCAGAAATTCCATGCTCCAAATCTGCTTGGCAAGCGATGGGTTATCTGATGATTGCTTTTGTCAACTGACGGTTATGAGATTTATGTGCACCATGTGTTTTGTCGATTCACCTTATGCAGGTAGTAGTCGCTTACTACGTTACATGCTTCGTGATGGAAGAGAAAGTAATTTGTATGTATGTGCGTATTATTTTATTCCTGCGTAAAAGGTTTAGCTGTGAACAACAATTTTTTCATGGTGGATACCTTAAAGTGGACGGCAATGCATTTACTTCAATTCAGTTTAGAGAACAATGTTAGGTGTCATACTTCTGTTTTTTTTTCATTTGCATACAAGATTACTAATTATAGTACTCCCTCCGTCCGAAAATACTTGTCGCGAAAATGGGTAAAAGTGGATGCATCTAAAACTAAAATACGACTAGATACATCCATTCATCCGACAAATATTTCCTGACGGAGGAGTACTAAATCGGCATATGCATCAGTCTTGACTTTTCTTCTAGAAGCGTGCATGCCTTTTTGACATTATTTGTACAACCTTCAATTACTTTCCTGTAATCGCTTTTTGATGTTGTACAAGCTGCAATTGTGCTACTTGGAGGTATCGGGCATCACCGCCTGAATTTTGAAAAAAAGTGCTCTTGAAGGGTTGACTAGAACGGGCTTTGTACACTTTCTATTGGATTTAATTTCTAAAGTTAATTCTAAACGCGATGGCCAGGGGCTAGCGATTTCTTTGGAGCATATGGTCGACGGTAGGCTGCGTCTACTGGCCGTGGGGAAAGTAACGTCCGAGAGTGGTGTGGGTGGTACCGGCGTCCCTTGATGGCATGTAGGAGCGACATGGCGTGGGAAGTGCCGATCTGTGGCAGCGGTGGTCATTGATGAGAGCGAGTGTGATCTGATCGTGGCCATCGGGATGGGTAACCGAAGGCGTTCTTTTGTCAAAATCGATCAAGTTGCACAACTGTGTTGCTACATGACTTTCATGTCATTTGTATAGCCTACTAAAGATGTTTAGATTTGAACTACATGTTTCATTTTCTTTTCTCCTTCGATGAAATTTCTGGAATAGCTATGCATTATTACTATGTGGACCTTCATCTAGAGATCATTATATATTTTGTAAAACATATATACAATGCACTCCCACACACTTCATTAACTTTGACAATCACATTTTTCCTTCAAGAATTACAACTGAAACACTTTGAATTATATTACTCAACTAATTGTTAACTTTGACCATCACACTTTGCCTTCAAGAATTACAACTGAAACACTTTGAATTATAATCTTGAACTAATTGAAACAGGAATTGGAGAAAATTTGGAGAAGTCGGTTGCACAAGGCGAGAAAAGAAAAGAGTTGGAGTTGGCTTATGGTTTACCACTCAATAAGATGGGAGGGAGTATTCCCTCCAAAAAAGGATGGGAGGGAGTATCTGGCTGAAGGGTGAAAAGAACAAGTATAACCTTGTTTGGCTTATATAGTCTGGCGCTAAATAACATGAAAACACATTGGATGAGAAAAGAGAGGGACAGGTGGAGATTTAATAGTGAAAAAGAAAAATATGGTCCCTGTGCAACGCACGGGCAATTAACTAGTATATATAGAGAGAGTAAAACTATTCTGATCCTGGGATTAGAATAAGTATTTGGATCACGTCAGACCTATATAGGGCGTGCGAAGGTCCTCCCGAATTCCTGAACTCACAGAGAGAAAAAAGGGCCACGCCCGAGCCCATCACCTCCTCCCCGATCCCCAATCTCCCCGATCCAGCGTCGTGGACCTCTCGCCTCCCTGCCACAACCGCCGCCGCCCTGGCTCCGACGCGCCTCCCGCCGCCGGCCACCCCGGCCCCGTCCCTGCCTCCCGACCCCGAAGTGCCTCCCATGCTCCCCCGGATCCATCCGCCGCGCCTCCACCATCCCTCGGATCTGGTCGCCACACCACCACCGGCCTCGGATCCAGCCGCTACGCCGCCCCACCGCAGGATCCGGCCGCCGCGACGGCCGTGCCAATCCTGCATCGCCCAGTGGTGCAGCGCCCATTGCACAGAGGCGAACTTCCCTGCCACCTCGCTGTGGACGTCTCCCTGCTGGTAACCTGCTCCGGCGACCTTCGCCAGCCTACTTCACCGCCTCCCTCGCCGTGCTTGTCGACTGCGGCGTCCCTCTCCTCTTCCGCCGCTCGTCCTCCTCCGGCGCAGCGCCCCTGGCCCACACGGCCACCGCGGCCAAGGCCCTCGAGCAGGAGCCCGACCACGACGACGGACGCCAGCAGGTAGCCCTCTTCTTTGGAACGCAGAGCGGCACCAGTGAGGGGTTCGCCAAGGTACGCACGCACGCTACTCGTTCCCCCTGCGCCACTGCCACCATGCCTGCTCTTTGTGAAGTTCGTCCTAGCCAGCTTCTTCAGTTCAATTGTGTGTGCTAACTGTGTGGTTCTCACCATCTCTAGATCCTGCCAAGCTGCGACGACACTTTGTTGTTTCCTCGCCCTGCTCCTAGACTCGATGTGTTGTGGGCTATGGACAAGATGAAGGCATGGACATGGTGATTGAGTACGAGAAGCGAGCTGCTACTCCACTTGGTCTCCTCGACAGCTATCGTTGTGGTTGTACTTGGACGGCTGCAAATACTGCAACCGAACGTCTGTGTGTGTTTTTGGGAGCCCATTTTTAGAGCTGGTGCTCATGAAAATTCGTCCAGGTTCTTCTGTACTGTTGCTGTTTGCTGGAAAAAATCATTGATTTTTCAGTTTGCCCTTGCTTGTACCAGAACATCAGGTGCTTGTGCTAAATGTCCGTGAGACAAAACCTATTATACCATATGCGGAGTCGTACCAATGATGAGAACAAGATAAATTAAGGTAGATATTGTTCGTTGGATTCTGATTTAAGTGGGCTTATTCTCACTAGTGCTGTTTCAAGTAGATCATTATCTAAAAGGTTCACGCAAAAAGAGATCCTAGAGGGGGTTCAAGTTAATGATTGAAATCACAGGAAAGTCGTGGAACAAAAATTGCACTCTTCTGAATTTGTTCTGCAGTTTTTATTACTTACAAAAAAAGTTGATGAAGTTCATGTAGTACTGTCGCTGAAAATATAGGAAAAAAAGACAGAGGAGTTCGAAAAAAATCGGGGGCATTCGTCCAAAACTACAAGTTTGTGAAAGAATCCAAGGGGGATATTAGAAATATCTTAGTTGGTATGACAACCCTTGCAAGTTCAAATATAAAACCCATGAAGCTCAACACAAAAAAATAGCAATCGTAGAGTAAAAAAGGCGAAAATGTCATGTTCAAGCATTGTACAACATGTTCCAAGGGAAAAAATGTCATGTTTTAACAGAAAAAACATTGGTCTAATACAAGTTGTACAATTTCTTGTTCTGTATTATTTCCTGATGTTCAATAGTATGTATGGGTGCAAAAAAACTAGTGTTTTCAATATGTTGGTTTCAATTTAAAAACTACAAAACAAAGAAGCCAAGTAAGTACAAATACTAGAACAAAAAAGAAGTCCAAAAAGGACAAAAAGAAAACAAAAGATACACGACATGAAAAACAAAAGAAGAAAACAAAGCCTCACCTAGAAAATGTTAACTCTGAAAGTTTAAGAAAACAAAGAAGTTCAACATAAAAATGAAGTTTATAAACAACTCGGATTTTTTTGTTATTGAAGAATAAAAATGAAGAAGTTCAAATTAAAGTAAAAAATAGTAACTAAAAAAAGTAAAAAAAGGATAAAACCAAGAAGTTCGGATTAAAATAACGGTGTAGTTCAATTTATATAGAAACTTAGATTTTCCTCATTATTAATAATTAAACTAAGAAGTTCGATTTAAAATGTAGAGTGCTTTGATGTTTATTACACAACTCAGATTTGTTCCCTTACTAAAGAACAACCCAGAAGTTCAATTTCAAATATCAGAGTAGTTCGACATTTATACACCAAGAAGAAAACAAGCATCACCAAGAAGGCCAAATATAAAAAATAGAGCAGTTCAAAAATTATAGAGAAAATGTTTTTCCCCGTTTTTATAATAAACCTAGAGGTTCAAATTTAAATAGCGGAGAAGTTCAATGTTTTTTACAATGCCAATAAGGTCAAATTAAAAAACCGAATAGTTCAAAACATTTATAAAAATGGATTTCCCCTCTTCTAAAAAAAACCAAGAAGTTCAAATTTAAATAATTGAGCGGTTCGATATTTATAACGTAACTAGTATTTTTTTCTGTTACCGATGAATAACACCAACAAGTCCTAATTAAAAAACATGAAGCTGTTTGATGCTTATAGAAAACTCAAATTTGCTCACTAAAGATTAAACCAAGAAGTTCAATTTTAACAATGTATATAAAAAACACAGGTCTTCTCGTTACTAAAGAATAATACCAAATACGTTCAATTTGAATAACGAAGAAGTTTGATCTTTCTAACTAAACTCCAATTTTCGCGTTTCTAAAAAATACACAAAGAAGTTCAATTAAAAAAGTTAGAGTGGTTCGATGTCTATGAAAAACTCAAATGTATTCCATTACTAAAGCGAAATAGAGAGAAGTTCAAATTGATATTAGCTAGAAGTTCATGTACTGCATGGTGTGCATTTCGTATGAGAAAACAAGAAAAAGGAAAAGTCTAAAAAATTTGTTGCTAGAAGTTCAAGTGCTCGGCCCGAGAAAGTTGAAAAATTCTTGTGAGAGAGGTTGAACAAAAAATATGTGACAGAAGTTCAAGGTGAGAATAAAGTATAGAAAAATAAAAGCTTAATAGGTTTGTTGAAAGAAGTTCAAGTGATGTGTCCGGAGAAGTTCAAAAATTCTTGCGAGAGAAGTTCACCTTGTATTTCCATGTTCAATTTTTTTCATATAAAAGTCGAATACAATTCTTTACTCAAAAAATATAAAAAGGTGAAGTTCAAATTGAAATAACAAAGAAGTTCGGAGTTTATTAAAACCTATGATTTACCTGTTCAAAAAAATAAAAAACACAACGCCTTTTTTTGCACTTTTAAAAACAACTCATAAATGAAAAAATGGTTGCTAGAAGTTCAAGTGCTCGGCGAGGAAAAGTTCAAAAATTCTTGTGAGAGAGGTTCACCGTGTATTTCTACATAAAAACATGTTGTTTGTTGTGTTTTAAAATAATTCACTCAAACCAGAGAGAAGATCAAAGTGATAACATCCAGAAGTTCACGTACTGCATGGTGTGTGTTTGGTATAAGAAAAATTCAATAAAGTGAAACAGAGTGAAGTTCAAACAGACATGCCACAGAAGTTCAACTACTTCACGCGGTGCAAAAAACAACACGTCAAAAACAAAGTGAGGTTCAAACAGACATGCCCGAGAAGTTCACTACTTCATGCAGTGCGTTTCCATTCGCAATGAAGGCAGAAATCATGATCTCCTCATTTCCCTAATGTACTTCAAAACGACAGGAATATCATTTATAAAAATGAAAATTTTCTTTTCTATTCAACAACTTTCTAAAGGGGTACATTGTATGCTCTATTCGAAGAATAAAACCAAGAAGTCCAAACTAAAATAACAGAGTAGTTTAATGTATATAAAAACTCAGATTTTCCTCATTACTAAAACAGTAAACCCAAGAAGTTCAATTTATAATAGTAGAGTGGGTTGATGTTTTTTTACAAAAATCGGATTTCTCCCGTTACTAAAGAATAAACCAAGAAGTTCAATTTATAATTATAGAGTAGTTCAAAATTCAAATAACTCTGTTTTCTATACATAAGCTTTTCCGTGTCGCCACCTTGCACCTCAGGGCGCCGAATAATGTAAGGATCCACTAAAACAATTCCTATTTAATCATAGAAAATTTGGAAAAAGTTTCTACATGGGGAAGGAGCGGATTTGCAGCAGCTTTCCAACGCCATCTCATTTGCCTCATTCCGATAAACGGTTTAGAAATAGACTTGAAAATACGATTCATGTTTTTTTGTATGAAGAAAAACAGTTTTTAAAACTGCTCTTAAACAGTGTACATTTTGCCAAAAATTTAACTTGCGGCATGATACTCGTGTCCATAGCTTTCCAAATGGTATGTCGCAAGGCCCATTTGGGCAATGTTTGCGGAAGTTCAACCTAGCATTTGGGGAAGTTCAAGTGCTACTGCTGCGGCAGGTTATGTACTTATCAGAATATTATTCTCATCACATGCTCGTCACGACCCGAGAGCAAATCCGCCAATGAGCGAGATTCCTATTTAAAACGGGCATTTAGTTGCTAAAAACTGTTTCCAGATTACACTTACATCACACAGAACACAACTGACCAGAATAATTCTCGGGGGGAGACACGGTTGCAAAGATAGCCCGAAGGTCGGGTTCCTAGTGAGGGAAGTTTAGGTTGTGTAACTCAGGAAGTTCAGGATTTTCCCATTACTAAAAGAAATAAAACCACGAAGTCCAAATTAAAAAATGGAGAAGTTTGATGATTATAGAAAACTCAGATTTTCCTTGTTATTAAAGAATGGAAACACGAAGTTCAAAAATAAAAAACAAGAAGTTCAACTTTTAAAAATATAATGCTTCAAAATTTCATAAAAAATAATTAAGAAATAAAACCAGGAAGTCCATATTAAAAAGATGGAGAAGTTCGATGATTATATAAATCTCAGATTTTCCTCGTTATTAAAGAATGGAAACAAGAAGTTCAAAAATAAAATAACAAGAAGTTCAACTATTAAAAATAGAGCGCTTCAAAGTTAATAAAAAAGGATTAAGAAAATCAGATTAAAAGTTCATAAAAAAACTCAAAATATTTTCACGTAACCGAGAGAAGTTCAGGTTGATAACTTCCAGAAGTTAATGTACTAGACGGTGTGCATTTTGTATTACACAAGGAATAAAAAAGCAAAGGCTAAAAGTTTTTTTGTTATAACTTCAAGTCCTTCATCGGAGAAAGTTAAAAAAAATATTGTGATAGAGATTTATACAAAAGGAATATCATTTGTGTAACACTGACGAATGGATGAGAAAATTACAAACGAAAATACGTCACATAAGTTCAAATGAAAACAGCAGGAAGTTCAAATACTACAGTGGATGAATTTCAAATGAAAACTTTTAAAATCGTCGCGAGTATGAAAAGACAATCAACACGGGAAAGTTGCGTGTTCACAATAGCTTTCCACTGGTATGACACTTGCTCAATTCCGGTGAGTGTTTCGGTGAGTAGATGGAGAGCTACGTTAAAAAATAGCACGTAAAAACAGAGTGAAGTTCAAGTAGACATGCCGAGAAGTTCAAGTCTTCACGCGGTGCATCTTTGAACAATCAATTTCGCGATAAAGCCAGAACAAAGGATCCCGCCATTTTCGCAATTACTTGAAAACGGCTAGGAATCAGAGAAAACCACCAACATGAAAAAGTTTCGCATTTTCCATAGCTTTTCAACGATATATTATTTGTGCCATTTCGTTAAAGTTTGTAGAAAATACGGCGAAAATATATTTTTCGCCATTTTTGAAACTGACTTAAAACCATATAGAATTGGGGGAAATAATAGATACAAAAAAGTTTCGCGTATCCTCAAGCTTTCCAACGCAATATCATTTCCTGCATTCTGACATACGGTTAAAAAATTAGCTTCAAAATACAAATTCGCTAGAACTTGTATTGTTTTCTAAATTTCTTTTAGATCGTAAGAAATTAGAAAAAACTTTCAACATGAGAAAGTAGCGCATTTTCATAAGGTTTCCAGTGCCATATCATTTGCCTCAATTGGATTAGCCGTTCAGAAATGCCATCGAAAATACGAACTCGCCTGTTCGGTTTGCGAAATTTTACGATTTTCTAAATTACTCTTTAACCATAAGGAAATAGAGAAAACTTTCAACATGTGGAAGGAGCTGTTTTGCAGCAGCTTTCCAACGCCATATTATTTGCGTCATTCCGATAAACAATTTAGAAATGTGGTCGAAAATACGATTCACGTTTTTTGTATGAAGGAAAACGGTTTTCAAAACTGCTCTTAAACCGCTTACATTTTGCCAAAAATTCAACTTGTGTCATGATACTGATGTTCGTAGCTTTCCAACGGTATATCGCAAGCCCCATTTGGACACCTTTTAGCTTAAGTTCAACCTAGTACTTGGTGAAGGTCAGGCGCATTACTCGGGAAGTTCAAGTTGTGATCAGAATAGTGTTTATATATATATATATATATATATATATATATATATATATATATATATATATATATATATATATATATATATATATATATATATATATAAAGTAGAATCTGCGATTAAATGCGTCGTGATGGTTCGACCTCTCCCCTGGTTCGATCGATCCCCATCCCCACGCAAAGAAAAGTTGAGGAGAAACCCCTCGACAAGGAAAAACTGTCACGACCTCCACTTCTTCCACGACCTGCCAGTCTCATCTCTCATCTCCTGATCTCTCTCTCCCGATCCAGAACCGGACGCAGATCAGGTAACATGCAAACGACATGTCACCGTGTGCCTCGCGGCCTTCCATCCACCGCCCAGCCAGAATCCAACGGACAACAGCACTCCAAGGCAAAAACAACATCAAAACACAGACCAAATCGAGCACGGGTCAGCAGAAAAATCTAACGGGGAAGGCAAGGAAAAGGCGGGCTTTGGCGCCGCGATTCGCCGGCGTCTCCTCGCCTCGCGGCCTTCGCCGCCGTCGCCGCCGCCGCCCGCCGTCGCCCGAGAGGCGAGGGGGCAGCGCCGTCCGCCCGCGGAACCGAGGCGAAACGCCACCGCTGGTCGGGAGACGGCGTCGTCCGCCCGCGGAGCCGAGGACGAGCGCCTCCATGGCCGGGACAAGCGCCGTCCGCCATGGGAACCAGGGCGAACGCCGCCGCTGGTCGGGACGAGCGCCACCGCCATGAGCCGAGGACGGCGCCGCCGAGCTGAGGACCGTTCATCATCGTCGGCGACCTCTTCTCAGTCCCCCCTCTCTCTCTTATTCCATTAGTGCGAGGCGGAGCCGACTCCGGGCTCGTCAAGCAACTCTTCACTTTAGATTAGTCGATTACTTGCTTAGTAGTGATTTTTGTTGGGGCAAAGCTAGGCGACAACGCTATGCACGAGCTTTGCCCAGGCTCCTCGCTGTCTCTCGATTAGTGCACTCGGATCTGAGCAACAAAATTGAAATTGGTATTTGTAAATATTAGTCAAGACTACACTCTGAAAATATTTGTCGACTACACTCTGAACTACTTCTATTTTGAGTCAAGACTACATTTCTGAATAAATATGGAGACTTGCAGCAAGTATTGTACTTCTATTTTGAGTATACATTGTGGAATTTGGCAGAATTGTGCGTTGTGCGATGGGATCGATTGGCAACAGGATACCCGAAGTTGGTATGCGGTTCAGAAATTCGGATGAGGCTTGGGAGTTCTGGGTGCAATGTGGAGGTCACATAGGCTTTGATGTGAGGAAAAGAAATACCATCGAAGCGAAATTGATGGAACAATCACTTCATGTAGATTTGTTTGTTCCAATGAAGGCATTCAAGAAAAAGTCAAATAGATCACGAGCGAAGCGCATTAGAGCTGAAACAAGAACCAATTGTAAAGTTCGGATGATTGTTTCATTTGATCGAGAGGCCAAATTTTTTGAAGTCACCGAAGTTGATTTGGAACACAATCACCTCCTTCAATTGCCACAAACCTATCACTTGTTGGCATCACAAAGGAAGATTTCAGATGTGCAAGCTTTAGAGATAGAAATAGCCGATGATTCTGGAATTATGCCAAAAGCTTCACATGAGGTTGCATGTCGTCGAGCTGGTGGGAAGTTCAACGTTGGTTACACTTTGACTGACCAAAAGAATCATTTGCGAACCAAGCGGCAGCGGGACAAACAAAGAGTATAGGCCATTTGGTATTTTTCTTGGGCTCAATCAGTTTAGAGAAACAACCATTTTTGGTGCTGCATTGATGTTTGATGAAACACGCGACTTATTTATATGGCTCTTTGAGACATTTCTAGCTGCACACAATGGAAGGCAGCCTAGAACTATCTATACCGATCAAGATGCAGCAATGGGAGGAGCCATAGAGAAGGTCTTCACAGAATCATATCATGGACTGTGTACATTTCATATCATGCAAAATGCTATCAAACATTTAACTCAAGTGGGAGTGGAGGATGAAGTGGAGGATGAAGAAAAAGAGCCTCATATTCTCACAGATTTTGGTGCTTGTATGTATGGATATGAGGACAAGGCAGCATTTGAAGAAGCGTTTGACAATATGAGGCTCAAAGTGCATAAGCAAACTTGGTTAGATAGCATCTACAAGGTGAAAGAAAAATGGGCTGAATGTTATATGAGAGATGTCTTTAGCTTGGGAGTGAGAAGTACATAATTAAGCGAGAGCTTCAACAATGCGTTGAAAAATCATTTGAAATCAGATTTTCGTATTTCTTCGGTTCTTGATGCATTTTGAGAGGACGGTGGAAGTAAAAAGAACAAAGGAATTGGAATCTGAATTCAATGCAAGAAAATATATACCGAGAATTAAGATGTTCACTCCTAGGTTGGTGGAAGAAAGCAAAGTGTACACTTCGATTATATTTGAAGCTTTCCAAGGTGAGTATGAAAGATCAATGGCTGCATGTTGTAGAGTATTGGATGGAAATAACAGATTTGCCGTTGCTATTGCGAGTTTACATGGTGATTTAGAGTTTGAGGAGGAGCGCATAGTGATAGGTGATCCTTTGACCAAAACGGTTTCATGTAGTTGTGGAATGTTCAATAGGGCCAGGGGATATTGTGTGGACATGGTCTAAAAGTCCTTGATTTGATGAATATAAAGACATTGCCGACACATTATGTCTTGAAGAGATGGACTAGAGAAGCTCGCAATGGAAGTATAGAAGATAAGGAAGGAAGGAAAGTGGTAGAAAATCCAAAACTTGAAGCTCAACTTGATGCAGGGATTTGTCACATCAATTTCATAATGTGGCACATAGAGCAGCCAGCTCCCCACAATGTTGTTTGCTATTGGCTAATGCACTTGCCTCCATTGCACCTAGCATACAGGAAATACTCAATGCCACTAGTGCTATGGATGAACCATATAAAGACAAAGAGAATGTTGACCCAAATGTGCAGCAAATAGATGAATTGCTTAAAGCTGCACGACTGAAGAAAAAAGAGGTTCGGCAACAAAATTAAGGAGAAAGCAAACTTGGCTTGATAAGTTACTCAAGGGGAAGCGTATACCATTGAAATCTACCGCGCCCGACCATAGCGGGAGAAAATGTATGCTGCGATTGGTACATGATATGTTTTATTCTTCTTTTGTAAACTAATTACTATACTTTTCATTGGCGGACAAAAAGAAGAAGGATGGTGTGCAAAAAAGAAGGATGGTGTGCAAAAAAGAAGAAGGATGGTGTGCAACAAAAGAAGAAGGATGATGTACAGCCTCAAGTACTAGAGGAGAAGTGTGACAACACCAAAGGAGTAAATATGGAGCCCCAAGAGTGCAATGCTATCATGAGTTTCACCCAGCTCTTGATGGCTCCGCCTTGTGGTGAGGATGATCTGTTCTAGCGTGCAAGCCCGCTAAAAGTATTTTGGACATAGTTAAGTGTAGTATTTTGGGCTAACTATAGTCGTCTTTTGGGGCCTAAGTGTACAAATCAAATGGCACTAAATGGCTGTTAAGAGCTCACTGAATTCACTGGAAAGTGGTACTGAAACTTGAAATCATGTACTTCGAATTACTTGTGATGAAGTGGGTTGTCTGAATCTAAATAGTGATGAATGGCATGTCTGAATTTCTTATGAATATGAATGTAAACAGTATATTTGACTGTTGTTTGTACCGTTTCCGAACTAAAAGGCTGATATTTATATTTTGTATTGTTCAAAACTGAATCTCTTGTGAATCTAAGTGCAAACAGTATTTTGACTGTTGCTTGCCTGTTCTGGACTAAAAGGTTGATGTTGTATTGTATTTTGTTCAAAACACTTGTTTGTACTGTTGAATGATTAGACGATTTGTATCTGTATCATATAAAGTTCAAAACTGTGAAGTTTCAGAAGGTCTGGGCTGAAAACTATGAAGTCTGAATGTTTTTACCTCGAAGTGCTGCTGTCCGTTGGATTCTGGCTGGGCGGTGGATGAGAGGCCGCGAAGCACACGGTGACATGCCGTTTGCATGTCACCTGATCTGCGTCCTCCAGAACCACCCCGGCGGCCCCTGTCTCCCGGCTCCCGCGACCACCCGAGCACACTCCCTCTCCACCTCTTCTCCCTACTACCTCCACTAGCACCGGCCCCATCCATGAAACCGCCGTGCATCTGTTCTGCGCATCCAGCTACACGCCGCCGACTAGGGAAGCCGAAAAGAGGAACTGCTGCCACCTCCGATGGTATCCTTCCTCTGCCAGGTAGGAACCTCCATGTGCGGCCTGAGGTCTACAATGATGGGTGCATCCAGTGCCTGGGTGTATCAGGCGGCAGGGGGGGCACCATGGCGCCGAGAACTGGTCTAGCACCATTGTCTCACATAAGGACGTCCTGTCTCAACCTCCTCCCCGCTCAAATTTTTATGGCAGCTGCCTAGGAGCTTCTTCTTCCTTTATCTTGATTTGTTACTCACAACCCTGGTACAAATCTTCAGTTTTACTCCTATATTTCAATCGAATGATTTTGATTGGTGCTAAGACGAATTTTGTGGCCATGTCCGATGGAAGGCGCGAATATAGGCCTCCTCGGAGGATCGGGTCCGTATCTCGTCTCCATCAGTCACAACCATGAGTGGACGAGCTGGTGGTAGGAAGTAATGGAGGGGATGGGCATGGCGGCAAGGTCAGTAGGGAGACCCCATCGCACGCGCCCCAGCGGAAGCAGTAGGGGAAGATGCCGTTGGCGAGACAGGTAAGCCACTCCCCGCTTCTTCCTTTCTTCAGTTTTCATTTTCTCATCCGCGCAGCCTCGCCGGCGATCCAGGCGTTCCATCGAATCCCTGGTTAGCTCCCCACTTCAATGCGCCCTATATGATTCCCCGTCGGCTTCCCCCTGCAGGAATTTATTTTATGTGTTATTCGGTTTAGTTCTTGCGCCCCCACATATGATTTGTTTTGGTGATTATACAGTACTAAACTTTCGATCAACGATGGGACACGAGTTATACTTAAAGGATTCCAGTTCGAGACTTGTGGCTTTATGTGTTTTTATTTGTGGGGAAGTGGGGGTGTCTCGGCGGCATGAGACTGATTTTTTTGTGTGTGGATTAACTCCTAATTTGTGTCGGATGTTCTGGTCTGCTAGCCTGGGAGTGGTGCAGTGGATTTGTAGGTAGATTTGTTTCAGGATTCGAGCATCGAGTGCGAAGGGTTTAGTACTTAATTCGTTAGGATTCAGAATCTCAGTATACATTTTTTATGAGGAATTATTCAGTCTTTTCTGGACACACTCTTATGCTACTTGTGTTTTTTCATTGATCTTTTCACATTACAAACCAGTTGATCCTTTTGTTGCTAGCTCTCCCCCCCCCCCCCCCCCAACACACACCCCTATATCTTCACTCATTTTCGTATGGCAGTCTTCAGTAGTGGGAACCAAATGAGGTTTCAAATTAGATGATTTTTGTCAGTCTTGTTTTAGTCAGTGTTCTTTGTGTTAAATACTTCAGAGTAGGTCGGTGTTCAGTTTCCATTAGCGAAACTGGTAATGAAAAAGCGTGGACGACCTTTCTTGTAAAGCGGTTGGTTGCTAGCTCGAATGCACCGATACGGATACGGGTATCAGTATCGGGCCAATACGGATACGTAAATTCCTCATTTTAAAAAAGTGCCAATACAGATACGTTTTACTATTTATTTATTTTTTTCAAAAAAAGGGATTCAGAATGTCAACTGTGACCTTTTTACATGCATGGACTCCATGGTTCCCTGTCTTTAGCAAAAGAGCAGAAACTCTAGAGTAGCTACTCAAAGCTTCATGACCACAAAATGAAATCTTCACAGATCAGAGGAGAAAGAAGAGGGGATGAGCTTGGCTGGGCAGGAGAAAAGGAGAAGAGAAGTGTACATATCTGCTTGCTGCATGACAGGAGGCGTTGGTGAGGAGTAGCAGCTCGTCACCGGCTAGCCGCCGCCTGGTGTGAGCTCGGGAGGGAGGAAAGAAAACTGGGATGGAAAGGATGGGGGCATTGGGGTACTAGGGTTGCTGTCTGCCTCTTAACTGGGCTGAGTGGTCTCTTAGATGGGCTGGGCCGTATCCAAAACGAACTGAAAAAGTATCCTTCAAGTATCTGGATTGTTTTGAATCATTTATTCACAGATACTCCTTGGATACGTATCGGGGGCGTATCGGAGGAGTATCGGTATCGGATACGGTATCCGATACCGATTCGCTGGTTGCCTGAAGTATCGGTGCATTCGAGGTTGCTAGGCTGGGTACGAGATTCCCGGGCTGGATTTAGACGTCGTGCGCGAATTGTCGAAGATGTGTTGTCCGTATAGCATGGTTTTTTCATTAAAGGTAGTAACCAAGGCCTCTACATTCTGTAGTGGTTTCTTTCTTTTTCAGCTTAGCATTCCCTCTGTCCTGTTTCATGCTTATATTTTCATTTTATTTCTCAAGCCTCTGTTTTAGGCTTTTAGCAAGGCTCAACTTAAGGTACTAACGAAGGTATCTTCACTCCTTCACTATATTCTGCAGTCAGCTGCTCTCCGTTTCATTTTTATCCTAATTGGCCGAATCGTCAAATGGACTTGCAAAACTAAGTTGTATGAGCTTTGACTAACCAAGCAGCTCGTGGATGGGGGATACATAGTAAGAGGGGTTCAGTTCACGTGCATATAACCTACAGGCACGTGTATGTGCATATAACTTGCAGACACGGTCAGTGCACGAGACAGAAACATTCAACCTAGACCCAAATCAAAATTACTTGACCTATGTTGTGGCACTCCCTAAATATTTTTTCGTCCAGAACGTGCACCACTGATGGTGGCACAGCGACCTATGTTGTGGTCACCGACGCTCTCATTGTGACCTCAGCCCTAGGTTTGTCAGTGAAGCTAGCATGCGCCATCCTCCTCAAGCCTCGCTAACAAGGGCGCCACCATCTCTCGCGCCTCTCTCCTTGACCATCCGATTAGTTACTCTCTTACTCGGTAAATAATCACCCCACCACTAAACCCTCTGTTTCATCTATTCTTTTCAGAATTTCATGTGTACATCGGCAAGATCAAATTTGCAATGGAGTAATGGTTGTGTTAGAAAACTAAAATTTATTTGCCCCGTTGCATTTGTGATCTAATGCCATTAGCAATTCAAACGTGACAAGCCCTACAGGAGTAAATTAATTTTCGAGAAGGTGACGTAGTCACATCTGTAGACAAACAGTAGCATTTTTTGTGTATGCTTATTTCTGAAAAATGCACTTATTGGTGAATACTTTGTATATTTGGGGAGTAATGTTCATTGGAAAAGAAATTATGCACGAGCTAGACCTTGGGGTCACTTGAATCAACTAAAACATGCATGAGTTTTATTGGAGGTATTAAAACTTAATTCATGTTTTCATCTATGTTGACCTGGTGGAACTTGAGTACGACCAGCTAAATTTGTTATCTCTTGTTTTTTAAACATGAAAATCCAACAACATGTAGGTGATTATTTTGCCTTGCCTAAAGGAGATGAGGAACTGTATTATTTGTTAGTTATTTCCTAGAAGCAAAGTCAGCTGGGATTCTATAAAGCTTGACAATGCATTAGAATAAACATTATGCTCTAGCAGTATCAAAGAAAGTCATCACATTATGAAGAGAACATGGAAAGTGAATTTGGGGTTTGCAGTCATCTATGTTGTTCATCCAGTTTTCTAATTTTCAGATGTTTGACACTTTATCTTGACGCAATTATTTATTGCAGGACAGTACAAAATTCACATCCAATTGATAGATATACTGCTGGTTCTTCATCTGGTTGCCTTGCCTAAAGTTTTATAAAGGAAATGGGGAACTATACTATTTACGAACCCTGTTATCGCTAAGATCCTTGTACTGGTAGTTTGGGCTATAAAGAAAGAAGCGTCACTTTGGGCTACTACGGGTGCTCACGAAAGTAATTTGTTCGTGTTGTGTCGATGTGGCGGTGTGTGTCTTATTACAAACTCTTCTTCTTAATCAATGAAGGCTACTACGGGTGCTCACAAAAGTAATTCGTTCGTGTTGTGTCGCTGTGGCGGTGTGTGTCTTATTACAAACTCTTCTTCTTAATCAATGAAATGGCAAATCTTTTGCCTTGTTTCAACAAAAGTAGATCTTTGTACTGTGGTAGCTTTTGTATTGTCCCTTCTTTTTTCTTTTACTTGTGTATATGCAGCTATTTTTTCCGAGAATCTGTATATGCAGTTAGAGTTGAGAAAATGGGATATCTTTGTTTTAGAAAGAAGTTGGAAGATCTTTATTATTTGGGTATCAAATTATTCCCGCTCTGCAGAAATCACGCCTTCTCTTTAAAGACGTGATATTCGAATTTTTGATTTTTCCCAGTACTGCATGTTTGCTCTGTCTTGTGTCCATGTCTGCTTCCAATGGGTGCCCCACCTGCAGACATCCTCTCAGTCGTCTCTATGGGTACTCTGTCCTTGAGTCGCCTGATCTCATTGACCTCTTAATTCCTGAAGGAATCGACAAACATCTCTGCTGGCTGCTATTTCCAAACGTATTTTTTGGAGATCTAACAATGTGCATGTTTATTATGAAAAGGAAATAAATAAAATATTAATAAACAATATCGCAAAGAGAATGGTTCTAAAGTAATTGAGAAGGTCATGTGGGGTGTGTGAGGACTATGATTTAATTTAATTTCATCGTGAAGATCAGTTGAGTGCCATGATGCAGCAACGGGTGTGGCTTGGGGAGTACAAAGGTAATTATTCCACATGTCAAGAAAATCCAAATTGTCGATCCATAGAAACACAAGGATATATAGCTAGCCCTACCTGTACTCTTCATGACATAGCTGATGGGGGGCGTGCATTTTGTAGTTGTGTCATGCCATCTGGTGTGAGAGGTCTGCATGATGAAAATGGCATCAGCGAGAATACGGCGATCGTTCGTAAAGGGGAAAGGGCTGCAGGTGTGCTACTGGGGGGTTGTAGATATGATGGCGGGTTCATCACATCCATGGGAAGAAGCGGCTCGGTGTGCTCGCATAGAGGAAAAAGTACATATCGTTCCGTGGCAACGCACATGCACTCAGCTAGTATATATATAGTTGAACTAGCTATTTCAGTACGTGGTTGAAACAATTGGGGAAAAGTTTGGTTGATTCAGCTGTCGAGTTGAATTTTTTGTATAAAGAACGACTGCTTAATCTATGAATGAAATCTATGCTTACTGAATTTTAGTTGCAAAAATTAGATAGTGCTAGTGATTTTTAGCTGCAAATTTTGACAAATGACAGTTTTACAAGGTTGACAAAAGGCAATGTTACTAGATCGACAAATGTCAATCTTTCTAGTTTGACAAATGGCAATATACCCAAAATGACAGATGCAAATCTTACCAACTTGTCTATATGTGCTTGCACACGGGTCATTCGAAAAAATTGTTTGCGTTGAAGGGATGTATAAATCATGCGTGCTAGATTTTATCTTGGCTTAGTGGAGAAAGAACCATAGCTCTTGCTTTGCATACCGTCTTCAATCTAAACCATTTGTGATGAAGAGATTCCCAAATCCTGTGCGGCAAAATTTCCCCTGGCTTACCGGGGAAGGACCATAGCTCTCGCTTTGCACACGAGTGCTCTATCTGAAACGTTGGCGATGAAGAGCTGTACAAATCCTGCATGGCACATTTTCCCTTGGCTTACTGGGGAAGCTGTCCGTTTCCATACGGGTATTCTAACTAAAACGTTCGCGATGAAGAGCTGCACAAATCCCGCGTGGCACATTTTTCCTTGGCCTACTAGGAAAGCTGTCGGTTTGCATACGGGTGTTCTATCTAAAATGTTTGCGATGAGTATTTTAAAGTTAAAAATCATTAATGTTTTTTAAAATCATTTGATAAGTCTATACATTCAGAGAGAAAAATTCAAGTTTGTTTAAACCATAGGTTTAATTTAGCCACACTATGACTTTATATTCATACGATCGAGATAAAGTGTTAAACCCAAAAAAACCAATTCCAGCGGCGGCGGAGGCACCGTGCCGCGCTGGCGTTGTCGTCCTCCGGGATGCCGTCGTTGAAGTCTTCAAGGCAACACAGAATGTTCTTCACTTGGAAATCAAACATCATGTCGTCGTGCGATCGACGGGCAGGGCGCAGGAGGACGGCAACTCGCGGCGCTGCAAGGAAGCTGTCGATGGCGGCATCCCATGACGCTGAGGGGGGTGCACGCACGGGCACGGGGCGCAGTGGGTGCAGGCAAATGCACGGGACTAACGCCCCGGTGGGTGCAGGGGCACGCACGGGCACGGGCAGGGGCGCTGGCGCTGGCATGTACATGAGTTCTCACGGGTCCACAGGGACATCGCTGACGCTCGCGGCTTCCAGCGCTGCGATAGTGCTCGACGACCAGCCCGTTAATGCTAAGGGGATGGTCGCTGGCGCGGGCGCGGGGATAGGAGCTGGGACGGGCGCGTGGGCAGCAACTACCGTGGCCAGCTTGTTCAGGTCCATGTCCATGAGGCCCCATTCCTCCTTATTTTCTATCTCGTCTGGCTCGGAGTCGACTTCACCAAACTGGAAGAATGGAGAGGATGCGAGAGAGGCGGGCGCCCATGAAAGTCAAAGGGCTCGCTTCCTAGTGAGCCTGCATAGCGTACAGATCACACGCTTCCCGGTGAGCCTGCGCATCGGAGGATAGATTGCATGCCTCCCGGTTAACCTGCACAGCGGACTGCGCTCGCACGCTTCTCGTCTACTCAAGCAGCTGCCCGCACGACACCTCCTAGCCATTAAATGTGTGATGTGTGGCATCACGTGAATGGTTTATAGATCAACATAAGTATCATTCATAACAGAAGCAGTACCATCAATAACTTGCAACATATCATATTGAATAGCAGGTGGTGGTGTCGAAAGTCTAATAAAAATAGAAGGTGAATCAAGCGCTGAGTGTGATGGCAGTTCCTTTACCTCCCCTCATCTTAGAGAGTACGATCTTGGTCTTAGCGTCTTTCATATTCTTCATAGTGATCAGCAGATATATAAATCCAAAGTGAGCTCAATTAATAAAGCTATGCTCCCCAACAATGATGCTAGAAAAAGGTCTTGATAACCCACAAGTATAGGGGATCGCGACAGTCTTCGATGGTAGTATTTCACCCAAATTTATTAATTCGACACAAGGGGAGCCAAAGAATATTTACGAACCTTAGAAGTTGATTTATCAATTAAACCACACTTGGAAAATAATATCTCTGCAGCAAAGTGTTTGGTAGCACAGTAGTTTGATGGTTTTGATAGTAGCGGTAACAGTAGCAATAGTAACAACAACATTAACGATAATAGTTTTGTAGTGATCGTAACAGCAGCAACAACAGTAGTAACATAACAAAGACATTATGAGAAAAGCGTAGACATTGGATCAGTGATGGATAATTGTGTTGGATGATATTCATCATATAACAGTCAAAAGCTAGAGTGATACAAAATAGCTCCAATTCATCAATTCTATGTAGGCACGTATTCCGTATATAGACATACATGCTTATAATAAGAACTTGCATGTCATCTTCTGTCCTACCCTCCCGTGGCAGCGGGGTTCATAAGGAAATCTAAGGGATATTAAGGCCTCCTTTTAATAGAGAACCGAAACAAAGCATTAACACATAGTTAATACATGAACTTCTTGAATTATAATCATCCCCGAAGAGTATCCCAATTATTATTACCTTGGGTCTTGATACGTCTCCAACGTATCTATAATTTTTGATTGTTCCATGCTGTTATATTATCATTCTAGGATGTTTTAAAATCATTTTATAGCAACTTTATATCATTTTTTGGGACTAACCTATTGACATAGTGCCCAGTGCAAGTTGCTGTTTTTTTGCTTGTTTTTTACTTCTCAAAAAATCAATACCAAACGGGGCCCAAACGCAGTGAAACTTTTTGGAGATTTTTTCTAGACCAGAAGACACCTGTTGGGCCAAAGAAGTACCAGAGGGGGCTCCGAGGGGAGCACAACCCACCAGGGCACGCCTGGGGGCCCAGGCGCGGCTAGGTGGGTTGTGCCCACCTCGGTGGCCTCCCGCACCACCTCTTTGCTCTATAAATACCCCAATATTCTAGAAACCCTAGGGGAGTCGACGAAAATCAATTCCAGTCGCCGCAAGTTCCAGAACCACCAGATCCAATCTAGACACCATCACGGAGGGGTTCATCATCCTCATTGGTGCCTCTCCGATGATGCGTGAGTAGTTCATTGTAGACCTACGGGTCCGTATTTAGTAGCTAGATGGCTTCCTCTCTCTCTCTTTTGATTCTCAATACAATGGTCTCTTGGAGATCTATTTGATGTAACTATTTTTGCGGTGTGTTTGTTGGGATC
This sequence comes from Aegilops bicornis, assembly GCA_021605145.1. Lineage (NCBI taxonomy): Eukaryota > Viridiplantae > Streptophyta > Magnoliopsida > Poales > Poaceae > Aegilops > Aegilops bicornis. The sequence continues at coordinate 312,534,538 of CM038673.1, forward strand.
TGATGAACTTTGAGTTTATGATCAGATCTATGTTTTTATCCACGAAAGTTATTTGAGTCTTTTGATCTCTTATATGCATGATTACTTATAGCCTCGTATTTCTTCATCGAATCTTTGGTTTAGTTAGTACAACTAGATCGATTTTCTTGCCATGGGAAGAGGTGCTTTGTGATGGGTTCGATCTTACGGTGCTTGATACCAGTGACAGAAGGGGAACCGACACGTATGTATCGTTGCTATTAAGGATAACAAGATGGGGACTATTTCTACATAAATAGATCTTGTCTACATCATGTCAGCGTTCTTATTGCATTACTCCATTTCTCCATGAACTTAATACACTAGATTCATGCTGGATAGCGGTCGATGTGTGGAGTAATAGTAGTACATGCAGGCAGGAGTCAGTTTACTAATCTTGGGCGTGATGCCTATATAATGATCATTGCCTGGATATTGTCATGATTATTTTAAGTTCATCAATTGCCCAACAGAAATTTGTTTACCCGCGGTTGTAGGACCTTGAGAAGAGGTGTCTAGAGGGGGGGGGGTGATTAGACACTAAGTACCAAAGTTGCAGTTTTTTAAGTTTCTTTAAAGTTTGAGTGGAGTTTAGGCACAAGTTTAACATTCACAACATATAGCAAGCAAGCAAGCAAAGAATATATGAGCAGCGGAAAATAAAGCATGCAACTTGCAAGAATGTAAAGGGAAGGGATTGGAGGATTCAAACGCAATTGGAGACACGGATGTTTTTGGCGTGGTTCCGATAGGTGGTGCTATCGTACATCCACGTTGATGGAGACTTCAACCCACGAAGGGTAACGGTTGTGTGAGTCCACGGAGGGCTCCACCCACGAAGGGTCCACGAAGAAGCAACCTTGTCTATCCCACCATGGCCGTCCCCCACGAAGGACTTGCCTCACTAGCGGTAGATCTTCACGAAGTAGGCGATCTCCTTGCCCTTACAAACTCCTTGGTTCAACTCCACAATCTTGTCGGAGGCTCCCAAGTGACACCTAGCCAATCTAGGAGACACCACTCTCCAAGAAGTAACAAATGGTGTGTTGATGATGAACTCCTTGCTCTTGTGCTTCAAATGATAGTCTTCCCAACACTCAACTCTCTCTCTCATAGGATTTGGATCTGGTGGAAAGAAGATTTGAGTGGAAAGCAACTTGGGGAAGGCTAGAGATCAAGATTCATATGGTAGGAATGGAATATCTTGGCCTCAACACATGAGTAGGTAGTTCTCTCTCGAGAAATAGGATGCTTTGGAAGTGTAGGTTCGGTCGATGGATCTCTCCACGAATGAAGAGGAGGTGGAGGGTATATATAGCCTCCACACAAAATCTAACTGCTACACACAATCTACCAAACTCGGTGGGACCGAATCGTTAAACTCGGTCAGACCGATTTAGCAAATAATGTGTCCGTTAGGGTTTTCGGTGGGAACGGAATGCAACTCGGTGGGACCGATTCGGTTAGGGTTAGGGCATAACGTAATCTCGGTAAGACTGATTACACAAACTCCGTGGGACCGATTTTGGTAATAAGCTTTCCAGAGAGTTGGTCAGGCAAACTCGGTTTGACCGATTATCAAACTCGGTGAGACCGATTTTGATAATAAGTTAACCGGAGAGTTTGCATTGTAATCTCGGTAATACCGATTGCTCAAACTCGGTGAGACCGATTTTGATAATGGACATACACAGAGAGATTACAATCCCATCTCGGTGAGACCGAGATCCCTATCAGTGAGACCGATTTGCCTAGGGTTTGTGGCAGTGGCTAAGAGATCCAAACTCGGTGGCGCCGGATATGAAGAATCAGTGGGGCCGAGTTTGACTTTAGGTTTAGGACAAGTGTGTGAAAGTGGGAAAGTAGTTGAGGGTATTAGAGCATATCACTAAGCACTTTGAAGCAAGAGGCTCATTAAACAACACCTCATCCCTTCTTGATAGTATTGGCTTTTCCTATAGACTCAATGTGATCTTGGATCACTAAAATGTAAAATGAAGAGTCTTGAGCTTGAAGCTTTAGCCAATCCTTTGTCCTTAGCATCTTGAAGGAGTTCCCACATCCTTTAGTCCATGCCACTCCATTGTTGAACTTATCTGAAACATACTAGATAAAAGTGTTAGTCCAACAAAAGATGTGTTGTCATTAATTACCAAAACCACCTAGGGAGCACTTGTGCTTTCAATCTCCCCCTTTTTGGTAATTGATGGCAACATACATCAAAGCTTTAGATAAAGATATAAAGAATAGCAAGTAAAGCTTTGGAAAGACATGTAACAAGCATAGGCTCCCCCTACATGTATGCAATCATGTGAATATGAAATATAGAAGCATGTGATAGCATAACCATGATAGAGCAGCAATGTGTTACATGTATCTTGGCTATATGCATCGAGCAAAAGTATTAAAGAGAATACCTTCATGCCCATGAGTCCTTCTTGCAAACAGTATGTACATCAGCAAGAATTCCTCATACACATGATTGTGATGCATATACTTGCCTTGTGGTCTTGAGTTGGCTTAGGATGGAATGAACCTGCGTAAACAAGGTTAGATAACACAGATACATCTACTAGCCAGAGCAAACAGAAGAAACCACAAGAAAGCCAAGACTGGGATGACATGTAGAGAGTGAGTACTAAGTACCACATTGGATTAGACATGTCCCCAAGAGTAAATATATGCAATGAATTTAAATGATCTCTTTCCCTTAGATGTCTTGCTCCCCACAGATCGACATGGGATACTTTGGGAGAAGATAGGGAACAGAAAATCAGAGCTGAAGGAAAGCAGAGCTGAAAGATATGAATGATGATCGAGGTAAAGTTCAGAGCTAATGTATGCTAATGCAAAATTTAGCACAACAGATCATATGAACATGTCTCTCCCTCAAGAAGACATGTGGACATCTCTCCTCTTGAACACCAAGCATCTGGGATCCTTGAGAAATACTTTCTACTAGTATTCTCTCCCCACAGAGATCTCTCTCCCCACGAAGGATCTCTCTCTCTAAATGATAAGCTTTGATGTGATCTCTCCCCCTTTGACATCAATTTCCAAGAAGGGCTTGATAAAGATGTAATCTCTCTCCCCCTCTGGAATTGTCGTGAATGGGTTTGATCCTTGAGTCACAACATAAAGCAATGATAAAAATGTGATGCTTGTAGAGGACAAGATTCATTGAGTGGAGCTGGATCAGAAGAAACACAGAATAAGTAGCAAACTGTTTTTCCTGTGGTGAAATCGGTGGAACCGAGTTGTAGACTTCGGTTGCTCCGAAAGGATTCGGTTGGACCGAAAACAACGAATCGGTTGAACCGAGTTCATCACAGAGAAAACACTTGTCACCTCAGCTCACTAGACTAGTAAGATCTCACAAAGATTTGCAAGGAATTAGATGAAAGATTTGCAAGGAATTGGATGAAAGATTTGCAAGGAATTGGATGCAGAAAATGCAGAGAAAACAGAAAGAAATCTAGATGAAAGGGAAAACACAAATGCATGAGACAAATGCAAAAACTCAGAAAAGAACACAGGAGAACTTCATCTAGAGATGGTCGGCAACAAAGTCACCTATGTTAGAGTATATTGACTTAGGAGTCAAGTGAGATCACTTGATCATAGGCCATACTCATCGTTTAAGCTCAAAATGGGGTTGCCATTTTTCGTTTAAGCATCTTGATGTATTCACATCTTGTTGAGTTGCTTTAACTCATGACTCTGAGTAAAGCTTCTCTAAGATGGAATAACATACCTTGGTTGGTGGTGTTGTCCATGTAGTTGAACTTGCGTGGGTTGCTCAAGGTTGATGTAGCTCATCGAGAATTTGGAGCACCACTTGGAATTTGAGTCCATCTACCTACATGGGTTAGTTCTTGCAAGGAAGAGCACTTGTATATCCAAAAATGACAATCATGAAACTCAACATAGAACTTGTCAAGGATATGTTTGAATGGTTTCGTGCTTCCTTGTCTTCAACCACCTTGTGTAGAGACTTGGTGATGTAGAGATTGCTCAAGATATGAGTAGGTTTCAACCTCATGGAATTTGATTCAACCAAGTACCTACATGGGTTAGATAACATGCAAGATACAAATATATCCAAGACATAAGTTTTCCATTATAAGAGAAATATCAAGGATTAGTCATCAGCTCATGTCTTGCATGTATCCAATGGAGTTTCTACTCCAAGTTTGAAGCATCAATGATGTTCAATTCTCCTCTTAACCTGCAAAACACTTTCTCATCAAGAGGTTTAGTGAATATATCCTCTAATTGCTTTTTGGTGCGAACATGCTTAAGATCAATGTCACCCTTAGCAACATGATCTCGAATGAAATGATGACGAACTTCAATGTGCTTAGTTCGAGAATGTTGCACAGGATTATGACCAATTTTGATTGCACTTTCATTATCACAAAGCAATGGAACATGTCTCACATATATCCCATAATCTTTAAGAGTTTGGGTCATCCAAAGTAACTGAGCACAACATGAACCAGCGGCAATATATTCAGCTTCGGCGGTGGATAAGTGTAACACCCCGGATGTAACTTTCCATATTTGTAACTCCAACTCTTGCCATTTTCGGCATTGTGATATGATATTCCCTCCGTGGTTGGGTTTTTCTTCATTTTTTGCATTTTGTCCATGTCATGCATTTCATATCATGTCATCATGTGCATCTCAAAGGTGAAACATGGTATCGACAAGGGCATTTCCAAGTACAAGTGCTTCCACATTGATGACAAAGATACTCTTTTCTTCGAGGACCGGATTGTGGTTCCAAAGGGTGATCTACGTAAAGTCATTATGAACGAGGCACACAATTCGCTTCTATCCATTCATCCCGGAAGTACGAAGATGTACCATGACCTCAAGCAGTCATATTGGTGGACTCGAATGAAGCGAGAAATTGCTCAATTCGTGAATGAGTGTGATGTCTGCAGAAGAGTGAAAGCAGAACACCAAAGACCAACTGGTCTCCTCCAACCTCTTGCTATTCTAGAATGGAAGTTTGATCATATTGAAATGGACTTCGTGACTGGATTTCCTAAGTCCAAGCGTGGAAATGATGCTATCTTCGTTGTCATTGACAAGCTTACTAAAGTGGCTCATTTTCTTCCTATCAAAGAATCCATCACAGCTCGGTTGGCGAGCTTTACACCTCCAGGATTGTCTCCTTGCACGGCATTCCACAAGTGATCTCTTCTGCACCGTGGCAGCATCTTTACCTCCAAGTTTTGGGATTCTTTTCGTAAGGCCATGGGCACCAACATTCGTTTCAAAGACAACTTTCCATCCTCAAACAAGTGGCCAAGTCGAGCGAGTCAATCAAATCCTCGAAGATATGCTCGTGGCTTGTGTCATTTCCTTCGGTATGAAGTGGGAAGATTGCCTTCCATATGCCGAAGTTCTCCTACAACAACAACTTCCAAGCGAAGTTCGGGCATGGCCCCATTCGAAATTCTCTATGGCGTAAAGTGCCGTACTCCTCTCAATTGGTCCGAGACAATTGAACGCCAACTTCTTGGCAACGACTTGACCACGTAGCGAAGAAATGTGCAAAGTCATTCGTGAGAATCTCAAAGCCGCCGAATCGCGCCGTAAGAGCTATTATGATGACAAGCACCGTGATGTGGCTTTTGAAATCGGAGACCATGTCTACCTCGCGTCTCTCCAATGAAAGGCACTCGTCGCTTTGGTATCAAAGGGAAGCTTGCCCCTAGATACGTGGGTCCTTTCAAGATCTTTGGCAAAAGAGGCGATCTCGCCTATCAACTTGAGCTTCCCTCCAACTTCGCAAATGTGCACGACGTGTTTCACGTGTCACAACTTCGCAAGTGCTTCAAGACTCTGAGCGCACTATCAACTTCAAGAAATTGACCTTCAAGAAGATCTTTCTTATCATGAGCACCCGTTGCTATTCTTGAAGAAACCGAGCGCAAGACTCGCAACAAGTCAATCAAATTCACGAAAGTGAAGTGGTCACACCATTCCGACCGAGAAGCCACCTGGGAGCGCGAGGATCACCTCCGTTCCGAATATCCGGAGTTCTTCCAGTCCTAGATCTCCGGACGAGATCCTCTTGTAGTGGTGGAGTGTTGTAACACCCCGGATGTAACTTTCCATATTTGTAACTCCAACTCTTGCCATTTTCGGCATTGTGATATGATATTCCCTCCGTGGTTGGGTTTTTCTTCATTTTTGCATTTTGTCCATGTCATGCATTTCATATCATGTCATCATGTGCATCTCATTTGCATACGTGTTCGCCTCTTGATTCCGAGCATTTTCCCCGTTGTCCGCTTTGCAATCCGCACTCCTATGTCCCCGGCGTCCCCTTTTACGTTTTTCCGTGCGCGGGTACCAAACTTTCTCGGAATGGACCGAGCCTTGTCAAGTGGCCTTGGTACACCAACGGTAGACCACCTGTCAAGTTTCGGGTCATTTGGAGCTTGTTTGGTACTCCAACGGTTAACCGCACTCTCGCAAAGGCCTCTTTTAAGTTGCAGCCCAACACCCTTTCAAAACAGCCCAATAACCCATCTAATTCACTTCCATGCTCTCCGTCGTCGGATCACGATTGTGTGGGCGAAAACCGCACTCCATTTGGAGCTTCCTAGCTCCTTCTACCTATAAATATAGGTCCCTTCCCCGAAATCCGGATCCGAAAACCCTAGCCCCGCTCCCTTCGCGCGCCGGACACGTCCGGTCCGCGCCGGACGAAACCCGCCGCCGCCCCGGACGAACAGCAGCCTGCCACGTGGCCCTCCGCTGCGCCCAGCGCTGGCCAGTGGGCTCGCCAAGCCGCCCGCCGCCTCATGCGTCCGCCCGGCCCGGCCAAGCCGGACTCACGCCCGCCGCCATGGATCTCCTCGGCGATCGCCGCCCGGTCCCATGAGCTTCGCCGCCTCCTTGACCTCCGCCGCCGTCGCCGTCATGCTCGCCTCGTCCCAGCTGCCTCGGCCACGTCGCCCGGCCGCCGCCTCCGATCGCCGCCTCGCCCTTGGCCCGTCGGCCCCGCCAACCGCCGTCGCGCCGCCACCACCACCGCCCGGCGCCGCCTCTCCTTCCTCCACTCCGGCCGGCCACCTCGTCCCGCGTGATCTGGATCCAAACCCGAGACGGTTGACTTCTTCTCCCCCCCGAAATCGCCTAAGTTTTTAATTCTGTGATAATTTGTCGCATTTGCATCGTGCCATAACTTTGCACCTGTGACTCCGTTTCGTGCGTGTAATATGTCAAAATGTTCATCTCGAAGAGTAGATCATTTCATATCATTGCGTCATTTTAATTTGAGCTCATCTTGATGCCCTAAATGCTGTTAGAATAGGGCTATGTGATGTTAGTTTCTGTTTCGTAACAGAACATGCACTTTTGTCATTTTTGCCATGATTGATGTATGCATCCTATGAAGTTGAGTCCTACATGTGTTTTGTAATATGCCATGCCATCTTTCCAGGGGTGTATGCCATGTATTTTTGTGATCTCTGTGGTGACTAGAACAAGCATGCAAACTAGGCTTCATGATGTTGCTGATTTCAGCCCCTGTTTTGCTGATATTTTTGTGCCATGTTAACTTGATGCTACCGAGATATCCATGCATATGTTGATATACTTCAGTAAGGATGTTTTGAACATATGGTTATGCTCTATCCATCCATGCCCTTGTTTGAAATTATGGAGTGCCATAGCTTGAGTCAATCGAGCTCTACTTCTGCTATAAAATGTTTCCTGGCAGATTGTTTACATGTTATTCAATTTTGCCAAGGTTGTTGTGGTTGATTCGTGTATGCTATGATGTTGTTCTTGCCATGTATGTCTTCTATTCCATGTCTTCTTGATGGATATATGATTAGTTTATCATGAGATGCTCTGTAGTGAGTGCATCGAGCTCTTAAACATGCCTACTTGTTATCTGTTTTTGTCATGCCCTGTTGCTGAATCTGTTAACGAAACTTGCTATGTTTACATGGGTGCTATTATATTTTATGATCCTTTTTGGCTTATGGTCATTAAGGGACTTTTGTTCTATGCTTTTAGTAGATTCATGCCATGCCTTGTTTTGCTATTATAAGTTCCTGTAGCATGCTGTTTCATTGCTCTGGACATTGCTTCGTGATGCTGATTTTGCCATGTTCAGTAATTTCCCTAAGTCTGTGAAGCTGACATATTTTGCACTTTTGCCATGCTTGTTTGGACCTGTTATGATGTGAATTCGCCGTATCTCAGTGTTCATATTTTGTCAAGCATCTTGAGTAGATCAATTCCATGTACTTTGTTGGTACGTTTGGGTGCAGTAGCTTAATTTATTGTTGCTTGCTAAGTGGCATCATGCTGTTAATGGCAGATTTGTGCCATTCTTGTTTTGCTTGTCATTTGCAAACCGTGCATCCGATTCCGGTGATCTTTATATCGATTTCAACCGAAATTATCTCATCTTTCCAGCGGCATACTTGGTTTGCCAAGTTGATGCCTGGTTCATCATTTTCCTTCCGGAGCACGCATACGCATTGCATATCACATCTCGCATATCATGTCATGTTTTGCATCATGTTGCTTGTGCATTGCACCATGATTTATTGTGGTTCCTTTGCTTGTGTTTTTGCTTTGGGTAGAGCCGGGAGACGAGTACGTGAACGAGGAACCTGGTGAGAACGCTTACGAGGATCAAGCTTTCGACAACTCTGAGAACCTTGCAGGCAAGATGACCATACCCTCGAAATCACTTCTATCTTTGCTTGATAGATGCTCGCTCTTTTGCTATGCCTATGATACGATGCCTATCACTTGCTATATCATGCCACCCATATTGCCATGTCAAACCCCTAACCATCCTTTCCTAGCAAAACGTTGTTTGGCTATGTTACCGCTTTGCTCAAATTTCTCTTATAGCGTTGCTAGTTGCGGTGAAGATGAAGTTTGTTCCTTTTGGAACATGGAGATGTTGTTCCTTGTTGGGACATGTTTACTTGTTGGGGATATCACAATATATCTGCTATAATTAATGCATCTATATACTTGGTAAAGGGTGGAAGACTCGGCCTTATGCCCGGTGTTTTGTTCCACTCTTGCCGCCTAGTTTTCGTCATACCGGTGTTATGTTCCTTGATTTCGCGTTCCTTACACGGTTGGGTGATTTATGGGACCCCTTGACAGTTCGCTTTGAATAAGACTCCTCCAAAGAAGGCCCAACTTTGGTTTTACCATTTGCCACCTAAGCCTTTTTCCCCGGGTTTTCGCGAGCCCGAGGGTCATCTTTATTTTAACCCCCCTCTACGGGAAACTCGAGGCTTGGTTTTACTCGTAGGATGTCTCATCCGGATGTGCCTCGAGAACGAGATATGTGCAGCTCCTATCGGGATTTGTCGGCACAATCGGGCGGCTTTGCTGGTCTTGTTTTATTCTTTGTCGAAATGTCTTGTAGTCCGGGATTCCGAGATTGATCGGGTCTTCCCGGTAGAAGGAATATCCTTCGTTGACCGTGAGAGCTTATAATGGGCTAAGTTGGGACACCCCTGCAGGGTATTAACTTTCGAAAGCCGTGCCCGCGGTTATGAGGCAGATGGGAATTTCTTAATGTCCGGTTGTAGAAAACCCGAAGTTGACTTTAATTAAAATACACATCAACCGCGTGTGTAAGCGTGATGGTCTCTTCCCGGCGGAGTCCGGGAAGTGAACACGGTGTTGGAGTTATGCTTGACGTAAGTAGTTCAGGATCACTTCTTGATCGCTACTAGCTTCACGACCGTGCCTTGCTTCTCTTCTCGCTCTCTTTGCAGTGTAGCCACCATATATGCTAGTCGCTGCTGCAGCTCCACCTCACAACTCTGTCCTTCCTATAAGCTTAAATAGTCTTGATCTCGGGTGTGAGATTGCTGAGTCCCGTGACTCATAGATTCTACCAAAACAGTTGCAGGTGCCGACGATGCGGTCAGGTGACGCAACCGAGCTCAAGTGGGAGTTCGATGAGGAACGTGGTCGTTACTATGTGTCTTTTCCTGATGATCAGTAGTGGAGCCCAGTTGGGTAGACCGGGGATCTGTGAAGCATTTGGGGTATCTTCTTTTATTTTGGTTCCGTAGTCGGACCTTGAGTGTAATCTGAATGATGGATGTTTATTTATGTATTGTGTGAAGTGGCGACTGTAAGCCAACTATGTATCTCTTTCCTTATGTTTTACATGGGTTGTGTGAAGATTACCTCACTTGCGACATTGTTTTCAATGCGGTTATGCCTCTAAGTCGTGCTTCGACACGTGGGAGATATAGCCGCATCGAGGGCGTTACAATAAGGATACCGAGTTTTGTTTCTTGGAGGACCAAGACACAAGAGATCTACCAAGAAATTGACAAGTACCCGAAGTGGACTTTCTATCAACCTTGTCTCCGGCATAGTCCGAGTCGGAATAGCCAACAAGATCGAAAGAGGCCCTCTTAGGATACCAAATGCCAAAATTTGGTGTATGGATTAAGTATCTCACTATCCTTTTCACGGCCTTAAGATGACATTCTTTAGGGACAGCTTGATATCGTGCACACATGCACACACTTAGCATAATATCGAGACGTGAAGCACATAGATATAACAATGAACCAATCATAGAGCGATAAACCTTTTGATCAACCGGTTCACCATCTTTGGTTAAGTCAAGATGTCCACTAGTAGGCATGGGTGTAGTCATACCTTTGCATTCTTGCATATTGAACTTCTTGAATAAGTCCTTAGTGTACTTCGTTTGAGAGACAAAAGTACCTTCCTTAGTTTGCTTGATTTGCAAACCAAGAAAGAATTTGAGTTCACTCATCATAGACATCTCAAACTTCTCCGACATTAGCTTCCCAAACTTTTCACTAAAATGAGGGTTAGTTGAACCAAATATAATATCATCAACATAAATTTGGCACACAAAGAGTTCACCATTAACCCTTTTAGTAAAAAGAGTAGAATCAATTTTCCCAATTTTAAAGACTTTTTCAATAAGGAACTTGGTCAAGCATTTATACCATGCTCTACGAGCTTGTTTAAGTCCATAAAGAGCTTTGTGAAGTTTGTAAACATGATTGGGTTTCTTAGGATTGAAGAAGTCGGGAGGTTGTTTAACATAAACTTCCTCCTCTATTTCACCATTTAGAAAAGCACTTTTAATGTCCATTTGGTACAAGGTGATATCATGATGATTAACATAGGCAAGTAAGATGCGAATGGACTCAAGTCTAGCAACGGGGGCGTAAGTCTCACCATAGTCCATACCTTCGACTTGTGTGTAGCCTTGGGCGACGAGACGTGCCTTGTTGCGAACTACTTGTCCATCTTCATCTTGCTTGTTGCGAAACACCCATTTGGTACCGATGATGTTGTGGTTGTTGTAGGGCTTCTCAACCAATGTCCAAACTTGGTTCCTCTCAAAGTTGTGTAGCTCTTCATGCATAGCATTTATCCAATCCGGATCTTCCAATGCTTCTTCGACCTTCATAGGTTCAATGCTAGAGATGAAAGAATAGTTTTCACAAAAGTTAGCTAAACGAGTTTTAGAGCGAGTGATTCTCCGGTTTGAATATCATTATAAATTTGCTCGACGGGATGGTCTTTAGCAATTCTTGCTCGAACTCGTGAAAGCTTTTGCTTGGGTCTTCGTTGAACATCTTCTTCATCTTGTTCTTCTTCTTGGCCTTCTTCATTGTTGGCATTGTCGTTCTCTTGTCGTGGTGGAGAAGGAGGTTGTTGTCGTTCATCTTGATGCACTTCCTCGTTTTCTTCATCTTGGTGTGTCCCACTTGTGGATGCTTCCGTATCAACTTTTGGTTCACCTTGTCGTGAAGTAGAAGCTTCCACTTGGACGGACGAGGTACTCTCCTTCACCTCCGTTGGACGGACCTTGCCAATAGACAAGTCTTGGATTGCTTCCGAAGGATCTTTGTCTCCTACATCAATTGGCAATTGCTCTACTTGCGAGCCGTTAGATTCATCAAACTTCACATCTACCGTCTCTTCAACCTTTCGGGTGAAATTGTTGTAGACACGGTAAGTGTGAGAGTTTGAGCCATAACCTAGTAGGAAAAAATTCATGAGACTTAGGAGCAAATTTAGAACGACGATGCTTATCAAGAATGTAGAACTTTGAGTCGAATACTCGAAAGTATCCAACTTGGGGTTTGTTACCGGTGAGTAGCTCAGATGTCAGTCTTGCCGAGTATCTTGTGAAGATACAAGCGATTTGTTGCATGACAAGCTGTCTCAACCGCTTCGCCAAAAAGTGCTTGGCGTCTTGTGCTCATCAAGCATCGTTCTCTCGCCATTTCGATGAGCGTCTGGTTCTTCCTCTCAACAACTCCATTTTGTTGAGGTGTGTACGTAATCGAGAACTCGTGTGAAATGCCTTCTTCGTCAAGAAAGGTGTCCACATTTGCGTTCTTGAACTCCGTTCCGTTGTCGCCGCGAACCTTCTTGATCTTCACTTCAAATTGGTTTTGGGCCTTCCTAGCAAAGTTTTTGAAGATCTTTTGGACCTGCGATTTATCATCGAGAAAGAACACCCACGTAAATCTGGAAAATCATCAACTATAACTAGACCAAAAGAATTTCCACCAAGACTCTTGTAAGAGTTGGGACCAAAGAGATCCATGTGAAGTAGCTCGAGTGGCCTCTTCGTGGTCATGATGTTCTTCACGGGATGCATTCCTACAACCTGTTTACACCTTGACAAACCTTTGCAAAGTCTATCCTTATCAAATATGACATCATTAACTCCAAGGATATGATTCTCCTTAATAAGCTTGTCAAGGTTTCGCATACCAACATGACCTAATCGTCTATGCCATAACCAGCCTCTTGAGGATTTAGCAATGAAGCAAGTTTTAGGTTGAGCCTTTTTAGTGAAATCAACAATGTATAGATCACCTCACGCACACCAAGAAAGACCATTTTATGATTATCTCGACGAAACACTTGGCAATCTACTTGATAAATAGAACATTGAAACCGAAATCAGCAAGTCTAGATACTGAAAGTAAGTTGTAACCAAGAGATTCAACGAGCATAACATTTTGTATGGAGCTATCATGTGATATGGCCACCTTAACGAGACCAACCACCTTACCCTTTGAGTTGTCACCGAAAGTGACAAACTTTCGAGGACCATCATTTTCAGCAAGCTCACGAAACATGTCTTTATCTCCAGTCATGTGATCGGTACATCCACTATCAAGAACCCATTCCTTTCCTCCTGACATATATCCCTGAAGATTTGCCATAAGACCAAAATGTCTCATTGCATCATCAAGATCAAAGTCACTATCGTCATCCTCATCATAGTATCCATGTTCAACATCGTCATGTGGTGGATCAAATCCTAGAGAGGGTGATTCATTAGAATGAGTTTGACAATAATCTTTTCTATGAATTCTTATAGCTTCGGAAATAATGTCACTAATAATACCAAAATTTCCTTTGGCACGCATAAGGTTTGTAAGCTCAAATAGACGATCACCAAACATAGGATCACTAGTATTCATTTTACTCAAGGCAATAGATTTATAAAGAATCTCATCCTAGATTTTCAAGGAATAATCTGGAAATCGTTCCTCAAGAAATTTCCATATAGTGTAGGCACACTCAAAAGTAGGCAAGATTCTAATCAAGTTTCTAGGCAAGCCTCTAGTGATAAGATTAACAGTTCTAAGATTCCTAACCATGTCAACTGACTCATCATGGGTAGGATGCATAGGATCAACATAAGGTGCACAAGGACTAGCAATGTACTTGTTAAAATGATATTGATTGAAAATAACAAGCATCTCATTTTTCCACTCACGAAAGTACTCTCCATCAAGAATAGGCACTCTATGTCTAAGACTCCCCAAAGTAGACTCATCCATCTTCCTCCAATGGTGATTAAACCAAGGCAATGGAGACCAATGCTCTGATACCACTTGTAGGACCTTGAGAAGAGGTGTCTAGAGGGGGGGGGGGTGATTAGACACTAAGTACCAAAGTTGCAGTTTTTTTAATTTCTTTAAACTTTGAGTGGAGTTTAGGCACAAGTTTAACATTCACAACATATAGCAAGCAAGTAAGCAAAGAATATATGAGCAGCGGAAAATAAAGCATGCAACTTGCAAGAATGTAAAGGGAAGGGATTGGAGGATTCAAACGCAATTGGAGACACGGATGTTTTTGGCGTGGTTCCGATAGGTGGTGCTATCGTACATCCACGTTGATGGAGACTTCAACCCACGAAGGGTAACGGTTACGCGAGTCCACGGAGGGCTCCACCCACGAAGGGTCCACGAAGAAGCAACCTTGTCTATCCCACCATGGCCGTCGCCCACGAAGGACTTGCCTCACTAGCGGTAGATCTTCACGAAGTAGGCGATCTCCTTGCCCTTACAAACTCCTTGGTTCAACTCCACAATCTTGTCGGAGGCTCCCAAGTGACACCTAGCCAATCTAGGAGACACCACTCTCCAAGAAGTAACAAATGGTTTGTTGATGATGAACTCCTTGCTCTTGTGCTTCAAATGATAGTCTCCCCAACACTCAACTCTCTCTCATAGGATTTGGATCTGGTGGAAAGAAGATTTGAGTGGAAAACAACTTGGGGAAGGCTAGAGATCAAGATTCATATGGTAGGAATGGAATATCTTGGTCTCAACACATGAGTAGGTAGTTCTCTCTCGTAAATAGGATCTTTGGAAGTGTAGGTTCAGTCGATGGCTCTCTCCACGAATGAAGAGTAGGTGGAGGGGTATATATAGCCTCCACACAAAATCTAACCGTTACACACAATCTACCAAACTCGGTGGGACCGAATCGTTAAACTCGGGTCGCACCGATTTAGCAAATAATGTGACCGTTAGGGTTTTCGGTGGGACCGGAATGCAACTCGGTGGGACCGATTCGGTTAGGGTTAGGGCATAACGTAATCTCGGTAAGATCGATTACACAAACTCGGTGGGACCGATTTTGGTAATAAGCTTTCCAGAGAGTTGGTCAGGCAAACTCGGTTTGACCGATTATCAAACTCAGTGAGACCGATTTTGATAATAAGTTAACCAGAGAGTTTGCATTGTAATCTCGGTAGTACCGATTGCTCAAACTCTGTGAGACCGATTTTGATAATGGACATACACAGAGAGATTACAATCCCATCTCGGTGAGACCGAGATCCCTATCGGTGAGACCGATTTGCCTAGGGTTTGTGGCAGTGGCTAAGACATCCAAACTCGGTGGCGCCGGATAGGAAGAATCAGTGGGGCTGAGTTTGACTTTAGGTTTAGGACAAGTGTGTGGAAGTGGGAAAGTAGTTGAGGGTATTGGAGCATATCACTAAGCACTTTGAAGCAAGAGGCTCATTAAACAACACCTCATCCCTTCTTGATAGTATTGGCTTTTCCTATAGACTCAATGTGATCTTGGATCACTAAAATGTAAAATGAAGAGTCTTGAGCTTGAAGCTTTAGCCAATCCTTTGTCCTTAGCATCTTGAAGGAGTTCCCACATCCTTTAGTCCATGCCACTCCATTGTTGAACTTATCTGAAACATACTAGATAAAAGTGTTAGTCCAACAAGAGATATGTTGTCATTAATTACCAAAACCACCTAGGGAGCACTTGTGCTTCCATATTTTTCTCGAGAGAAGCCACTAGTGAAATCTACGGCCCCTGGGTCTCTTCTTTATTATATTTTCCTTCGCGATGTATTTTTATTTGCTTTTATTTTCAGATCTGTTAATCCAAAAATACAAAAATACCTTGCTGTAGTTTATTATTATTGTTTATTTTATCTCGCGTTCCTGCGAGATCTATTTATTCAACCTACTACAATTTTACCTATCTTTTTACCCGTGAGGGATTGACAACCCCTCTCTTACGTTGAGTTGCAAGTATTTGTTCTTTGTGTGCAGGAGCAGTTTACGTGGTGTTGCGTGGTTCTCCTACCGGTTCGATAACCTTGGTCTCATCACTAAGGGAAATACCTACCACAGCTATGTTGCATCATCCCTTCCTCTTTGGGGAAATACCGACGTAGTTCAAGCTGCATCAAAATGAATTTTTGGTGCCGTTACCAGGGAGACATCACCAACATCTACCAAGTTCCTAATCACAAATCTCATCACCTCGCAATTTACATTATTTTCCATTTGCCTCTCGTTTTTCTCTCCCCCACTTCACAAAAAAATTGCCGTTTTATTCGCCCTCTTTTTCATTCGTCATTTTTCTCGTCAGATCTGTTTTGAGTGCAAGCTTGTTGTGTAGTCACAATGACTCAAGAGAACATCATGTTGTGTGATTTCTCCAATACCAACAACATTGATTTTATTAGCACTCCGATTGCTCCACCCGCCACTAGTGCAGAGTCTTGTATATTAATGCAGCTTTGTTGAATCTCGTCATGAAAGATCAATTTGCCGGTACTCCTAATGAGGATGTCGTGTCCCATCTTAACACATTCATGGAGTTATGCGATATGCAAAATAAAAAAGACGTGGACAATGATATTGTGAAGTGGAAATTATTTCCGTTTTCTTTGCGAGATCGTGCAAAATTTTGGTTTTCTTCTTTGCCTCGCAATAGTATCGATTCTTGGGATAAGTGCAAGGATGCTTTTATTACTAAGTATTTTCCGCCCGCGGAAACTATTTTTCTTAGGACACAAATCATGAATTTGAAACAACTTGAGCATGAACATGTTGTGCAATCTTGGGAAAGAATGAAATTGATGCTAAGAAATTGTCCTACTCATGGTTTAAATCTTTGGATGACCATACAAAAAATTTATGCGGGCTTGAATTTTGTTTCTAGAAATCTTTTAGATTCTGTCGCGGGGGGTACTTGTATGGAAATTACTTTGGGTGAAGCTACTAAATTGCTTGATAATATTATGACAAATTATTTACAATGGCATACCGAAAGAGCCCCTACTAGTAAAAAAAGTCAATTCAGTAGAAGAAACAAATTCTTTGAGTGAAAAGTTGATGCTCTTATGAATTTGGTTGCTAATAAAAATGCTCCTATTGATCTTAATGGTGTGCCTTTGTCTACTTTGATTGAGCAAAATAATGATGCCATAGATGTGAATTTTGTTTCGTGAAAGAATTTTGATAACAATGCTTATAGAGGTAATTTTAATCCTACACCTTTTCCGGGAAGTTCCTCTAATAATTATGGTAATTACTATGGTAATCCTTCTTATAATAATAATAGGAACACCTCTGATCTTGAGAATAATATTAAAGAATTTATCAATTCTCAAAAGAATTTTAATAATACGATAGAAGAAAAGTTGAGTAAGATTGATGATGTGTCTAGAAGTACTGATAGAATTTCTCATGATGTAGAAAATCTCAAGATGAAATTTTTTGTGCCTAAGGTAGAAGAATCAATTAAAGCTTTATATGTTTCTATGGATGAAAGTAACAAAAGAACCGCTATGCTTAGAGCTAGAAGAATTTTTTTAGGAAAGGCGTTTTCTAGTGATTGCTTTCATAAAAATGATGAAGATCTTAAAATGGTCGGTGTTTCTTCTATTGATTCTTTGTTTAGTAAAATTAATATTGATTAAAAAGGGACTGAAGAAGAGTCAACTTTAATTAGAAGACGTCTTGATAATTCAGAGGGTGAAAATCTTGTTGAGAAAATTGATAGAAGTGGGTTTGAAGAGGTCAAAACTTTAACTAGTGATGTGCCCACTCTTTTGGATTACAAAGACTTTAATTATGATAATTGCTCTTTGATTGATTGTATTTATTTGTTGCAATCCAAGATAAATTCACCCCATGCTTATGAACAAAATAAAGCTTTTACTAAACATATCGTTGATACTATGATGAAAGCTTTGGAAGAAAAGTTGGAATTAGAGATTTCAATTCCTAGAAAATTACATGATGAATGGGAACCTACTACCAAAGTCAAGATTAAAAATTATAAGTGTTTTCCTTTATGTGACTTGGGTGCTAGTGTTTCTACAATTCCGAAATCTTTATGTGATGTGCTTGGTCTTACCGATATTGAAGAATGTTCTTTAAGTTTGCACTTGGCGGATTCTACTATTAAAAAGGCTATGGGAAGAATTAATGATGTCCTTATTCTTGGAAATAGTAAATATGTGCCCATAGATTGTATTGTTCTTGATATTGATTGCAATCCATCTTGTCCAATTATTCTTGGTAGACCGTTTGTATGCACTATTGGTGCCGCGATTGATAGGAAAGAAGGCAATATTAAATTTTAGTTTCCACTAAGGAAGGGTATGGAACACTTTCCTAGAACAAGAATTAAGCCACCATATGAATCAATCATGAGGGCATCTTATGGATCTAGAAATAGATGGCAATACTTGAATCTTTGCGTTATGCCAAGCTAGGGGCGTAAAACGATAGCGCTTGTTGGAAGGTAACCCAATGAATAAAATTTATTTTTGTCTTTTTCTTTCTGTTCTTGAGTGTTTGAACAATTATGATACTGTTAAGATTGTGTTTTTTTGTTTTAGTTAGTGTTTGTGCCAAGCAAAGCCTTTGGGATCATGTTGGGTGATCGTTGCTTTGATCTTGCTGAAAAACAGAAACTTTTGCGCTCACGAAAATAATTCTCATTTTTAACAGAAGCATGATAAAATACTGATTCTTTTTGAAAAGATTAATATACAAATTTCCCACGTTTTCCTAATTTTTCAGAATTTTTGGAGTAACATAAGTATTCAAAGTATTCGGATTGCTACAGACTATTCTGTTTTTGACAGATTCTATTTTCTTTGTGTTGTGTGCTTATTTTGAAGAATCTATGGACTCTTTTGAGGGGTTTGAGCCATAGCAAAGTTGAAATACAGTAGATATAATGCAAAAATAACATATGAATGGGTTTGCAACAGTACTTATTAGTGATTTGCTTTCTTATACTAACGGATCTCACGAAGGTTTTGTTAAGTTTTGTGTGATTGAATATCTCAAGTTTTGGGTGAGATCATGATGGATGAAGGAATAAGGAGTAAGAAGAGCCTAAGCTTGGGGATGCCCATGGCATCCAAGCTATTATCTAAAGAGAAGCAAGCAACTAAGCTTGGGGATGCCTGTTGGATTCTGGGCTCCGCAGACCCTTGTGAGGTTCGAACACGGGGGTGCGTACGAAGGACTTCTTCTCCCTAACCTGCCGGCCCAACGATTCCACAGCCTAGCTCGACGAACCCAAAGAGTGAGAGACATAGAGATTTATCCTGGTTCGGGCCACCTTGCGGTGTAATACCCTACTCCAGCTTTGTGGTCAAGGGGCTGAGGATGAACTAGTACAGTGGACGAACAACCTTAGGAGGTGACGTGTTCTTGTGCTCAATGATCTGGTGGGTGTGAGGATGGTCCGAATGATCCCTCCGTTCTACGGTGGTGGCTAAGTTCTATTTATAGTGGCCTTGGTCCTCTTCCCAAATGTAGGCGGGAAGGGATCCCACAACGGCCAAATTTGAAGGGAGACAACTAGTACAAGCTATCCTGACAAAAGTAGTCTTCGCCTGCAAAAGGCTCTAGTGGTGACGCTGTAGTGGGCTCCGCAATGACCTCCATCCTGTCGTCCTGGTGGTCTTGGTCTTTTTGCACCAATATGGAAAGCTTTTCCTGATGCCTCGGGACCCCACGCCTGCGCTTGCCCCCTTAGCACCAAAGGGGAAACTTGTACACTGCGCCCGCTGGCGCCCGCCTGGCCTTGGTCGTCATGGCTCACGTCATGTGAACCTCACGAGGTGTGCCTTGCCTTGATATCTCCGCTCCTCGGGAGCCAACCTAGCCAGGCTGCCCCCAGGGAGGTCTTGGTGTCATCCGCCTCGCGAGGCTTGGCCCCTCGCGAGGGTCTTGAGTTGTTGCTGCTGAAGCTGGCCCGTACCAGGCCGTTGATGGAGCCACGCCATGGGCTGCAGGCAGGCTAGTCTGGGTACCCCCGTTCCCAGGACTTTGACAGTAGCCCCCAGACCCAAGGCGCACTTGAACTAGGCTTCTAGGCGAAGCCAAAGGGCAAAGTGTGGAGCGCCGCGAGCCCCAACCGTCTGCGGCCTGCGGCCTCGGTTGGCGCGTGGCGATTGACAGGATGTGGGCGCCCCCACTTCCCCACGCAGCCTTGATATCCGCCCATTTCGGTGGCTGTCGCCATTGGCTCAGCTCCATCTTCATTGCTCGCCGCGAGCTTTCTTGGCCTCTCCATCTTCTTAGCCCCCCCTGTCGTCATGGCGCCAAAGCTGGCAAAGAAGAAGAAAGCGAAGAGCTGCACTCCGGCCGAATCCCCGCTGGCCTTCGAGCCCGCCCTCGAGCGGTTGACGGTGGTTAACCAGGAAATGATGGACAAGGTCCGCCGGCGCTTGCCACTAGTTCCAACGAGTGGAGCGTGACGGTCGCTTGGCCTGGTTCCCGCGCACTGGTCAACATGGCGGCCACTGAGATCCCCATTCATCTCCATGCCCTCCTAGCAGGCTTGATTCCCCCCTTTTCTGATTTCTTCAACGCCATAATCTCGCATTACCAAGTCCATGCGCTGCACTTGGATCCCCAATCCATTCTTCTCCTCGCCGTCTTCTCCTTTGTCTGCGAGGCCATGGTGGGAATTGTTCCCTCCATGGCCTTGTTCCACCATTTCTTCTCGCTTCATTTGACCGACACCCGTCAGTGCTCAGGGTGTGTGACCTTCCAAGCCATGGCGGCGACGGCGGGCTCGGGGATCGACTTCGAGCTCTCGCCGGTCGCACATGGACACCCGAAGCGATGGGTGTTCGTGGATGTCGGCGTGCTCAACTCCCTACTCTTGCTCCCCCGGGCACCGGCTGAACCCAACTCCGGATGAGCGCACGCGAAGCTCGTCGACCCCCGGCTTGCCCATGTCTGGCACCGGCTGGCCATGTTGAAGGAGCTTGGGGTTACTGCACCGATGGTGGTGCAGGAGCTCATCCAGCGCCGCATTGCTCCGCTTCAACACCATTCACGGCGGATGTGGACCTTCGCCGGCAGCCGGGACCCCATGAGGCTCCAGGCGTCTGCACTTCCTCCCGAGACTCTGCGCACAATGCTCGAGCTCCTGACTGGTGACCCTACACCAGCCATGCTTTCTAAAGGAGGGCTGCCTCTTGTACTGATGCTCAAACATGGAGGTGTTCGTAAGGCAGATGCCCCTCTTCGACAAGTGGGGGCCGTGCCCGGCGGAGCTTGAGGGGCCCCGCTAGAACCCGGTTCTTGTGGTCCCCTTGCCTGCCGTCCTTGCGATGCACGCCCCAGTGGTGGATGCTGGGGGGCGGGCGCAGCCTGGTGCTGTTTGGGCCGCTGCTGATGGTGCATTCCAGCCTAGTGCTCCTGAGGCGGCAGCCACCGAGGTGCGGGGAAACCATCCTGAGGGGGCGATCGAAGACTTGGCACGATCCAGGGCTCCCAAGGTCGCCGTCCCTGGAGCCCATGGAAGATGTCTTGAGGCGGAGGCCGGAGAGCCGCCACAGACCGAGGCTCCCGAGGTCGCCGTCTCAGGAGCCCTGCCGAATGCCCCCGTTGTTGGGGAGTTCCTGCAGGCTGAGGCTCCCGAGGTCGCCGTCTCGGGAGCCCCACCGAATGCCCCCGACGCCGATGATCGCGCCCGGGGCTTCGGCCAGCTTCGTCTAAACTTCAAGGCACTCCGCACGATAAAAGGGGCTCCCGGCTAGAATGGTGACGCCTACCGGCCACTGAAGCAGAGGAAGTACATTGCCATAGACGAGTAAGTACCTCTTCTTCATGTTTTCATGTCTGTCGCATCCTTTCCTGACAGTGGCTCTACAAGATCCTTTCGCCTTCAGTAGCGAGATCTCTCGCGAAGCGGCCGCCTCCGGTCCTCGATTCTCCCACGGCCCCGACTTCTCCCCGCCGGTCTGCTGCGTGCGGTGCAGGGCCGGACATGCCGGCGGAGGGCCTTGATCCTTCGTTCCTGTCATCGCTCCTTCGCGGTTTGCCCTGGGCGGCGATAGGCGTGCCGAGAGCTCCTCCACTGGTTGTCACCGGTGGTTGGGCGACGTGAGCCTTGGCTTTGTCTTTGAGCAGCAAGGTTGCGCCACCTGGTGCCCCTGCCAAGGCCCGGAGGATGGTGAGGAAGGTGCCAGCCCCCGGCCCCCCGCCAGGGGTAGGCAGGTCGTCTCAGGCTTCCCCAGCAATCTCCATTGTGAAGGGTGGGCTTAGCTGTGAGCTGGAATCCGCGCGTGGGTGCGTCACTGTGCGTCATGAGCTCTTCCAGGAGGCAATGGGCGCACTGAGCCGGCTTGGAGAAGAATTAGTTGACGTTGACGCCCGCCTCCAGGTGGAGGACCTTCGGCTGGCGGATGAGTGGCATCAGTTGAAGGTAGCCGTCAACCTTGGGTGTCTCCAGCACGAACGCGTGTAGGACCTTGAAGTATGTCTAGAGGGGGGGGGTGATTAGACTACTTGACCAATAAAAACTTAACCTTTTCCCAATTTTATAGTTTGGCAGATTTTAGCTATTTTTGGATAAGTCAAGCAATCATCACACAATTCATGCAAGCATGCAAAGAGTATATTGGCAGCGGAAAATAAAGCATGCAACTTGCAAGAAAGTAAGGGGAAGGGTTTAGAGGATTCAAACGCAATTGGAGACACGGATGTTTTTCTCGTGGTTCCGATAGGTGGTGCTATCGTACTTCCACGTTGGTGGAGACTTCAACCCACGAAGGGTAACGGTTGCGCGAGTCCCCGGAGGGCTCCACCCACGAAGGGTCCACGAAGTAGCAACCTTGTCTATCCCACCATGGCTGTCGCCCACGAAGGACTTGCCTCACTAGCGGTAGATCTTCACGAAGTAGGCGATCTCCTTGCCCTTACAAACTCCTTGGTTCAACTCCACAATCTTGTCGGTGGCTCCCAAGTGACACCTAGCCAATCTAGGAGACACCACTCTCCAAGAAGTAACAAATGGTGTGTTGATGATGAACTCCTTGCTCTTGTGCTTCAAATGATAGTCTCCCAACACTCAACTCTCTCTCATAGGATTTGGATCTGGTGGAAAGATGATTTGAGTGGAAAGCAACTTGGGGAAGGCTAGAGATCAAGATTCATATGGTAGGAATGGAATATCTTGGCCTCAACACATGAGTAGGTGGTTCTCTCTCAGAAATGGTAAGTTGGAAGTGTAGGTTTAGTCTGATGGCTCTCTCAACGAATGAAGAGGAGGTGGAGGGGTATATAGCCTCCACACAAAATCCAACCGTTACACACAATCTACCAAACTCGGTGGGACCGAATAGTTAAACTCGGTCGGACCGAATTAGTAAACCTAGTGATCGTTAGTGATTTTCGGTGGGACTGACATGCATCTCGGTGAGATCGATATGGTTAGGGTTAGGGCATAACGTAATCTCGGTGAGACCGATTTTGGAAATTAGCAAACCAAGAGAGTTGGTCATGTAAACTCGGTGGGACCGATTTGCTCTTTTAGTTGAGACCAAAATGTTACAAAAAGGAAACAGAGAGTTTACATTGCAATCTCGGTGGGACCGATCGCTCACTTCGGTTGGACCGAAACGTTACGAAGGGAAACAGAGAGATTGCAACCCCATCTCGGTGAGACCGAGATCCCTATCGGTAAGATCGATTTGCTTAGGGTTTTTGGCAGTGGCTATGACTTTTGGTGTGACGCCCTCGATTCAATCGTACACTAATCATGCACGCAAATGTGTACGGCCAAGATCAAGGACTCACGAGAAGATATCACAACACAACTCTAGACACCAATTAAAATAATACAAGCTTTATATTACAAGCCATGGGCCTTGAGGGCTCGAATACATAAGCTCGAATACACAAGAGTCAGCGGAAGCAACAATATCTGAGTACAAACATAAGTTAGACAAGTCTGCCTTAAGAAGGCTAGCACAAAAGCAACATCGATCGAAAAGGCAAGGCCTCCTGCAAGTGAGACTCCTAACTACAACTGGTCATCGGCGGACTCCACCAAGAAGTATGAATCGGCGCTGGCATCTGGCTCTGGGCTCCGTCATCTGGTTGCATCAACCGGAAAGAAGAAAGGGGAAGAGGGGAGCAAAGCAACCGTGAGTACTCATCCAAAGTACTCGCAAGCAAGGATCTACACTACATATGCAATATTATCAAAGGAAGGCTGTATATGTGGACTGGGCTGCAGAAATGCCAGAATAGAGGGAAGGCCTAGTCCTATCGGAGACTAGCATCTTCTGGAAATCACCATCTTGCAACAACCGGAAGGAGTAGAGTAGCATAAAGTAAAGTAGTAGTGTTATCAACCTCGGCCAGATATCCTTTCTCGACTCCCTGCGAGAAAGAAAACCCAGAACCATACTATCCAGTTATCATCACAATCCAGTTCTCATCACTATCCAGTTCTTATCACAAGTATCCAGTTCTAGTTGTATCGATCGGGATACAACTCCAAGTGTCCGTTACCGTAGGACAGGCTATCGATAGATGTTTTCTTCCCTGCAGGGGTGCACCAACTTACCCACCACGCTCGCTTAACTCCGCGCGGACACACTTTCCTGGGTCATGCCCGGCCTCGGCCAAACAATACGCCGCAACCCGACCTAGGCTTAATAGAGAGGCCAGCACACCGGACTAAACCTATGCCCCCAGGGGTCATGGGCCATCTCCACGGGAACTCCTGCACGTTGCGAGGGCGGCCGGTGAGCAGACCTAGCTACCTCCCTAAAAAGGCAGGAGCTTACAAGTCCAACCCGGCGCGCGCCGCTCAGTCGCTGATGTCTATTAAGCTTCGGCTGATGTATATGACGCAGAACGCCCATACTATGCCCACGTGATGGTTAGTGCTATCAGGCCAGAGGCCCCTCGGATCAAATATCCAAATCGTAGTGGATTAGGAACGCGCGGTAACAAGCAGAGACTCACGAAAGATGTGACCCCGTTGCCCCGTCTCGAGGACTTGCGGCAAGGGCTAGGAATGCCCGACCACGCCTCGTAATTATCTCGCGGGCACCCTCCAGGTCAACCCGACTCCACATCACTCGCAATTAAGCTCGCGCGGGCACCCCTCAGGGTCGACCCGTCTTTAGCAACATGGCTCAGTGTAAAGTCAGAGTAATCAAAGTAATGGTGTGTCTAAACATCAAGGGAAAAGCCCGAGGAATCACCCCTGGTGAATTCCACTCGATGTAATCATCAAGGTGAACGTAAGAGGATTCACCCTCGAGGAACACACTTGAGGGGTTGCACGACAGAGTCGTATCAGAAGTGGTTAAAGAGGAAATCACCATCGATGACCACGACCGAATAGCTACACTACAGGGTTAACATCTGAAGTGATGTAGAGGTCTCACCCTCGGCACTCGATAGTAACCCAAAGAGAGTCGAGCAACTAAGGGTAAAGTGATGTGCGGTCTGGGGCCTGGTCTCCGATCCCGTTGATCGGATCTTCCGATAATCCAAAGGGGCAGGGACAAGGCGGGGTCATCGATGGATCACTAACCAACCTATACTAAGCAGTTTAGGATAAGGTGTAAGGTACAACAAATAGATACAAAAGCAGGCTATGCATCAGAATAGGAGCAAACAATAACAGTAGCAAAATCTAATGCAAGCATGAGAGAATGGAATGGGCGATATCGGGATGATCAAAGGGGAGGCTTGCCTAGTTGCTCTGGCAAGGAGGGGTCGTCGTCGACGTAGTCGATCACAGGGGCATCAGCAGCAGTCTCGAGGTCTACCGGAGGAGAAGAGGGGGAGAAACAGTAAATACACACAAACATAAGCATAACAAAACAATAAGCGGTGCTAGAGGTGTTCTAACGCAGCGCTAGGCGATACTGGCGAAGAAGGATAACATCCGGGAAAGTTTCCCCGGTTCCGGACGTTTGTCGATGTGATGAACCGAGGAGGAAAAGTTGCATGTTTACTATGTTAGGGACGTGTGATGATTTAACAGAGGGCGTATCCGGATTCGTCTCGTCGGTCTGAGCAAATTTCATGTAGAAAACATTTTCATCTGAGCTACGGTTTATTTTCTATTATTTTCAAAGTTTTATTTATATATAGGAATTAATTTTAATCCAAAACAAATGCGAAATTGCTAAGTGCATTGACAAGACCGCAGTACACAAAAGTGTACACAAAGTTGACAAGTGGGTCCAGAGGGGTCGAGTCAAGCAGCCCGGCCAAGATCAACAGCTGATCATGACTAGTCAAACCGATCGGTGGGGCCATGTGTAAGTGACACATACTTTAATAGTTTTTTATTAAAATAAGTTATTGCCTCAGATTAAGTTAGTGGCCTTGGGCCCACGGGTCGATGAGCGGTTAGGGAGTGGGTTAGTGTCGGGAGGGGGTTATCCCCACTAACCCAACAGGGCCGGCCTGTGCAGAGGCCGGTGGCTTCACGGCCGGGCTCACATGTGAGCACAAGGCGCCCAGCCACGCCTGGCCGGCCGGACTAGCGGTAGGGCTAGACGAGGGCGGCGAGGGCGAGGCCATGGCCATCAGCTGCCGGCCGGAGTAGGAGGGCGGAGGCTGCCTCCCGGCGAACGCCGCCACGGCCTGCAGCTGTGAGGGAGGGTGGCTGTGGTGGCCGGCGCGATTGCAGGAGGAGAAGCGAGGCGAAGGGGCAAAGGCGGGCGAGCAGCTGGTGGCCAGGGCGCGGTGGACGCGCGACAGGAGCGGCGAGCATGCTCGGGGAGCCGGCCTCCGTCCATGGCGAACAGCAACGCGCGGGGGCATCTATGGCAACCAATCGAGACAAGGAACAAGGGGGAGGTGAAGGGGGAACAGGCAGGGCTCACTGGGAGGTCGTGTACGAGCTCGGGGAAGCCGGGGGTGGGGCGGAGCAGGGCGAATCGACAGCGGCGGCCGTCGGTGCAGAAGTTCGAGGACGAGCTCGATGGCGGCGATTCGGTGCGGATCCACTCGATTTGATGCACGGGATGGACGAAGTTGACGGTGGCTGTCCTCCTGGTCACGGTCTCAGGGCTTGGGGAGGCCGGTGGCCGCGTTTGTGGAGGCGGCACGGCGACGGTGTCGCTCGGGCGGGGCGAGCAGAGGAGGTCGCAGCACAGGGGAGAGGAAGGAGAGGCGGCTAGGGTTCGCTCGGGGAAAAGAAGGGGGGGCTTGGGGGTAGTGGGTGGCTAGGGTTCCGGGGGAAGGGAGAGAGCATGCAGGCGCGGCCTCTTATCCACTCGCCGACGCCGTCGAGCTGGTCCGTGGGCGCCTCAGAAGCGACTCCCACTGGGGAACAGGAGGTCGACCGAGGAGGGGAGTGGGTCGGGCCGCTTGGCTCTGGCCTGTGGTGTTCCCTTTTCCTTCTTTTTGGCATTTCTATTTCCTTTCTCTTTTACAGAATGCTTTGCAAATTTTTGGAGCTGTCAAAAGGATTCTCAGAAATGTGGGACTTGGCCACATAATTACAATGAAATGTTTTACACAGCCACTAAAAGTTTGGAAGAAATTTGAATTAGATGGAATTAGCAAAAAGATGGAAAAACAATTAATTTGCTGAGTTGGTACTTTTTTAATTTGCTGTAGTCCATCTTAGCTTGGAGGTGATGTTGTTTTCCTTAACAATCATTTGTTATGGAATTTTTACTAAACGATGGACTATTTTGCAGCAACTTTTGTGCAACTTCAAAAATCACTTGCAAATTGAATTTGATTCCAAAGTGGAAGTTCAAATGAGATTTGAATCAAAGGTGATTAAGCACTGTTTGGAAAAATGATTAGCTTAATCACAGTGGGGTGCTGTAGCATGACACCGGGGGTGTTACAAATCTCCTCCACTACAAGAAATCTCGTCCCGAGATTTAAGAGGTGGAGTAAGGGGGGAAGACTCGGGAAGGACGGAGCTCAACACAAGATAGGTACGTGGGGACTATGTGAGTGGACGTGGCATAGAGGCATCTCTCGATTTGAAATTCAAGAAAGTCATCGAGAGTAAGGTGAGGTGCAATAAGAAGCTTCAACCTGGTAGACAATCGTTTGTTGCCTGAAACAATTGGGGTGAAAAGGGGTTCAGAGCAATGGTAATAACTATCGCGTCTGATACCAGAATAGATCGCCTCTCGGAAGGCGGCTCGGGATTTTCATATGAAGCCAAGTGTGAGAATTAACCTTAGAAACAAGGGTGTACAGGAGAGTCAGGTTTCGATCTTGTGGAACCGTGGGTTATGGGTCCACCATGTGGGTTAAAATGCAGGAAGGGTGCTAACATTTTGTACGGTTAAGGTAGCAAGGCATGTTAGAGGATAGCCTGTCAGTTATGTTGGCAACAACATTGGTACCAAGGGCGAGGGATGAAGAGAACCATTTTCCTGCTCGTTAAATCGAGGCGGACCAATAGGCAAAGTTCTCGTCCATCTGTGGCTACCATAATGTCATCATCAATAGTAACAAGGTCTTCTTGACAAATTGTATGCCGAGGTGTTTTCATAAGCGGGGAACTATTGCCGCTTAGCTCTCATAAACCACAAGAAAGGTTAAACAAAACAATGGAAAATAAAAGGTGATCATTAGATTAATCGTAACATTGGAAAGGAAAAAATGTGTTTACACACAAGGATTGGGAGTATATCCTTCCCAAGGGAAGCGGAGCAGGATATACAAGATATGACATTAAGTTCAAAAGCATTTAGATGAAGGGGCGAGGAAGAATCATGATATTACCCATACAACGGTGTTTGGATAATAGATCAAGAAACAATCGACAATGTGCTTCCAATGTTCTTGTTGATATTCGAATACCGAGTCATGCTTTGAGGTAGCATTAACATGGTGTTACAAGTAGGGGTTGGAGTTGAAGATCACAAGAGATACTCAAGGAACAATTGCAGCAATAGCAAGGAGTCCAAGGTATAACCAAGACATGATCAATCATGTGTTGGAAAGAAGACAAGGGGGTTAGTCGATGATAACACAAATCATCGTAGGTCAAGGAGGGTATTTCTCACCATGAATTCAATTGTCATTTCAACAAAAGTCAAAATGTTGATGCTGCTCATGACGCCTTTGTTGAGAGGCTCTATGAAGATGCCATCGAGGAGCGATGCCATCAAGCAACAAGAAGGAAGAAGCGAAAGGCTATTGGAACCATGAGTATGACATGAAGTCAAAATCAAACTTGCTGGTCAAGGTGAAATGACATGACGAGAAAGATCGATGTAAGCTTAGCTCATCATCAAAAATTGTGCTCCGGGAAGAAGAACCAGGTAGCACAGTTAAAATTTGGCACGAAATGATATAGCCGATCAGGCTAGGAATGACTTGAAGGATTATTAAACTGGCAAGCAATGATAATTACTTAGAGTTATTAAATCGGAGTGTGGAATCGATTCACTTGTCGGTGTTCTCGGTTGACAAACAACCCAGATCCCATGAAGTGACAAAGACAGGGTATGATAGTACTCCATCAAAAGTTCATAAGATGCAGTGCAATGACATGATATCCTTGAGATACCAGAGGGTAATACTTGAAGGAAGATCAAAATAGAGGTTGCGGAGATGCATCGATTTGAAGAAGGCAAGTGCTTTAACTTGTCCGAGAAATGGAATTAAAGGGGAACAATCATGGTCAGAACCACGGTCGCAAAGGATCAAATCACAGATATAAGATGATCTTATACCATGGGGAAATTAATTTTAAGAGAAGCTTCCATGATAAGATCTACATCGTGTCCATGGGCATGAACACAAAGTTCAAGGTCAACTCCCACTTCTTCAATGCATAACCTTTCATTTACTTCTTGCTTTTGAAGATTTTGTAGTTTAGAATTCTTTTATCTGGCGTAACACCAGTAGAGTATGACCCATAGAAATTTCCGGGTTCACACAAATTAGGGAAAGCATTAGTTCAACCCATCGGGGCATCTTAGGAACATTTGCCAAAACTTCAGAGGTAATTAACTCAAGCTCGGAAGCAAGGCATGGTTGACAAAGCAGAGAATACAATTTACCAAAGGCAATATGTATCAGGGGAAGAGCGCACAAAATTTTGAATATGAAGGACACTGTCGGATAATAATCCAACAAAGTATTCAGCGGGCCTCAATGGATCTGTTATGAGTATCAGTACTCAATCAAAAGAAGGAAAAGAAGAAGGAAATAATGCAAAGGCATTCGATTATAGAAACATCTGAATAAGTCGATGCTTGAGTACAAGGAGTCATGGATTCAAGACGAAGGATCAGAAGCAGAGGCTCTGATCAAAAGATGAGTAAGTTGAATAGACTTAGAGGTGCACCCGATCAAATCTAGATTGGGCAAGAACCATCCCATATCCGTAGTGATGCTCGGAGCCGGAAAGAAAATTTCCAAGGGTTAATTGATGATTGCGAGTATTCGCTCACACGTTAAATCCATAGGAATAGAATGACAATCACAAAGAATTCTAAAGAATATTGCTAGACATATGGAATTAATCCTATTGCAAGCAGGCAAGGAGAATCAAGAGTAATAGGATGCAGAGGATTTTTTTGAAGATTGAATAGTATTTGAAGACTTTTGTGAAACACATGAGCAACTGGGGATGGCGGATACTCGGTAAGTGCGAGGAATTATCCGTAGGGGCATTCATGTGGCAAAGTACTGTAAGTCAGTAAGCACAAAATATTCTCGGAACAATAGAGAGGATTTTCGTGGTATCTTGTAATAACAAGACCAACGGGGAAATGATTATATGAATGACACGTGTACGTGGTCACCCATAGGGGTTTATTAATGGAAAGGAATTGCAAAAGCGATGGGCACAAGGGTCTCAGAAAATCATCGACAAGTATCTTCATAATCTTCAAGTGACGCAGGCAATCATCTGGAATGAGCGGCTCTCCGGGGGGATGTGTTTACGAGAACGTAATGTTAGAGTTTGCAAAAACATTTAACCCGAATAGAAGAGAGATCAGAGTCCCAGAATAAAGATCGAGAAGTAAAAGATCCTAATACCACCCAATGGCGACGTGGGACCGTAAGCCACACAACCAATGTTAGTAAAAGTTTTTCGGTGACTAGACTCAAATTCGGCCAAGGAGTTGGAAAGAGGGCTACCTACAGGCAAATACTCGATACCAACTCAGACGCCCTCGATTCAATCGTACACTAATCATGCACGCAAATGTGTACGACCAAGATCAAGGACTCACGGGAAGATATCACAACACAACTCTAGACACCAATTAAAATAATACAAGATTTATATTAAAAGCCATGGGCCTCGAGGGCTCGAATACATAAGCTCGAATACACAAGAGTCAGTGGAAGCAACAATATCTGAGTACAGACATAAGTTAGACAAGTCTGCCTTAAGAAGGCTAGCACAAAAGCAACATCGATCGAAAAGGCAAGGCCTCCTGCTCGAAGCCTCCTAACTACTCCCCGGTCATCGGCGGCCTCCACGTAGTAGTATGCATCGGCGGTGGCATCCGCCCTGGCTCCGCTATCCGTTGCATCAACCGGAAAGAAGAAAGGGGAAGAGGGGAGCAAAGCAACCGTGAGTACTCATCCAAAGTACTGCAAGCAAGGATCTACACTACATATGCAACATTATCAAAGGAAGGTCAGATATGTGGACTGGGCAGTAAATGCCGTAATAGAGGGAAGGCCTAGTCCTATCAAGACTAGCATCTTCCGAAACCACCATCTTGCAAAGAACCGGAAGGAGTAGAGTAGCATAAAGTAAAGTAGTAGTGTTATCAACCTCGGCCAGAGATCCTTTCTCGACTCCCTGCGAGAAAGAAAATCCAGAGCTATACTATCCAGTTATCATCACAATCCAGTTCTCATCACCATCCAGTTCTCATCACAAGTATCCAGTTATAGTTGTATCGATCGGGATACAACTCCAAGTGTCCGCTATCAGAGGACAGGCTATCGATAGATGTTTTCTTCACCGCAGGGTGCACCAACTTACCCACCACGCCGCTTAACTCCGCCGGACACACTTTCTGGGTCATGCCCGACCTCGGCCAAACAATACGCCGCAACCCAACCTAGGCTTAATAGAGAGGCCAAGACGGACTAAACCTATGCCCTGTGGGTCATGGGCCATCTCCCTGAACTCCTGCATGTTGCGAGGGCGGCCGGTGAGCGGACCTAGCTACCTCCCTAAAAAGGCGAGGAGCTTACCAGTCCAACCGGCGCCGCGCCGCCCGGCCGATGTCTATTAAGCTTCTGATGTATACGACGCAGTAATGCCCATACTGTGCCCATGTGATGGTTAGTGCTATCGTGCCAGAGGCCCCTCGGATCAAATATCCAAATCGTAGTGGATTAGGAACGCAGCGGTAACAAGCGAGACTCACGAAAGATGTGACCCCGTTGTTCTGCCTCGAGGACTTGCGGCAAGGGCTAGGAATGCCCGCCACGCCAGTAATTATCTCGCTGGCACCCTCCGTGTCAACCCGACTCCACATCACTGCAATTAAGCTCGCTGGCACCCCTCAGGGTCGACCCGTCTTTAGTAACATGGCTCAGTGTAAAGTCATAGTAATCAAAGTAATGGTGTGTCTAAACATCAAGGGAAAAGCCCGAGGAATCACCCCCGGTGAATTCCACTCGATGTAATCATCAAGGTGAACGTAAGAGGATTCACCCTCGAGGTCCACACTTGAGGGGTTGCACGACGTAGTCGTGATCGAAGTGGTTAAAGAGTAAATCACCCTCGATGACCACGAATCGAATAGCTACACTGTGGTTAACATCTGAAGTGATGTAGAGGTCTCACCCTCGGCACTCGATAGTAACCCAGTAGAGTCGAGCAACTAAGGGTAAAGTGATGTGCGGTGCCGGGGCCTGGTCTCCGATCCCGTTGATCGGGTCTTCTGATATTCCAGCGGGGCAGTGGGGACAAGGCGAGGGTCACTGATGGATCACTAACCAACCTATACTAAGCATTTTAGGATAAGCAGGTAAGGTACAACAGCAGATACAAAAGCAGGCTATGCATCAGAATATGAGCAAACAATAACAGTAGCAAAATCTAATGCAAGCATGAGAGAATGGAATGGGCGATATCGGGATGATCAAAGGGGGGGCTTGCCTGGTTGCTCTGGCAAGGAGGGGTCATCGTCGACGTAGTCGATCACAGGGGCATCAGCAGCGGTCTCGAGGTCTACCGGAGAAGAAGAGGGGGGAGAAACAGTAAATACACACAAACATAAGCATAACAAGACAATAAGCGGTGCTAGAGGTGTTCTAACGCAGCGCTAGGCGATACTGGCGAAGAAGGATAACATCCGGGAAAGTTTCCCCGGTTCCGGACGTTTGTCAGACAGATGAACCGGAGGGGAAAAGTTGCATGTTTACTATGCTAGGGACGTGTGATGCATTTAACGGAGGGCGATCCGGATTCGCCTCGTCGTTACGAAAGCAACTTTCATGTAGAAAACATTTCATCTGAGCTACGGTTTATTTTCTATTATTTTCAAAGTTTTATTTATATATAGGAATTAATTTTAATCCAAAACAAATGCGAAATTGCTAAGTGCACACAGCATCGTGTACACAAAAGTGTACACAAGTTGACAAGTGGGTCCAGGAGGGGCTGAGTCATCAGCCCAGTCAGCAGTCAACAGTTGACTGTTGACTAGTCAAACTGACTGGTGGGGCCATGTGTAAGTGACACATACTTTAATAGTTTTTTTATTAAAATAAGTTATTGCCTCAGATTAAGTTAGTGGCCGTGGGCCCACGGGTCAGTGAGCGGTTAGGGAGTGGGTTAGTGTCAGGGAGGGGGGTTATCCCCACTAACCGAACAAGGGCCGGCCCAGGCAGAGGCCGGTGGCTTCGCCGGCTGGGCTCGCGCGGGCACAAGGCGCCGGCAGCCATGGAGCGGCCTGCCGGACTAGTGGTAGGGCTAGCCGAGGGCGGCGAGGGCGAGGCCATGGCCATCGTGACCCGGCCGAGTAGGAGGGCGGGTCTGTGACCTCCAGCGCAGACGCGACCACGACCTGCAGCTGGGGTGGCTGTGGTGGCCGGGCGATGTACGGGAGGAGAAGCAGAGGTGAGCCGGCAAGGCGGGCGAGCAGCGGGGTGGCTGGCGCGGCCCGGCTGCAGCGTTAGGCAGTGGACGCCAGCGCAGGCCCGAGCATGCTCGGGGAGCCGGCCTCCGTCCATGGCGAACAGCAACGCGCGGGGGCATCTATGGCAACCAATCGAGACAAGGAACAAGGGGGAGGTGAAGGGGGAACAGGCAGGGCTCACTGGGAGGTCGTGTACGAGCTCGGGGAAGCCGGGGGGTGGGCGGGCAGGCGAAGCGACAGCAGCGGCCGTCGGTGGAGAAGTTCGAGGACGAGCTCGATGGCGGCGAGTCGGTGCGGATCCACTCGATTTGATGCACGGGATGGACGGTTGACGGTGGTTGTCCTCCTAGTCGCGGTCTCGTGGCTTGGGAGGCCGGTGGCCGCGTCTGTGGAGGCGGCATGGCGACGGTGTCGCTCGGGCGGGGCGAGCAGAGGAGGTCGCAGCACGGGGGAGAGGAAGGAGAGGCGGCTAGGGTTCGCCCGGGGAAAAGAGGGGGGGGCTTGGGGGTAGTGGGTGGCTAGGGTTCCGGGGGAAGGGAGAGAGCACGCAGCGCTGACCTCTTATCCACTCGCCGACGCCTGGCCGAGCTGGTCCGGCTGGGCGCCTCAGAGGCGACTCCCCTGGGGGAACAGGAGGTCGACCGAGGGAGGGGGAGTGGGTCGGGCCAGTTGGCTGGCTCTGGCCCAGGGTGTTCCCTTTTCCTTATTTTTTTGGCATTTCTATTTCCTTTCTCTTTTCTTAATCGCTTTGCAAATTTTTGGAGCTGTCACAAAAGGATTCTCAGAAATGTGGGACTTGGCCACATAATTACAATGAAATGTTTTACACAGCCACAAAAAGTTTGGAAGAAATTTGAATTAGATGGAATTTGCAAAAAGATGGAAAAACAATTAATTTGCTGAGTTGGCACTGTTTTAATTTGCTATAGTCCATCTTAGCTTGGAGGTGATGTGTTTTCCTTAACAATCATTTGTTATGGAATTTTTACTAAACGATGGACTATTTTGCAGCAACTTTTGTGCAAGTTCAAAAATCACTTGCAAATTGAATTTGATTCCAAAGTGGAATTTCAAATGAGATTTGAATCAAAGGTGATTAAGCACTGTTTGGAAAAATGATTAGCTTAATCACAGTGGGTTACTGTAGCATGACATCGGGGGTGTTACATTTGGAATCGGTGGCGCCGGATAGAAAGAATCGGTGTGACCGATTTTGGCTTTAGGTTTAGGTCATTTGTGGATGTGGGAAAGTAGTTGAGGGTTTTGGAGCATATCACTAAGCACATGAAGCAAAAGGCTCATTAAGCAACACCTCATCCCTTCTTGATAGTATTGGCTTTTCCTATAGACTCAATGTGATCTTGGATCACTAAAATGTAAAATGAAGAGTCTTGAGCTTTTGAGCTGAGCCAATCCTTTGTCCTTAGTATTTTGAGGGATCCACTTTCATCATCCATGACATGCCATTCATTGAGCTTTCCTGAAATAATAGTCTTGGAATAGCATTAGCTCAATGAGCTATATGTTGTTATGAATTACCAAAACCACCTAGGGATAGTTGCACTTTCAATCTCCCCCTTTTTGGTAATTGATGACAACATATAGATCAAAGCTTCGACAAAATATAATAAGATTTAAATAACATCGTCGCTTTGAGAGGTATGTGATAAGCAAGAGCTCCCCCTAAATTTGTGCATAGATTTTGATTTGCTTTGGACTGCAAATGCACAATGAATTATGCTCATGGGTTACTCTTCCATGTCACATACATCTTGGTGGAGCGCTCAAAATAATAAACAATGAATACATGCACTCATCACCAAGCAAAGTGAGTGATCACATAAGATAGATAGGATAATATCAAGCATGCATACGTGTAGCTTATGATCAAACACATGATCATCAATGTCTCACAAACATAGTATCTCAACCAAAAGCAAACAAAGTTTTGAAAAACCACCAAATAAAGCAAGAGAGAACAAAAGCAACACTCTCTCTCTCTCGAAGCCTATGATCTATACATTTTTCTCCCCCTTTGGCAACAAGTTACCAAAAAGTTCATAGAAAATGCATAGTGCTAGATCGACTCTCAGGCTTGATCTTCCGGGTGGTGGTGTAGAGATGGCTCCTTGGACGAAGACTTGAGTTGATGTAGATGGAGCTGGAGCTGATGAAGGTGCCGGAGCTGGTGGCACCGAGGCTGTAGCTGGTGCAGACGAAGTTGCTCTTGTGTCGAAACTGCACAGCTGATGACCTCTGGGCTCTAGGCACTCTGGCAAACACATTTGTTGTTGTCTTGCCCTTCCTCTCCTGCATGTCCTCTTGTAGCTCCTCCACTGCAGTCTGAATCTTAGTTACTTTTACATCTAAGTTATAGAACTTTTGTTCTATGATTCTCTCCAAGCTCTCCTGATTTTGAGTTAGGGTGGCCAATTCCTTCTCAATCCTCAAGGTTGATGCTATTAAGTAACCAAGCTGCTCCTGCTTGTTCTTCAAGAGATACTCAGATGCCTCCTCTTGTGTTGGCATCTTGGCAGCCTTCTCCCTCTTTGCCTTCTCTTTCTTCTCCTGAGCTTGAACTGATTGTGGATCATCTTCATTCATGACAACCTCATTGTCCTCAAAGTCTGGATAAAGTGGAAAGTGTTCCTTATCCAACTGATATTTTCCTGTGCCCATCTTTGAGTTTATCAATTCTTGAATCGAGGTGCATATCCACAGCTCCTCTTCTCGATCCGCTGCGATCCTCTTGATAGTTTCAATGATCGTGCTCATGACTTTAAACTTTTGTGGCACATCAAACACATGCAACATGTTGATGGCATGCCCTCCGATCATGTTATGGTCACTGCACTTGGGCAACAAAGTGTGCCTCGTAATCCAATTTATAGTTGGCAACCCCGACAATGATAGTGAACTGATCCAAACTTGTGAGTTGCTAATGCCTTGTTTGGAATTTCCTTGTACATGTGAGCCATTGAATTGTGATCCTTTTCTTCTTTGCATAGATGTCTAAGTCATCCTCATTCTCCTCACTGGGCATTTATCAGCCTTTGCCCACTCCTCAACAGCTTGATCGGGTACCTTGTACCTTCGTGACATCCAAACAATTCTCCCATCCGTAGAAATGTGATGTGGAGTAAAACTGCATGATAAGCTCATCATTCCAATTTGTGAGTTTCTACCCAACAAAATCTGCAACTCCACAACTCACAAAGCTGTCCTGCACTCCAGGATAGTGCTCTTCATTCTCCTTGATGAAGTTCCAGTCGACCCATCTCATGTCACAAACAATGGGCTTCTTGTCCAACAGAATGGTCTCATAGAAGTCCTGCTGTTCCTTTGTATGGAACCTGTAATCAACAGGAGTTCTTCTCCTTGATGCATATGGATCTTCCATTCTCCATTCCCTCAATCCTGAGTCCTTCCTGACTCTCATGTTCTCGACCCCGCAGGATGGGCATCATTGTGGTCCAGTATCTTTGGCTTGAGCTTCCTCAGAACCTGTCCTTCTTCGTTTTCCTCATCAACCTCAGGCACTGGGGCCTTGTTCTTCTCAGCAGCTGGAATACTCCTAGTATTCCTCTTTGGTGCAGACTTGGCCTTGGGGGCAGCTGTGGGTGCTTCCTTGGGCTTAGATGTGGCAGCCCCTGATCTGATTGCATCACCCATTAGCTTTGGTGCCTTTGGTGCTGGTGCAAAGAAGCTCTTCCTCTTCCATCATGGAAGGCTTCCCAATAACTCCGCCATGGTCATCTTGACCCTTTCCTTCCTCTTCTTGCTCTCAAAGAATCGCTCTTTGGGATCAGGATTTTCGTGTAGTTGAGTTGATGTTCCGCCTTAGACATTGGTTGTCTTCCTGCAGTCCTTTTGGTCTTCATGACCCTTTCCTTCTTGACCACCTCTTTCTTTGAAGTTGCCTCATCTTCCTCAGCCCTGTAATCTTCATCCTCTAAATCTGAATTTCTTTTCCTCCTTTGCCTAGTAGCAGCCTTAGGCAAATTGCTAGGAGTACTTCTGCTCCCTTCATCTGAAGTTGAGGGACTAGTGCCCTCACTCAAGTTTATCTGCTCTTCTGACCTGTTCTGGCTGTCACTTTGATCAGACATACTGCAAAAGCTGACTGCTGACCCTGTGAAGAGTTTATAGATGAGATAGAAAAGATGAGCATCACAAAATGCAGAGGTTTTTGCAAAAGAATGACTCAAAAGTTTAGTTTTAGTTTTCCACAAAAAGCATTCCGGATCCACCGATTTTCAAACTCGGTGATACCGGGCAGCTTTGGATCGATGATCTCGGTTGGACCGAAGTTTCAGCTTTGCGGCACCGAGACTGCTAGGGTTTCACAGAATTCTCAAATCGGTTGCACCGATTTGTAAATCTCGGTCAGACCGAGAGTCACTTGTGCAATGGCATAAGCCAAATCGGTGAGACCGAGTTTTTCAACTCGGTGGGTCCGAGATGGTTTCATGAAACCTAAACCTAAAAATTCGAATCACAACTAATCTATGATCTACTTTGGCTGGATAGATGAGTTGCAATCATGGCAAGATTCAATATGAAAACAATGTGCTAGGAAT
Organism: Aegilops bicornis; assembly: GCA_021605145.1. Lineage (NCBI taxonomy): Eukaryota > Viridiplantae > Streptophyta > Magnoliopsida > Poales > Poaceae > Aegilops > Aegilops bicornis. The sequence continues at coordinate 312,573,121 of CM038673.1, forward strand.
CAGACGTGGATAGCACAATGATCAAGTCCATACCCTAACTTGGTGGTGGACTTGCTACGGCGGCAACGGCGGGGACGAAATCCGTTGACGGCAGCGAAGACCAGCGACAGGAGGCTGCTGGCGACGAGGAGACGATCCGGAGACCATGATGGCAGAGCAAGCTGATGCGCGGGCGAAGGGTTTCGGAGAAATTTCCAAAATTTTGCCCGTGACTATATATAGCCCGACCCTGTCGGTGTGACCGAGTGGAACAACTCGGTGGCACCGAGATGCATAACTGCAAGCAGTTACAGCAACTCGGTGTGACCGAAAAGTTCAAATCGGTTGCACCAAGATTGAAAACTCAGATCAACTTGATGATCTCGGTAGGACCGAAATGGAAGGATCGGTCAGACCGAGAATCACTAAGAGGTTTTGGAAGTTTAAGTCTATGACGAATCGGGGACTCCGAGTGCTCCTCACACAGAGTGGTTCGAATCTGACTTGATCAAATTTTGTGATGTAGCATGAATAGAGTTTGAGATGAGAAAAGCATAGATAGCTAAAGAAGGTTCTTAGGCATTCTTGTCCATCCACTTGGCCAAAAGAGGAAAGTCCAAACAAACAAAAAAACAAGTGGATGTCCTTGAATGAGTAAAATATGCACCAACATGCTCACACAATAAGATGGCAATTGAAATATGTGGCAAAGCATGCACAACCAATTCTAGCATCTATCAAACAATTGGCAATGACTAGGTCATCTATATATGAGTATATTGACTTAGGAGTCAAATGAGAACATTTGATCATAGGTCATACTCATCGTGTAAGTTCAAGTGGGGTTACCACTTTTACAGAATGCATTAAGTTCACATCATTAGAGTTGCTTTGACTCAATTCTTAGAGTTAAGCTCCCCTAGATGTGAGATCCCCCCTTAGAGGGTTGAACTAACCTTGGGTTTTGTCGATGATGACTTCATGTGGGTGTTGAAGATGTAGATGCTCAATGTTGATGTAGATCATTTGGAGCAATCCTTTGGAGTGAGTTGCACTTTCAACTTGCCTACATGGGTTAGTCCCACAAGGAACAAACAAGAATATCCATAGACATAGAGTGATGCACACAAAACATGATGTCCATGAAAACATTAGGTTACCTTGTCCCTTGCCTTACCAACATGAGGGTTTATACTCCTTGAACTAGTGCAAGATGTGAAAGTTGATTGCACTTGTTCTCGCCAAAATGATATGAGTGAAGAATATTGGCGGAGTCACCCTCAAGAACTCTCTAGTTCTTCTTCTTCGGGATCCACATCATCTTGATGGGAATCCTTGGAGTTGTAGTTGTACTTGATGAAGTTGAACTTGACGTAGTCTTGGGGACCCACTCGAACGAGGCTTTAGGTGCTTCTTCAAATGCATCAATCTCTTCTTGAAGCTTGTCCTTGCCTTTGTTCTTGTGGTCTTGTGGTGGAAGATCATCTTGAGCTTGTGTCCCCTTGAAGGAAGTAGGATCATACTTCTCTTGTTGAGGAACAAACTTTGTCTTGGGGGTATTGATCTTCTTCCCACTCAACTCCATTGGCGTTGAACTTTCGTTCAAAACCAACACCTTGATTCTTCCTAAGTGCCTTCCTTGCTTGCGTACAATTTCCTCGAATTGCTTACTCCGGCAAGGCTCTTGTAAACACCTTTCTCTATAATTCCCTTCAATAAACTATTTTCTTGCTCAAGTGTAACTTGGCTAAGAGAATCATTAGTGGAATCAAGAGAACTACTAGAAGCAACAACATTAGATTTGACATTATTATTGTTACTACTAGAGGAAGTATCTTTCGTGTACTTGTTCCTAGACTTGACTTGAGGCATGTAAGTAGATAAGAGTAAACGCTTGGCAATGTAAGAAGAACTTTTCTTGCGGAGATCATCATTGATTGCCTTTAAGAACTCATGCTCTTGCTCAAGATTGAGCTTTTCAAAGCATAACTTCTCATGAGCCCTTAAAAGTTCTCGATGATCTTCAAGATAGTTTCATGAGCCAACTTAAGAGTGTTTAGTTCTTTATTTAGAAGCTCAATTTTCTCCTTATCATTGTCATTCGTTTGATTAGCATGATTAATTGATGTTTCATCATAGTATTCATCACTAGAGTTGTCAACAAGTAAATCATCATCACCTAGCAAGTCATCTTCATCACTATTGAAATCAACATACTGGATGTGTTACCTTAGGACCTTTGGCCATGAAGCATCTTCCAATTCCTTCATTTGGTGAATCAAATATGTCGTAGGAGTTGGTTGACACAAGTGCTAGACCAGCAACACCTTCATCTTGAGTATATTCGAGTCGGAGTGATAGCTTCTCCTGAGTGATGGTCGGAGTTTGAGCTGGAAACCAATTCACCAACTTGAGCTTGATGTCTTCGTTTTGTGTAGCTCCTTGATGACTTGTCCTTCCTTTCTGAATCCTTGCTTCTCCGTGAGGGTCTTCGTTCATAACGATCATCTCTACTCCTCCTCTCTCTCGGTGGTGATTCTTCTCGTTTGCTTCTTCTTTTTGGAGAATCTTCTCTTCTTTTGTAGGGTGCCGTACACTCATTTGAGTAGTGTCCGGGTCTCCCACAATTGTAGCAATTGCGCTCTCGACTAGAAGATCTTTTGTCATTGTAAGACCTTGACTTGGAGCTTCTTTCTTTGCTTCTACTTTTGTAGAACTTGTTGAAGTTCTTCACCATTAAGCTCAATTCTTCATTGAAGGTTGGTTTCTCACTTGATGATGTGGGGGCTTCACTTGAGGCTTTGTAAGCACCACTTGACTTGTTGTGAAGTTCCTTCTTGTCCTTGAGTGACATCTCATGAGCAACAATCCTTCCAATGACTTCCATTGGCTTGAGATCTTTGTAGTTTGGCATCATTTGGATCAATGTGCACACGGTATCATACTTTCCATCCAATGCTCTTAGGATCTTCTTGATGATAAATTTGTCGGTCATCTCTTCACTCCCTAAGCCGGCAATCTCATTTGTGATAAGAGCAAGCCTAGAGTACATTTCAGCGACACCTTCACCATCCTTCATTTTGAACTTGTCAAGCTGACTTTGGAGCACATCCAACTTGGATTCCTTGACGGATTCGGTACCTTCGTGCATATCAATCAAAGTATCCCAAATTTCCTTTGCATTCTCAAGACGGCTGATTTTTTTTTTGAATTCTTCGGGGCACAATCCGTTGAAGATGATGTCACATGCTTGACCGTTGTACTGCAACATCTTCAATTCTTCCGCATTAGCTTCACGGTTCGGTTCTCTCCCATCAAAGAATTCACCTTGCAAGCCAATACAAATAATTGCCCAAACGGCGGGGTTATGTCCAGGAATATGCATTTTCATCTTATGCTTCCAACTAGCAAAATTAGTACCATCAAAGTAAGGACCTCTACGGTGATAATTTCCCTCGCTAGACGCCATACTCTCCTAGGCTGTGAAACCAAGGCTATGACCACCAAAAGCTATGGAAATCAAAGCAAATGGAGACCAAAGCTCTGATACCACTTGTAGGACCTTGAAGTATGTCTAGAGGGGGGTGATTAGACTACTTGACCAATAAAAACTTAACCTTTTCCCAATTTTATAGTTTGGCAGATTTTAGCTATTTTTGGATAAGTCAAGCAATCATCACACAATTCATGCAAGCATGCAAAGAGTATATTGGCAGCGGAAAATAAAGCATGCAACTTGCAAGAAAGTAAGGGAAGGGTTTAGAGGATTCAAACGCAATTGGAGACACGGATGTTTTTCTCGTGGTTCCGATAGGTGGTGCTATCGTACTTCCACGTTGGTGGAGACTTCAACCCACGAAGGGTAACGGTTGCGCGAGTCCATGGAGGGCTCCACCCACAAAGGGTCCACGAAGTAGCAGCCTTGTCTATCCCACCATGGATGTCGCCCACGAAGGACTTGCCTCACTAGCGGTAGATCTTCACGAAGTAGGCGATCTCCTTGCCCTTACAAACTCCTTGGTTCAACTCCACAATCTTGTCGGTGGCTCCCAAGTGACACCTAGCCAATCTAGGAGACACCACTCTCCAAGAAGTAACAAATGGTGTGTTGATGATGAACTCCTTGCTCTTGTGCTTCAAATGATAGTTTCCTCAACACTCAACTCTCTCTCATAGGATTTGGATCTGGTGGAAAGATGATTTGAGTGGAAAGCAACTTGGGGAAGGCTAGAGATCAAGATTCATATGGTAGGAATGGAATATCTTGGCCTCGACACATGAGTAGGTGGTTCTCTCTCAGAAATGGTAAGTTGGAAGTGTAGGTTTAGTCTGATGGCTCTCTCCATGAATGAAGAGGAGGTGGAGGGGTATATATAGCCTCCACACAAAATCCAACCGTTACACACAATCTACCAAACTCGGTGGGACCGAATAGTTAAACTCGGTTGGACCGAATTAGTAAACCTAGTGACCGTTAGTGATTTTCGGTGGGACTGACATGCATCTCGGTGAGACCGATATGGTTAGGGTTAGGGCATAACGTAATCTCGGTGAGACCGATTACACAAACTCGGTGAGACCGATTTTGGCAATAGCTAACCAGAGAGTTGGTCATGTAAACTCGGTGGGACCGATTTGCTCTTTTAGGTGAGACCGAAATGTTACAAAAAGGAAACAGGGAGTTTACATTGCAATCTCGGTGGGACCGATTGCTCACTTCGGTTGGACTGAAACGTTACGAAGGGAAACAGAGAGATTGCAACCCCATCTCGGTGAGACCGAGATCCCTATCGGTAAGACCGATTTGCTTAGGGTTTGTGGCAGTGGCTATGACTTTTGGAATCGGTGGCGCCGGATAGAAAGAATCGGTGTGACCGATTTTGGCTTTAGGTTTAGGTCATTTGTGGATGTGGGAAAGTAGTTGAGGGTTTTGGAGCATATCACTAGGCACATGAAGCAAAAGGCTCATTAAGCAACACCTCATCCCTTCTTGATAGTATTGGCTTTTCCTATAGACTCAATGTGATCTTGGATCACTAAAATGTAAAATGAAGAGTCTTGAGCTTTTGAGCTTGAGCCAATCCTTTGTCCTTAGTATTTTGAGGATCCACTTTCATCATCCATGCCATGCCATTCATTGAGCTTTCCTGAAATAATAGTCTTGGAATAGCATTAGCTCAATGAGCTATATGTTGTTATGAATTACCAAAACCACCTAGGGATAGTTGCACTTTCAACGCGCCAATGCGAAGGCTAAGGCGTCCCTTGCGACATCAGCGAGGCCTGCACCCGGGCCCAGGAAGAGGCCAGGGCACCGGACCATCGCCGCCAGGCTGCCGAGGAGTGCGAACAAGAAATCCTAGCCTCGCACACCACCCTCGAGCAGCGGATCAAAGCGCGCAAGGCCGTCTTGGCATCACTGCGGGGAGCGCCTTCCGAAGAAGAGGAGATCCAGAAGTGCGAGGAGGCACTGATGTTGGAGGCCCTCGAGCACAACCTCAAGCTCGAGCGGCTGGAGACGAGGGAGCGCCAGGTGGCCCTGGCTGAGGATGCTGTCACGGTGCATGAAGCCAAGATCCAGGAGGAGGTTGATTGGAGGGTGGCGAAGGCTCGTGCAGATCTTGCTGAGGAGTACAACCTAAAGCTGAAGTTCCTGGAGGCCGAAGCTAAGGGCAAGACCGCCGCCCTTAGGTCAAGGTTGAACAAGATGGAGCAACGCGAGAGGGCCGCTGCGGCGGCTCGGACTTCTGCCCAGGCTGACTTGGTCGCCATGCCCGCTGACTTGCTCTCGCTCCAGCAGTAGATAGACGATGTCGCGTCCCTCGTGAAGCAGAACAGGGAGGAGGCGTGTCATCAGCGGACGCTGCAGCGCGAGCATGTCCCCATGCTTCAGGCCCTCAGGGTGAGGGCCAACCGAGCCCTGAGCATCATCTGTGAGGAGAGCGTCCCTCATCCCCGCATGGAAGATTATGTCAGCCACCTTCGCTTGTTTACCGAAGTCGTGACGCACCTCGAAGATCAGGCTGCAAGGGCCCGCGAGCTTGTCGAGGAGAGGACCCAGGGCCTCCTTGGGCACGCGTTCTCACACGTCTTCAGTCATCTTCAGAACCTCGACCCCCACTTTGACTTTGACGCCTCCATAGCCCCGGTGCCCGGGGCTATCCGGGACAACCTGTCGCACTGGGTGGACAATCATGTGGAAGCCTTGGTCAGGGCGTTCGCCACCTAGGACGACGCGGTGGTGGTCATGGCGGACGAAGATGGCGTGGATGATGACGATGAGGGCGATGCGAGTGATAGTGCAAGCATCACGTACGAGAGCGACCAGGGCGATGTTGGGGGCAGTACGTCCAGTTGAGCCTGCATTCCTTAGCGTGAACCTGCAAGTAAAGACTTGGATACAGCCTCGTAGGGCATGAGAGCATTTTGGAGAGGGAGCCCCTCGTATATGTAAATTTATGTTTTGTTTTTTAAGCCAGACCCGGAATGCGCTTTTGCGAGCTTGTGAGCCCTGGAGCAGGGTTGTCGCTGAGACTTATCTTAATCCTAGCAGGCCTTGAATGGGTTTCGGGGTCGTTGATTTGCCTTCCTCCTGAGGCAAGCCCTCAAAAGCTCGCGAGGCTCTGGGCCTCCTGAGGAGCTAGCGGGTCCATCTGAGAGGGCCACGCCAGGAGCGTCCAATGGACCGCGTCAGGATGCGCATGCGGCAATGTTGTGGCGCGTGCACTCTTGCCCTGAGGGGGTCCTATCCAGGCTGCCTGGACAGGCCCAACGCGGCCTGCTGATACGTCTCCAACGTATCTATAATTTTTGATTGCTCCATGCCATATTATCTACTGTTTTGGACAATATTGGGCTTTATTATCCACTTTCATATTATTTTTGGGACTAACCTATTAACCGGAGGCCCAGCCGTAATTGTTGTTTTTTGCCTATTTCAGAGTTTTGAAGAAATGGAATATCAAACGGAGTCCAAACGAATGAAACCTTCGGAAGGTGATTTTCTCACCGAATACGATCCAGGAGACTTGGACCCTACGTCAAGAAAGAAAGGAGGTGGGCACGAGGTAGGGGGGCGTCCCCCCAGGGCACCCTCCACCCTCGTGGGCCCCAGATGCTCCACCGACGTACTTCTTCCTCCTATATATACCTACGTACCCCCAAACGATCAGATACGGAGCCAAAAACCTAATTCCATCGCTGCAACCTTCTGTACCCATGAGATCCCATCTTGGGGCCTGTTTCGGAGCTCCGCCGGAGGGGGCATCCATCACGGAGGGCTTCTACATCATCACCATAGCCTCTCCGATGAAGTGTGAGTAGTTTACCTCAGACCTTCGGGTTCATAGTTAGTAGCTAGATGGCTTCTTCTCTCTTTTTGGATCTCAATACAATGTTCTGCCCTCTCTCGTGGAGATCTATTCGATGTAATCTTCTTTTTGCGGTGTGTTTGTTGAGAACGATGAATTGTGGGTTTATGATCAAGATTATCTATGAACAATATTTGAATCTTCTCTGAATTCTTTTATGTATGATTGGTTATCTTTGCAAGTCTCTTCGAATTATCGGTTTGGTTTGGCCTACTAGATTGGTTTTTCTTGCAATGGGAGAAGTGCTTAGCTTTGGGTTCAATCTTGCGGTGTCCTTTCCAAAGTGATGAGGGGCGATAAGGCACGTATTGTATTGTTGCCATCGAGGATAACAAGATGGTTTTTTTTCATATTGCATGAATTTATCCCTCTACATCATGTCATCTTGCTTAAGGCGTTACTCTGTTTTCTTGAACTTAATACTCTAGATGCATGCTGGATAGCGGTCGATGAGTGGAGTAATAGTAGTAGATGCAGGTAGAAGTCGGTCTACTTGTCCCGGATGTGATGCCTATATACATGGTCATACCTAGATACTCTCATAACTATGCTCAATTCTGTCAATTGCTCAACAGTAATTCGTTCATCCACCATAAAATACTTATGCTCTTGAGAGAAGCCACTAGTGAAATCTATGGCCCCCGGGTCTATCTTCATCATATCAATCTTCCATCACTTTATTATTGCCTTTGCTTTTTTACTTTGCTTTTATTTTACTTTGCATCTTTATCACAAAATACCAAAAATATTATCTATTATATCTATCAGATCTCACTCTCGTAAGTGACCGTGAAGGGATTGACAACCCCTTATCGCGTTGGTTGCGAGGAGTTATTTGCTTTGTGCAGGTACGAGGGACTCGCGCGTAGCCTCTTACTGGATTGATACCTTGGTTCTTAAAAACTGAGGGAAATACTTACGCTACATTGCTGCATCATCCTTTCCTCTTCAAGGAAATCCAACGCAGTGCTCAAGAGGTAGCACCTGCCGACCAGCCCCCAAGCTGTGGGGCACTCGTAAGAGAGGGGTTGGAAGCACGAGCCTTAAAAACAAAGCATGCGGCCGGAACGCAAATAAACCGGCAGAAAACTAGAGAAAAACTCCCCCCCGATTTTAAATAACACAGAAGAACTTCAACTCTCGATCCGAAAGGAAGAAGGCGAACAAGTTACAGATAAAGGGGGCAAAGGCGAACAGCCGCGTCCGACACCTAGCTAGTCTTCTTGTCTTCTCACCAGCACAGAGCTAAGTGCTTTCACTGGATGTGAGCACAGTCATTGGGGGACAGTGTCGACGGCCAGTGTGGAGCATGGTGCTTCCACTTGGACGTGGGCGGGAGCCCCTGAGGCCGAGGGGCGGCACACTGGAGACTCCGAGGCGTGTATAGCCCCACTCATTATTACATGAGAGTTTCACGAGCGGTGACCTTCACAGGCGTGAGCCTTGCTTCGTATCACCCGACGAGGGCCCCGCCTTGCGCCTCCACCGACCACCGTTGGGTCGTCCGGAAACCAGGACGAGTCCAAGGGGCAAGGGGGACGCCAGCGGCGCCCTCGGCGACCACGGGCCATCTGCCGGGGGGAAAGGGCCCGTCGGCGCCTCCCCCGGCAGACGACCTACCTCCGTGCAATGCGTTGCTACGCAGGGCGCGAGGGGGGCCCCGCATCCGGGCCTCGCGTGTGCAGCTCCCAGCGCGTCGGTCCTGCCAGGGGCGGGGGCCCCGCACCGGGGTCTCTGACCGCTGCCGCGGCCTGGTTCACCTGCGGTCCATGGTTAGCGTAAGCATGTCCCTGGGGCACTGGCCGTACCCTGTGGTTGTTGTCGTCGAAGGGTTCGACGAAGCTTCTAGGCAGCTCATGGAAAGCCCTGACCTCCAAAGAATCTCCTGCCCAGCCCGGCTCGGGGAACGAGCTGGGGTCTTCCTCAGGTGTGTATTCAAGGTCCATCATGCGGGGCACGTAGGCATCAGGGGCGGCTGCCCCGGAGCCTTCGCCTGGGTGCCCCACACCTTGGATTCCCGGGCCCTGCGCTTGGTCCAGGCGGTCGCGGGGTGACGCTCCAGCATGGCCCCTCAGGGGGCCGCTAAGGCCTGCCCCGGCCGCTGGAGCCGCGGTTGCGGTGGGACGAGCTACGGCGAGGGCCGTGTTGTTGCGGTTGAATCCTTCGGGCGCACTATGGTGCGCGCGGGCACGTTGGGGCCTGGCACGCGACTCCGCCACTACCTGAGGGGTGGATAAGGAGCAAAAAGGCGCCGCTCCCCTGCACGCAGCGTCGATCAGCTTGGCGACCCGCTCCAGTAGGGCATCGCGGCCGCTCTCCGCCAACCTGCAACGCAGTAGCTCTCTCTCCACGATGATCGCGGCCCACATGTTCGCCTGCTCCCGATGAGTATGCGGCGCTGTCGCCGCGGCGTTGCCTGACGACCACACGGCAGCACGCACTCGCCGAGGGGCGAGGGCGGGTGGCGTCGGCCCGTGCCGCCCGCGTCCGACGGGGTTGGGCGGTGTATGCGCCGCCTAGAGCGCGGAGTGGAGGTCTTCTTGGATGGATGGCATCGCCCGGGTGGGCCAACCAGCCTATTGCTTGGCATGAGCCCTCTGATCATCGACCATCAGGGTTGTCAGCTAGCTGGAAGAAGAAAGGTCCCGACGCACTGATACGTCTCCAACGTATCTATAATTTTTGATTGCTCCATGCTATATTATCTACTGTTTTGCGTAATATTGGGATTTATTATATACTTTTATATTACTTTTGGGACTAACCTATTAACCGGAGGCCCAGCCCATATTGCTAATTTATTGCCTGTTTCAGTATTTTGAGGAAAAGGAATATCAAACGGAGTCCAAACGGAATGAAACCTTCGGCAGCGTTATTTTTTTTTGAAGATTATCATCCTGGAGGCTAGGAGATCAAGTCAGAAGATCCTCGAGGAGCCCAGGAGATAGGGGTGCGCCCCTCCCCTACAGGGCGTGACCCCCTGTCTCGTGGACCCCTCGAGCACCCCCCGACCGACTTCTTTCGCCTATATAGTCCCACATACCCTAAAAACATCCACGGAGAAGATAGATTGGGAGTTCCGCCGCTGCAAGCCTCTGTAGCCACCAAAAATCTCTCGAGAGCCCGTTCCGGCACCCTGCCGGAGGGGGAACCCATCACCGGTGGCCATCTTCATCATCCCGGCGCTCTCGATGACGAGGAGGGAGTAGTTCACCCTCGGGGCTGAGGGTATGTCCCAAAGAGCTATCTCTGTTTGATCTCTCTCTCTCTCTCATGTTCTCTCTATGGCACAATCTTGATGTATCGCGAGCTTTGTTATTATAGTTGGATCTTACGATGTTTCTCCCCCTCTACTCTCTTGCGATGAATTGAGTTTCCCTATTGAAGTTATCTTATCGGATTGAGTCTTTATTTGAGAACACTTGATGTATGTCTTGCCGTGTTAATCTGTGGTGACAATGGGATATCACGTGTCACTTGATGTATGTTTTGGTGACCAACTTGCGGGTTCCGCCCATGAACCTATGCATAGGGGTTGGCACATGTTTTCTTGACTCTCAGGTAGAAACTTTGGGGCACTCTTTGAAGTACTTTGTGTTGGTTGGATGAATCTGAGATTGTGTGATGCATATCGTATAATCATGCCCATGGATACTTGAGGTGACAATAGAGTATCTAGGTGACATTAGGGTTTTGGTTGATTTGTGTCTTAAGGTGTTATTCTAGTACGAACTCTTTAATAGATCGATCCGAAAGAATAACTTTGAGGTGGTTTCCTACCCTACCATAATCCCTACGTTTGTTCTCCGCTATTAGTGGCTTTGGAGTGACTCTTTGTTGCATGTTCAGGGATTGTTATATGATTTATCTATGTTATTATTGTTGAGAGAACTTGCACTAGTGAAAGTATGAACACTAGGCCTTGTTTCCTATCATTACAATACCGTTTACACTCACTTTTATCATTAGTTACCTTGCTGTTTTTATTATTTCAGATTACAAAAACCTATATCTACTATCTATTTTGCACTTGTATCACCATCTCTTCGCCGAACTAGTGCACCTATACAATTTACCATTGTATTGGGTGTGTTGGGGACACAAGAGACTCTTTGTTATTGGGATGCAGGGTTGTTTGAGAGAGACCATCTTCATCCTACGCCTCCCACGGATTGATAAACCTTAGGTCATCCACTTGAGGGAAATTTGCTACTGTCCTACAAACCTGTGCACTTGCAGGCCCAACAACGTCTACAAGAAGAAGGTTATGTAGTAGACATCAAGCTCTTTTCTGGCGCCGTTGCCGGGGAGGTGAGTGCTTGAAGGTATATCTTTAGATCTTGCAATCGAATCTTTTTGTTTCTTGTTTCATCACTAGTTTAGTTTATAAAAGAAAATTGCAAAAAAAAATGGAGTTAAGTTTTTCTCATACGCTTCGTCTTTTTAATATCTTTCCTGAGTATGATGGAAAGGAAAATTGTGCTCAATTGCTAGAAGAAGAATGCATTAAAATTTTTGGTACTAGATCTTTGTATGATGAGCATGAGTGCAATGTTGTTAGTATGAATTCCTTGAATATCCATAATGCTAATGATATGCAAAGACACAAGCTTGGGGGAGCTATGTTTGATGAAGATGATATTTTTTTGTCCCCCAAGTTTTGATGAGAATATTTATTATGATGAAAGCATGCCTCCTATTTATGATGATTATATTTATGAAAGTGGATTGGGAGAGATCTTTATTTAGTGATGAATCCACTATTTCGGAAGAGGTTCCAATTGATTGTGAGAACAAAGTTGCTATCTATGATGATTATTGTGATGACTTGTATGCTATCAAGAATAATGAAAACCACGAAACTTGTCATCACGGTTTTAGTTTTCAATTGGATTATGCTTCACATGATAGTTATTTTGTTGAGTTTGCTCCCACTACTATTCATGAGAAGAATTTTGCTTATGTGGACAGTAGCAAAAATTATATGCTTGTAGATCATGAAAAGAATGCTTTAAGTGATGGTTATATTATTGAATTCATTCATTATGCTACTAAAAATTATTATGAGGGAGGAATATATGCTTGTAGAAATTGCAAGAATGTCAAGTTTCCTCTCTATGTGTTGAAAATCTTGAAGCTATGCTTGTTTTACCTTCCTATGCTAGTTGATTATTGTTTCCATAAGTTGTTTGCTCACAAAATCCCTATGAATAGGAAGTGGGTTAGACTTAAATGTGCTATTCATATTCTTCATGATGCTCTCTTTATGTTTTAATTCTTATCTCTTATGTGAGCATCATTGAAATCATCATGCCTAGCTAGGGGCTTTAAACGTTAGCGCTTGTTGGGAGGCAACCCAATTTTATTTTAGTTTCTTGCTTTTTGGTTCTGTTTAGTAATAAATAATCCATCTATCTTCTTTTTATATGTGGTTTTATGTTTTAATTAGTGTTTGTGCCAAGTAGAACCTTTGGGAAGACTTGGGTGAAGTCTTTATGATCATGCTGTAAAAAACAGAAACTTTAGCACTCACGAGATTAGCTTCAACGTTTTACTGGAGAGTGCTATTTAGTTGATTCTTTTTGCAGATGATTACTAGAGAAATTCCTCAGGTCCACCAATTTATTTTAGAATTTTTGGAGTTCCAGAAGTTTGCGTTAGTTACAGATTACTACAGACTGTTCTGTTTTTGACAGATTATGTTTCTCGTGTGTTGTTTGCTTATTTTGATGACACTATGGCTAGTAAAATAGTTTATAAACCACAGAGAAGTTGTAATACAGTAGGTTTAACACCAATATAAATACAGAATGATTTCATTACAGTACCTTTAAGTGGTGTTTTGTTTTCTTTCGCTAACGGAGTTCACGAGTTTTCTATTAAGTTTTGTGTTGTGAAGTTTTCAAGTTTTGGGTAAAGATTCGATGGACTATGGAATAACGAGTGGCAAGAGCCTAATCTTGGGGATGCCCAAGGCACCCCAAGGTAATATTCAAGGATAACCAAGAGTTTAAGCTTGGGGATGCCCGGAAGGCATCCCCTCTTTCGCCTTCGTTCATCAAGAATTTTACTTGGAGCTATATTTTTATTCACCACATGATATGTGTTTTGCTTGGAGCGTCATGTCATTTTATTTAGCTTTGCTTGCTATTTGAATAAAATACCAAGATCTGAAATTATTAAATGGGAGAGTCTTTGCATAGTTGTATAATTATTTGACTACTCATTGATCTTCACTTATATCTTGTTGGAGTAGTTTGTCGTTTGCTCTAGTGCTTCACTTATATCTTTTAGAGCACGGCGGTGGTTTTATTTTGTAGAAATTAATGAACTCTCATGCTTCACTTATATTATTTTGAGAGTCTTAAACAGCATGGTAATTTGAATGAAAAATTTCATAGGAGGTGAACTGGATGCTATGATCAATTTGATACTTGATATTGTTTTGAGATATGGAGGTAGTGATATTGAAGTCATGCTAGTTGGGTGATTATGAATTTAAAGAATGCTTGTGTTGAAGTTAGCAAGTCCCATAGCATGCACGTATGGTTAAAGTTGTGTAACAAATTTGAAATATGAAGTGTACCTGGTTTGTGCATCCTTATGAGTGGCGGTCGGGGATGAGCGATGGTCTTTTCCTACCAATCTATCCCCCTAGGAGCATGCGCGTAGTGCTTGATTTTTGATGACTTCTAAATTTTTGCAATAAGTATATGAGTTCTTTTGACTAATGTTGAGTCCATGGATTATACGCACTTTTACCTTTCCGCCATTGCTAGTCTCGTCGGTACCATGCATTGCCCTTTCTCACATTGAAGTTGGTGCAAACTTCGCCGGTGCATCGAAACCCCGTGATATGATACGCTCTATCACACATAAGCCTCATTATATCTTCCTCAAAACAGCCACCATACCTACCTATTTATGGCATTTCCATAGCCATTACGAGATATATTGCCATGCAACTTTCCACCGTTCCGTTTATCATCATTATGACATACATTACTTTTGTCATATTACCATTGCATGATCATGTAGATGACATCGTATTTGTGGCAAAGCCACCATGCATTATTTTTCATACATGTCACTCTTGATTCATTGCACCATCCCGGTACACCGCTGGAGGCATTCATATAGAGTCATATTTTGTTCTAGTTTTGAGTTGTAATTCATATGTTGTAATCAATGAAAGTGTGATGATCATCATTATTAGAGCATTGCCCAAAAATAAAAAAAATAAAAAGAAAAAAAGAAGAAAGGCCAAAAGAAAAAAGAAGGCCGAAAGAGAAAAAATAAAAAAAATAAAATAAAAAGGGGCAATGCTACTATCTCTTTTTCCACACTTGTGCTTTAAAGTAGCACCATGTCTTTCATATAGTGAGTCTCATATGTTGTCACTTTCATATACTAGTGGGAATTTTTCATTATAGAACTTGGCTTGTATATTCCTATGATGGGCTTCCTCAAATGCCCTAGGTCTTCATGAGCAAGCAAGTTGGATGCACACCCACTAGTTTTCTTTTGTTGAGCATTCATTTTATAGCTCTAGTGCATCCGTTGTATGGCAATCTTTACTCCTCATGTTGACATCAATTGATGGGCATCTCCATAGCCCGTTAATTATCCGCGTCAATGTGAGACTTTCTCCTTTTTTGTCTTCTCCACACAATCCCCGTCATCATATTCTATTCCACCCATAGTGCTATATCCATGGCTCACGCTCATGTATTGCGTGAAGGTTGAAAAAGTTTGAGATTATTTAAGTATGAAACAATTGCTTGGCTTGTCATCGGGGTATAGAAGTTGGGAACATCTTTGTGTGATTTAAAATGAAGCATAGCCTAACTATATGATTATGTAGGGATGAACTTTCTTTTGCCATGATATTTTGAGAAGACATGATTACTTTGATTAGTATGCTTGAAGTGTTACTATTTCTTTTATCAATATGAACTTTTATTTTGAATCATTTGGATCTAAACATTCATGCCACAATAAAGAAAATTACTTTGATAATCATGCTAGGTAGCATTCCACATCAAAAATTCTGTTTTTATCATTTACCTACTCGAGGACGAAAGGTGAATTAAGCTTGGGGATGCTTGATACGTCTCCAACGTATCTATAATTTTTTATTGCTCCATGCTATATTATCTACTGTTTTGGGTAATATTGGGCTTTATTATACACTTATATATTACTTTTGGGACTAACCTATTTACCGGAGGCCCAGCCCATATTGCTGTTTTATTGCCTGTTTTAGTATTTCGAGGAAAAGGAATATCAAACGGAGTCCAAACGGAATGAAACCTTCGGCAACGTTATTTTTTGGAAGATTATCATCCTGGAGGCTTGGAGATCGAGACAGAAGATCCTCGAGGAGCCCAGGAGATAGGGGGCGCGCCCCTCCCCTACAGGGCGCGGCCCCCTGTCTCGTGGACCCCTCGAGCACCCCCCGACCGACTTCTTTCGCCTATATAGTCCCACGTACCCTAAAAACATCCACGGAGAAGATAGATCGGGAGTTCCGCCACCGCAAGCCTCTGTAGCCACCAAAAACCTCTCGTGAGCCCGCTCCAAGCACCCTTCCTCGAGGAGGGAACCCATCACCGGTGGCCATCTTCATCATCCCGGCGCTCTCCATGACGAGGAGGGAGTAGTTCACCCTCGGGGCTGAGGGTATGTACCAGTAGCTATCTGTTTGATCTCTCTCTCTCTCTCTCTCTCTCATGTTCTCTCTAAGGCACAATCTTGATGTATCGCGAGCTTTGTTATTATGGTTGGATCTTACGATGTTTCTCCCCCTCTACTCTCTTGTGATGAATTGAGTTTCCCTCTTGAAGTTATCTTATCGGATTGAGTCTTTATTTGAGAACACTTGATGTATGTCTTGCCGTGTTAATCTGTGGTGACAATGGGATATCACGTGTCACTTGATGTATGTTTTGGTGACCAACTTGCGGGTTCCGCCCATGAACCTATGCATAGGGGTTGGCACACGTTTTCTTGACTCTCCGGTAGAAACTTTGGGGCACTCTTTGAAGTACTTTGTGTTGGTTGGATGAATCTGAGATTGTGTGATGCATATCGTACAATCATGCCCACAGATACTTGAGGTGACAATGGAGTATCTAGGTGACATTAGGGTTTTGGTTGATTTGTGTCTTAAGGTGTTATTCTAGTACATACTCTTTAATAGATCGATCCGAAAGAATAACTTTGAGGTGGTTCCGTACCCTACCATAATCTCTACGTTTGTTCTCCGCTATTAGTGGCTTTGGAGTGACTCTTTTTTGCATGTTGAGGGATTGTTATATGATCTATCTATGTTATTATTGTTGAGAGAACTTGCACTAGTGAAAGTATGAACCCTAGGCCTTGTTTCCTATCATTACAATACCGTTTACGCTCACTTTTATCATTAGTTACCTTGCTGTTTTTATTATTTCAGATTACAAAAACCTATATCTACTATCTATTTTGCACTTGTATCACCATCTCTTCGCCGAACTAGTGCACCTATACAATTTACCATTGTATTGGGTGTGTCGGGGACACAAGAGACTCTTTGTATTGGGTTGCATGGTTGTTTGAGAGAGACCATCTTCATCCTACGCCTCCCACGGATTGATAAACCTTAGGTCATCCACTTGAGGGAAATTTGCTACTGTCCTACAAACCTGTGCACTTGCAGGCCCAACAACGTCTACAAGAATAAGGTTGCGTAGTAGACATCACGCACCCCTACCTGGCGCGCCAAATGTCGGATTCTGGGCTCCGCAGACCCTTGTGAGGTTCGAACACTGGGGTGCATACGAAGGACTTCTTCTCCCTAACCTGCCGGCCCAATGATTCCACAGCCTAGCTCGACGAACTCAAAGAGTGAGAGGCACAGAGATTTATCCTGGTTCGCGCCACCTTGCGGTGTAATACCCTACTCCAGCTTTGTGGTCAAGGGGCTGAGGATGAACTAGTACAGTGGACGAACAACCTTAGGAGGTGACGTGTTCTTGTGCTCAATGAGCTGGTGGGTGTGAGGATGGTCCGAATGATCCCTACGTTC
This sequence comes from Aegilops bicornis, assembly GCA_021605145.1. Taxonomy (NCBI): domain Eukaryota; kingdom Viridiplantae; phylum Streptophyta; class Magnoliopsida; order Poales; family Poaceae; genus Aegilops; species Aegilops bicornis. The sequence continues at coordinate 312,590,536 of CM038673.1, forward strand.
TTCGGTGGTGGCTAAGTCCTATTTATAGTGGCCTTGGTCCTCTTCCAAAATGTAGGCGGGAAGGGATCCCACAACGGCCAAATTTGAAGGGAGACAACTAGTACAAGCTATCCTGACAAAAGTAGTATTCGCCTGCAAAAGGCTTTGGTGGTGACGCTGTAGTGGGCTCCGCAATGACCTCTGCCATGTCGTCCTGGCGATCTTGGTCTTGTAAGCTTTGCCAGATGCCTCGGGATCCCGCACCTGCGCTTGCCCCCTTAGCACCAAAGGGGAAACTGCTACGCTGCGCCCGCTGGCACCCGCCTGGCCTTGGTCATCATGGTTCGCGTCATGTGGACCTCGCGGGGTGCTCCTTGCCTTGATATCTCCGCTCCTCGGGAGCCAGCCTAGCAAGGCTGCCCCCAGGGAGGTCTTGGTGTTGTCCGCCTTGCGAGGCTTGGCCCCTCGCGAGGGTCTTGAGCTGTTGCTGCTGAAGCTGGGCCATACCAGGCCGCTGATGGAGCCACGCCATGGGCCGCAAGTAGGCAAGTCTGGGTACCCCTGTTCCCAGGACGCAGATAATGCCCGAGTGGCATCCCCTCTTTCTTCTAACGACCATCGGTATTTTACTTCGAGCTATATTTTTATTCGTCACATATCATGAGTTTTGCTTGGAGCGTCTTGTATGATGTGAGTCTTGGATTGTTTTGCTTTTTTACTTTGTGTCGTGAATCCTTGCTGGACATACCTATTTGAGAGAGCCAAAATTATGCTATGACTTGTTAGAATTGCTCTTTATGCTTCACTTAAATATTTATGAGCTACAGAATTGCTCTAGTGCTTCACTTATATCTTTTTTAGCACGGTGTTCTTTAGTATTTGTGAAGAAATGCTCTCATGCTTCACTTATATTTATTTGAGAGTTAGTAATTTTTTAAGGAAATTCTCTCTTGCTTCACTTAAATTATTTTTAGAGAAGAAATTTTTTATGCTCGTGTTCTTCACTTAGATTTGTTTGAGCTATCAAAAGCAGCATATGAAATTAGTCCCAAAGTGATAGATATTCAAGAGGGATATAATAAAAACTTTCATGAAGATCATTGGACAAAATAAACATGATTTCTTGTAATAGTTTTGCGATATGATGATATAATATGTGAGTCATGTTGATGAGTAATTATGCTTTAGTAAGAATATTGGTGTTAAGGTTTGTGATTCCCTATGCAAGCACGAAAGTCAATAGTTATGCAATGAAATTACTTCCTGCTTGTGGTGCATTATTCGGTGTTAGTTATGCTTAATGCTCGCTTATGAGATTTTCCGTTTCTTGGTTGGATGCTTCTCAATCTTTTGCTAGCCTTCATTTGCACTAAGTATGATCACTACTTGTGCATCCAAAATCCTTAAACCCAGTTTTGCCATATGAGTCCACTATACCTACCTATATGCGGTATTCTTTTGCCGTTATAAGCAAATTTGTATGTGCCATCTCTAATCTTAAAATAAATTTCTCTTTCGTGTGCTCGTACCGCTCATGAAACAGTAGGGGTGGCTGATATATTTCCATGCTAGATGTGTTATTCTCAAGATGAGTGTTTATTCACTTGTTATTGCACGAGAGTAAGGCAAAGGTATTAGGGATGCCCAGTCCCGAAATGAAAAATAAATTTACTTTATGTTGTCAAATAATAAATTCCTTGGAAAGTGTTGGTATGGAAGGCACCCGTGAATATGACTAGCCATGGAAAGTGAAAGTATGGTGGAAAAGGAATAAAATTTATTGTCTGTTTGGGAGCCACCTATGATATATCTAGCATGGAAAGTATTGCGAACTACTCAATCATTTTCGTTGACAGGAAAAGCATGCCACCCAAAATGTTTTTATCTCTACTTTTTCGCTTTGAGCTCTAGCACCTCTACAAATCCCTACTTCCCTCTGCGAAGGGCCTTTATTTATTTTATGCAATTTTTATTTTAATTTGAGTCTCCATCTTCTCTTATAAAGCAGCAACTAAGGGTGTAGCTAATATGCGAGTGTGTTTCATGAATGGATCAATGATTGAGCATAATGGCCTAGGGATAACTTGCTTTAGTGTTGATATTTTGATAGACATGGTTGCTTGTTGATATGATTGAGTATTTAAATCTTCATGTCAAAACTAGACTATTGCAATCATATAAAAGTTCAAATGTCCATGCTACAAAGAAAATAATATGTGATGAACATGTTAGGCAGCATTCCACATCAAAAATTATGTTTTTGTCATTTACCTACTCAAGGACGAGTAGGAAATTAACTTGGGGATGTTGATACGTCGCCAACATATCTATATTTTTTTATTATTACATGCTGTTATATTATCATTCTTGGATGTCTTACAATCATTTTATAGCAACTTTATATCATTTTTTGGGACTAACCTATCGACATAGTCCCCAGTGCTAGTTGTTGTTTTTTGCTTTTATTTTACTTCGCAGAAAATCAATACCAAATGGAGTCCAAACGCAACGAATTTTTTTGGAGATTTTTTTTGGACCAGAAGACGCATGTTGGGCCAAAGAAGTACCATAGGGGGGCTCTGAGGGGAGCACAACCCACTAGGGCGCGCCTGGGACCCCAGGCGCGCCCAGGTGGGTTGTTCCCACCTCAGTGGCCTCCAGCATCGCCTCTTTTCTCTATAAATAACCCAATATTCCGGAAATCCTAGGGGAGTCGACGAAAATCAATTCCAGGAGCCGCAAGTTCCAGAACCACTAGATCCAATCTGGATACCATCACGGAGGGGTTCATCATCCTCATTGGCGCCTCTCCGATGATGCGTGAGTAGTTCATTGTAGACCTACGGGTCCGTAGTTAGTAGCTGGATGGCTTCCTCTCTCTCTTTTGATTCTCAATACAATGGTCTCTTGGAGATCTATTTGATGTAACTCTTTTTACAGTGTGTTTGTTGGGATCCGATGAACTTTGAGTTTATGATCAGATCTATGTTTTTATCCATGAAAGTTATTTGAGTCTTTTGATCTCTTATATGCATGATTACTTATAGCCTCGTATTTCTTCTTCGAATATTTGGTTTAGTTAGGCCAACTAGATCAAGTTTTCTTGCCATGGGAAGAGGTGCTTGTCGGATTACGGGTTCCGGCAAACCCTTGAGGTTCGAACACTGGGGTGCGCACGATGATCTCTCTCTCTCTCTCTCCCTCTCTCTCTAGCTCGCTCTCGCAACGATCTCAAGGCCTAGCTCGTCGAACCCAAAATAATAAGAGACACGAGGGTTTATACTGGTTCGGGCCACCGTTGTGGTGTAATACCCTACTCCAGTGTGGTGTGGTGGATTGCCTCGTAGGATGAGGATGAACACGTACAAGGGATGAACAGCCTCCTGAGGAGAGGTGTTCTTGAGCTCGGTGGGCTTGTGTGTGTGTGTGTGGATGGTCTGAATGATTTGTCCCCTAGCTAGGGTGGTGGCTAGTCCTATTTACAAAGGCTCGGGTTCTCTTCCCAAATGTTAGGCAGGAAGGGATCCCACAACGGCCAAGTTTGAAGGGGGACAACTAGTACAAGCTATCCTGACAAAAGGTGTTCTTCGCCTGCCAAAGGCTCTGGTGGTGACGCCGCCTTGGGCTCCGTGGTGACCTTCGTCCTGTCGTCCTGCTGGTCTTGGTCTTGTTGCACCGATATGGAAACCTTTGCCTGACGCCTCGGGACTCCTCGCCTGCGCTTGCCCCTTTAGCACCAAAGAGGCAACTGGCCTCTGCGCCCGCTGGCACCCGCCTGGCCTTGGTCGTCATGGCTCACGTCACGCGGACCTCGCGAGGTGCCCCTTGCATTGATATCTTCGCTCCTCGGCAGCCAGCCTAGCGAGGCTGCCCCTGAGGAGGTCTTGGTGTCATCCGCCTCGCGAGGCTTGGCCCCTGGCGAGGGTCTTGAGTGGTTGCTGATGATGATGGGTCGTACCAGGTCGTTGGTGGAGCCACGCCCTGGGCCGCAGGCAGGCAAGTCTATGTACCCACGTTCCCAGGACGCCGACAGTAGCCCCTGAGCCCAAGGTGTGCTCGTACTTGGCTTCAAGGCGAAGCCAAGGGGCAAGTGCGGAGCGCCTCGGGCCCCAATAGCATGCGGCCTTGATTGGTGTGTGGTGACTGATGAGACGTGGGCATCTGTGCTTCCCCATGCCGCCTAGGCAACCATTCGACTTGACGAGACCCTGATGCATATAGAAGAAAACCCATCATTACCTGTGAACATGGAGGCCGGCGGTTGGCCTCCTCCTAGCTATAAATGAGGAGAGGGGCAGAGCCCCCATTGCTCATCTCTTCCTCCATTCCGCCTACTTCTTCTTCCTCCTTCTTGCTGCGGCACTCATGGCGCCGATACGGAGGTTCTCCGCCGCTGAGAAGGGGAAAACCCCTCGCGAAGAGCTTGGGCCACTCCCGCCGAAGAAGAGGCCGGCCCGCTCTCACGATGTCATCGTGAGGCTGGAGGTGACGAGGCCTTGGTACGAGCGGCCTCCCCCCGACTACCCGCTGCCTTTGTACGCTCAGGCAGAAGGCTCCGGAGGAGGAGGCGGCGCCCGGCGTCGCTCGCGCCACGGCCGTGGTGGCCGTGCGGTGGAGGTGCGTGCCGTCGCCCCGCGAACCCACGCCGAGGGCTCCTTGCGTGAACTCATGGTGTGGGCGGCAATGCCGCTGCGTACATGGATCCGATTCCCAGAATTCTTCACTGAAGAGATGCCGCCGAGGGGACCACTCGAGCTGTGGCTGTAGCACGCCGAGTGCGACCCCCCGGTGACGAGGGCAGAAGTTGAGGTCGATTCCCCGAGCAAGATCTTCGTGACCCGCGGATGGGGCGAGGTCGCCAGCGCCTGCCGCGCGGAGGGCGCCCTTGCCATCCACTTCGAGTACGACGGCGCCTCCACGCTGCTCTTCAAGGTCTTCGACGAGGAAGGCCATCACCTGGAATGTTCCCCCAAAGGGGGTTGCCAGGACGGCGCAGCGGCAGGCGCTGGCCCCGATCTTGGTCCTGCCGGCAGTCCTTCCAGCAGCAGCGACGGTGCCTGGGAGTCCTGTGACTCTCCCGAGCCCTACGAGACTCCGAAGACGACCGACGACAGCTACGTGCCCCCGAGCTCTCGCCGTGCCCGGAGCGCGGCAGCGGCGTCCGCCCGTCGCCGTCGTTGATCTGGATGGGGTTGGCGCCGGCCTCTCGTGGCCCACTGTTGATGATGGCGTCGGCGGCGGCGCCTGTAGATACGGCTTCCTAGAAACCTTCTTCTTTTGTTCCCTGCGAGGAATCAAGGCGAACCCCGTGTGGGTGTGTAAAGGATCTATAATGCCTTTTGTGTCAATATCATCCTTATTGTGAGCATTTACGGTTGCGTGTCTTGCTTCAGCATGGTCCCCCCTTTCCAACCTCGCGGTAGCTTAGTGCTCTACGCCGACAGGTCCCAGTCCCCAGGTGTAGCTGGCCGTCAGATGCCGTGTCAGTCGCGATGCCGTGGTCAAGGCCAAGAGGTGAGCGTCCCGAGGTCCGGTGAGAGCTCCCGAGGCGCGATGCTCAAGAAGTCCCCATTAGCATGCAAGCAACTTCCTGAAGGCGGGAAAGGAAGGTGGCTTCACCATAGCAAGGCTGCAAGAGATGGAAATCCTGTGTCACAACGCTGGGTTGGCTTGAGTGCGAGACTTACCTTAGCGACTCTGGGTCGGCTTCCGTGTGCAGCGTCCGATTCGTGCGTCAGTGGCTGCAAGACGTTTGGGTTAGGCCCGCGCTGGCATCTCTCTTTTTCACGCTCTTCTAGGTGCTTTGCGTCCTCGGGTCCCGACCCTCGAGCGAGCTCAGCTGCCGCTGGTATGCCAGGTCGCGATGCCGTGGTCAAGGCCAGGGGGTGAGGGCTGGAGAGTCAGTAGCGGCTCCCGAGGTGCGATGCTCAGGAGTCCCCCCCTTTAACATGCAAGTGAATTGCATGAAAAAGAAGGAGCCTGCGGCGCTGCCCGTCGTCAGCCTCCGGAGATTCCTGCAGGTTAGCGCGAGGGGGGAGCGCGGATTGCAACCGTGTCTGCTGGTCTGCCGCTGGTCGTTCTGCAAGAAGATGAAGGCACTGAGGCTTGGTGAGGTGACGTGCGCGGGGCGTGCCACGAGCCAGAGCTCGACCGCTCAGTTTTGTCAGCGTTGTAGGGACGGACCCGAGCACAAACGCCGTGCCAGCATGTGTAGCCCCCGTTGTGGGATGAGCAGGAGGCCGGTCAGCAGCGCGGGTGGCCGCGAGGGGCAACAGGTAAGCAGGTGATAATCATGAAATGAATCAAGCAGTGAGACAGGTTAGCTCAGATAGATGCAAGAACGATACATGCCACTGGGACGGACCCGAGCGACCTAGGGATGATGCAGCCCGAGGGGCGCTCCCAGTAGAGTAAGCTAAAGATGCAAATGATACACGTCGCAGGGACAGGCCCATGTGACTTGGGGATAATACTGCCCGAGGGGTGCCCCCAACCGAATGAACTGGAAAGAGTCACCTGATACCGTAGCTGGAGTGGGGTTGGAGTAGCCGAAGATGTGTGCCGAAGAAGTTGATCCTCATGAGCCGCCATGGTCCTGAGCCTCAGGAGGCTCCGGGAGCCCAGGTGGCTCCTAAAGGATTGTCGCGATCTCCGCCAGGACAGCGTGATGACTGGCCGCCTGAGCCGCCAGAATGCTCCTCAAGTGGCGCTGGAAGGTGACAGCCGCGTTCGGCAAGCCGAATGGCATGCGAACATAGCTGTGAGGTGGACCCTCGCACCGTCCAATGCGCGAAGGCCAGAAACGTCCCTAAGATGCGGCCCTGTTGAGCCCTGGAATGTCGACGCAGACGCGCAGCCCGCCGTCCTCGCCAGGATGGGGAGCTGCACCGGGTGGTGGGCGGCGGTCATCGCGTATGGTCCTTGCCTCTTGAAGCTCTTGGATCGCCTTGGTGATGAACTCCTGAGCACCAGGCGCTCCATGTCTTGTGCCCTCTTGAGGGAAACGTGCGGCAAAGCATGCCTCTGCATGGTGCTCGAGCGCCTCCCTCGTGACGTTGGCTAGGTCTGAGGCCCTCCAAAAGAGAGCCCCCGAGCCCAACCTGAGTAGGGCGCCGGGCGCGCCCTCCTATGCGACAAAGGGAGGTGCCCCTGCTGTGGGCGCAGACCCTAGGGTGGAGCCGCTAGAAACGCCACTCTCCTTAGGCCCTGGGTGGAGTAGCTGCTTCTACTTCTTGGGGATGGCCTCAGGAGGATACAGTGTGCCTTGGTCGTCGGGGTCTTCGGCCGCTGCAGCTTGGTAGGCGCGCTCGAGGGAGCACAACACATCTCTTTCTTCACAGGGGACCGTGATGATGCCACCGCTCCCTGGCATCTTGAGGACGTTGTAGCCATGGTGGGTCACTGCCATAAACTTGGCCAAGGCTGGATACTCAAGGATGGTGTTGTACGGTGGGCAGATGTGGGCGACGTCGAAGTCGATGAGCTCGGTGCGGTAGTTGTCGCGCTGGTTGAATGTGAGAGGGAGGCGGACCTGCCCTATCGGGGTAGTGGAGCCATCGGTCACTCCTGAGAAATCCCTGGTAGGCTGTAGTTGATCATATGGTACTTGGAGGTTGTCGAATGTCTCGACAGACAGGACGTTGAGCCCTGCGCCGCTGTCGATGAGGGTCTTTGTGACTTGAACATTGCTGATGACGGGTGAGCAGAGCATCGGGAGGGCACCGGCGGTTGCCCCGCACTTGAGCTGGTCTGATGAGCTGAAGGTGATGGCACACCTGGACCACCTGAGCTGGCGTGTGGCCTCGAGCCTGGGAAGGGCCGCGTTCATCTCGTGGGCGAACTGCTTGAAGATACGCCGAGAGGCTGGGGTTTGAGCGCCACCCAAGATACAGGCGATGGTGCATGGCTCCTGGAAGCCCCCAACCCCCTCGTCCTGATGATGGTCGTCGTTCCTCCTTGGTGGTGGTGGCAGTGGAGGGAGCCCTACGTTGCCCTGAGGATGGTCCTCACGAGGCTGGTCTCTCTAGGCGCCCTCGCAAGGCTGGTCCTACCGACGGTCCTCACGAGGCCAGTCGCGCCACTCCTGGCAGGGGCCGCGGTCATCCCAGCGTCCTCCACCTCGTCCTCCTCCTCGGTCGTAGCCTCGGTGGTTGCGCTCGGGGCACCGACCGAAGCGCCCATCACGGATGGCCCTAAGCTCCTGACAGTCGCTGGTGTTGTGGTTGTGAACGTTGTGGAAGGCTCAGAACGGGCGGCTGGCCTTGGATGACTCGGGGTGGTCACGGCCGCGCTTCGTCTCCGGCTCTACCGGGAGCACGGCAGCCCCCTTGCGCTTCACGTCTTTGATCATGGTCTTCGTGTCCTCCTGGTCAGCAGTTGGGAGCTTGAGGAGGGAAAGGCGCCCCTCCTCAGCCCTTGTGCACTTAGTTGCCATGTTGAACATCTCCAGGGCCGTGCATAGTTCCTCATGGATGGCGAGCTCCTCCTTCATCTTGACGTCGCGGATGCCATCAGAGAATGCGAAGGTGATGGCCACGTCCGTCACCTTGGGGTTCTTGAGGCGGACGCTGTTGAAGCACTGGATGTACTTCTGCAGGGTTTCCCCTGGCTGCTGCTAGATGCGCCGCAGGTCGCCTGTGGCCGGCGGGCAGTCGCGAGTGCCCTGGAAGTTGGTGACGAAATGCTCGCGCATCTCGCCCCAGGAAGAGATTGATCCCATGGGCAGGTTCAGGAGCCACGAGCGTGCGCCATCCTTGAGGGCCATGGGGAACCAATTCGCCATGACCTTCTCATCACTGTTGGCCGCCTCGATGCTTAGCTCATAGAGCTACAGGAACTCCGCGGGGTCAGGAGTGCCGTCGTAGCACGGAGGCAGGTCTGGCTTGAACTTGTCGGGCCAGACGATGCTACGCAGCTCGGGAGTGAAGGCACGGCAGCCTGCCGTGGTCACCGGAGCCCGTCGCGGAGGCGGAGCCTGATCTTAATACCCACGCGCCGCCGCTGCAGGCGGCACGCGGTCTTGACGCAGTGGTGCTAGGAGCGCAGGAGCATTTTCTTGAGGCCGAGGGACTTCTTCGCAGCTTCCTTCTTTGTGCGTGGGCGCCCTACTCGGCAGATCGCGCCGCGGGGCTGCGCGTCTTGGTGCGATGGCGGCACCTTGACGCGGAGGTGGTGGAGGCGCTCCGTGGGCTACGTCGCCCGCAGCTGGAGGTGGGCGAGGTAGCGAGAGGGATGGTGCAGGAGAGCCCCCAGCGGCGTTGACGAGCTCGGTGATGCGGTCCAGCCAGTCATCGTAGAGGTCGTAGACCGGGCGGTAACGCAGGAGCTCGCGCGCCATGAGTAGTGCAGCCTGCGCGTCCATGGGCGCGTGACGAGTGTGGGACGACGAGCCGGCCGGAGTCAGCGACGGGGTGGCGGTGCATCCATCCCGCCGCATGGAGGGGTGCAGCGATGCAGCTTCCTGCTCGTTCCTGGCCGGGCCGGTGGCAGCGTTGGCAGCAGGTGATGGAGAACGGCAGGGAGGTCCACCAACGGGCAGCGTCTGAACGACGTGGGCGGCGAGGGCGGCCCGGCGCTCAGTGCGGGCTCAGCGAGCGTCTGCCATGGATACGGCGAAGCAGCGGAGCGTGGATCGACAGAAGAAAAGCTTCGCCGCACCCCTACCTGGCGCGCCAAATGTCGGATTACGGGTTCCGGCAAAACCTTGAGGTTCGAACACTGGGGTGCCCACGAAGATCTCTCTCTCTCTCTCTCTCTCTCTCTCTCTCTCTCTCTCTCTCTCTCTCTCTCTCTCTAGCTCGCTCTCGCAACGATCGCAAGGCCTAGCTCGCCGAACCCAAAAGAACAAGAGACACGAGGGTTTATACTGGTTCGGGCCACCGTTGTGGTGTAATACCTTACTCCAGTGTGGTGTGGTGGATTGCCTCATAGGCTGAGGATGAACATGTACAAGGGATGAACAGCCTCCTGAGGGGAGGTGTTCTTGAGCTCGGCAAGCTTGTGTGTGTGTGTGGATGGTCTGAATGATCCGTCCCCTAGCTAGGGTGGTGGCTAGTCCTATTTATAGAGGCTCGGGTCCTCTTCCCAAATATTAGGCGGGAAGGGATCCCACAACGGCCAAGTTTGAAGGGGGACAACTAGTACAAGCTATCCTGACAAAAGGTGGTCTTCGCCTGCCAAAGGCTCTGATGGTGACGCCGCCGTGGGCTCCGCGGTGACCTCCGTCCTACTGGTCTTCGTCTCATTGCACCGATATGGAAACCTTTGCCTGACGCCTCGGGACTCCTCGCCTGCGCTTGCCCCTTTAGCACCAAAGAGGCAACTGGCACTCTGCGCTCACTGGCGCCCGCCTGGCCTTGGTCGTTGTCGGTGTCAAAACCGGCGGATCTCGGGTAGGGGGTCCCGAACTGTGCGTCTAAGGCGGATGGTAACAGGAGGCGGGGGACACGATGTTTACCCAGATTCGGTCCCTCTTGATGGAGGTAATACCCTACTTGCTGCTTGATTGATCTTGATGAAATGAGTATTACAAGAGTTGATCTACCACGAGATTGTAGAGGCTAAACCCTAGAAGCTAGCCTATGGTATGATTGTTGTTATCCTATGGACTAAACCCTCCGGTTTATATAGACACCGGAGGGGGCTAGGGTTACACAGAGTCGGTTACAAGGGAGCAGATTTACATATCCGTATTCCCAAGCTTGCCTTCCACGCCAAGGAGAGTCCCATCCGGACACGAGACGAAGTGTTCAATCTTGTATCTTCATATTCCAACAGTCCAGCCAGAGGATATAGTCCGGCTGTCCGGATACCCCATAATCCAAGACTCCCTCAGTAGCCCCCGAACCAGGCTTCAATGACGATGAGTCCGGCGCGCAGATTGTTTTCGGCATTGCAAGGCGGGTTCTCCTCCAAATCCTGGATACCTGTTGAATAGTGTCCGGCTTCTCATAAATGTTGCGCTTCTTGGCTTCCACGTCCAATAATGGCTACCTTCCACGTGCCGAGTGAATGCGAGAAGCCATGGCGTTTTTATATTTGCCACCCTAGCTATGTGAATAAACTGTCTATTTAAAGAGATGGGGATTCTCATATCCAAATCACACCGTCCTCCTTCAGCGAGCATTCATCGGAGCGCGCCCGAAAGAATCCATCCCAACATGGCCGGCCAGCGCAGCTCCTCCTCTCGCTCCCGTAGCCCTAAGACCGGAGATTGGAAGAAGTGTTCCGTCCCGCACAGTCAATTAGTGGAGCTACAGACCCAGGGATTCCTCGCTCCAGCGTATATGATCCCCGTTCAAGCCGGGCTCGCCACCTATAATGGCGGGGAGCAAGCGGAGAGCTTCCCCAACCCCTCCAAGGGGGAACGGGTATGCCTCGTCCCTTATTTATTAAGGGGACTCGGATTTCCAATCCATCCGTACCTCCGAGGGTTCCTGGAGTTTTACGGCCTCCAGTTGCATAACTTCACCCCTTCTTCCATATTACACATTGCTGGTTATGTAGCCCTTTGTGAGTTGTTTCTGGGCTGCGAAGCTCATTTCGCGCTGTGGAAGAAGCTATTCTGCCTGGTGCCTGATAACCCACAAGTATAGGGGATCGCAACAGTTTTCAATAAGTAAGAGTGTCGAACCCAACGAGGAGCTAAAGGTAGAACAAATATTCCCTCAAGTTCTATCGACCACCGATACAACTCTCATACGCTTGACGTTCGCTTTACCTAGAACAAGTATGAAACTAGAAGTACTTTGTAGGTGTTTTTGGGTAAGCTTGCAAGAAAGTAAAGAACACGTAAATAAAACTAGGGGCTGTTAAGGTAAAGACACAACTAAAGTAAATTTAGCGAGTGTGGAAAAGTGGTGGTAGGTGTGGCGAAATTGTCCCTAGGCAACTGACTATGTTACTAGACCGGTAATCACTATTGCAATTTTATTTGAGGGAGAGGCATAAGCTAACATACTTTCTCTACTTGGATCATATGCACATATGATTGGAACTCTAGCAAGCATCCGCAACTACTAAAGATTCATTAAGGTAAAACCCAACCATAGCATTAAAGTATCAAGTCCCCTTTATCCCATACGCAAACAACCTACTTACTCGGGTCTGTGCTTCTGTCACTCACGCCACCCACCATAAGCAAATCATAAACATATTGCAAACCCTACAACAGGAACCCCTCACGCTTGCGCGACACGGAGGGCACAATAGGACAACACCAATAATAGAATATGCAATTCAAACCAATCATAGCAATTCATCAATCACCGATAGGACAACGAAAATCTACTCAGACATCATAGGATGGCAACACATCATTGGATAATAATATGAAGCATAAAGCACCATGTTCAAGTAGAGGGTACAGCGGTTTTGCGGGAGAGTGGACCGCTGTAGATAGAGGGGAAGGTGATGGAGATGTTGGTGAAGATGACGGTGGTGTTGGTGTAGATTGCAAAGGATGATGATGGCCCCGACGCTGCTCGCGCCACGGAAGCAAGGGGAGAGAGCCCCTTCTTCTTCTTCTTCCTTGACCTCCTCCCTAGATGGGAGGAGGGTTTCTCCTGCTCCTTGGCTCCCATGGCTTGGGAGGGGCGAGAGCCCTCCGAGATTGGATCTATCTCTCTGTTTTTGCGTTACATTACGCTCTGCTTTCACCGTTTCGCGATATATGGAGATCCGTAACTCCGATTGGCCTGAAACCTTCGCCGTGATTTTTTTCCGAATATTAGCTTTCTTGCGGGAAAAGAAGAGCATCAACCGCCTTACGGTGGGCTCACGAGGGTAGGCGGCGTGCCCGGGGGGGGAGGGGCGCGCCCCCTGCCTCATGACCACCTCGGGCACCGTCTCGCGTGGATTTTCCTTCTGGAATTTTCCATATTTTCCAAAAATAAGATCCGTTCGTTTTTATCCCGTTTGGATTCCGTTTGATATGGATATTCTGCGAAACATAAAACACGCAATGCAGAACTGCACTTTGGCAATCGGATCAATATGTTAGTCCCAAAAATAATATAAAAAGTTGCCAAAAAGTATATGAAAGTGAATAATATTGGCATGGAACAATCAAAAATTATAGATACGACGGAGACGTATCAGTGCCCTGTACACAGAGGGGCTCAATATATCAAGTGGGCGGAGCCGAAGTATGGCGCATCGCCGGGACCGGATACCTGTCCGGTACCCCGAAGAAGACGTCCGAAGACTGGCCTTCGGAGTGGTTTTATATGGAGGACGTCCCCCTTCCGGATCCTATTTGGATTGGCCTTCCCGAGTTCGACAATGACCCTTTGAAGAAACGCCTAAGCTGGCGCCCACGGAGACCTCAGGAGGAAGATGACAGGGACGTCCTTTACCTGATGGGCCGGATAAAGGTGCTGGCTCCATCAGGACTGACAATGACCGAGGTTATGTCAATATGCATTATGCGGGGGGTGCAGCCACTTCAATATCGAGGCCACCCCATGTGGCACTTCAACGGGGAAGATGATGCCACTCGCTGCGGTCGCAAGGGACCGGACTTAGTTGCTGCTCTAGCAAGAATTCTGTCCGATTTATACAAGGGAGAGGAAGAGGAGTTCCTTCGCATCAAGCTACGGGATGGATTCTCCATGTACAACCCTCCAAGCTGGGTGAGCTGCCACTTTTTACTCCCATCCTTCCCGCATTTTGTAATAAGTATTTACCTTGCCATTTCATAGCAAGAACTGCCTAAGGCTGTAAGGGAGATCAACATCACACCTCCACAACCGGAGGATCCTGACCGGGCCCTCGACCCCGGCCTCGAAGAGGATCCGGACATATTTGTGGAGCTGATCGACAGGATATTCTATCAATTAAGCTGTGATGATGCCATGGTGGCCATTATAACTGACTATCCTGGGCTACTCCCCGCCTCGCAGGTAAGTAAAGCCAGAGTCCGACTTCCGAGAAGGATCCCCTTTTATGCACTTCACCTACCATACATGTATGGTGTTTTACAGGGAAGGTCCTCGGGACGCCATGCCGAACCCGCGGTGACTCGCCAACAAGGGGCACCGAAGCCGGGAAGGATAAAAAGGAAGGCGGTCCGGACGGAGACGCCGGGGCAGAGGTATGATACAAAACCTCACTCCGTGGTTGTCGTCTTTTAAAACATAATAACACCCATATTTACTAGAAGGAAAAACGCTCGCCGGACTATATCCGGAGAGGTTGCCGATCACGCCTCCACCAGTCGGGCTCCAGGGCCGGACACAGAGGCAGAAGCTAACGCGGGGCATGCGCCGGATGCTCCTCCTACAGAGGATGCAGATAAAATATCCACTACAAATTCCGAAGTGGAGAGCACCATGAATCACAAAGGCCGTCAGCCGCACTCCGTGGACGCTTGTTTCTCCCAAGAGGCGTTTGATGCCTTCAACTCAGGAGACGCTTACATCTGTGCTGCTCAAAATGGTCTTGCCAGAGCCACGGACCAGTATGTAAAGGATATACGGGTAAGAATATTTGATGATTATAGATATCAGTAGCCCCTGAGACTTGAAACAGTTGGCACAACTGATTTAAGGATCATTATTTGTGCAGGTTCTTACAGAGAAGAATACCCAATTTTCTCAAGAGCTGGAAGAGTGCAAGGACCAGCTACGGGCCGCAGTTGCCGCATTGAAGGAGTCCGAGAAGGCCCCCTCTGGTAATACTTGTTTCAAAGAATGATAGGTACCATATAGAGTGTGGCAAGCCTGCAAATCTGACAATGAATATTGCAGATGGCTCCGGGGTGAATCCGGATGAACAACATGACATACGGCAGCTAAAGGCCAGCGAGCGCATGCTTACGAAAGTTAGGCAGGAGAAAAACGATCTCCAAGATGCCAACACCCAATTGAGCCTGGAACTGAAGGATGTTCGAGCCCAGCTTGCGGACTCCATGAAGAAGAATAAGCGGCTTCGACGCGGCATTTTCAGTAAGTGCTTGAACGAACTTTCGAAAGAGTTCGGCGAGGAAGCCGGCTAACAGAGTTATGTCTGCAGATATGCTGACGGGTTGTCCCGCGGAGGAGATGCCCGGGTCAGCGGGTGATCTTCTACCAGAGCTCTTACAACTGCACGAACAAGTTCGGGCAGTGATGCGGTATTGCCTGTGCCTTGTGGCCATCCGTCTCCCTGCCAGGAGGCATTAGAGAGCTTGTAGAGAAGCTCCAGGGAGCGCGGTGGCGCTTCCGATTATGGAAGATATCAGCCTGCCGTCAAGGTGCCAGGGAAGCCTGGGCCATGGTGAAGACGCGGTATACCAAGGCTGACCCAAACCACATGGCCGAGGTCGGACCTGTGGGGCCCGATGGGAAAGAGATCCCCGTCAGTTTGGTGTATGACCAAGTAGAATTAGCCGCAAAGTATTCCCAACAGGATTGTAGGCTAGACAACCCGTTGGATGGGATAGAAGAAGAATTTAGTCAGTCTAAGTGACTGTAACGCCCCGAGAATCATGCTACAGTAACCCTCTGTTGATGGTGCTATGTCATCATCTCCTACTGTTGCTAATCCTCATTTGCTTTCGAACTCAATTCAAATTCAAATCCAAATTATGAGTGAAATTTCAAAATTGCTCAAACATGAAAACTAAAATGTTCATCTTGTGCCAAATAATGCATAATTAATATTGGTGGTGAACCAACATTTTAATGCAAATTGTTTAACTGGCCTAAACTTTTTGAAATAGAAGTTTTAAAAGAAAAGAAAAATTGTTTAAGGTAAAAGAAAAAGGAAAAGCCCCCCCCCTCAATTGGGCCGACTGGCCCAACTGGCCACCGCGCCCCCCTTGGGCCTCAGCCTTCCCATGGGCCTCGGCCCATCCCAGCAAGACGGCCCACGCCCCCTCCCCGCTCGCTCTCCCCTCCTCCTGTTCCACCGGTCGAACAGCGCACACGCGCGCCCGGTTGCCGTCACGCCGCCTCGGAGTCGCCGGCGAGGGGATAAGCCCCCGACGCCTCGGTCCTTTCCCTTACGCCCCACTCACTCCCCCGCTCTCCACTGACGCCCGCTCCGCCTCTCCCTCTCCCCTCCAGATCCACCTCGGCCGCGCCGCACCGAGCGCCGCCGTCGCCATGGCTGCACCATAGCCGCGGCCACCGGCCACCCCGCGCCTCGCCAGCACGTCCATGAGACGCGCCGGCGACCTCTACCTCGACTATGCCTCGCCATCGAGCTCGAGGAGCACCGCAGGCCACAGATCGAGCCGCCCCCTTCCACCTCGGTCGGCGGCGATAATACTCCTCTCCGGCGCCGCCCTCTGCTGCTACTAATCCTTCCACGGGCCTCCTTGAGCCGCTGCGGTGAGCTCCGTCTCTCCTCCCCTCCTTTCTGCTCCTCTACGAGCTCGGGCGGCTGGTTCCACCATTGTCGAGCCCAGCTCTGCCGGTGAGCTCGTCGCCGTTACGTGAGCCACTGACATGGCCGCCGAGTCCCTTTCCGCGCTTACGACCTCGAGAAGATACCGTAGGAGTAGCGCCCCGCTCGTTTTGGCCTTCGCTTCATCTCGCGCGAGTTTGTCGTGCTGCGGTTCTCCGCCGTCCATGTCACCGGCGACGGCTCCGTCCATCCCAGCTCGCGTGGCCACCCGCGTTGGATGCGGCGTTGCTTACTCGCTCGAACGCGCCAACACGCGGGCCAAACGGCCCTTGTACGTGGATTCCGGCGAGGTCCCGAGCGCCTCGCCGTGTTTTACGTCAGCGGCGTTCAGCCGCCATCGCTAACGTGGCACACCTGGGGCCACCCCAGTGAGGCTGCGAGGGGGCCCCGGCGCCCTAGTTGACCACGTTGACTCTGGTCAACACAGTTACTGTGCATGACATGTGGGCCCCGTATGTTAATTAGGCTAACTAAACGTTTTTATAAATAAAATTAACTTGTTAGACTAATTAGTCACTGACATGTGGGGCCCAACTACTAATTAACCCTTGTTCAATTAAAATAACCCACTGTTAGTCCACTGTCTATGACAGGTGGGACCCACTGGTCAGTTTGACCTGGTCAGCCGTCCTATTGACTGCTGACATCACAGTGATGTCATGCTGACATAGTATTTCTTTTCTGATAATATATTTAATTCCAGAAAATGTTTAAACCTCTAGGAATTCATAGTAATTAAACCGTAACTCCGATGAAAATGTTTTCTACATGAAAGTTGCTCGAGAAAAATCCAACGAATCCGGATACGCGGTCCGTTTACCTCGCCGATGTCTCTAACTATCTGAACATGGAACTTTCCCCTCCGGTCATCTCGTTCGACATCGGTCCGTAACCGGAAAACATTCGGTTGACCTCCCGCCGGTATCGTATAGCACCGCGTTAGAACACGTCTAGCTCTGCCTGTTGTTCGGTTATGCTATGTTTGCTTTATATTTACTGTTTCTTCTCCCTCTTCTCCCCGGTAGACCCCGAGACCGATGCTGCCCCTGTGATCGACTACGTCGACGATGACCCCTCCTTGCCAGAGCAACCAGGCAAGCCCCCCCTTTGATCATCCCGATATCACCCATTCCATTCTCTCATGCTTGCATTAGATTTTGCTACTGTTATTGTTTGCTCCTATTCTGATGCATAGCCTGCTTTTGTAACCTGCTCATTGTTACCTACCTGCTTATCCTAAACTGCTTAGTATAGGTTGGTTAGTGACCCGTCAGTGACCCCCCACCTTGTCCTTGTTGCCCCCGCTTCATCGTCGAAGACCCGATCAACGGGATCGAAGACCAGGCCCCGACACCGCACATCACTTTCCCCTTAGTTGCTCGACACTACTGGGTTACTATCGAGTGCCGAGGGTGAGACCTCATCAGCACTTCTAATGTTAACCATGTAGTGTAGTTATTCGGTCGTGGTCATCGAGGGTGATTTCCTCTTTAACCACTTCCGATACGAATCTGTCGTGCAACCTCTCAAGTGTGGACCTCGAGGATGAATCCTCTTACGTTCACCTCGATGACTACATTGAGTGGAATTCACCGGGCGTGATTCCTCGGGTTTTCCCCTTGATGTTTAGACACACAGTTACTATGATTACTATGACTTTACACTGAGCCATGTTACTAAAGATGGGTCGACCCTGAGGGTGCCCGCGAGATAAATACAAGGCGTGGCCGGGCATTCCTAGCCCTTGCTGCAAGTCCTCGAGACGGGGCAACGGGGTCACATCTTTCGTGAGTCTCTGCTTGTTACCGCGCGTTCCTAATACACTATGATTTGGATATTTGATCCGAGGGGCCTATGGCCTGATAGCACTGACCATCACGTGGGCATAGTATGGGCGTTCTGCGTCGTATACATCAGCCGAAGCTTAATAGATGTCGGCCGAGCGACGCTGCCGGATTGACTGCGTAAGCACCGCCTTGTTGAAGGAGGTAGCTAGGTCTACTCACCGCCGCGTCGCAACATGCAGGAGTTTCGGGAGATGGCCCATGACCCACGGGGCATAGATTTAGTCCGGCGTGCTGGCCTCTCTATTAAGCCTAGGTCGGGTTGCGGCGTATTGTTTGGCCGAGGTCGGGCATGACCCAGGAAAGTGTGTCCGGCAGGAGTTAATCGAGCGTGGTGGGTAAGTTAGTGCACCCCTGCAGGGAACAAAACATCTATCGATAGCCTGTTCTACGGTAATGGACACTTGGAGTTGTGTCCCGATCGATACAACTAGAACTGGATACTTGTGATGAGAATTGGATGATGATGAGTAATGGATTGTGATGATAACTGGATAGTATGGCTCTGGGATTTCTTTCTCGCAGGGAGTCGAGAAAGGATCTCCGGCCGAGGTTGATAACACTACTACTACTTTACCTTATGCTACTCTACTCCCTCCTATTTGCTGCAAGATGGTGGTTTCCAGAAGATGCTAGTCTTCGATAGGACTAGGCATTCTCTCTATTCTGGCATTTCTCAAGAACCCCACCACATATACAGCCTTCCTTTGATAATGTTGCATATGTAGTGTAGATCCTTGCTTGCGAGTACTTTGGATGAGTACTCACGGTTGCTTTGCTCCCCTTTTCCACCTCTTTCCTTTCTTCTCAGATGCTGCAACCAGATGGTGGAGCCCAGGATCCAGACGACACCACTGACGACTGCTACTACCCCGAGGGTGCCTACTACCACGTGACGGACGCCGACGACCATGAGTAGTTAGGAGGCTCCCAGGCAGGAGGCCTTGCCTTTTCGATCGATGCTGCATTTGTGCTAGCCTTCTTAAGGCAAACTTGTCTAACTCATGTCTCAGATTTCGGATATTGTTGCTTCACGACTCTTGTGTATTCGAGCTTATGTATTCGAGCCCTCGAGGCCCTGGCTTGTAATATAAAGCTTGTATTATTTTAATTTGTGTCTAGAGTTGTGTTGTGATATCTTCCCGTGAGTCCTTGATCTTGATCGTACACATTTGCGTGCATGATTAGTGTACGATTGAATCGGGGGCGTCACAAGTTTGTATCAGAGCTGACTGCCTGTAGGTAGCCCCCTTTTCTACTCCTTGGCCGAAGTTGAGTCTAGTCGTCCAAAACTGTTTTACTAACTTGGTTGTGTGGCTTACGGGCCCACATCGCCATTGGGTGGTATTAATATCTTTTATTCCTCGTCTATACTCTGGGATTCTGATCTCTCTTCTATTATGGTTGAAGATTTTACTAACTCTGGCATTAGGTTCTCGTAACCACTTCATCCCGGAGAGCCCCTTCACTACAAATGGTCGCTTGCTTCGCCACAATATTCTGCAGATACTCCTCGATGTTTTCCGAGACCCTGTGCCCACTGCTTTCCAGATCCTGACCATCGATAATCCCAGTGAATAACATCCATGCCGTTTGTACCTTCATCCCCAGTTGATCATATGCTTTCCAAAAATTCTTCAGAATGCTATTCGATCTCCCGAATATCCTCTACAGCCTATTGCTCCTGAAAGTCTTGTGAGCCTGCTTTATGGATACATCCATATGTATTGCAATATTCATTGCATTCCTTGTCACTGTCTTTTCAAGTTTATTGATTCAATATGAATAAGAATAATCTCGATCATCCGTTGATTCCTAGAATTCATCTTTCTGGCTCATACTTCATTTTGAACATGAGCTGGTTCTCGACCAATCTATTTGTCATCGTTTGTGCCCCTAGGTCTATTCTACTTATCCATCCTTGATCAGAGCGTCTGCTTCTGATCCCCCGAATTGGAAATCATAATTCCTTTGCATTTAAGCTTTGGAATTATCAGATATTTCCAAAGTCCGATGCCTCTGCATTATTTCTTCTTCTGATTGAATATCGATACTCACATCAGCTCCGTTGTGGATCGCCGGATCCATTATTGGATTAACATCCGACAGTGTCCTTCATATTCAAAGAACCTCATGAAGTTCTTTCCCAAATACATAATGCCTTTGGTAATTGTATCCTCTCCTTTTTTTCAACCATGCTCTGCTTTCGAGCTTGTGTTGTTTACTTCTGATGTTTGTGGATTAGGTTCCTAAGATGCCCCTATGGGTTGAACCTATGCCTCCCATAATCCGTTTGAACCCGAGAGTTTTAACGAGTCTTACTCTTCTGGTGTTTTGCCAGATAAAATTTCAACACTACAAATTCTTCAAAATCGAGAAGTGAATGAAAAGTTGTGTATTGGAGAAGTGGGAGTCGACCTTGAACCTTGCGTTCATGCCCATGGACACGATGCCGATCTTATCATGGAAGCTTCTCGTAAAAATAATTACCCCCTTGGTATAAGTTCATCTTATATCTGAGATTTGGTTTTCTGTAATCGTGGTTCCAACCATATTGATATTCTTTGATTCCTTTTCTTGGACAAGTTAAAGCACTTGTCTTTTGCAGACCAATGCATCTCCGCAACCTCTATTTTGATCTACCTCGAGTATTGCCCCCTGTTATCTCGAGGATATTGTGTCATTGCACTACCTCTTATGAATTCTCATTGGAATGATATTCCATCACATCATTCATAGCCTGATCGGCTATATCATTATCGAGCTATTTTTAACTGTGCTACCCAGTCCTTCTTCCCGAAGCACAACTCATGATGACGAGCTAAGCTTGCGTCGATCTTCCGCATCCTATCATTTCATCTCAAACAACAAGTTTGATTTCGATCTTGTGTCAAATCTGTGGTTCTCATAGCCTTTCACTTCATCCTTCCTTTTGCTTAATGTCGTCGCTGCTCGGTGGCATCTTCATAGAGCCTCTCGACAAAGGCGTCGTGATCAGCATCAACATTTTGACTTCTGTTGAAATGACAATTGAATTCATGGTGAGAAATACCATCCTTGACCTACGATGAATTGAGTTATCATTGACTACCCCATTTGTCTTCTTTACAACACATGATTGATCATGTCTTCGTTATACCTTGGACTCCTTGCTATTCCTGCAATTGTTCTTAGAGTATTTCTTGTGATCTTCAACTCCAACCCCTACTTGGAACACCATGTTAATGCTACCTCGAAGCATGACTGAGGTTTTCCGAATATCAATAAGAACATTGCAAGCACATTGTCGAATGTTTCTTGATCTATTATCCAAACACCGTTGTATGGGTAATATCATGATTCTTCCCTCTCCCCCTTTATCTAAATGCTTTTGAACTTGCTGTCATATAACGTATATCCTGCTCCGCTTCCCCTTGGGAAGGATATACTCCCAATTCTGGTGTGTAAACACATTTTCCTTTCCATTGGTCTGATTAATCTGATAATTTCATTTTCCTTTCCATTGGTTTGTTTAACCTTCTTGTGATCTATATGATATAAGCATAAATAATTCCCTGCTTATAAAACGCCCCGATATACAACCTTGTCAGTGAGACCCTGTTACTACTGTTCATGACATTCCGGTAACCATCGATGGACGCGAACCTTGCCGATTGGTCCGCCTCATTCAATGAGCAGGAATATGGTTCTCTTCGTCCCTCGCCCTTGGTACCAATGTTGTTGGCAACATAACTGACAGTCTATCATCTAACATGCCTTGCTATCAGCCCCCTTTCTACTTTTAACCCACATGGTGGGCCCATAACCCACAGTTCCACAGGATCGGGACCTGACTCTCCTGTATATCTTTGATTCCGAAATATTCTTGCATTTGGCTTCATATCATGTCACGAGCCACCTTCCGAGAGATGATCTATTCCCGATGCTCTGAAACCCCTTTTCACACTCTGTTCAGGTATCGATCGTTTGTCCATTCGCTTGAAACTTCCTATTGTACCTTCATATTTTGCTCTCGATGTTTTCTTAAGTTTCAACTCAAGAGGTACATCTGCCACTTTCCTTGAATTGTTCACCAGATAATTAACCCTATAAGGGTCAGTTCTCCCGAAGTTACTTTTTACTTCCACACTTAAATCTCGGGACGAGATTTCTTGTAGTGGAGGAGATTTGTAACACCCCGAGAATCATGCTACAGTAACCCTCTGTTGATGGTGCCATGTCATCATCTCCTACTGATACGGGGCTAACCCGGTGTAGGCCGATCTTTCACGTTTGGAGTGGGATCCCTCGAAGAGCACGAAGAACACGGGGAAGAACGGGGAGAAATCACAGGGGGAAACACTCAAGAACAAGTCCAATCACACATCCACTAGACAATCAAACACACAAGATCCACAAGGTACACGAACAACAAAGGGAAAGATACAACGTAGAGTTCATCTCCGTGAGGAGGTCTTGAAGGGGTCCGCCCAAGAGGGGTCTTGATGATATATCCCGCAGGATCTTCTCCTAGATGGAGGTCTTGGCCTCCAATGGAGTAGGGGTCTCTCTCTCTCAAGAGTAGAGGTAGGAGCAAAGCTCACCTAAGAATGAGCTATCATATTTGCTAACCCTAACTAGGAGGAGGGGGAGTAGTATTTATAGTCTAAGCCACCAAGGGGTAAGTGGGAAAGAGAGATACATGGGCCTTTGGCCCGACTCTACGCGCAGGCAGGCGCCGGATGTCCGGGGCGGTTGGCCGGATGTCCGGCCCGAGCGGGGTGGCCTTCTGGCTTCGGGTGCCTCACACCGGATTTCCGGGGGCGATGCCGGATGTCCGGGCTGTGGCGTGGCGCCGGATGTCCGCACACTGCGGTCGGATGTCCGGCCGATGCTTTGGCCTTCTGCTAGTACGGTTGTGGCGATCGCCTGGTAGCCGGATGTCCGACCCTTGGCCGGATGTCCGGCCATGTAACCAGCTGATCGTCTTCTTCCGTCGTCGCTTCCAGGCTTCCCTCGCGGATGGTGTAGTTGTTCCTTGGCGCTTGCACTCCTCCTCGACATCCGTGAAGCTCCAACAATACCTATGCATGCACACGGGAGAAGTGTCAAGTAGTATACCATCCTCGAAGGGGTCAAGTGAGCACGTGTAAAGGAGAAGATTCACCTTTATGTATGAGAAGTAGAGGTCGCACGTGTCACTTCCCAAATGGACTCTTGACATGGTGATGACCGTAGGATGCTCCGCATCATCCCCTCCCCCTTGGAAAAGATCCGACCTCGGATCGAAAACCAAATCACCATGGGAAAGAGATAGATGTGCCGTGTGAAAGTGGTCGATCACCAAGCTCTCGTCATCTTGAAGCTCGAAATGGGCACTCTCCAATGTCGCACCATCTTGTGATTCCTTCAAAAGGAGTAAATAGAACAAACACTTGGAAAAACAAATGTGGTTAGCATTAGTGCAAAACCAAGCATTCAAGAGGTGATTCACCAAACAAGTGTTTTCATCAAGCATAGCATAGGGTGTGACAAAGGATTGTGACATGGCACGTAAGTATATCAATCGAGCACAAGCAAAAATATCATGGGAACAAGCATGTAAATGTGAGGTAGAGATGCAAATATGTGTGACAAGAGCATAAGCATCTACCTCGAGGTCATAGCAAGCATTCACAAATTTCTCAATGAAAGGTCTATGGTAGGCATAGGAAGGATTCACAACACCAAATAAAATGAAGTGTCTAAACACATGGGTCAAGTGCAAGACAATCCAAACATAACGTGCATAGGGTGTAGTGAATATAGTGTAGCACTCAACACAATATAAAGAGCAATTGTTCATCATGTGTGAGGCAATCAAGCCAAGCATGAGACAAGCAATGGGACATGGCATATGTGAAGAAATGACATTGGTGCAACCAAGCATATCATAGGGGCAAGTAATCCAAGAATTGGATGCAACACACAAGGTACATATGTCATGAAGAATGGAAATGTGGCAATCATGGGTGAAAGCAATATCTCGACCATGCGTGCAAATGGTGCAAGCAACACATGAAGTATGATCCACAATATCCAAGGTCAAGAAGGATGTCACCTTGAAAGCGTGTCCTTGTGCATTCTTCACAATGCCGAAGTGGTAGGAAATGTGGTGTAGAAGCGAGTCGTGGTAGAATGTAAGAGGCTCGCTCTCAAGAGCTCGAATGGTCAACTCACGTGAAGTGGAAGTCGACACAAAGTCCAAGTATCCTACACATGCACAAGACAAAACAAAGAAAGTATGCGCATGGTAGACAAACACATCATCCATCATGATGGTTCTCATCTTTTGCACACAACCATTAGAAGCACAAGTGCATGAATAATATGATGCAACAATGGCTAAATTCATGGCACTAGGTATATGGTGCAAAGAAGTAAGACAAGCATGCTTCACAAGGAATATGTCAAAATCTCCAAACATATGTGAGAATGCTATGGGGGAAAACTCATGAGCAAGACGAATAGCATGGTTGCACTCAATACATGGCAAATCTAGCATGAGGGAGGCAACATATGGAGATATGTGACAAGAAGCAATAACAATGATGTGCAAAGCATGTAGATGGTTGTCATCAACCGCATGAAATGAGTAAGTATGAATCATAATGATGCAACAAGACAAGCAAACATAGTAATCAAGTCGTGCAAACTAGTGGAGCGAAGATGCAACACACTAGAGTAAATCATGGCAATCATGTCATGTGAGCAAATAATAGGCAAGGAAAATGCACATGACATATCGCAAGCACGAACAGAAAGCAAGATGAAAGTATCATCATAGGAATGGGTCATGAATAGAACATGGCAATAACAAGTGATATCTCCACCAAGCTTGCAAATACACATACAAGTATAAGAGTCAATCATCATGTGTAAAGCAAAGCATGGGTCACAAATGCATGGAAAAGGCATAGGGATGGGCATATCATGCAAAGTGAACATGGCAAGATGGGCATAGAATATGTAATGGACAATAACCCATAGCCAAGTGAGGGCCATGTAGAAGAAATGCGTGAAGAGAGCGGTGGGAAAGACAATCCATGGGATCCCAAATCATCGTTGCTTTCTAGAGCTCGTTTTGTCAACTCGTTGGATTGCGAGGTCGACAAGTATTCATGGGTACCTACACAAAAGAGACACAAACCAAAGAAATTGTGCGCATGGTAAATGTACACATCATCCATCATGATGTGTATGTGCGTGTGTGAGTTAGCACAAGATAAGCATCGCTCAAAGAAATTTGATGCATGGTATAAGAACATGTCATCCATCATGAAAGAATAGTTATTGTGTATGACACGATGGGGACACAAATTGAGAATGCAAGTATGTGGCACATCAAAAGCATGTTTGTTCATGGGGAGCATATGGTGCACATAATTATTGGGATCATGCAATGGATGGGATGGATCAAAATCTCCTAACATGTATGAGGAAACTATGGGGTCTCCTCATGAGAAATATTGGAAACATCACATGGAGAAAATGGACAACATCCAAAACAATGCATATCCGAAGCTAGGTGGGCATGGCATGGCATATGAGATAAATGATGCAAAGGGAGTATATCAATATCATCACAAGAAAAACAAATGCCAATAACCATGGGCTTGTCATGTATGCCATATGTGCAAGTTGGGTTTATTTTAATGGCATATGCATAGTCACTATGAAGAGACTGCGAATAAGACATATGGTTGATCTCATGCATAGCATATGACAAGTCAAGAGGATTAGCAAACATGATGTGACCTAAAGAATTGTCACAAGAAATCCTATGTAACATGGCATCACAACTAATAGACTCCACATGAGAATCATCATATTCATCATAAATGGGCAAATCATCACATGGGGAAATCATACTAGCATGAAGCATGGTACTAGGTGGATCGACATCATGCAAGCAATCAATGTCAAGAATGTCCACTAGTGGGACTAGAGCATCACCGTCACCTATGTTACCTTTGTCATTCCACTCAAGTGGTGTAGGTGAGGTGGGAAAGACCAAATGGTGGTTATCTTCATCTTGATGGAACCATGTGGGGTGCATCATAGTCCACCATGGCCATCGTCTTGTCCAAAGGGAGGACGTAGTCGTCGAGGATCGGCGTCATCATATATGGGACCTAGCACCAAATGAGAAGACACAATAGAGGTAGAGGTTAAGTCGTTAGAAATCGTAGTGGCCTCACATGCCCTATCAACTATCTCACTCTCTCTATGTGGTGGTTCACTCACTCCCTCAAAGTAGGTGCACTCAATCTCATATATGGTGGAGTCACTCATCTCACTCAAGTGGTGGGGGTTGTGGCTCTCCTCACATGGGAATTGTGGCAACTCATCATATATGGGGCTAGTGGTGAAGTCACTCTCACTCTCAATATGGTGGCACAAGTCACTCAAGTCATCATACGTCGCCCGTGGTCGAAGGAAAATCCCATGCTCAACCGTCTCGTAGTCGTAAATGCCGTGGATGAAGGTCAAGATGGCACATCATCGCTCTCGTCGTGGATGAAGGCCGAAGATGGCTCAACATCACTCTCGTCGTGGATGAAGGCCGAAGATGGCACAACATCACTCTCGCCTCCTAAGATGGAAGCATCATCCTTGCTCGCCACCTTGTCGCTTGCCTCCAAAGCTTGGTCCTTGAAGGTCTCCGTGAGTCGTACTTGTCGCCGCACCATCTTGAAAAAGAGTCAAGGTAGACTCGGCATCATCAATGCCACAAAGAGGGATGGCGGTGAAGTTGCACTTGGGAGCATCGTCTTGGAGCTTGTCGGGCTTGGACATCTTGGTGGTACTAGCCTCATACTTGTCGTAGAGCTTGGTCGCCGCGAAGTGTGCTTGGGGTGGAGAAGCCTTGGCCTTCATGAGTTCTTGTTCCGCCTTGAGAGCACCAATGTAGTAGTCGTCAATGGACTTGTAGTTCTCGAGGAAGATGGTCTTGGAGATGTCGTTGTGCAATCCCATCATGAAGTGGAACTTCATCGAAATGGGGTCGCCCACGCTTGACTCGTCGCAAAGGCAATCTTCATCTCCTTGAAGTACTTGTCGATGGACTTGGATCCTTGGGTGGTGTTCTCCAATTGGCGTCGAAGTTGTTCCGTGTAGGTTGGAGGCACAAACTCTCGCCGCAAAGCTCTCTTCGCCTTGGGCCAACTCATGTCGTAGTACTCAGAGGTGTGTGAAGCCACCAAGTTGAGGCGTGGTCGTGGAAGTTTCTTGTGGCGCACTTCACTTGATCTTCGGAGGAACTTGATGTAGCTTGAGGTAGTCATCCATTAAGCGCTCCCACTCGAGATACTCCTCGGGTTCGTGAGTCCCATAGAAAGGAATCGCGTGGTCGATGTCGAGGTCGTAGGAGCTCGTGGAAGTCGCGGACTTGAGCTTGGGGAGCTTCTCTTGAGCGTAGTCTTGGGGTGCTTGTTGGAGAAGATGTCGTATGTCCGTAGGCGAAGATGCCTTGAAGTCGCTTGGCGAAGATGCCAAGGGAGATGGTGAAGTCATTGAGCGGTTGTTGATGTAGAGCTCTTGACCTTCACATTCTTGGTGGTGATGGTGTCGATGCCGATGTGATCTTGCCGGAGATGGTAGCTCGGAAACATGTGCTCTTGAGCGTCTTCTCGAAGATGAGGAAGATCGCTTGTAGGACTTGATGAGGGCTTTGATCTCCTCCATTTGAGCTTGCATCTTGGCATCGGAGTTGTTGTTCGTGGCATCGAACTCGTCGTTGTTGTTGTAGACCGAAGGTGAAATGCCTTGCCTATCCATCACAAGACTCGAGTAGAGGTGAGTAGGAAATGAGATAAACAATACCAAGTTACCTTTTCCCAAAGTTGAGGATGTATCCCGTTTCACTCAATGTGAAATGAAAGAATAGTGGAATTGGTACCGGACTTGTTCACTCACACATATCAATTAAAGCTTATGGTAGAGCTCGGTGAGGATAGTGGCACAAAAATTTGATGCAAAATGTTAGCAAGAGTCAATAATGTTGAAAGAGATTCACAAATTCGCAAGCGAAACAAGTAGACCAATACCAATATGTGGCACACGGAAACACACACACGGATAGATAAATCATAAATGGGGTCGTGCAACCAAGGAATGAGCACAAAATGTGGGCCACGGAAAACGCTCGTGTTGCACAACTCAAGAGAGACGCTAGCACGATTGCTCTATTGGCGGATACGACACTTGTGCACAACCTATAAGATGAAAAATGGGTAAACTTCTATCCCAAGTATGCTATGTATGTATGGTTCCCGGTGTTTCTCACAAGATGATCCAAGATGATCAAGTATGATACCATATGATGTATTCTGGTATGATGCTATGGCTCTTGCTTATCAGCTCTTTGCTCTCTCTCTCTTTCTTTGCTTAAAAGCTTATTCTTTTTTTTTCTATGGCCACTTTTGCACAATGCACAAAACAAGATAGCTATTGTGTATGTCACGGGAGCGATATTGTGACACAATGGATGATATGATACCAATATGATATGGTATGTATGCAATGGATGGTGTAGATCAATGATCACTAATGTGCACAAGTAACGTTGCGGCAATACTCAAATGGCTAGTCTCGATAGGCAAGTGGCCTTAAAATGGGCTAGGGGGTTATCAATGCAATTGCAAGGGAATATACAATGGTGTCGTCGAGGTTACCGTCCTTGGCGATGATGAGTGGCGGTGTTCTTGATGTCGAGCCGTTCCTAGTTAGCCGAAACACCCTAGGAAACGGAAAAACCGCAAACTCAAAATCTCAAAGGCAAATGTCAAAGTGGTGGTAGCGGAAAGCGGTGGTGGTTTGCACTTGGCAATGCGGAAGTGAAATGATTGGCTATACACGGTGTAAGAGTTGGAAGCACGCAGTCCCTAAGTGGCGAAACACCTTAGGAGACACAACTCACAACTCAAACAAAATTGGGTTAAGTTGGGGTGGAATGTATGGTGGGCACGGTTATGCGGAAGGTATGGTGGTGGTTGATGAAGAAGCAACCGTCCCTAAGTAGCCGAAACACCTTAGGAGACTCAAGTCACTACTCAAACAACCTCAAATGCTATGGGGAACAAAATGGGTTAGGTTATGGAAGTTGGTGGTGGCTATCACGGATGATATGGTGGAGGGCCTAGGCAAACTTGCCAAATTTTGGAAAATTTAATGGAGTCAAATTGTGTTGGTGGTATTTTTGTGGGATGGGGGATGTCAATAGCTTCAAAACAAGCTAAAGAACGTCAAAATCAGACTCCGGAAGAATTAGTTATGGTCAAAACGGTGAAACGGAAAAAGCTGAAATCCCAGGGGCTCGGGCCGGATTTCCGGGACCTGATGTCCAGAACCGCGCGCGAAATGCGCTCCAGGAGCCGGATGTCCGGGCTAATGGCCGGATTTCCGGGTGGCGGATGTCCGGGGTCGGGCGGATGTCCGGGCTCCAAATCGAGGATGAACTCGAGGAACTCGATTTGGGGCGGAAATTGATGATTTCAAGGTCAAAATTGGAGAGATTTCGTGGATGGAAAGTGGGGAAACTTGGGGAAATGCTAGATCCACTCGAAACCAAGCAAATCCATGGATCAAAATCAACAAAAAATCATCAAACCAACAAATCACAAAAAAAAATTGGGGCTATTTTTGGTGGGGATTTTCGGATTTAGGACGAAATCAAGCAAAAGACGGCTAGAAAACGGTGGGAGGGACTCCAAATACGTGATAGACGTGGCTCATGATACCATATGATACGGGGCTAACCCGGTGTAGGCCGATCTTTCATGTTTGGAGTGGGATCCCTCGGAGAGCACGAAGAACACGGGAAGAAACGGGAGAAATCACAGGGGAAACACTCAAGAACAAGTCCAATCACACATCCACTAGACAATCAAACACACAAGATCCACAAGGTACCACGAACAACAAAGGGAAAGATACAAGGTAGAGTTCATCTCCGTGAGGAGGTCTTGAAGGGGTCCGCCCAAGAGGGGTCTTGATGATATATCCCACAGGATCTTCTCCTAGATGGAGGTCTTGGCCTCCAATGGAGTAGGGGTCTCTCTCTCAAGAGTAGAGGTAGGAGAAAAGCTCACCTAAGAATGAGCTATCATATTTGCTAACCCTAACTAGGAGGAGGGAGTAGTATTTATAGTCTAAGCCACCAAGGGTAAGTGGGAAAGAGAGATACATGGGCCTTTGGCCCGACTCTGTGTAGCAGGCAGGATGTCGGATGTCCGGGGGCGGATGTCCGGGCTCTCGTGAGACGCCGGATGTCCGGGCGGTTGGCGGATATCCGCCCGAAGTGGTGGTGGCCTTCGCTTCGGGTGCCTCACACGGATTTCCGGGGCGATGCCGGATGTCCGGGCTGTGGCGTGGCGCCGGATGTCCGGGCACACGGGCCGGATGTCCGGCCGCTGATGCTTTGGCCTTCTGCTGGTGCAGTTCGTGGGCGACTGCACAGGCGCCGGATGTCCGGCCCTTGGCCCGGATGTCCGGCCGCTGTAGCTTCAGCAGCATCGTCTTCTTCCGTCGTCGCTTCCAGGCTTCCCTCGCGGATGGTGTAGTTGTTCCTTGGCGCTTGCACTCCTCCTCGACATCTGTGAAGCTCCAACAATACCTATGCATGCACACGGGAGAAGTGTCAAGTAGTATACCATCCTCGAAGGGGTCAAGTGAGCACGTGTAAAGGAGAAGATTCACCTTTATGTATGAGAAGTAGAGGTCGCACGTGTCACTTGCCAAACGGACTCTTGACATGGTGATGACCGTAGGATGCTCCGCATCACCTACTGTTGCTAATCCTCATTTGCTTTCGAACTCAATTCAAATTCAAATCCAAATAATGAGTGAAATTTCAAAATTGCTCAAACATGAAAACTAAAATGTTCATCTTGTGCCAAATAATGCATAATTAATATTGGTGGTGAACCAACATTTTAATGCAAATTGTTTAACTGGCCTAAACTTTTTGAAATAGAAGTTTTAAAAGAAAAGAAAAATTGTTTAAGGTAAAAGAAAAAGGAAAAGCCCCCCCCCCCCCTCAATTGGGCCGACTGGCCCAGCTGGCCACCGCGCCCCCCTTGGGCCTCAGCCTTCCCATGGGCCTCGGCCCATCCCAGCAGGACGGCCCACGCCCCCTCCCCGGTCGCTCTCCCCTCCTCCTGTTCCACCGACCGAACAGTGCACGCGCCCGGTTGCCGTCACGCTGCCTCGGAGTCGCCGGCGAGGGGATAAGCCCCCGACGCCTCGGTCCTTTCCCCTACGCCCCACTCACTCCCCCGCTCTCCACTGACGCCCGCTTCGCCTCTCCCTCTCCCCTCCAGATCCACCTCGGCCGCGCCGCACCGAGCACCGCCGTCGCCATGGCTGCACCATAGCCGCGGCCACCGGCCACCCCACGCCTCGCCAGCACGTCCACGAGACGCGCCGGCGACCTAAGCCTCGACTACGCCTCGCCATCGAGCTCGAGGAGCACCGCAGGCCACGGATCGAGCCGCCCCCTTCCACCTTTGTCGGCGGCGATCTTCCTCCTCTCCAGCGCCGCCCTCTGCTGCTACTAATCCTTCCACGGGCCTCCTTGAGCTGCTGCGGTGAGCTCGGGGCGGCTGGTTCCACCATTGCCGAGCCCAGCTCCGCCAGTGAGCTCGTCGCCGTTACGTGAGCCACTGACATGGCCGCCGAGTCCCTTTCCGTGCTTACGACCTCGAGAAGACGCTGTAGGAGTAGCGCACCGCCCGTTTTGGACTTCGCTTCATCGCGCGTGAGTTTGTCGTGCTTCGGTTCTCCGCCGTCCCTGTCACCGGCGACGGCTCCGTCCATCCCAGCTCGCGTGGCCACCCGCGTTGGATGCGGCGTTGCTTACTCGCTCGAACGCGCCAACACGCGGGCCAAGCGGCCCCTGTACGTGGATTCCGGCGAGGTCCTGAGCGCCTCCGCCGTGTTTTCTGTCACCGGCGTTCAGCCGCCGGCCACTGCCAACGTGGCACACCTGGGGCCACCCCAGTGAGGCTGCCAGGGGGCCCCGGCGCCCCAGTTGACCACGTTGACTCTGGTCAACTCAGTTACTGTGCATGACATGTGGGCCCCGTCTGTTAATTAGGCTAACTAAACGTTTTTATAAATAAAATTAACTTGTTAGACTAATTAGTCACTGACATGTGGGGCCCAACTACTAATTAACCCTTGTTCAATTAAAATAACCCACTGTTAGTCCACTGTCTATGACAGGTGGGACCCGCTGGTCAGTTTGACCTGGTCAGCCGTCCTGTTGACTGCTGACGTCACAGTGATGTCATGCTGACATAGTATTTCTTTTCTGATAATATATTTAATTCCAGAAAATGTTTAAACCTCTAGAAATTCATAGTAATTAAACCGTAACTCCGATGAAAATGTTTTCTACATGAAAGTTGCTCAGAAAAATCCAACGAATCCGGATACGCGGTCCGTTTACCTGTCAGATGCCTCTAACTATCTGAACATGGACCTTTCACCACCGGTCATCTCATCGACCTTTGGTCGTAACCGGAAAACATTCCCGGTTGACTTCCCCCCTCGCCGGTATCGTATAGCACCGTGTTAGAACACGTCTAGCTCTGCCTGTTGTTCGGTTATGCTATGTTTGCTTTATATTTACTGTTTCTTCTCCCTCTTCTCCCTGGTAGACCCCGAGACCGATGTTGCCCCTGTGATCGACTACGTCGACGATGACCCCTCCTTGCCAGAGCTACCAGGCAAGCCCCCCTTTTATCATCCCGATATCACCCATTCCATTCTCTCATGCTTGCATTAGATTTTTCTACTGTTATTGTTTGCTCCTATTCTGATGGATAGCCTGCTTTTGTAACCTGCTCATTGTTACCTACCTGCTTATCCTAAACTGCTTATTATAGGTTGGTTAGTGACCCGTCAGTGACCCCCACCTTGTCCTTGTTGCCCAGCTTCATCGTCGAAGACCGATCAACGGATCGAAGACCAGGCCCGACACCGCACATCACTTTCCCTTAGTTGCTCGACACTCTGGGTTACTATCGAAAGTGCCGAGGGTGAGACCTCATCGACGCCGATGTTAACCAGTAGTTTAGTTATTCGATTCGTGGTCATCGAGGGTGATTTCCTCTTTAACCATTTCCGTCGACTGCTGTCGTGCAACCCCTCAAGTGTGGACCTCGAGGGTGAATCCTCTTACGTTCACCTTGATGACTACATTGAGTGGAATTCACCGGGGTGATTCCTTGGGTTTTCCCTTGATGTTTAGACACACGATTACTATGATTACTATGACTTTACATCGAGCCATGTTACTAAAGGCAGGTCGACCACGAGGGGTACCAGCAGCGAGCTTAATTGCGAGTGATGTGGAGTCGGGTTGACCTGGAGGGTGCCCGCGAGATAAATCTGGCGTGGCGGGCATTCCTAGCCCTTCTTGCAAGTCCTCGAGGCAGAGCAGCGGGTCACATCTTCGTGAGTCTCTGCTTGTTACCGCTGCGTTCCCAATCCACTACGATTTGGATATTTGATCCGAAGGGCCTCGGCCCGATAGCACTAACCATCACGTGGGCATAGTATGGGCGTTATCGTCGTATACATCAGCCGAAGCTTAATAGACGCGTCGGCCGAAGCGGCGCCGGGTTGGATCGTAAGCACCGCCTTGTTGAAGGAGGTAGGTAGGTCTGCTCACCGCCGCGTATGCAACGTGCGTGAGTTTCGGGGAGATGGCCCATGACCCACAGGGCATAGGTTTAGTCCGGCGTCTTGGCCTCTCTATTAAGCCTAGGTCGGGTTGCGGCGTATTGTTTGGCCAAGGCGGGCATGACCCGAGGAAGGTGTGTCCTGGGAGTTAATCGAGCGTGGTGGGTAAGTTGGTGCACCCCTGCAGGGAAGAAAACATCTATCGATAGCCTGTCCTATGGTAACGGACACTTGGAGTTGTATCCCGATCGATACAACTAGAACTGGATACTTGTGATGAGAATTGGCTGATGATGAGTAATGGATTGTGATGATAACTGGATAGCATGGCTCTGGGATTTCTTTCTTGCAGGGAGTCGAGAAAGGATCTCCGGCCGAGGTTGATAACACTACTACTACTTTACCTTATGCTACTCTACTCCCTCCTGTTTGCTGCAAGATGGTGGTTTCCAGAAGATGCTAGTCTTCGATAGGACTAGGCCTTCTCTCTATTACGGCATTTCTACAGATCCACATATACTGCCTTCCTTTGATAATGTTGCATATGTAGTGTAGATCCTTGCTTGCGAGTACTTTGGATGAGTACTCACGGTTGCTTTGCTCCCCTTTTCCACCTCTTTCCTTTCTTCTCGAGATCTGCAACCAGATGGTGGAGCCGGGATCGAGACGACACCACCGGCGGCATTTGCTACTACCCGAGGGTGCCTACTACCACGTGACGGACGCCGACGACCATGAGTAGTTAGGAGGCTCCCAGGCAGGAGGCCTTGCCTTTTCGATCGATGCTGCATTTGTGCTAGCCTTCTTAAGGCAAACTTGTCTAACTCATGTCTGTACTCAGATATTGTTGCTTCCGCTGACTCTTGGGTATTCGAGCTTATGTATTCGAGCCCTCAAGGCCCCTGGCTTGTAATGTAAAGCTTGTATTATTTTAATTTGTGTCTAGAGTTGTGTTGTGATATATTCCCGTGAGTCCTTGATCTTGATCGTACACATTTGCGTGCATGATTAGTGTACGATTGAATCGGGGGCGTCACAAGTTGGTATCAGAGCCGACTGCCTGTAGGTAGCCCCCTTTTCTACTCCTTGGCCGAAGTTGAGTCTAGTCGTCCAAAACGGTTTTACTAACTTGGCTGTGTGGCTTACGGGCCCACGTCGCCATTGGGTGGTATTAGTATCTTTTATTCCTCGTCTATACTCTGGGATTATGATCTCTCTACTATTCTGGTTAAAGATTTTACTAACTCTGGCATTAGGTTCTCGTAACCACTTCATCCCGGAGAGCCCCTTCACTACAAATGGTCGCTTGCTTCGCCACAAGATTCTGCAGATACTCCTCGATGTTTTCCGAGACCCTGTGCATGTCCGGACTGCGAGAAGAGACGCGGGCGAAAAACATCTGGGGGCATGTATCAAAATAAATAAAAGTCATCTTTTGTTCACCGACCGAGTATTCCCTTAAGAACGCTAGCTTTCGGCTTCACCCAGTCTGAGGTACACATCCGGCTGACCCGGCAGTAACAATCGTAGAGGTGCTCCCCTTGTGCCCTAGCCGAATTAACAGGAACGTAGGGCATAAATACAATAGCCAGGCAACCCAGCTTGGCCAAAACTTAAGTCATATCGATGCATATAATGGCGAAAAAAGGTACATGCGGAAGAATAACACATGTGCGGGGCATGAAGCCCAGAAAAATAATTAAGCTTCTGTGTAAGAAGCCCCCAGGTGTAATGAGCGCGGCTAGCGCGTTAATAATGTGTAAGCAAGACACAAGTTGGTCTTTGAAGGCCTTGAAGAGAAGGAAAAAAAAAGAAAGAAAGAGAGACAAGACAGATAATGTATTTGTGAAAAATGGACAGAGGTAAGGATACGAACATAGAGTCCGGCACTAGGCGTAGAATCTTTGGAGCCTGGCTGCGTTCCATGGGTTTGGCTCAAGTCGATTGTCCGATGCATCCAGTGACGATGCGCTCCGCCGGTCGAGCTTGGTCAATAATGAAGGGACCTTCCCACTTGGGCTTAAGCTTGTTCTTTTTCTTCTCTGGCAGGCGTAGAACTAGTTCGCCAACGTTATAAGTTTTGGCCCGCAGTTCTCTGCTTTGGTATCTTCGAGCCTGTTGCTGATAGAATGCGGAACGGATTTTTGCCACGTCGCGCTCCTCCTCCAGGGTGTCGAAACTGTCCTGCCGATCAAGCTCGGCCTCTTTTTCTTCATACATGCGCACTCGGGTGAGTCAAGAATTATGTCACAGGGCAGAACCGCCTCTGCGCCGTACACCATAAAGAACGGTGTGTATCCGGTAGTGCGATACGGCGTGGTCCGCAGCCCCCATAAGACGGAGTCGAGCTCCTCTACCCAAAGGTCGTGTTAGACTCCTTTAAGGACCGCACTAATCTGGGTTTGATGCCGCTCATGATAAGACCATTTGCTCGCTTCGACTTGACCGTTAGTTTGCGGGTGATAGATGAAGCATAATCGAGCTTGATGCCCATGTTGCTGCACCAAAGTTTTACCTCGTCGGCTGTAAAGTTCGTGGTTGTCGATGATGATCTGTGGGGACGCCATAACGGTGTACAACCCCAGATATGAAGTCTATCACCGGTCCGGATTCGGCCGTTTTAACGGGTTAGGCTTCTATCCATTTGGTGAATTTATCCACCATGACCAGTAAGTATTTTTTCTTATGGGTTCCCCCTTTAAGGGGTCCAACCATACCAAGCCCCCAGACCGGAAAGGGCAAGGTAATGAGGATTGTTTGGAGGGCGGTGGGCGGCATATGGATTTGGTTTGCGAAAAGCTGGCAACCGACGCAGCGTTGGACCAAGTCATGTGCATCTGCCCGGGCCGTCGGCCAATGGAAACCTGTACGAAAGGCCTTGCTTACCAGGGCCCGGGCTGCGGCGTGGTGGCCGTCGAGTCCAGCATGGATTTCTACCAAAAGCTTCTGCCCTTCCTCTTCGGAGATGCACCTTTGAAGGACTTCGGTAGTGCTTTCCTTATAAAGCTCTCCCTTGTGGACCTTGTAGGCTTTAGATCGCCGCACTATGCAGCGTGCCTCATTTTGGTCCTCGGGAAGTTCCTTCCTGGTTAGGTAGGCCAGGAATGGTTCTGTCCACAGGGCGATGACGGCCATTATTACGTGGGCTGAAGGAGTTATTTCGGTGGCAGAGCCTCCGATTATGTCAGAGTGTTCGGTATCTGGCGTTGTGGCCGGGTCCGGACTATTGTTACCGGTGTCCCCTTCTCATATCACGGATGGCTTGAACAGCCTTTCCAAGAAGATGTTGGGTGGGACCGCGTTGTGCTTAGCGCTGATACGGGCGAGGATATCTGCCGCCTGATTGTTTTCCCGAGCCACATGGTGGACTTCGAGCCCCTCGAACCGAGCTGACATCTTGAGGACGGCGTTGCGAAAAGCCGCCATTTTTGGATCCTTGGCATCGAAGTCTCCATTTATTTGGGATATTGCGAGGTTCGAGTCCCCACGCACCTCCAGGCGTCGAATGCCCATGGAGACTGCCATCCGAAGACCATGTAACAGGGCCTCGTATTCGTCTGCGTTGTTGGAGTCTATGTATAGTATTTGGAGTACATATTGGACTGTATCTCCGGTGGGGGAGGTCAGGACGACGCCAGCCCCCAGACCCGCTAGCATTTTAGAGCTGTCGAAGTGCATGATCCAATTGGAGTACGCGTCGTACTCTTTAGGGAGTTCAGCATTTGTCCATTCGGCGACAAAATCGGCCAATACTTGCGACTTAATGGCTCGCCGAGGTTTATATGTTATGTCGAACGGGAGGAGCTCAATGGCCCATTTGGCAATCTGGCCCGTGGTGTCGCGGTTGTTTATTATATCGTTGAGTGGCACTTCCGAGGCCACTGTGATTGAACACTCTTGAAAGTAGTGTCGTAGTTTCCGGGATGCCATGAATACCGCATATGCTATCTTTTGATAATGCGGGTACCGTGATTTGCATGGAGTGAAGACAGTGGATACATAATATACCGGTTTTTGAAGGGGGAATTTATGTCCGTCCGTTTCTCGTTCGACGACGAGCACTGCGCTTACAACTTGATGAGTTGTCGCTATATATAGCAGCATTGGTTCGCCGGTGTTTGGCATGGCCATGATTGGGTTGGTGGCCAGTATGGCTTTTATTTCATCCAATCCGGCCGTGGCAGCATCCTTCCACTCAAAGTGTTCGGTGCGCCGAAGAAGGCGATAAAGGGGTAGTGCCTTTTCTCCTAATCGGGAGATAAAGCGGCTTAAGGCCGCCACACATCCAGTTAATTTCTGGATTTGTTTGAGGTCCGTTGGAATAGCCAATTGTGACATGGCTCGGATTTTAGCCGGATTTGCTTCAATTCCTCTACTGGAGATGATGAAGCCTAGGAGCTTTCCGGCGGGTACGCTGAAAACGCATTTTTCCAGATTGAGCTTGATGTCGTATGTTCGGAGATTGTCGAACGTGAGCCTCAAGTCATCTATTAAAGAGTCAATGTGTCTGGTTTTGACGACCACATCATCTACATATGCCTCCACTATTTTGCCGATCTGCTTTTCCGGACATGTATGAATCATGCGTTGATACGTTGCGCCGGCGTTTTTGAGTCCGAAGGGCATTGTGTTGAAACAGAAAGGGTCGTATGGCGTGATAAATGCCGTTGTGGCTTGGTCGGACTCCGCCATCTTAATTTGGTGGTAGCCGGAGTATGCATCGAGGAAGCACAATGAGTCGTGTCCTGCGGTAGCATCGATAATTTGATCAATGTGAGGGAGGGGAAAGGGATCCTTTGGGCAAGCCTTGTTGAGGTCCTTGAAATCGACACATAGGCGCCAGGATTTGTCCTTCTTTGGTACCATCACCAGGTTTGCTAGCCAGTCCGGATGTTTTATTTCTCTAATGAATCCAGCCACCAATAACTTGGCTGGTTCCTCTCCCATGGCTTGTCTCTTAGGTTCAGAGAAACACCGAAGAGTCCGCTTGACCGGCTTGAATCCCTTTAAAATGTTAAGGCTATGCTCGGCCAGCCTGCATGGGATTCCTGGCATATCTGAGGGATGCCAGGCAACTATGTCCCAATTCTTGCGCAGGAACTCCCGTAGTGCGGTGTCTACGACGGGGTTTAACTGTGCCTCGATGGAGGCTGTTTTTGTTGGGTCCGTTGGGTGGACTTGGAATTTGACAATTTCATCCGCTGGTTTAAAAGAAGTGGATTTGGGTCTTTTGTCAAGTATCACGTCGTCCCTGTCCACTGTGGAGCGTAGCGCAGTTAATTCCTCTGTCGCGGGGGCTTTGGATAATTCCTCGAGGGCCAGTGCGGCTGTTTTGTTCTCGGGGCGGAGCGCTATGTCCGGATGACTAGCTAGAGTGATGATTCCATTGGGTCCAGGCATTTTGAGCTTCATGTACCCATAATGGGGTATGGCTTGGAAGATCGTACATGCCTCCTGCCCTAAAAGGGTGTGGTATCCGCTACTGAACAGGGCCACTTGGAATGTAATTTCTTCAGACCTATAATTCTCCGGAGTGTCGAATACCACATCTAGTGTGATTTTCCCAGCGCAGCGTGCCTCCCAACTAGGGATGATTCCTCTGGAGGTCGTGCTGCTTTGCTCAATGCGGTTCCTGTCTATTTCCATTTTTTGAAGAGTTCCCTCATAAATGAGGTTTAATCCGCCGCCGCCGTCCATGAGCACTTTAGTGAGCTGAAAGCCGTCCACAACTGGACTAAGGACCAATGCGGCTGGTGCTCGGGCTGTTCGGAATTTAGGTTAAATCCTTTGGCATTGAAGGTGATAAGCGTGTCGCTCCATCGATTTATTGCTGCCATGTGGCGTACTTGATGAAGGCTACGGAGTGCTCGCTTGCGCCTATTATTTGAGGCGAAGGTCTCGAAGACTGTCAATACTGTATTATTATCCCCGGGATGGTGCTCTGCGGTGTTTGGAATGAGGAGGTCCTCGCCGCTCTTGGCCACCTGCCGGAGTACCCAACATGCTCTAAAGCTGTGTGTTGGTATGGTATCCGTTGTACTATGAATTTTGCAGGGCCTGTTAAGCCATCCCTCCAATACGGTTCCATGCCCTGTAGTGGGCTTTTGCTTCTTTGTAATTGAGTCGGGCGTCTTATGAGAGTGCACCCTTTTGATTCGGACTGGGTGTTTAGTCAGAACCGGATTGTCCCAGAATTTTGTTTCGTTTTTCCAGGCACTTTCCATCGCACAGTACTTCCGTACTATGGCCGCCAAGTCAGCGAAGCCTGCTATGTCACGGCGACTTATGGCGTTAAGGATTCCCTTGTCCGTGCAATTATTGCAGAAAAAATGAGATTGCGTCTTCCTCGCGACAGTCCTTGACCTTGTTCATTACAAGGAGGAATCTGGCAATAATGATGTACTGTTTCTTGGGGCTCTTGCCTGATGTGGGAAAGATCGTTTATATCTGGGTGAGTGGGTGGATTTAAGTCCGAACCTGACCCGATCTGAGACCGAGGCGGAAGGAGTTTCCGATCTAGGAAGTTCGGGCTCCGGATGTTGCCCAATAAGTCCGGCCCATTGCTGATTCTAGGTTCAGGGCTTGGGCGATGTCCTTCTGTAAACGGTTATCCGGCTCGGAAAGTTCGGGAATCCGGACATAGTTTGTCCTCAAGATAGAGGAAGAATCGCCTCGTTGTTCCTCCACCACCGCTATCTGATGGATGACCGACGAAGAGCTAATCTCCCTTTGGTCGGGTTTAAGCCCAATCCGATCATAGTCCGTAGCGACTCCCAAAGCGGCGATGCGATCCAAGAGCTCGCTTAGTGAAGAGAGCTCCATTGGATTCATCAGCTCGGCAAGTTCCGAGCCGACATGGAGGCTGTTTTCGATG
The DNA here is from genome assembly GCA_021605145.1 of Aegilops bicornis. Lineage (NCBI taxonomy): Eukaryota > Viridiplantae > Streptophyta > Magnoliopsida > Poales > Poaceae > Aegilops > Aegilops bicornis. The sequence continues at coordinate 312,631,330 of CM038673.1, forward strand.
ACCCGAGAAGTCATCGTCGGTGCAGCAGCCGAACGGGCGGTCATGACGAAGCCGGCTAGCCGGAGAGTTTGGCCGAGAGCTAGGGCTCCCCCAGAGGTGACGTTATCCTTGAAAACGAGACAAGGCATCCTTCCTCGCGGTGACGGCACAGTGGAACTCTCAATGAAAGCACCAATGTCGGTGCCAAAACCGGCGGATATCGGGTGGGGGGTCCCGAACTGTGCGTCTAAGGCGGATGGTAACAGGAGGCAGGGGACACGGTGTTTACCCAGGTTCGGGCCCTCTCGATGGAGGTGATACCCTACTTCCTTCTTGATTGATCTTGATGATATGAGTATTACAAGAGTTGATCTACCACAAGATCATAGAGGCTAAACCCTAGAAGCTAGCCTACGGTATGATTGTTGTTGTCCTACGGACTAAACCCTCCGGTTTATATAGACACCGGAGGGGGCTAGGGTTACATAGAGTCGGTTACAAGGGAGGATATTTACATATCCGTATTGCCAAGCTTGCCTTCCACGCCAAGGAGAGTCCCATCCGGACACGAGACGAAGTCTTCAATCTTGTATCTTCATAGTCCAACAGTCTGGCCAGAGGATATAGTCCAGCTGTCTGGATACCCCTTAATCCAGGACTCCCTCAGACGTCATGGCTCACGTCACGCGGACCTCGCGAGGTGCCCCTTGCATAGATATCTCCGCTCCTCGGAAGCCAGCCTAGCGAGGCCGCCCTGAGGAGGTCTTGGTGTCGTCCGCCTCGTGAGGGTCTTGAGTGGTTGCTGATGATGATGGGCCGTACCAGGCTGTTAGTGGAGCCACGCCCTGGGCCGCAGGCAGGCAAGTCTGGGTACCCCGTTCCCAGGACGCCGACAATGCTTTGTGATGGGTCCGATCTTACGGTGCTTGATCCCAGTGACAGATGGGGAACCGACACGTATGTATCGTTGCTATAAAGAATAACAAGATGGGGTCTATTTCTACATAAATAGATCTTGTCTACATCATGTCATCATTCTTATTGCATTACTCCATTTCTCCATGAACTTAATACACTAGATGCATGCTGGATAGCGGTCGATGTGTGGAGTAATAGTAGTAGATGCAGGCATGAGTCGGTCTACTAATCTTGGATGTGATGCCTATATAATGATCATTGCCTGAATATCATCACGATCGTTGAAGTTCTATCAATTGCCCAACAGTAATTTGTTTACCCGTCGTATGCTATTTTTCTCGAGAGAAGCCACTAGTGAAATCTACGGCCCCCGAGTCTCTTCTTTATTATATTTGCCTTCGCGGTCTATTTTTATTTGCTTTTATTTTCAGATCTGTTAATCCAAAAATACAAAAATACCTTGCTCTAATTTATTATTATTTACTTTATCTCGCGTTCCCGCGAGATCTATTTATCCAATCTACTACAATTTTACCTATCGTTTCACCCGTGAGGGATTGACAACCCCTCTCTTACGTCGGGTTGCAAATATTTGTTCTTTGTGTGCAGGAGCCATTTACGTGGTGTTGCATGGTTCTCCTACTGGTTCGATAACCTTGGTCTCATCACTGAGGGAAATACCTACCGTAGTTGTGCTACATCATCCCTTCCTCTTTGGGGAAATACCGACATAGTTCAATCCGCATCAGGTTTATGGATCAGAACAATAACAAGTGCATACAACTAGCAGATGGGATAAAGAGCTCAAATATATTGCTGATAACATAGAGGGTTCAGATATAAATCATGGCACTCGGGCCCTATTGACAAGCATTAAGCATAGCAAAGTCATAGCAACATCAGTCTCAAGAACATAGTGGATACTAGGGATCAAGCCCTAATAAAATTGACTTGATTACATGATAAATCTCATCCAACTCCATCACCGTCTAGCAAGCCTACGAAGGAATTACTCACTCCCGGTGGTGAGCATCATGAAATTGTTGATGGAGGAGAGTTGATGATGACGAGGTGACGAATCCCCCTCTCTGGATCCCTGAACGGACTCCAAAATAGCCCTCCTGACGAAGAACAAGAGGTGGCGGTGGCTTCATATTGTAAAACACGATGAAGCTTCTTCTCTTATTTTCTCTCGGGGAAACGGGATTTATAGAGTTGGAATTAGGACAGACGGAGCCTCGTGGGCCCCACAAGGCATCAGGGCCCTGTTGCCTTGTGAGAAAGTAGTGCACCCCCTCCGGTGGATCTTTGTTCCAGTATTTTTTATTTATTTAATAAAAAATCTCCGTGAAGTTTCGTCTGATTTCCGAGAACTTATATTTTTTGCACAAAAGCAACACCATGATAGTTCCACTGAAAACAACGTTAGTTCGGGTTAGTTTCACTCAAATCGTGCAAATTATATACCAAAACAAGAGCAAAAATGTTTGAAAAAGTAGATATGATGCAGACGTATCAATATTCATGTCTAAAAGTTTTAACACCTTGCATTATGATTTGCTAGGTATATGAAGGGTTCTTTAGCTTGCAATTTAATAATTCTCCATCCGAAAAATACTTTGCTTTCAAAATACGTGGACATAGGTGAGGGAGTCCTGGATTAAGGGGTCCTCGAGCTTCCGGCCTGTTATGTCCAGGCTGGACTGATGGGCCACTATGGGGCCAAGATGGAGTGCGGATCCATGACCGGACAAGGCATCTTTGGAGCCGTGGTGTGTCCTCCAAGCCAAGATTAGGCAGGATCTTCCTCTCTTTGTAACCACTCGTGTGTAACCCTAACCCTCCCGGTGCCTATATAAACCGGAGGGTTTTAGTCTTTAGGGGGAGAGCTACATTCATCACCTCATCACCTTAGGGTTTTGGCTCGTCTGATCTCGAGGTAGATATACTCTGTAACCATGCCATACGTCAAATACAATCAAGCAAGACGTAGGGTTTTACCTCTTCGAGAGGGCCCGAACCTCGGTAAACACCGTGTTCATCGTCCCTTGTTCCCCATCTATCCTAGATCCACAGCTCGGGACCCCCTACCTGAGATCCGCCGATTTTGACACCGACATTGGTGCTTTCATTGAGTGTTCGTTGTCGGGTCGCTGAAAGGATCAATGGCTCGCCTAATTATCGGAGAAGGCGTCAGCTCTGGGGACCTTTTTGTTCCCGACCAACTCCTTGTGTTCGGCAGCATCGTGTTGCACGCCAACCCAACTGGTCATCTAGATCAGGTCAACAGCTTCGAGCCTGAGCACCGAATTCGATTCGGCAATCTAGAGTACGTTGCGGACGCTCGCAGGGATCTGGTTCTCGCCGAACTCGCTGCACCCTTTCCTTAACCCTTCCTCGATGCAATCTACGGATCGGCCCCCATCATATGGCTAGCCTCGAGCTCGAGCGCCTCCGCTTTGAATGGAGGCCAGGAATCCCTCTCGACCATGCTCGCAATACCCACCGGGGACTCGTCTTCAAGCCATAATGCGGAAACATGGTTCGAATACCGAGAGTCGCTTTCGGCCGAACTCCCCCCTCGCAACACGCCTACGGCCTTGAGCCCCAGTGACGGGTCGACGTTCGATGGCCAGGGGTTACCCCTAGACAGACTCCCCTTCAACAACTCGGCTTCGAGCCCCAATGCGGAAGCAAGATCCGAAGACCAGGTCTTATTCTCGGCTTCTTATGGCTATTTGGCCTCGGGCCTCGAGGTTAGCTCAGCCCTCGAAGAACAGGATTCGGCTTTGGCCCCGATCATTCCCTACCCTGCTACATCGGAAGCCGGCCCCCGGCGGCTGTCGCATACCAGTCTGACGACCCTCACTTTAATAAGTGAGGCATTCATTGGACCGAATCCAGGTAATGGCTATTCGGGAGAACTCACCCTCGGCTTGTGTTCAGCGGCCCTTTAAGACATGCCTCGGGGAATTTTGCGTCCCACCCACCACCCACCTTGTAGCCACCATCGAGAACTTAACTCACATGTTGGACTACAGAAAATGCCTATTCCATGGACGAGGATAGCGGAGCCACCGTCAACACCGATGCCACGCCTCCAATCACCGGTCGCTGGTCGACCACGTCCACTTACGACATTTACATGGTGGACACTCCAAAGGATGATGGCACCCCTAGGAAGGATAGCGGCAAGCCCCGCGACGAGCCGCATAAGCGCCGCAGACAATGTCGTCGCTCCAAGGCACGCCGAAGCCATGCAAGCAACACAGACACCGGAGAGAATGGCACTCCGGATAACGCGGACAACCTCGAGGACCACAGCACCGACGAGCAACCTCAAGCCGATCACGAGGAGGAAGATCCGCTCCAACTAGAGGACCTCGGTGATTCCGAGGACAGCAACTACCTCCCCCCCCCCCCTCCGAAGAGGAGGTTAGCTTGGGCGAAGAGGATTTCATTGTCCCCGAAGACCCGCTACAACAAGAGCGGTTCAAACGGCAGCTCATTGACACGGCGCATAGCCTGAAGAAGCAGCAACAGAAAATAAAGGCTGAGCAAGACACCCTCAATGACAGATGCACTAAAGTCCTAGCTGCCGAAGAAGGGTACGACTATGAGCGGCAGACCAAAAGTTACCCAACGTGGAAGCTTCTGCCACAATTTGACGATGAGGCCATAAAGCCAGCACCTGCATGGCACACTCTGGTGGACCAGCCGGACCGCCCCCCTCGAGGACGGGATAGGCCGGCCAACAAAACCGAACAACCTCTCGCTCCACCCCACTGTCCAGGCAAGGAGCCAGTTCGGCTTGCCTATGAGTACGACCTGCGATGCAACCTAGATGCCCGAGCAGGTCTGACAAGATCCATCTATGGACCCAAAGACAACTCTCCTGATCGACGTGACAATTACTAAGCATGGCTAGACCGAAACGACAGAGCTCAGGAACAACAGCGAGCCCTAATGATAGATGGCCTCCGGCGTGATGTAGCCCAAATCCGGGGCGCCGCTCACCCTCTGTGCTTCACAGATAGGGTGATGCAACACCAATTCCCGGAGGGCTTCAACCCCGTAAATATCGAGTCGTACGACCGGACGACGGATCCGGCCGTATGGATAGAAGACTTCCTACTACACATCCACATGGCACGAGGCGACGACCTTCACAGCATCAAATACCTACCATTGAAGCTCAAAGGTCCGGCTCGACACTAGCTAAACAACCTCCCCGAAGAGTCCATAGGATGTTTGGAGGAGCTGGATGACGCTTTTCGAGCCAACTTTCAGGGTACTTATGTCCGGCCCGCAGATGCTGATGACCTAAGCCATGTAATCCAGCAGCTCGGCGAGTTAGCCCGGCAATTCTGGAACCGGTTTTTAACCAAGAAGAACCAAATCATCGACTGTCCGGACGCCGAAGCCATAGCCGCCTTCACACACAGTATTCGAGATGAGTGGCTAGCAAGGCAGCTCGGCCAGGATAAACCGAAGACGTGACCCGTTTATGCGCCGGGGAGGATAGTTGGCTGGCTTGTAGAAGCACCAACCTGGAAGCCCTGATGACCCACAAGTATATGGGATCAATCGTAGTCCTTTCGATAAGTAAGAGTGTCAAACCCAACAAGGAGCAGAAGGAAATGACAAGAGGTTTTTAGCAAGGTATTCTTTGCAAGCACTGCAATTAAATGTAACGAGTAGTTTGATAGCAAGATAATTTGTAACGATCAAGTAACGATAATAGTAACAAAAGTGCAGCAAGGTAGCCCAATCCTTTGGAGGCAAAGGACAGGCCAAAACGGTCTCTTATGATAAGCAAAGCATTCTTGAGGGTACACGGGAATTTCATCTAGTCACTTTCATCATGTTGGTTTGATTTGTGTTCGCTACTTTGATAATTTGATATGTGGGTGGACCGGTGCTTAGGTGTTGTTCTTACTTGTAAAACCTCCTACTTATGATTAACCCCCACACAAGCATCCGCAACTACGAGAAAAGTATTAAGAATAAATTCTAACCATAGCATTAAACTTTTGGATCCAAATCAGTCCTTACGGAACAACACATAAACTAGGGTTTAAGCTTATGTCACTCTCGCAACCCATCATCTGATAACTAATCCACAATGCATTCCCTTAGTCCCATATGGTGAAGTGTCATGTAGTTGACGTTCACATGACACCACTAAGGGAATCACAACATACATACCATCGAAATATCAAACACATATAACATTCACATGATTACTTGCAACAAGATTTCTCCCCTGACTTCAAGAACAAAAGTAACTACTCACAAATGATATCGTGCTCAAGATAAGAGGGGTATTAAATAACATAATGGATCTAAACATATAATCTTCCACCAAATAAACATATAGTAATCAACTACAAGATGTAATCAACACTACTAGTCACCCACAAGTACCAATCTATAGTTCCGGTAAAAAGATTGAACATAAGAGATGAACTAGGGTTTGAGAGGAGATGGTGTTGTTGAAGACGTTGATGGAGATCGCCCTCCCCAAGATGGGAGAGTTGTTGGTGATGATGATGACGATGATTTCCCCCTCTGGGAGGTAAGTTCCGCCGGTGGAATCGCTCCGCCAGAGGGCAAAAGTGCTCCTACCCAAGTTCCGCCTCGAGATGGCAGCGCTTCCTCCTGAAAGTCCTCTCGCTATTTTTTTCTAGGTCAAGATGACTTATATACCAGAAGAGGGGCACCGGAGGTGGGCCGAGGAGGGCACAACCCACCACGGCGCGTCTGGGCCTCCTGGCGCGCCCAGGTGGATTATGCCCACCTGGTGGCCCCCCTCTGGTACTTATTGGCTCCAGTATTTCTTATATATTCCATAAAAATTCAACGTAAAGATTCAGCTCATTTGGAATTGTGCAGAATAGGTAGCCTGACGTAGCCTTTTCAGGTCCAGAATTCCAGCTGCTGGTATCCTGCCTCTTTGTGTGTACCTTGCATATTATGAGAGAAAAGGCATTAGAAATACTCCAAAAAGCATTATTGTACATAAAAACAATATAATAATAGTAGGTAAACATGATGCAAAATGGACGTATCAACTCCCCCAAGCTTAGACCTCGCTTGTCCTCATGCGAAAACCGAAATCGAAAAACATGTCCACATGCTAAGAGAGAGAGGTGTCGATAAAAACAAAATACGGACATAGAAGCATCATGTATATTATTACAACAACAACAAACTTTATCATAAAACTTTTATCATAGAACTTTTATCATATACTTCTCATGAATAAGTAACAATTCATCACAACATCGAAGTGTAAAGCGTAAACTCTATTGGAACCAACAAACTATGTTCTCAGTCAACTTTGCAACTACAATTCATCATCTTTTCAGGAAGGGTCACGTATCGGAGCCTTTATGAAAGTCCACATACTCAACCATCATATAGTCTTCTATGATTGCTAACACTCATCGCATACACATGAGCAAAAAGTTTCAACCAGGCACATAGAAAGATAGGGGCTTATAGTTTCGCCTCCCAACATATTCACCTCAAGGGTGCTGTGAACAATAATAACTAATGTTGCCCACATCCTACTGGATATATGTGCCTAGATCTTTCCTCACCACATGATGCTTGCAAAAAGAGAAAATAAAAAGTAATAAACAGAAAAACTTTGAATCTTGCATAAAAGTAAATACATAAAAGTAAAAGATAGACCCTTCGCAGAGGGAAGCAGAGGTTCCCATGCCCTTATTAGTTTGTATGCTCAGTCTCTTAGTGCAATAGAACGCCACGTTATATTGCCCCTTGTGATAGGAACCTTCATTATGCAGTCTGTCACTTTTATTCGTTGCCATCACAAGTTCGTACAACGCTCAATTTTCTCTTACACTAAATGATCTAACACTTTTAGAAGCACTGTTTATTTCCTTATTGCACCGATGACAACTTACTTGAAGGATCTTACTCAATCCATAGGTAGGTATGGTGGACTCTCAAAACAAGATTTGGGTTTAAGGGTTTTTGGATGCACAAGTAGTATCTCTACTTGTGCGAAATTTTTGGCTAGTAGATGGGAGGCAAGCACCACATGTTAAAGGGTCTATGACAATATAACTTCTATGTGAATATGAATAAACATAAATCATTACGTTGTCTTCCTTGTCCAACGTCAACAATTTTGGCATATAATGTTTTGATGGGGGCCCAAAATCATAAAAGATGTCCAAGATAGTGTATTTGCATGTGAATCTTCTCTTCTCTTATTAATTCTTTCATGAATTGCATCATTGACCAATGCTATGTTTGTAAATCTCCAATAAAATTTTCTACTTATACTCTTCCTTATGTGATGTCATTACTTACCATAATATTAGCATATGATCTTTTTCATGTATTTCCTTTCTTTTTATTGAAACATGAAAGTAAAGAAAGCAAAACTCAAACTAAATTTATTATATATCTCGCACACGATTACAAGGATAGATCACTAAGAAAACTCTCAAAAAGAAAGGATCAAACTAAACTTTTATTCATCTAAAGCAAAAGATAACTATGAATCAAACTAGGATAAGTAAAGGCAAAAGATAGTGGAGGTTATACGATACCGGGGCACCTCCCCCAAGCTTGGCACACACCAAGGGGAGTGCCCATACCCGATACTCAAGTTTCCTTTGGTGATGAAGAAGGAGATGGTGGTGATGAAGTAGCAGTAATCTTATCCTTCATGATCAAAAGATTCTCCAATCTACGGATAACACTCCGGAGGGCGATGGTATGCTCTTGCAACAGAATATTTTCATGAGTGAGATATTTATTTTGCACACAAACCGTTTCAATGATCCGAAAGTCTTCAATCTCAGCAGGGGTAAGATGAGCATAGTAAGGTTTAAGGATATCTTCTTCTTCCTCCTCGGTAGGCAGTGCTTGCTCGACCACCCGCACTTGATCTCCGATGGCCTCCTTGCTCTTGCCCCCTTCGAGAGGTTCTTCAGGCTCCTCTCTCTTCAGCTCGATCTTCATCAACCAAGCATCCTCTTCTACGTTATTGGAGGAGGGAGAAGACATGATGCCTGGCTTAACAGATCTTACTAAAAACAGCAAGAAAAGAAAACAGAAGATATCTCTGTGATACGGTGGTCAATAGGTTCAGGGGTATATAAAGATTTTTTATCTTGGGAAACAAGTAAACGGAAGAAAAACGAAGTCCGGGAGGTACCCGGGGTGGGCACAACCCACCTGGCTTGTGCCCACCAAGGTCACCTTCGTGATAGTTTCTTATTTTCCTAACTTTTTATATATTCCAAAACTGACAAAAAGTATTTTTGCAGACTTTTTGGAGTACGTTTACTTAACATATCACGTACCTCCTCATTTTCACGATTCTGGAGTGTTCCGGAAGGTTTCCTTTATGTGTTCTTCTGATGTCATAGTTTGGATAATATTGCTTTCAACATTAATGGGCGTACCTGATATATACTGTTTATTCTTTGCCCATTGACAACCTTTGGGTTAGTACCCTCAGCATTATTTATTTTTGTAGCGGGAAACCACGGCCACCTATGGGACCAAGAGGCCCCTTGCTGGTTCGGCAGGGGGGTGACGCGTTGCACAAAGAGCAGATGAGTGTGGGGCAGCTCGGCAGAGATCATGCGAGCAGTTTTACCCAGGTTAGGGCCGCCATGAGGCGTAAAACCCTACTCCTGCTTTGGTGGGCTGATGGTGGAATGGTGGTGGTGGAGCGTAGTACACTTGCCCGGCAAGGGTTGCCTCAGGGCCACAACGACTACACGTGTATGGGGGTGTGAGTTATCCAACCTTCTAACCCATTCTACGGTTGCCATGGGCCTCCTTTTATAGATCAAGGCGTCACCACAATGGCAAAGTTGTCATTACGCACTGATAAGATAGCAAACAGTATTATCATACCTAACTCTGCGGGCTAACAGGGTGCATTAAATGCACCGCTTAATGTCACATCATTGGTTGCCCGACAAGGCTTGCCGGGCTATCTTCCCAGCTCCATGCCTGCTCGATTGACACGTCGCAGGACGGGTGTCATCTGTGGATTTTTCCTGTAGAGAGAGGCTGCCATGTGGCGAATGGCTGCCACTTAGTCACTCTGCGGCTTGACACAACACTGATCGATGACGTGGGTCGCGTTGGAGTGGTTGGTGAAGTGGTCTCGTCTTCGTTAGTCCCGGCAGGCCATGCCGGGACATCTTGGCTTGTCTGCTTCTGGGCGTGGCCTTGCCCCTTGCCGGGCTCGCCTGCCCGGCAAGGGAGTCTTTTCTCTCGGTGGTATCTTGCTTCTCTGGCTTGATCTTGGTCCCTTTGATCTGCATGTTGGTCTTCCGAATCTCTTGATCCCTTGTATTCTGACTTGGGCTGGTGCTTCAATCTTGTACCCGTGCATGTGCACAGTCTGGGCAACTGACCCAGGGTTTGTTGCACCGACAGAAGCCCCCGGGCCTGTCCCGAACACGCTGCCGACCGTTGTTGGGGTAGGGCCTAAAAGTGCATAGGCGAGGGTTGCTGAAGTGGCTGGTCTCTTGAGGTCTTCTTTGCTTCTTCATTAGCCTTGATTTCGGGCCAGTTTTTGGTTTCTCCGTGCGTCATGCACAACATTGTGGGAGAACTTTGATCGTGGCCTATGGATTCTCCTCGCCCCACGATCATGGGGCGGAAACTGCCATCCCACTTGCCTCCCATTCCGCACGCACCTGCCACGTGTTCCGCATGCATTGCATGCGGTAGGTGGTGGATGCGGAGGGCACGGGGAGGAGTGCCATGGCTGAAAACCGAGTGCTAATGGTTGGAGCGGAGGGTCGGCCTTGCTTCTCAGACCCAATGGGAGTGCAGAGAGGTTGTATTGGAGGAGCGGGGCGGCCATTTCCCGTATGAGGAGCCAGCCCCCTGCCTCGTCCTCCTGTAAAAGAGGGCAGCGGTGGCGCCTCTCTTGCACACACTTCTTCTTCTTCTCCGCAACCCTTCACTTCCAGCCATGGTGAGAGGGCGAGGGCATGGCGGTGTCCCGGCGGCAGCGATGAGGGCTTCTGCTCGACAGCGCGTCCCTCCTCCCCTGGATCCTGTGGTGGCGGAACCCGCCGTGAGGGGAGGAGGAAGGTGACGAGGTCGAGTTTGCCGCGGCGCTCGAGGAGGAGGAGGGCGGGGCGGCGCCTTAGTTGCGCCCCCACCGGCGGCTCCTCCCCGATGGAAGGCCATGTCAGGGACCAACCTCGGGAGTTCATCATCAGGCTATACAAGCCCTTGTGTGGCCATCTTCGCTTTCCAACTCCCTTCATGCGGGAGATGGAGCTTGAACAACCACGTGCTCTAAAGTTGCACATGAGGGGCTGCGGGAACAGTGGTATGCGGGTCGATGTCGACTTCCCTGCCCCTCACGTAATGTACCTCCGTTGTGGCTGGAAGACCTTCACCCGTGCTCACGGCTTTTCGGAGGGGCGCATTCTCCACTTGAAATAATGGAGAACGGCCTGCTCTCTGTCAAGATCTTCGGGCGCTCGGGAGGCCACTTAGGGTGCTGCGCGGACAGCTCGACCGACGATGAAAGATCCTCCTTGAGCGAAAGCAACAAGGAGGACAATGATGGCGATGACAACGGCTACGGGCAGGGGAGCGATGACTCTGACTCTGGCTGATTGCTGCCCGCACCATCTTCATCACGCGGCAACACCAAGATATGCATCTGCATCTCCTTCCTGGCAGCGCAATTTGCCCAGGAGTTGGATGCAGAGGTGGGGATGGTGCTCCCGGGCTCCTCCAGCAGTCTTCCAGCTAGATCCCAGCAGGCTTCCTCTCGGGCTGTAGCTCCGTTAGCCCTGCCGAGCCCTGCTGGCCCTGGTGACGGTGGTTTGACGGGGTCGCCTCCGCCGTGCTCTCCATCGAGGCGTTCCCTCGTGCTCCCATTCCCGTCAGGCTACCTCTCCTGGAGCCCCAGGGGAGTGGGCTGGGCTCCTTCCCGCGCGCTCCTTTTGCCCTCCTCGCCTTCGACGGTCGTGCCTAGGAGGAGAGGGGCAAGAAAGGGCATTACGGAGCACTTATCTTTTTTCAATCTTAAATATGCCGGCACTTGCCAAATCTTAATTCAAATAATGTAATCTCTCGAGTCCATATTCGTATTTTGTAATGCTTGTACTTGTATCAGCATATTAATGAAAAAGATGAACCTTGCCGGGAACCCGTGCATGTGTATTTCCATGCAGAGGCGAGATGCCTCTTTAATGTAAATAAACGAGTTTACCCCGGCAGGCTATCCTGACGGTACGCTTTTTTTCTGCTGGAGAGATGCGTCTGCCGGGGAACAGACAGAGGGACTAGCCCCCCGCCAACTTCTTTTTACCAAAGGCCACTGCGACCATTCTGACCGAAGCAACATTTGAGTCAGGGATGGGAGCACCAAAGTTTCAAAAGAGCGGCGAGGTTTTCTTATGCACAAGTTATAGCTTACAGAACACTAATGGACAGGAGGTAGAACTTGTCTATTTGGCTTGCCGGGGATCGCTGTGCCAGGCAATCTTCTCAACTCCTTGTCGAAGCCAAGTTCACACAGGAACCTGCAGCTTCATGCAGATGAGAATGAATGCAGGATGCGATCCTATCTATACGCATATGCAAATGCTCATGAAATGCTTATGCAGTGATCTTGGGATGCTCATGCATGCATGCAATCTTGGTCGGGGGCCCCCCACATCGCTTCTTTATTTTCTCTTGCATGGGGTCATCGCCTCGGCTTTATACAAGGGGTTACATGCAGCTGAGGCAAGGCCTGTACAAAAGGATGGCTGCTAGGCAGGGCCCGACAGCCGCGCCTTATGGGTAGAACTTGCGGAGATGCTCAATATTTCATGAGTTTTGCAACTGAGTGCCATCTCCGGTCTCCAGACGGACTGCGCCAGGTCTGGTGACTCGTACTACCCGTTAAGGGCCTTCCCACTTCGGTGATAACTTGTGTGTACCCTTGGCGGACTGAACACGCCTAAGGACAAGGTCACCTTCCTCAAAACACCGGGCGTGAACCCTGCGGCTATGATAGCGACGCAGGGCTTGCTGATAGCGTGCAGCATGCATAGCAGCCCGGAGACGGTTCTCCTCGAGTAGCACAGCATCGTCAGGCCAGTGTTGTTCTTGCGCTACTTCATCATAGGCAAGCACTCAAGGCGACCCGTAAATGAGTCTGTGGAGATAACTGCTTCTGCCCCGTAGACCAGGGGGAAGGGAGTCTGCCCGGTAGATCGATTTGGTGTCATTCTGAGGGACCAGAGAACTACCGGCAGCTCCTCGATCCACTGCCTACCGTGCTTCTGCAACGTATCAAAAGTTCTCGTCTTGAGTCCGCGTAGCACTTCAGTGTTCGCCCTCTCAGCTTGTCCATTGCTCCGGGGGTGTGCCACAGAGGTGAATGAGATCTTGCATCCGAGGGCATGAACATATTGCATGAAGGGCGCGCCTCGTGAACTGGGTGCCGTTGTCGGTCATGATCCTTGCCGGAACTCCAAAACGACACACCAAATCTTTCAAGAACTTGATAGCTGACTGAGCATTCACCTTTCTCGCGGCAGTCACTTCCGGCCACTTTGTAAACTTGTCGATGGCAACGAACAAGAATTCAAAGCCCCCGATTGCTCGGGGGAAGGGGCTGAGGATATCGAGCCCCAGACCAAAAATGGCAATGGTAGAGGGATCGTATCAAGGGCTTGGGCAGGCAGGTGGGTTTTCTTGGAATGGAACTGGCAGGCTTCACATTTCGTGACTAGCTCGACCGCGTCTTAGAGGGATGTGGGCCAATAGAATCCTTGCCGGAATGTTTCCCCAACTAATGCCCTTGATCCAATGTGGGAGCCGCACATGCCTTTGTGAATCTCGGCTAGCAGTTCCTTTCCTTCTTCCCGGCAGACACACTTCAATTTCACACCGTTGGGCCTCCTTCTGTACAGAGTGTCATCGACAAACTGATACATACTGGCTCTCCGGGCTACTTTTTCAGCTACGTCTTGGTCGCCGAGAAGCTCTCCGGTTTGGAGGAAGCGGACAATGTGCCTTGCCCAAGTTAGATCCTAGGGCTCGGCAACGAGTACTAGTGGCACCTCCTCTGCTACGGGAGCACCAGCCTCGTTCGCGGGGTCCATGGGCCCGGGTGGAGGGGTTGGTCTGGCAGGCTGTGAGGAGTTGTTTCCAGCAGGGACTCTGCCAGGAGCGGACGGCTCTACCGGAGAGGCTTACCGAAGTCCAACTTTCTCCTCTTCTGGGCCATTGTTTCCGGAGATACGGAGGGTTGAGTGAGATGGAGAACAAAAGTCCATGGTTCCATAGGAAGCTTTTGCGCAGCACACTTTGACAGATGATCAGATATGCTATTTTACGCACGGGGTACATGCTCTGTTTGCAATCCATCAAAGTGCTCCTCCAATCTCCTCACTTCCTCGACGTGTGCTTCCATCGATGGACTTTGGTAATCCTTGTTGACTTGTCTCACCACAAGCTATGAATCTCCTCGAATGATCAGCTTCTTAATTCCCAACTCAGCTGCAATCCTGAGCCCGACAAGGAGCCCTTCATACTCAACTGTATCGTTGGTTGCTTCTTCCCGAACAAAATGCATTTGGACGATGTACTTCAAGTGCTCCCTGGAGGGGGCAACAAGAAGCACGCCAGCCCCTGCACCTTGTAGGGAAAAAGCACCATCAAAATACATATCCATTATTGGGGTGATTTCTTGTTAGGGATAACTATCTCTGTCACTTCCTCATCAGGGGTTGGCGTCCATTCTGCAATAAACTCTGCCAATGCCCTGCTCTGAATAGTTGATGTGCTCTCAAACTTCAAACCAAAGCTGGACAACTCCAAAGAAGACTCCACTATTCTGCCAGTAGCCTCAGGGTTTCGGAGTATCCTTTGCAACGGAAAATGAGTAACAACCATGATCTCATGGGCTTGGAAGTAGTGGCACGGTTTCCCGGAGGGCATGATGAGACCAAAGATCAACTTTTGCACGCCATAGTACCTCGATCTAGCCCCCTATAACAGAGAGCTGACGAAGTACACTGGACGCTGCACCACTTTCTTCCTTGCCGCGTCCTTGGGGTTGTTCTCGTTGTCGTGGTCACTACCGTCCTGATCCTTCTCTGACTCTGCCGGTCTCTGCTCACTCTCTGCCTCATCCACTTATCACTGTGCTACCAAGGCTGCACAGACCACTTGGTTGGTTGCCGCTAAGTATAGCAGCAACGGCTCCTGGGGCTTGGGAGCGACCAAGGCAGGCACTGAGGACAAGTAGGCCTTCAATTCTTGCAAAGCTGCATCTGCTTCCGGGGTCCACTTCATAGGCCCTGCCTTCTTCAATATTTTGAAGAACGGCAGGGCACGCTCGACAGACTTGGAGATGAATCTGCTTAGCACGGCAACGCATCCTGTCAGGCGCCTCACATCCTTAATTGTCCTTGGCGCTTGGATTTGCTCAATAGCCTTGATCTTGTCGGGGTTGGATTCGATCCCACGATGGGATACGAAGAACCCAAGCAGCTTGCCGGAGGGAACACCAAATACACACTTCTCCGGGTTGAGCTTCAAATTGATCTTGCGCAGATTAGCAAATGTCTCCTCCAAATCCTGAATAAGGGTGGCTTTATCCTTGGTCATGACCACTCATCCATATAGGATTCTATGTTTCTGTGCAACTGTGGCTCAAAACCAATCTGGACTGCTCTTGCAAAGGTGGACCCGACACTCTTTAATCCAAATGGCATGCGGATGAAACAGTACATACCACACGGAGTGTTGAACGACGTCTTCTCTTCATCTTCCTTGGACATGAAGATTTGCTGATATCCAGAATATGTATCCAAGAAGGAGAGCAAATCACAGCCTGAAGTGGAAACCACAATCTGATCGATATGCGGCAAGGGGAACGCGTCCTTCGGGCAAGCTTTGTTGAGATCGGTGAAATCTATGAAAAGCCTCCACTTCCCGTTAGCCTTCTGGACTACCACTGGATTTGCCAACCATGTGGGATGCAGCACTCCTCTGATCAAACCAGCTGCCTCAAGTTTCTTGATCTCTTCCGTAATGAACTGCTGGCTCTCCAAGGCCTGCTTCCGGACTTTCTGCTTGACAAGTCGGGCGTGTAGGCAGACACCAAGGTGGTGCTCGATTACCTCCCTAGGAACACCGGGGATATCAGATGGTTGCCAGGAAAACACATCGATATTCGCCCACAGGAAGGCAACGAGCGCGCTTTCCTATTTGTCATCGAGGGTGGCGCTGATAGTGGAAGTACCATCAACGCTAGCCAGCCCTGCCGGGACCTTCTTCACTTGGGGTGCAGCTACCTTGGATCTTTTGCTGTTGAAACACTCTGGCACGTCGTCAACGGGTGCCGTGCACTCGGTGGGGGCACGCTTCCTGGACTATTTGGTGGAGTCCCTACAATCTCTCCTTTTTTCCTTTGCTTTCCTTGGCGGGAACCGCTGCTACCGCTGCCTCTGCCGCGACTGTGTCCCGGTACAGCTTGTCCACACAAATGATTGCATCCTTCTCATCTGATTGGATGGTGATGACTCCCAGTGTCCCAATCATCTTCAAGGTGTTGTAGGCATAGTGGGATGCCGCCATGAATTTAGCCAAGGCCGGGTGTCCAAGAATCCCATTGTACGGCAGGGGGAGATCAACCACATCAAACACAATCCTCTTAATCCGGTAGTTCAGTTCTCCCCCAAACGTTACCGGCAACGTGGTCTTTCCCTTAGGATGACTCCTGCCGGGATTAGCTCCTTGAAACATGTGGGTAACCTCTAGCTCTTCCTCTGCTATCTGAAGCTTGCTGGTAACTGCTGGGGAAATCAGATTCAACCCGGCCCCGCCGTCCACCAGCATCTTTGTGACCATGAGGTTGCGAATTGTTGGGGACACCAACAACGGCAAACATCCTACCGCAGTGGTATGGCTAGGATGATCCTCCTCGTCAAATATGATGGGCGTACGAGACCATTTGAGCGGCTTTCGGGCCTCTAGCGCTGGTTCCACGACATTGACTTCTCGTGCCCACCGCTTGAGTTGGCGGTGAGAGGTGTGCAGAGATGCAACCCCATCAACACAAAGGGCGTCAGTGGCCTTCTGAAACTCCTGCTCACTAGTTTCCTCTTCATTCCCTCCATCGCTCTCATCATCACAGGTTTCCTTCTCTCGACCTCTAGCGGGCTTTCCTTGGTTCTGAAAGGGTTTGCTGGGGTGATTTACTTCACTGCCTCGGCCCTTACCGCCAGCAACATTCTGACCCTTTTCATTGTCACGCTTCTCATACTCTGCTCTCTGTCTTTTGACAAGCTGCTCAACCTGATAACACTCATGAAGTCATGGCCCTTCGTCCGATGAATCTTGCAATACGGCCCATCACCTTTCCCGGCTTTCTCGGCAGCAGCGGCTTCCCGACAGTCAGTGCACATGGCAGCTTCCTTGCCAGGGGCCTCAGCTTTGGCCTTCTTGCCGGTACTAGGCGTACCCGATCCTTCAACAGTCATCACTGCCTTGTCTCTCCGCTTCTTACTGCGCTTCTTGCTCTTCTTCTGACTGGTTGATTCATCATCATCCTCTAAATCAACATTGGTGCAATCTTCCTCTCTGGGCAACTTCCTTCCCTCCTCACTCGGGCACATTTATCCACTAATGTGTGAAGCTCCTGCACCGTCTTGGGCAATCGTACGTTCATCTTGGAACGGATACGGTGGTTGCGCACATTGGACAGGAAGGCAGCTATTACGGCTGCCGGATGGATATTTGGGATATTTCTATGAACTTTGCTAAATTTATGTAAATATTTACGGAGGGTTTCTCCTTCCTTCTGCTGGAGAAGCTGCAAGTCGCTGGGCCTGCCGGGTTCTTGATGACCTCCAGTGAAGGCGCCAATGAACTCGTGGCACAGGTCAGCCCATGATGAAATGGAGTTCTCCGGTAGGTGCATCAGCCAAGACCTCACATTGGACTTGAGGGCCAAAGGGAAGTAGTTGGTAAACACCTTCTCATCTCTTCCCCCGGCAGCCTGAACAACGATGGTGTAGATGCTCAGGAACTCTGTCGGGTTCAGCCTTCCATCGTACTTCCCAGGTATATCTGGCTTGAACTTGCGAACGGATGGCCAATGGACTTGCCGCAGCTCACGTGTGAAGGCAGGGCAGCCAACTGATGACCCACAAGTATAGGGGATCAATTGTAGCTCTTTTTGATAAGTAAGAGTATCAAACCCAACAAGGAGAAGAAGGAAATGACAAGTGGTTTTCAGTAAGGTAATGTCTGCAAGTGCTGAAATTGTAAGTAACAGAGTAGTTTGATAGCAAGGTAATTCGTAACGAACAAGTAACGATAATAGTAACAAAAGTGCAGCAAGGTAGTCCAATCCTTTTGAGGCAAAGGACAGGCCAAAATGGTCTCTTATGATAAGCAAAGCATTCTTGAGGGTACATGGGATTTTCATCTAGTCACTTTCATCATGTTGGTTTAATTCGTGTTCGGTACTTTGATAATTTGATATGTGGGTGGACCGGTGCTTAGGTGTTGTTCTTACTTGAACAAACCTCCTACTTATGATAAACCCTCCGGAAAGCATCCGCAACTACGAGAAAAGTATTAAAAATAAATTCTAACCATAGCATTAAACTTTTGGATCCAGTCGGTCCCTTACGGAATAGCGCACAAACTGGGGTTTAAGCTTCTGTCACTCTCGCAACCCGTCATCTAATTGCTACTCCACAATGCATTCCTTAGGCCCAAATATGGTGAAGTGTCATGTAGTCGACGTTCACATGACACCACTAAGGGAATCACAACATACATACTATCAAAATATCGAACACATATCAAGTTCACATGATTACTTCCAACATGATTTCTCTCGTGACCTCAAGAACAAACGTAACTACTCACAAATGATAATCATGCTCAAGATCACAGGGGTATTAAATAGCATAATGGATCTGAACATATGATCTTCCACCGAATAAAACATATAGTAATCAACTACAAGATGTAATCAACACTACTAGTCACCCAGAAGTACCAATCTATAGTTCTGGTAACAAGATTGAACACAAGAGATAAACTAGGGTTTGAGATGAGATGGTGTTGTTGAAGATGTTGATGGAGATTACCCTCCCCAAGATGGGAGAGTCGTTGGTGATGATGATGACGATGATTTCCCCCTCCGGGAGGGAAGTTCCCCCGGTGGAATTGCTACACCGGAGGGCAAAAGTGCTCCTACCCAAGTTCCGCCTCGAGACGGCGGCGCTCCGTCCCGAAAGTCCTCCCCTTATTTTTTTTCTAGGTCAAAATGACCTATATACCAGAAGATGGGCACCGGAGCTAGGCCTGGGTGAGCACAACCCACCAGGGCGCGCCTGGGCTCCCTAGCGCGCCCAGGTGGGTTGTGCCCACCTGGTGGGCCCCCTTTGGTAGTTATTTGCTCCAATATTCTTCAAATATTCCATAAAAAATCTTCGTGAAGTTTCAGCTTGTTTGGAGTTGTGCAGAATAGGTGGCCTGACGTAGCTTTTCCAGGTCCAGATTTCCAACTGCCAAAATTCTCCCTCTTTATGTATATCTTGCATATTATGAGAGAAAATGCATTATAATTACTCTAAAAAGCATTATTATGGATAAAAACATCATAAATAACAGTAATAAAACATGATGCAAAATGGACGTATCAACTCCCCCAAGCTTAGACCGCGCTTGTCCTCAAGCGAAAACCGAAATCGGAAAACATGTCCACATGCTTAGAGAGAGAGAGGTGTCGATAAAAATAAAATACGGACATAGAAGCATCATGTAGATTATTATAACAGTAACAAAATTAAACATAAGACATTTATCATAGAACTTTTATCATATACTTCTATCATATACTTCTATCATATACTTCTTATGAATAAGTAACAATTCATCACACAATTGAAGTATAAAGCAAAAACTCTATTAAAAACCAACAAACTATATTCTCAGTCAACTTTGCAACTATAATTCATCATCTTTTCAGGAAGTGTCACGTATCGGAGCCTTTAGGCAAGTCCACATACTCAAACATCATATAATCTACTATGATGGCTAACACTCACCGCGTACACATGAGCTAAACGTTTCAACCGGACACATAGAAAGATAGGGGCTTATAGTTTCGCCTCCCAACGTATTCACCTCAAGTGTGATGTCAACAATAATAACTCATGCTGTCTATATTCAACTGGACATATGTGCCTAGATCTTTCCTCACCACATGATGCTTGCCAAAGGAGAAAAATAAAAAGGAATAGAAGGAAAACTCTGACTCTTTGCATAAAAATAAATACATAAAAGTAAAAGATAGGCCCTTCGCAGAGGGAAGCAGAGGTTATCATGCGCTTATTTGTTTGTATGCTCAACCCCTTAGTGCAAAAGAACTTCACGTTGTATTGCCCCTTGTAATAGCAACCTTTATTATACAGTCTGTCACTTTTATTCTTTACCATCACAAGTTCGTACAATGCTCCCCGTGAGTGAGTACTAGAGGACAACCGTCATCGCTTGCTTGTGGGCCAAACACATATATATGAAGATGTGTGGTTGTGATGTTTGAATACCTAATATATATGCAGAACTTTGATGTGGCACCTGCCTCGTAAACCTTTAAGTCCCCCACAGACGAACAGAGGTTCATGACACGCAGTATATATATATAGTGGCAGTATTTTCATCCTGGATCAAAATGCGTATTTGGATCACGATGGCCGGCGAGGTGATCCTTCAGAACTCCAGAACTGGCAGCGATAGAAAAAAAAACCACCGACGTCCTCGATCCCCAACCTCCCACGATCCCCCACTAGCGCCCCCTACACCAACCCCGGCAACCTCCCCGATCCACCGTCCGCACCTCCGCCTTTCCTGGATACCCACGCGTCGCCGGCGGTACTGGATCTCGCGAGCCGCCGCCGGCCCTGGATCACGAGCGCCGCCATTGGGCCATGGTTCTCCGCACGATGACCAACCCCCCTGCTTCAACGCCGGCCGTCGTCCTCCCAATGCAGCCAGCCAACTCTGCATCCCTCCTTCACATGCTGACCTGCCTTCACACGCCGACGCGACCTTCCTCCACTTGCCGCCGCGGCCCTCAGTCACCACCATCATTTCATTTTGTGGCGCCGACGCACCAAATCCCAACCACCACATCTGCGACGGCGGCACCTTGTGGCCTTTAACGCCCATCATCCAACGAATTGGGCACGAGAAGGCAAGATCCGTCCACCGCCACTGTTGCCAGCATCGTCGCCTGCCATGCCGCCTGCCACTGTGAATCCTCTCCCCCAGCGAGGCTGCGTACGAGCATCCTACCTGCCTGCTTGAGTCGCTGCTGCCAAAACTCCCATCGGCAGAGCTTTTCCTTGCCACTATGTTGCATACCGGATCCTCCTGGTGGGGATCCGCTTCCGCTAAGTCCAGGCAGTTCGCCGACGGCACCGCAGGCCGTTCGCCTTGGTCGGCCGCCGCACACGTGGAGCACACCGACGCTCGTGATGCACCTCAGCTCCGAATCTCCAGTGACCTTCCTCCACCATGCTCGGACCGACGCAGTCAACTGTGCGCCGCCAATGCCCAACCTGTCACCATGGATCCCGCACTCACGCATCCGGCCATGGCTCCTAGCCTTTTCCACAGCGTTCTATCCCCAAACGCCGTTGTTGGTCGTCGCCCCATCCATCGCCGTCACCAACCTCCACACAAGCAGCCCCGCCCCTGCATCTCCGGCCAAATTGACCTTCTCGTGAGGCCCACCGTGACCTTCCCGAGGAAGGTTCATCCTTGGGGCGGCTACTGCAGAGGGAAGCTACAGAGCGGCCTCTCATCTAAGAGATGGGGGCGGGCTCCCATCCCGACGACCTGTTCTGCATCAGAACGGTGACGAGCACAACAGGGCACCCTCCCGACAGCCGCTCTCCTCCTTTGTGCCATTCTCTGGCCTTCCTCTTGTGCGATACAAGCAGAGTTTTCATCTCTGAACCTGAATTGCAACACATACTTGAATTTAATTGCATGCATGCAATCGTCTAGAGGTCAAACATCTCTGAACCTGAACTCTTGCTCCGCCCCGAAGAAGTATTGAGATGCTGTGATTGTGGTGGTTATGCTAGATACCATAGCGCAGTGGTGGAGGCTTTGCCAACATGTAGACTGGAAAAAGAGAGAAACAGAAACAAGGAGATGGTGTTTAGTTTAGAGAAGCGAAAGGATAAAATTTCTGCATCCTTATCCCCCGCGGCACCCTGCATCCTCCATGTAGTAATACTACTACTACTACTACTTTCGTTTTTCATTTGTGGGAAACAGTATACTACTTCAACGTGTCCCATTTCTTCTCTGGTCAAACTTGACTTTTCTTCTGAACAAAGGTTTTGTCAAGTTCATCTTCTCCTCTTTCCATCGTAAGTGTGAGTTGTGTAAAAAAAATTTGGCCTCAGCCTTTCCACCTGCTAGCTTTACGCGCTACTTTTTATTAAACAATGATACTAGCAAATGATTGTAATTAGCATTACAATGTCCCAGTTTTTTGTATGATCAAGTTGTACTATAATGGAGCATTTATATTTTTTAGTGTGTATCTCCCAGAAAATTCAGCAATAAAAAATATAGAAGTTTGGACTGTTCTTCACCTTAGAATGGCTGCAGGCCAATGTTCTTATTTTATGCAGATATTGCAGGACTATAACCATTAAATTTTTTTGCAAGGCCCTCTGGTAGCTAGAAACTTGTTTTTTCTGTGGTTGTGATAATGCTACATAGAGTGGGGGAGAAAGTTCTACTTCTCCTGTGCGCTAACAGTATAAATATAAATATCAATTTGGGAATTCACATAAGTTTGGGATGCTTGAAAAAAGGATATTGAAGTTAATTTACCAAAACAAATGATTTGCTATGCAAAAGAACATGATATGTTTAAAAAAATAAAGGAAAAATGAAAAGTATAAATTAAATACCAAAAAACCATCACAAAAGTTTGTGTGTTAAATGGCGTAGAGCGTTAGAGCAATAATTGTTAACAATGCCTCACTCATAAAATGTTAATTCTAGAAGTTCAAATTCAATAAACCGAAGAGTTTGAAAATAATGGGAAAAGCAAAAAGAGACACCTACTTGTTTGTACAGATTCACCCCCATGAATTTCCTCGTTACTAAACATATTTTTACGTATTAAAAAAATCTTATGAATTGTCGCGAGTATGAAAAAATGATCAACATGGAAAAGTTGTGTGTTTTCAACAGCTTTCCATCGGTATATCATTAGCTAAATTCTGGTAGGTGGTTGGGAGTTACGGCCAAAAAATAGCACACGAAAGATAGAGTAAAGTTCAAATTGACATGGCCGAGAAGTTCAATTTCTGCACGCAGTGCATCTCCGAACACTTTGTTTTGGCGATGAAAACAGAACGCATGATTTCATCATTTTCAAAATTTATAGAGAAAATGCAATTTCCCCGTTCTACAAAAAAACCTAGAGGTTCAAATTTAAATTGGGGAAGTTCAATGTTTATTATAATATCAAGAAGGTCAAATTGAAAAAATTGAGCAGTTCAAAAAGTTTATAAAAACAGATTTTTCCTTCTTTTAGAAATAATACCTAGAAGTTCAACTTTAAATAATTGAGCAGTTCGATATTTATTACATAAGTAGTACTTTTCCCGTTACGAATGAATAACACCAAGAATTCCTAAATAAAAAAATTGAAGTTGTTTA
This sequence comes from Aegilops bicornis, assembly GCA_021605145.1. Classification (NCBI taxonomy): domain Eukaryota; kingdom Viridiplantae; phylum Streptophyta; class Magnoliopsida; order Poales; family Poaceae; genus Aegilops; species Aegilops bicornis. The sequence continues at coordinate 312,654,976 of CM038673.1, forward strand.
ATGTTTATAAAAACTCAGATTTTCCCCAATGCTAAAGATTAAAACCAAGAAGTTCAACTTTGAAAAAAGGAGTAGTTCAATGTACATAAAAAAACTAAGTTTTTCACGTTACTAGCGAATAAAACAAAGAAGTTCAATTGAAAAAGGCGGAGCAGTTTGATATTTACTAGAAAAATTGGATTTTCTAGTTGGGTAGAGTGGTTCAATGTCAATAAAAAACTCAGATATTTTCACATAACCGGGAGAAGTTCATATTGATAACTGCCACAAATTCACGTACTACACGATGTGCATTTTCCTTGTTACTAAAGAATAAAATGATGAAATTCAAATTAAAATAAAGGAGTAGTTTGATGTATATGAAAAACTCAAATTCTTTCCATTCTCTATGGAAAATAAAAGCATGAAGTTCAATTCAAAAAAAAATTTGATGCTTATTTAAAAACATATTTATTTCTAAGAATAAGGGTAAGAAGCTCAAATTAAAATAATAGTGAAGTTTGAAGTGTATAAAAAACTCAGATTTGTTGCAAGAAGTTCACGTGCACCTCCGTGCACGGTTCAAAATTTATATTACGGTATGTCCGACCTCCAAGTACATGTTTTAAAATGGCAAAAATAACGTCCGAACTTCAATAGTGTGTAATTCAACGTATACACAAAAATTTGACAGAAGTTCATAGTGAAAACAACGAGAAATTCAACTACATGGTGTGTGTTTAATATGAGAAAAATGAATAAAAATGCAAAGTCCAATTTTTGTGTTGATATAGGTTCAAGTCCTCCGTCGGAGAAAGTTAAAAAAATATTGTGAGAGAGGTTTATACAAAAGAAATACCATTTGTGTAACACTTGACGAATGGATGAGATAATTACAAATGAAAAATACGTTACAGAAGTTCAACGTGAAAACAGCAGGAAGTTCAGCTACTACACTGAATGAATATCAGATGAAAAACTTTTAAAATCATCGCGAGATGAAAAAATGATCAACACAGGAAACTTGCGTGTTTGCAATAGCTTTGGTATATCACTTGCTCAATTCCGGTGAGTGGATAGAGAGCGACGAGCAGTGGATGGAGATCTACGAGCAAAAAAAGCACGTGAAAAACAGAGTGAAGTTCAAGTAGACATGCCGAGAAGTTCGGGTACTTCACGTGGTGCATTTTCGAAGAATCTGTTTCGCAATAAAGGCAGAATGAATGATCTCTCCATTTTCGAAATTACTTGAAAGCGGCTAGGAATCACAGAAAACCATCAACATGAAAAAGTTTCGCATTTTCCTTAGCTTTTCAACGGTATATTATTTGCCCCATTCCGGTAAATTTTGTAGAAATTATGGTGAAAATACGTTTTTATCCATTTTTAAAATTGACTTAAAACAGTAAGGAATTGGGAGAAACAATATATACCAAAAGGTTTCGCATTTACTCAAGCTTTCCAACACCATAAAATTTGCTGCATTCGAACATACGGTTAAAAAAACAGATCAAAAATACGAACTCGGTGGAACTTGTACCGTTTTCTAAATTACTATTAAATCGTACAAAATTAGAAAATACTTTCTACATGAAAAAGTAGCGCATTTTCATAAGATTTCCAACACCATATAATTTGCCTCAATTGGATTAGCCATTTAGAAATGACATCGAAAATATGAACTCGACTGTTCGGTTTGTGAAATTTTATTATTTTCCAAATTACTCTTTAACCGTAGGGAATTAGAGAAAACTTTCAACATGTGGAAGGAGTGGTTTTGCAGCAGCTTTCCAACGCCATATTATTTGCCTCATTCCGATAAACAGTTTAGAAATGCGATTGAAAATACGATTCATGTTTTTGTATGAAGAAAAAACGGTTTTCAAAACTGCTCTTAAACCGCTTACATTTTGCCAAAAATTTAACTTGGGTCATGATACTCGTGTCCATAGCTTTCCAACGGTATATCGCAAGCCCCATTTGGGCAATGTTGGCGGAAGTTCAACCTAGCACTGGGAGAAGTTCAGGTCGAACAACTCAGGCAGTTAAATTGCAAAAAACGCAATTTCATCACGACCCCGAGAGCAAAATCCGCCAACGAGCGAGATTCCTATTTAAAATCGGTATTTAGTTGCTAAAAAATGTTTCTAGATTGCACTAACATCATATAGAACACGACTAACAAGAATAATTCGCGGGGGAAGCAACGATTGCGAAGATAGCCCGAAGGTCGTGTTCGTACAGAGGGAAGTTCAGACGCGTTTCTCAGGCAGTTCAGGTTGTGATCAGAATATTATTCTGATCTCGTGATCATAATAATGTTTATATATATGAAACAAATGTTTCCTACAAGTAGTGGTAGTTATCACCACTTGTGTTTTGTATGTTGTACGTACTATCTATCGAAACCAAGAGTATGTACATATAGTATGTAGTATATAACAATGATTAGGTAGTATATATATACTAATTTTTAGGTAGTATGTACTATTTTTTGAGTATGTTCTATTTTACGTATAAATATATATGTATTTCACAAATATAACAAAAACTATGGACTCATATGCAATTTTTTCATGTAACTTGCTTTGAAATATCTTAGATATAGTATATGAACATATTTAAAATAATAAAATAGCATATATACTATCACATGGTAGTATATGAGATATGTGGGGTAACTACCACCGGGTGGTAGGATGTTGTGTGTGTGTGTGTGTTGCCCCCTCCCCTCTTCGACGTGTAATAAATACTCCTATGTATGTATCGTAACACAACCTGAAAATAATTCTCCTTGTTCGTCAAATTACCTTTCTCGTTGTGTCATATATTAGATGGACGACGACCTCGCGGGCCCATGGAGGGAAGAGTCGCAGGCGAATGAGTGACAACCATCGTATGCACCTGGCCCAATGTGTTGGTGATGTTTTTAATACCCGATATGCACAACTTGTTTGCGGCACCTACCTCGGAAACCGAAAAGTCCCCACTCGGAGCGAGATCGATTCATGACGTGTGTGTAGTATATATGTGCTGCCCCGGCCCCCTCCTCCCCTCTTCGACACGTACTATATATTCCTACCGCAAAACAACCCAAAAAGAAACCTCCTTGCTTGGTCAAAGTGATGGAGGACAACCTCGTGGGCCCACGGATGGAAGCATCGCACGCGAGTGAGTGTCCTATATGATGCATAGTATTTCCCCCGGCCACCCTCTTCAACGCGTACTATATATATATACTCCTACCATACATATAACAAAAACCAAAAAATGATCATCCTTGTGGTCAAATTAACCTTTCTCATCGCATGCCATAGTGCTGGACGCCGACCTCACGGGCCCACACGAGTGAGTGTCCTAGGACCACCGCGTGCATGTGGCCCAAAAATGCATGTCAAAGTTTTTCTGCAGCGAACATGCGACCAAAGGAGTTTAGTGTTGAAAATTGAAAACAAATAGATAACATCTATTCCTTTTTTATGCATTGATTGATTTCCAGGGATTTAAATGTGCGAAATCAAATTTGATCTACATGAGAGCTGTGATAGTGCATGAAAATGGATTGCAAAATCATATGTGTACGTGTCCCTGGGTGCATGTTTAGTCCCCATGCAAGAAATTTCTAACATCCAGAATCTTGATTTTAAAATCCAATAAATCCAAAACTAAATTGAAATTCATGAAACTTATTGTGGTGTCATATGGACAACAATAGACTGTGATATTTTTTTCAAATTTGAGACAAGTTTTGATATAATCTTCTTACATACAGGAAATTATAAATAATTATCAACCAATATCGCAAACGAACTCTTTATTCGAACCGTGGGCGTTAGACCAACAATGTAAGTGTCGTGCTTCGGTTAAGCAATAAAGCGGTAGAATTAATCATCAAAAAGGAAAATTCAATATAAAACGTGCCGCGCACGCATCCCGTGTGTCGTACGAGCATGCTTGAGTTGACAAGACGCATGCTAGCAGGCAGACCGGGAGGCACAGGCGTGCTAGTAGCTGTGTGAAATGACGGTAGGCGTGCCAGCAGTCCACCGTGCAGGCTCACCGAGAGGTGAGCCAGCCCTTTGACCGCCGCCCACCTCGCTCCCACTTCTCCATATTAATGGCGCGCCCGCCTTGCTCCATGAGATGATGGTATAGGAAAGCCAGAAGTCCCCCGCGTAGGCTCACCGGGAAGCGAGACAGCCTTTGACCGCGGCCCGCCTCGCTCCCACTGGCCTGTATTAATGGGGCGCCCAAGCGGCCGCACCCCCCATCCTCGCCACACACACAATCCTCTCTCTCGGCCCACATCCTCGACGCCGCTCTCAGTCCTCCAAGCCGGCACCCCCATCCTCGCCACACACACACAATCCTCTCTCTCCGCCCGCATCTTCGACGCCACTCTCAGTCCTCAAAGCCGGCACCCTGCATCCTCGCCACACACACAATCCTCTCTCTCCGCCCGCATCCTCGTCGCCGCTCTCAGTCCTCAAAGTTGTCAGTGTATGAGGATGCCGCCGAAGCGCCCCATCGGAGGGAGTGGCGACGCCGGGGCTGCTGAAGCACCAGAGCACGGCGTGAATATGGAGACAGGGGATTCCGTCACTGCCGACGAGGTGGAGAACGAGGCTGCCAACAAGTGGAGGCGGGTCGAGAAAGAACTGCAAGCGACTCCAGCAGGCCTAGACTTCATCAGCAGCCTCCCCGATGATATATTGACAGTCATCATATCCCTCCTCCCAATCAAATATGGGGCAAGGACAACCGCCCTTTCCTGGCGGTGGCGCCCCCAATGACTCTCCACCCCTGTCGACCTCCTCGACGCCCACGAGCTCTGCCATGGCTATCGCAAAAGCTTGGATGCGTTCTCCCAGATCCTCGGCAGTCACCATGGCCCAATCAGAGGCCTTATCATGGGCAAGTTCAGTTTCAATGGCAAGGACCGAGCCAAGCTTGACGAGTGGTTCCGATCCCCCGCCCTAGATCAACTTGAGGAGCTCAGTTTTAATGATGGGCATATCCGCTCGCTGCCAACGTCCGCGCTCCGCTTCGCGCCCATGCTGCGCCTCGCCAAGTTCATGAATTGCCATCCCCCCTTAATGACGCGCCCGCTCTTTTTCTACCACGACTGAAGCCCGTCGAGCTCTTCACAGTCTTCATCCCAAAGGATGACATGGAGCGCCTGCTCCGCGACTGTACTAAACTCGAGTTCCTTTGTCTTCAGGCGGTGAATTGGTCGAGTACCTTCCACATCACCTCCAAGACTCTCCGGACTATTTATGTGTGTTGCTGGTGCTGCAATGAGAGAGATTACTTGTAGTTGATTAACAAGGTCCAACAAGAATCAATGTCATTTCTGCGCCGAAATTGACAGAGGTGGGCTACTCGTCTGTCAAATACTACTACTTTTAGGTACAACAGTCGCCTTACACCCCTCCTTGATATCAACATTATTTCTAGTTTTGAAGATGTATGTTCGTCTATCATCCAGCAAAGCTTCACCCATATTCTGAGCACAGTGAAGGTCTTGGCACTAGAATCTGTCGGCCCCAACCTGAACCAAGTTGCTAGTGTCCTGAGATGCTTTTCGTGCCTGAAGAAGCTGTATATCAAGGTGATGTTCCTTTCCTGTTAAATGTTAACCATAAGGGATTTCAATTTTTTTTCACCTTTTCCGAAGTTTACAATGACAATGTACTACGATTTCTGAAGGAATTTTGGAGGATTTCAGGACCCCCCCCCACACACCCCAAATTGGTTGCTTGATTCATATGGTTACAATCCATAAGCATTTATCCTTTGAATTCATCTGTACTAGTTTTCTTAGGGAATTTTTCATCCAATCCAACCTCTTGTGAAGAAGGCTACATTTTTCTAGATTGTAATCAAATGCCCGTGTTAATCATGTCAGATCGAAGATGGCATGTTGGTGCATTTTACAAATCCTACAAACGAAATAGGCGTGTAGTAGTGTTCAAAACTGCATGTAGGCACTAACACGTTCTCTTCTTTTGCAGATAATAATAGGCCTGGAGGTGGATAATGTTTGTAACGACAATCACATCAAATGCCTGGATCTGCATCTCTCAAATATTACTTTGAACTCCTACCGAGGGACCTTACTAGAGATTACACTCGCCAAGTTCTTTCTTGCCAGAGCAAGGGTGCTGAGGGTACTGAGGTTGAACATGCATTTAATTAGGAAAGATGAATGGTTTGTTGATTAGAGCCGGCTGGTACTGCAGAATGGAAGAGGCTCCAAAAAAGCTAAACTTCGTATTGGAAGAGCATATGACAGAGTAATTGGAAGTCATTGTGTCAAACCCATACATGACTTGTCAGCGACTGATCCCTTTGCAGAAATGACAAGTTTTGCAAAATTTGAATTTGGGCATTGTAATCTTTGAATTTGAACCTTGCAATATTTACGGTATTTATTATATAACGTAATTGGATGTTTAATTTGGTATTGCAATTATGTCCTGTTACAAATATATATACATTGTTCTTCCGTACACAGAACTTAGATGTTCTGCAGACAGAGCATATCACATCGCACACGGACCACACTAGGTAACCCATCGGCGATGAATTCATCAATCGCAAACGGTTATATACCACCAAGCATTTGCCCACAACACACACGGCTTATTCCATCACAAACAGCTCGGTTGGATCAACTGTATGGCACGTATTGCACACGCAACTCTAATCTGATTCGTGCTTGATGTCTCCCACATCGCTCGCACATTTCTTCTTATTTGCCACGTATCACTATACCGACCTCTACTCGTGTCCCCCGGCAAGCTCTGCTCGCCGTTAGGCGCCGTAGCGCGCTATGCTCGCTGTTAGGCACCGCGGCACACTCTGGTCGCGTATGTCGGTGCGCTCGGCTTGTGGACAGCTTTTCCTTGCGTGTTTCAACTGCTATATGCATATATATGGTTGCTCGCCATTGAGGCAACCGTGGAGCGCTCTGCTCGTGTCTCTCCTCACGTGCTTTGCCAGCGGTTGGGCCTGCGCACGATCACGTCGGGAGCCACATATGCATGCGGTTGCGCCGCGCGCGTCGCCACGCGATGCAGTTACGTGCGGCACGATGGAGTTATGCGGTGCAAATTAGAACTGCCATCCGGGCATGCCGATATTCTAGGCCGTCCGTCTTCCCCTTTAATTCTTGCGGCCATTATAACCTTAGTCTCTTCAACCTTTCGATCGCGCCCCACAACACAACAAGCACACTCACGACGATACATAGAGAGGGGATGTCTAGCGGCGCTCCAATGGAGTTCGGCGAGCATAAAGTGGAGACCCACGCGAGGGAGATGGATCTCTCAGTGGTGTACACCATCGACCCGGCCGTGGTGGACGACTACATCAACACTGTTGAGCAGTTGCTTGCTCGAGACAAGTACAAGGTGCTCGGCATCGATCTCTAGTACACCAGCGATCGTCCCAACATAGATCAGAAGGTTGTCGTTGCCCAGTTGTGTGTGCGCCATCATGTCCTCATCTACCACTACTGCATGGCCATAGAGCTTGCGTCTATTTCACCAGGTTTGTCAACAGCACCAACTACAAGTTTGCTACAGTGGAAACCACTGACGATGTAAAAGCGCTTAGGGTTACGGGCTTGGCCTGCAAGAACCTTGTCGAAATCCGTGAGCACTACAGGGTCTAGGATAGCACGAAGAAGGACTCCCTGGTTGAAGTCGCCTCGGCCATCATCGACCCATACTATGAAAAGATGAAGCAGGATGCCAATATAACACGTGGCACGGGGCCTGGATGCGGCAACTGGATGAACCTCACCTCAGGTTCGCGGCCAAGAGCGTGTACACATGCTACGAGATGCACAGGCAGATCGTTGACATGAGGAAGTGCCCCGTTACCAAGATCGACGAGGCCAGATCGAGCCACAAGCAGAGCAGTAGCGGCAAGCGTCCCAAGAAGTAGATGATGATCAGATGATCGTTTATCCTAGTTAATCATGCATGTAATATATAGTTGACTTTGCTGTGTGGAAATGTCATGTGTGTAGTAGCCACCTATGTAATTATGCATGTAATAGTTTACTTTGGTGTGTGTGCAAATGTCATGTGTGTAGTAGCCACCTATGTAATTGGATGTTTAATTTGGTTATGCAACCATGTCCTTATAAGTGTGTGTGTGTGTGTCTATATATATATATATATATATATATATATATATATATATATATATATGTTGTTGTTCTGTATGCAATCCCAACGCACAACACACACATATCTTATTAGCAACAATTGTCTGTGTTATTATCGGTCTTCGCACACATTTCTGATTACAGACTTGTTTACCGCGTATCACACACATCTTGTTAAATTGAACCGTTTCTGTTCTCTTGGCTCAACACAAACAATTCATCCGACTGAACGTATGCCTTATATCGCACACACCTTGATCTAGCTGACTGTTTCTTTTGTTCCGCCTAATCACAAATAGTTCATCCGAGTGAACCGTATGCCGTATATCACACACACCTTCATCTGGCTGCCTGTTTCTGTTCTTCTGCCTCATCGCAAACCGTTCCTTGAACTGAACCGTATGCCCTGCATCATACACACAACTAAAATCCGAACCATGTGTTATGCATCCGTCATCGCAAACATTTTGCATCTTTTTTGACAGTTTTTTACATCACCGTTTACGATTATTGCATCGCACATAGTTTCATCGAAGAGTCTTTGATCGACAGCATCCTGCAGTAGTGTATGGTCATGCACCCCTGAAGAATCGTCTATTTCTGTTGAATCTCGATTATGGTGATACACATATTCATAATATTGATGCCAAAAGATGCAAAGTTGATAATGATAGTGCAACATATTTGTGGCACTGCCGTTTAGGTCATATTGGTGTAAAGCGCATGAAGAAACTCCATGCAGATTGACTTTTGGAATCACTTGATTATGAATCATTTGATACTTGCGAAGTATGCCTCATGAGCAAGATGACTAAAGCTCTGTTCTCCTGAACAATGGAGCGAGCCAATAACTTATTGGAAATAATACATACCGATGTATGCGGTCCGATGAGTGTTGAGGCACGCGGCGGGTATCGTTATTTTCTGACCTTCACAGATGATTTGAGTAGATATGGGTATATCTACTTAATGAAACACAAGTCTGAAACATTTGAAAAGTTCAAAGAATTTCAGAGTGAAGTAGAGAATCATCGTAATAAGAAAATAAAGTTTCTACAATCTGATCGTGGAGGCGAATATTTGAGTACGAGTTTGGCCTTCATTTAAAACGACGTGGAATAGTTTCACAACTCACGCCACCTGGAACACCACGGCGTAATGGTGTGTCCGAACGTCGTAACCGTACTTTATTAGATATGGTGCGATCTATGATGTCTCTTACCGATTTACCACTATCGTTTTGGGGTTATGCATTAGAGACAGCTGCATTCACGTTAAATAGGGCACCGTCTAAATCCGCTGAGAGAACTGTGCTTTGGCAAGAAACCTAAGATGTCTTTCTTAAAATTTGGGGTTGCGACACTTATCTCAAAAGGCTTCAGCCTGATAAGCTCGAACCCAAATCGGAGAAGTGCGTCTTCATAGGATACCTTAAGGAAACAATTTGGTACACATTCTACCACAGATCCGAAGGCAAGATCTTTGTTGCCAAGAATGGAACATTTCTAGAGAAGGAGTTTCTCTCGAAAGAAGTGCGTGGGAGGAAAGTAGAACTTGATGAGGTAATTGTACCTTCTCTCAATTTGGAAAGTAGCACATTAGAGAAATCCGTTCCCGTGATGCCTACACCAACTAGAGAGGAAGTTAATGATGAAGATCATGGAACTTCAGATCAAGTTAATACTGGACCTCGTAGGTCGAACAGAGCACGTTCCGCACCAGAGTGGTACGGTAATCCTGTTCTGAAAGTCATGTTACTAGACCATGGCGAACCTACAAACTATGAAGAAGCTATGATGAGCCCAGATTCTGATAAGTGGCTTGAGGCCATGAAATCTGAGATAGGATCCATGTATGAGAACAAAGTATGGACTTTGGTGGACTTGCCCGATGATCGGCAAGCCATTGAGAATAAATGGATCTTCAAGAAGAAGACTGACGTTGATGGTAATGTTGCTGTCTACAAAGCTCGACTTGTCGCGAAAGGTTTTTGACAAGTTCAGGGAGTTGACTACGATGAGACTTTCTCAGTTGTAGTGATGCTTAAGTCTGTCCGAATCATGTTAGCAATTGCCGCATTTTATGATTATGAAATCTGGCAAATTGACGTCAAAACTGCATTCCTTAATGGATTTCTTAAAGAAGAGTTGTATATGATGCAACCAGAAGGTTTTGTCGATCCTAAAGGTGCTAACAAAGTGTGCAAGCTCCAGGGATCCATCTATGGACTAGTGCAAGCATCTCAGAGTTGGAATATACGCTTTGATGAGGTGATCAAAGCATATGGTTTTATACAAACTTTCGGAGAAGTCTGTATTTACAAGAAAGTGAGTGGGAGCTCTGTAGCATTTCTAATATTATATGTGGATGATATATTGTTGATTGGGAATGATGTAGAATTTCTGGATAGCATAAAAGGATACTTGAACAAGAGTTTTTCAATGAAATACCTCGGTGAAGCTGCTTATATATTGGGCATCAAGATCTATAGAGATAGATCGAGACGCTTAATAGGACTTTCACAAAGCACATACTTTGACAAAGTTTTGAAAAGGTTCAAAATGGATCAGCCAAAGAAAGGGTTCTTGCCTGTGTTGCAAGGTGTAAAATTGAGTCAGACTCAAAGCCCGACCACTGCAGAAGATAGAGAGAAAATGAAAGTCATCCCTATGCCTCAGCCATAGGTTCTATCATGTATGCTATGCTGTGTACCAGACCTGATGTGTGCCTTGGCATAAGTCTGGCAGGGAGGTACCAAAGTAATCCAGGAGTGGATCACGGGACAGCGGTCAAGAAAGTCCTGAAGTACCTGAAAAGGACCAAGGATATGTTTCTCGTTTTTGGAGGTGACAAAGAGCTCGTCGTAAATGGTTACGTAGATGTTAGCTTTGACACTGATCCAGATGAATCTAAGTCACAAACCGGATACGTATTTTTATTGAATGGTGGAGCTGTCAGTTGGTGCAGTTCCAGGCAGAGCGCCGTGGCAGGATTTACGTGTGAAGCGGAGTACATAGCTGCTTCGGAAGCAGCAAATGAAGGAGTCTGGATGAAAGAGTTCATATCCGATCTAGGTGTAATACCTAGTGTATCGGGTTCAATGAAAATCTTTTGTGACAATACTGGAGCAATTGCCTTAGCGAAGGAATCCAGACTTCACAAAAGAACCAAACACGTCAAGAGACGCTTCAACTCCATCCGTGATCAAGTCAAGGAGGGAGACATAGAAATTTGCAAAATACACACGGATCTGAATGTAGCAGACCCATTGACTAAATCTCTTCCACGAGAAAAACATGATCAGCACCAAGACTCTGTGGGTGTTAGATTCATTATAATGTAATCTAGATTATTGACTCTGGTGCAAGTGGGAGACTGAAGGAAATATGCCCTGGTGGCAATAATAAAGTTGTTATTTTATAATTCCTTATTCATGATAAAGGTTTATTATTCATCCTAGAATTGTATTGATCGGAAACCTAAATACATGTGTGAATATATAAACAAACACCGTGTCCCTAGTGAGCCTCGACTTGACTAGCTCGTTGATCAAAGATGGTTAAGGTTTCCTGACCATGGACATGAGTTGTCATTTGATAACGGGATCACATCATTAGGAGAATGATGTGATGAACAAGACCCATCTGTTAGCTTAGCATTATGAATGTTCAGTTTTATTGCTATTGTTTTCTTCATGTCAAATACATATTCCTTCGATATGAGATTATGCAACTCCCGGATACCGGAGGAATGCCTTGCGTGATATCAAACGTCACAACGTAACTATACATGGCAACTATGGTTTGACCACACGTGGAAACTCCAATTAGTTACACATGGCAACTATATTCAATGATACACTAGAACAATGCTCGTGTGTTGCAATGGGATACAAATATTCTAGTACATTAACTTGTGATTTACCTGTAAATAATAATGCGATTGTATAAATAAACGATCATCGAATTCTGACCGTAAATTACCGAACACATGGTTGGGGGAGAATGAAATTAATGATACGTAATTGTCCTACTCATGGTTTGAACTTGTGGATGATTATACAAAAAAATTATGCTGGATTAAATTTTGCTTCTAGAAATCTTTTAGATTCAGCCGCGGGAGGCACTTTCATGGAAATCACTTTAGGAGATGCTACTAAACTCCTAGATAATATTATGGTTAATTATTCTCAATGGCATACTGAAAGATCTACTAATAAAAAAGTGCATGCTATAGAAGAAATCAACGTTTTGAGTGGAAAGATGGATGAACTTACGAAGTTATTTACTAAGAGTATTTCTTCTGATCCTAATGATATGCCTTTATCAACCTTGATTGAGAATAATAATGAATCTACGGATGTGAACTTTGTTGGTAGGAATAGTTTTGGAAACAACGCGTATAGAGGGAATTTTAATCCTAGGCCTTATCCTAGTAATCCTTCTAATAGTTATGGAAATTCCTACAACAACTCTTATGGAAATTTTAATAAGATTCCCTCTGAAATTGAGAATAGTGTTAAAGAGTTTATGAATTCACAAAAGAATTTTAATGCTTTGCTTGAAGAGAAATTGCTTAAAGTTGATGATTTGGCTAAGAAGTTGATAGAATTTCTCTTGATGTTGATTCTTTAAAGCTTAGATCTATTCCTCCTAAGCATCATATCAATGAGTCTCTCAAAGCTATGAGAATTTCCATTGATGAGTGCAAAGAAAGAACCGCTAGGATGCGTGCTTCCAAAGATGCCTTTATTAAAGCGTGTTCTTCTAATTCCTATGAAAATCAAGATGAATATCTAAAAGTTATTGATGTGCCCCTATTAAATCTTTGTTTTGCAATATGAATCTTGATGAAACTGAATATGATCTTCCTTTACCTAGAAGGCGTTCTAAGAATTCAGAGTTTTTAGATCTTGATGATGAAATTGATAAAAGTGGGATTGAAAGAAATAGAAATCTAGATGTTACTAAACCCACTATATTGGATCTCAAGGAATTTAAATATGAAAACTGCTCTTTAATTGATTGTATTTCCTTGTTGCAATCCGTGCTAAATTCTCCTCATGCTTATAGTCAAAATAAAGCTTTTACCGAACACATTGTTGATGCCTTGATGCAATCTTATGAAGAAAATCTTGACTTGAAATTTCTATCCTTAGGAAACTCCATGATGAGTGGGAACCTACTATTAAAATTAAAATTAAAAATTATGAGTTTCATTCTTTGTGTGATTTGGGTGCTAGTGTCCCTACTATTCCCAAAACTTTGTGTGATTTGCTAGATTTTCGTGATTTTGATGATTGCTCTCTAAACTTGCATCTTGCGGATTCCACTATTAAAAAGCCTATGGGAAGAATTAATGATGTTCTTATTTTTGCAAATAGGAATTATGTGCCCGTAGATTTTATCGTTCTTAATATAGATTGCAATCCTTCATGTCCTATTATTCTTGGTAGACCTTTCCTTAGAACGATTGGTGCAATTATTGATATGAAGAAAGGAAATATTAGATTCCAATTCCCTTTAATGGAACACTTTCCTAGAAAGAAAATAAAATTACCACATGAATCTATCATGAGAGCCACTTATGGATTGCCTACCAAAGATGGCAATACCTAGATCTATCCTTGTTTTTATGCCTAGCTAGGGGCGTTAAACGATAACGCTTGTTGGGAGGCAACCCAATTTTATTTTGTGTTTTTTCTTTTTGCTTATGTTTAGGAATAAATAATCCATCTAGCCTCTGTTTAGATGTGGTTTTATCTTTTAATTAGTGTTTGTGCCAAGTTGAACCTATTGGATCTTCTTGGATGATAGTTATTTGATCTTGCTGTAATTTCCAGAATCTTTGTGCTCAGTGCCCGAATTATTAACAATCACCAGAACGTGATAAAATACTGATTCCAATTGCTCCTGATCAATAAAAAAAATTCCAGGTCGTCTAATTTTGGTAGAATTTTTTGGGTTCCAGAAGTTTGCGTTAGTTACAGATTACTACAGACTGTTCTGTTCTTGACAGATTCTGTTTTGCGTGTGTTGTTTGCTTATTTTGATGAATCTATGGCTAGTAAAATAATTTATGAACGATAGAGAAGTTGGAATACAGTAGGTTTAACACCAATATAAATAAAGAATGAGTTCATTACAGTACTTTAAAGTAGTCTTTTGTTTTCTTTCTCTAACGGAGCTCACGAGATTTCTATTGAGTTTTGTGTTGTGAAGTTTTCAAGTTTTGGGTGAATTATTTTGATGGATTATGGAACAAGGAGTGGAAAGAGACTAAGCTTGGGGATTCCCATGGCACCCCCAAGATAATCCAAGGACACCAAAAATTCAAAGCTTGGGGATGCCCCTGAAGGCATCCCCTCTTTTCGGCCCACTTCCATCGGTAATTTACTTGGAGCTATATTTTTATTCACCAACATGATATGTGTTTTGCTTGGAGCGTCTTGTATTATTTGAGTCTTTGCTTGTTAGTTTACCACAATCATCCTTGATGTACACACCTTTTGAGAGAGCCATACATGAATTGAAATTTGATAGAATACTCTATGTGCTTCACTTATATCTTTTGAGCTTGATGGTTTGCTCATAGTGCTTCACTTATATGTTTTTGAGCGTGATAATTTTTGCTCTAGTGCTTCACTTAGATCTTTTAGAGCACGGTGGTGGATTTGTTTTAAAGAAACTTGATCTCTCATGCTTCACTTAGATTATTTTGAGAGTCGTTAATAGCATGGTAATTTGCCTAATGTTAATATACTTGGTATTCAAGATATGTGAAACTTTCTTTTGAGTGCGTTGAATACAAGATAAGTTTGATGCTTGATAATCATTTTGAGATATGGAGGTAATAATATCAAAGTCATTCTAGTTGAGTAGTTGTGAATTTTAGAAATGCTTGTGTTGAAGTTAGTAAATCCCGTAGCATGCACGTATGGTTAAAGTTGTGTAACAAATTTGAAGCATGAAGTGTACAGCTTGTGCATCCTTATGAGTGGCGGTCGGGGACGAGCGATGGTCTTTTCCTACCAGTCTATCCCCCTAGGAGCATGCGCGTAGTACTTGATTTTTGATGACTTCTAAATTTTTTCAATAAGTATATGAGTTCTTTTGACTAATGTTGAGTCCATGGATTATATGCACTCTTACCTTTCCGCCATTGCTAGCCTCTTGATGCAGTGCATTGCCCTTTCTCACATTGAGAGTTGGCGCAAACTTCGCCGGTGCATCCAAACCCCGTGATATGATACACTCTATCACACATAAACCTCCCTATATCTTCCTCAAAACAGTCACCATACCTACCTATTATGGCATTTCCATAGCCATTCCGAGATATATTGCCATGCAACTTTCCACCGTTCCGTTCATCATTATTATGACATACATTACTTTTGTCAAATTGCCATTGCATGATCATGTAGTTGACATCGTATTTGTGGCAAAGCCACCATGCATTATTTTCATACATGTCACTCTTGATTCATTGGACCATCCCGGTACACCGCTGGAGGCATTCATGTAGAGTCATACCTTGTTCTAGTTTCGAGTTGTAATTCTTATGTTGTAATCAATAGAAGTGTGATGATCATCATTATTAGAGCATTGCCCAAAAAAAGGAGAAAGGCCAAAATAAAAAAAGAAAGGCCCAAAAAAAAAGAAAAGGGCAATGCTACTATCTCTTTTTCCACACTTGTGCTTCAAAGTAGCACCATGTTCTTCATGTAATGAGTCTCATATTTTGTGCTTCAAAGTAGCACCTCGTTCTTCATGTAGTGAGTCTCATATATTGTGTTTCAAAGTAGCACCATGTTTTTCATATAGTGAGTTTCATAAGTTGTCCTTTTTATACTAGTGGGAATTTTTCATTATAGAACTTGGCTTGTATATTCCTACGATGGGCTTCCTCAAATGTCCTAGGTCTTCATGAGCAAGCAAGTTGGATGCACACCCACTAGTTTTGTTTTGTTGAGCATTCATAGCTCTAGTGCATCTGTTGCATGGCAATCCCTACTCCTCATTTGACATCAATTGATGGGCATCTCCATAGCCCGTTGATTATCCTCGTCAATGTGAGACTTTCTCCTTTTTTGTCTTCTCCACAAAATCCCCATCATCATATTCTATTCCACCCATAGTGCTATATCCATGGCTCACGCTCATGTAATGCGTGAAGGTTGAAAAAGTTTGAGATTATTTAAGTATGAAACAATTGCTTGGCTTGTCATCGGGGGTATAGAAGTTGGGAACATCTTTGTATGACGAAAATGAAGCATAGCCTAACCATATGATTTTGTAGGGATGAACTTTCTTTGGCCATGTTATTTTGAGATGACGTAATTATTTTGATTAGTATGCTTGAAGTATTATTATTTTTATGTCAATATGAACTTTTGTCTTGAATCTTTCGGATCTGAATATTCATATCACAATTAAGAAGATTTACATTGAAATTATGCCAAAGTATCACTCCGCATCAAAAATTCTCTTTTATCATTTACCTACTCGAGGACGAAAGGTGAATTAAGCTTAGATGCCTGATACGTCTCCAACGTATCTATAATTTTTGATTGCTCCATGCTACTTTATCTATTGTTTTGGACTATAATGGGCTTTATTTTCCACTTTTATATTACTTTTGGGACTAACCTATGAACCGGAGGCCCAGCCCAGAATTGCTGTTTTTTGCCTATTTCAGTATTTCGAAGAAACGGAATATCAAACGGAGTCCAAACAGAATGAAACCTTCGGGAACGTGATCTTCTCACCGAATGTGATCCAGGAGACTTGGACCCTACTCCAAGGAGTGCCAAAGGCGGTCACGAGGGTGGGGGGCGCGCCCTCCCCCCTGGGTGCGCCCCCCTGCCTCGTGGGCCCCCTGACGCTCCACCGACGTACTCCTTCCTCCTATATATACCTCACGCACTCTCAACAGATCGAAGAGGAGCCAAAACCTAATTCCACCGCCGCAACTTCCTCAGTATCCGCGAGATCCCATCTTGGAGCCTGTTCGGAGTTCACGGAGGGGCATCCACCACGGAGGGCTTCTACATCAACACCATAGCCCCTCCGATGAAGTGTGAGTAGTTTACTTCAGACCTTCGGGTCCATAGTTAGTAGCTAGATGGCTTCTTCTCTCTTTTGGATTTCAATAAAATGTTCTCCCCTCTCTCGTGGAGATCTATTCGATGTAATCTTCTTTTTGCGGTCTGTTTGTTGAGACTGATGAATTGTGGGTTTATGATTCAGTATTATCTATGGAAAATATTTGATTCTTCTCTGAATTCTTTTATGTATGATTGAGTTGTCTTTGCAAGTCTCTTCGAATTATCCGTTTGGTTTGGCCAACTAGATTGGTAGTTCTTGCAATGGGAGAAGTGCTTAGCTTTGGGTTCAATCTTGCGGTATCCTTACCCAATGATAGAAGGGGTTGCAAGGCACGTATTGTATTGTTGCCATCGAGGATAAAAAGATGGGGTATTTATCATATTGCATGAATTTATTCCTCTACATCATGTCATCTTACTTAAGGCGTTACTCTGTTTTTAACTTAATACTCTAGATGCATGCTGGATAGCGGTCGATGAGTGGAGTAATAGTAGTAGATGCAGAATCGTTTCGGTCTACTTGTCTTAGACGTGATGCCTATATACATGATCATTGCCTGGATAACCTCATAACTATGCTCAATTCTGTCAATTGCTCAACAGTAATTTGTTCACCCACCGTAGAATATCTATGCTCTTGAGAGAAGCCACTAGTGAAAACTATGGCCCCCGGGTCTATTCTCATCATATCAATCTCCATCACTTTATTTACTTGCTTTGCTTTTACTTTTCACTTTGCATCTTTATACCAAAAATACCAAAAATATTATCTCTATCAGATCTCACTCTCGTAAGTGACCGTGAAGGGATTGACAACCGCTAATCGTGTTGGTTGCGAGTAGCTATCGTTTTGTGCAGGTACGAGGGACTTGCGCGTGGCCTCCTACTGGATTGATACCTTGGTTCTCAAAAACTGAGGGAAATACTTACGCTACTGTAACATCCCAAATTTCCTATTTGGAATGTTTTACAATTATAGATAAGCATCCTATGCATTCTGTTTGAATTTGAATGTCATTTGAAGTTTCAGAGCAATTTGAGTTTTGAATTTGAATTCAAACTTTGGCATGTGGGAAACAATTCAAAAAAACTAAGCCTGATAAATACTTGATCAAAAGTATGAGAGGAGCAAACATGACACTCCAAAAATATCAGAGGAAACAATGCCAAAAGATTTGGATTCAAATCTGAATTTTATTTGAATTTGAAACATGGATTTTTATAAAGTTTGGATTTTGCCTTTGGAAAAATGTTCAAATGAAAGGGAATATTCCCCTGATCATTTTGGTATATATATACCCTATATAAAATATTTATAGATATTGTTTTATTTTTGTTTTTGTTTTTATTAAAAAAATAAGGAAAAACCCCAGGGGCGCCAGCTAGGCCACCCCAGGCCCAGCCAGCGCCACCTCACCCCTCCGCACTTGCCTGGCCCAAAGCCGGCCCACTGAGCCCGGCCAAAACCAGCCAGCCCAGCTCCACCGACCGGCCTCGCCCCTCGCCCGATTTCCCTAGGCTTCGGCCACCCGACCGAACCTTCCCCCTCTCCCTCTCACTGACCAACCCGCCCGTCTTCTTCCCCCTCGCCCAAGCCACGCAGGCTCAGGAGATCCACCGGATCCCGGCGATCCGGATCCCGATCGCCCCGATGCCTTTCCGCCTCGCTCACCCCGGCTATAAAGCCGAGGCTCCGCACCCCATTTCCTTAGCCTCGCCGGACCCTCCTCCTCTCGCTCAAGATCACGGAGTTCAAGCTCCCTCCACGCCATTGTCGCCCGTCGCCGCCTCTAGCCACCCCGACCTCCCCAACACCACCAAACCCTCCCCGTGCTCGTGGCGCGTCTCCCGACGACTCATGGCTTCGCCCGGCCAGACGCCTCGGAGCACTCTCGCCGCCGCCGCCGCCGTCGCCGGAGTCCGGTAAGTCCCCGGCATCCCCCTCCCCCGTTCGATCTTAGATCGACGGCGCCGATTAGAACCCCCGAAGGGGTATGTTTGTATTAGAAAACCGGACGGCCCGAGCGGTTTATTTTTAGTTAGGTTTATTTGTTTAGGCCGGTTCGCTTTTAGTTAACCCTAGGCCCGTTTAGACTAAACTACGCCTAGTGCATGATAGGCCCATTGGGCTTTTTCTTTTAATTTGATTTTCTGTTTTAGCGAATAGTTCCAATTTTCAAAAATGTATATCTTTTATTCTGTTTAATATTTTTGAGTGATTCTTTTTTGTTGGATTGCAAATTTTATGTAGTTTCTGAAAAACATATATTTAGCTATGTTAAAAATAATTAAAAATGCTTTAATATTGTTTTAGTCAGAATAGCAAATCTACTATAGTTTTAGTTAGAAAAATTATTTTTGCATGATTCCTTTTTGCCATCACTTTATTTTGATATTGCCAAACCCTAGAAATTAATCTTTGGTATTTTAGGATTAATAAATAATTAATTCTAGGCAGAATCCTATTAATCCTAATTAATTGACTAGTTCCTGCTTTTCCTAATTAAATAATTAGTAAATGAATTTATTTTTAACTTGTGATTAGTTATTCTAGGTTAGTTTCTGTCATTCTAGTAGATAAACTTTTATTTATAATTAATAAAAGTTTTAATTTATTTTCTTAATAGAAATTGGATTAGGCCTAAAATGAGTTTTATAATAGCTTTTTAATTAATTCTTTTTGCTCCTAGTTGCTTAGTGAAACCTTTTCTGTTAAGTTAACTTAAAACCATGATTAGGTTATATTAAGAAAATTTTGTTATATAAAAACTATTTTTGCTATTGTTTGGTGTAGGGAAAACTTTGAATTGGTTTCTTTGAGTTTTTCTTTTGGATTTGGTTTTGATTGTTTTGTTGTGCTATGTTACCATTGTTATCTTGTGTGATCCTCTTGCTTTATGCTTATTGTGTTATTGTTTGTCTCGGTAGAGTTTCCTGAGTGCGAAGCTTGCTACTACGACTCTTTAGCTAACGAGGATCATCAGAAAGCCAAGTTTTGATCATGTTATTTCTATACCTATGTTTTTGTGCATTAGTAATTGTCACCACCCCACCATGCATGCAGTAGTGAAATCTTGAAGTCATTAAACTTGAGTAGTATCATGTGGTAGGATGAACCAATCCCCTTGTTACCATGACCCTGGGACGTAGTAGTTATTTTGCTATGCTCGTAGACGGGTTTTGGGTTGAGTGAAATTCATAAGCAAGATGTGAGAGTCAATGATGATGACAACCCATGGACTACAATGATCAAGATGGACTTCGGAAAATCACTACTGGGTGGAGGACGGTTGACGGCACCTGGAGCACCCAAAGTGGTGGCCGGATGCATGGAGAAGCGCCATGACATCCTCAAGGAAAGCTTCACCCAGCCACGAAGAGAAGGATGGATACCCCATGACCGAAGCTTACATGCAGCCGCAAGCCATTATGGGCTCGCTGGGTTGACCCTAGTAGTGACGCTGGCTGGGCCGGTACTACGAGAAGTAGACGAACGGTAGGATTGGATGGGTACCGGCAAAGGGCTTAATAACTCTTTGGAAAACCCTGTTTATTCGTCCGTCTTCAAACACCATGAAGTGCGAAGACTCTAAAGGAGGGAATGATTCTTGCGGGAAAGTGCAAACCTCTGCAGAGTTATAACCTAATCGATTAGCCGTGTCCCCGGTTACGGACATTTGAGCCTCTGGAACTTGGAAGTATTCGGATATCTCAACACTAAAAATAATGAATTTAATTTGAGGGTTTATGACTTAATAATTTGGGAACGAGATATTGGTTGGCGGAACCATCTCAATAACTACCAACAATTTGTAGTAATTTGCAAATAAGTCCACTGTAGTAGGATAAAATTGGCTTTACGCAAAATGATGAAACTTAGAGCTCCACAGCCAAAAATGCATATAGAGGTAGTAACTTTATTATTGTTATTCTTCATGACTTGCCGCCTTATTCCAAAAGCTGACCTACATGGCTGCAACGTATTATGTTGCGTAGATATATTCCGATCAGAGTGAGGCTACGCTCCGCTCGGCGATTGCCCTTTGGAGTCGGATGGACTCGCTTTACCTCGACGCTTCCAAAGCACTAGTAGTTTATTTCTCATGAGTTGGCCTTGAGCCGAATTTATTCCCTTGTAATAAAGACTCTATATGAGAATCGTGTAATAAAATTCAGGTGTGATTGAACTTTGATTACTTTATCGATGTAATGTGAGTACCAAAGATGATCTTGGGATGGTACGCATACGTAGACTTGACCGATGTTGGGTCAGTCGCCACAGAGATGGTATCGAGCACACGCCGACCGTAGGATTGTAACCCCTAGGATCGGAAAGCCATAAGCGAGACCATTTACTTTGAACCCCTATCATTCTATAATTCTTCCTAGCTCTATTCTGACTCTTCTCCCCTTTGCAACATTCTAGATGGCCGCCGAGTTCACCCCAGTTTTGCTACCGGAGTTCTGCCAGCCCGATGAGACGATGCCCTTTGGAAGAAAGCTGGTCCAGATGGTGAAGCAGCTGAAGATAGCTCTACCCTCGATCACTGGGAAACCCACTAATGCACTTCCGACGGACACCCGCGACAGGATTGAGGTGCATATCCTGTGGAGGACCTTTGGAGGACACGGAGCCTATCAACTTTGAGTTCACCGAGTTCAACTGGATCATCGGAAGGGACGTGGCGATCTATCGAGCACTTGGACATCTCCGAGAGGAGTACAGGGCCGAGCTCGATCACTCGAGACCTCGCCATGGTTTCTCGCAGGGCAAGGAATGAAGATATCATCCGTACCATTGAGGACGATTCCACCCTCTCGTACATCCAGACTTGGAGTGTCTTCGTGAAACGGGAGATTCAGACTACCAGTAACTCAAGACACACCGGAAGCTTTTGTTCCGCGAATCGAACTGGAGGAGAAGGCACGCGCAGACTTCCTTGGCCATGAGGAAGAAATCACGGACTTCATGGAGATAGTCGACGACCAAGATGAAGCTTGCCGCGATAGAGGAAAAGATGGACTTGGGAGAGGACCTTTACCCGAGTGGAGACGAAGCACCCCTCGTAAGCAATGATCAGGATTTTGAAGGGAGTACCACCAAGGAAACCCCAAGAGGAGGCGCCACCGATGAAGACTGTTTAGTCGACCACCATGTTATCTTTTTACTTTTTAAATCGATCAGTTAGGCCGATGTTTTTCCTTCGATTAGTCATGAGCTTTTGTAATCGAGTTTGAACCATGTTTGAGTGGAATGAATAAATGATTGGTGTGTTATGATTGTGCATTCATGTGGGTAGTGTTATTCCTTATAGACCATTGTTCTATTCTAATTTTCTCACCCACTCCAAAAACACCAGATGCCTCCGAGACGTGACACTGGTTTCCCGCCGGAGCTCACCCACCGCTTCCAAAGCAGCAGAATGCACCGATGCAACTCCTTATTCGTAATCGTAACAACACCGCCAACAATCCACCGCCACCACCCACCGTGGACAACTTGACTCGATTTACGAGGTTGAATCCGCCAGTTGTTCTCTAGTAGCACCGAGCCAATTGTGGCTGATGATTGGCTCCGCAAGATCGGAAGGAGCTAGTCACCGTTGGATGCACCGATGTCGAGAAGGTGCGCTATGCCGCGCATCAACCGGATGGACCTGCAGCTTCTTGGTGGGAGAATTACACCGCCACTTTCCCCATGGGTGGCATCACTTGGGACCAATTCCAGCAGGCCTTCAGACCGCTTGCTCATGTCTCAGCTGGAGCCATGAGTCTGAAGAAGCGTGAGTTCCGCAACTTACGCCAGGGGAATCGTACTGTGGCACAGTATGTGGATGAATTCAGCAAGCTTGCTCGCTATGCCCCTGATGATGTGGCCACAGACGCCGCCAAGCGTGAGAAGTTCCTTGAAGGACTCGATGATGAACCGAGCATGCAGCTTATTGTGGCTACTTTCAACAACTACCAGAGCTGGTAGACAAGGCCACCATTCTCGAAGGCAAGCAAAGCAGATAGAAAGCCGCAAGCGGAAGTACAGCCGGGAAGCACAACTCAGAGCTCAGCAGAAGCCCCGCTATGCACCGTACTCAGAGGGCACACCCATCATAACCATGGAGGTCATAACCATGGAGGAAATGGGAACAACCGCAGCCAGACAACAAGTCGTGCCATGGCAATGGCAATGGAAATGGTAATGGCAGTCAAGACTGCTTCGCCCGGCTCAAGGATCTCGAGCCACATCACCGCTTCAAGTGCCGTAAGACAGGCACTACGCCACCGATCGCCCGTGAGGCCAAGCAGAGGAATGGTAATGGCAATGGAGGCTCAGCCAAGAAGCCCAATCCGTTCCCTCGTGCTCGTGTGAACCACATCGACGTGGAGGACGCCTATGATCAGCCGCACAATCGTGGTTGGTAAGTTTTTATTGAATTCACGCTCAGTTTTGGTTCTCTTTGATTCGTGCAACACATTCATTCATATCAAGGGTAGTTGTGGATAAGTACGGATTATGACTAGAACCCTTAGAAGCCCCCTTCGCTGGGCCCAGGAGGAGAAATGATGGCAGGTTTAAGCTGTCCCGCAACCCTCAACATCGGGAACCACAAATTTCCCGTGGACCTCATAGTGTTGGAAACTCAGACCTTGGATGTAATCCTAGGCATGGATTGGTTGTCAAAGTATGAAGGGAACATTGATCGTGTTCAAGAAGTCTATTCTCGCCACCACCCCGGAGCGTAAGAGGATCAAGTATGTAGCCAGCACAGCCAGATGAAGAATCAGTGCATTCCCTCACGGGAGTTGTTCAGAGGAAGTGCCAGAGTGCAAGAATTTCCGATGTGTTTCCGGAGGAATTACCAGAATGCCACGACAGGACATTGAATTTCTGATTGAGTTATTGCGGCACAGCCCCAATATCCAAGAGACCTTATCGGATGCCACCGAATGAGTTGAAAGAGATCAAGGATCAAATAAATGAGTTATTGGAGAAAGGATATATTCGCCCAAGCTCATCACCTTGGGGAGCCCCAGTTCTTTTGGTAGAGAAGAAGGATGGAAGCTTGAGGATGGTTGTGGATTATCGTGCATTGAACTAAGTAACCATCAAGAACTAGTACCCTCTTCCGATGATTTATTACTTGTTTGAACAGTTAGTTTGAGCCAAGGTATTCTCTAAGATCGATCTTCGATCGTGGTATCATCGCTTGAAGATTCGTGAAAAGGATATACCCAAAACAGCATTCACTACCGTGTATGGTTTATATGAGTATACCGTCATGTCGCTTTGGATTGACTAATGCCCTCGCATACTTCATGAACTTGATGAACAAGGTGTTCATGGAATATTTGGACAAGTTTGTCGTGGTGTTCATCGATGACATATTGATTTTCTCCAAGAGCGAGGAAGAGCATAAGGAACATTTGCGTCTAGTTCGAGAAACTTCGAGAACATCACCGTATGCCAAATTCAGCAAATGTGAATTTTGGTTGAAGGAAGTTGGATTCCTCGGACATGTTATTTCAGGAGAAGGAATAGCAGTTGATCCCGCCAAGGTTGAATCACCACCGATTGGCAGTCACCTACCTCGACCAAGGAGATCCGCAGCTTTTCTTGACTCGCAGGATATTATCGGAGATTCATTGAGAACTTCTCGAAGATTGCCAAGCCCATGACTGAGCTGTTGAAGAAGGAAGCCAAGTATGTTTGGACCGAGGAATGTGAAGCCGCTTTCAGGAATTGAAGAAACGGTTGGTCACAGCAAAGTGTTGATTTTGCCGTACATACACAAGGAATACCAGGTTTATTAGACGCTTCGTCAAGGACTCGGAGGAGTATTGATGCAGAGGGTAAGGTTGTAGCTTATGCCTGCATAGCTACGGCCTCATGAGATGAATTATGCCACGCATGATTTGGAGTTAGCAGCTGTAGTGCATGCACTCAAGACCTGGAGACATTTCCTCATTGGAAATCGTTGTGATGTCTATACAGATCACAAGAGTTTGAAGTATATCTTCACGCACAAGGAATTAAACCTCAGGCAGAGGAGATGGCTAGAGTTGATAAAGGACTACGACATGAGATTGCATTACCACCCCGGTAAAGCTAATGTTGTAGCAGATGCTTTGAGCCGTAAGAGTTATGTGAATACCCTTACAGCAGGAGGATTACCCCAGAGTTAGTCGATGACCTCGTAGATCTCCGATCGAGATAGTTCCGAAAGGATTTGTTGCAACTCGAAGTTCAGTCCACCTTGACCGAAAGGATTCGTGAAGCCCGTAAGTCGGACAAGGAAATTGATGAGATTAAGCAAAAGATGGATGAAGGAAAAGCTAAAGGATTCCGTAAGGATGAACACGGAACTATATGGTTTGAGGATCGATTTATGTTCCCAATGATCCCGAGCTCGTGAAGCTAATTCTTCAGAGGCTCATGATTCACCGTACTCGATTCACCCGGCAACACCAAGATGTACCTGGATTTGAAGCAAAGTTTCGGTGGACAGGTATGAAGAAGGATATTGCCGAGCACGTAGTCAGATGCGATGTTTGTCAACGTAAAGGCGTAACATCGTAAGCCGCCAGGTTACTTCAACCTTTGCCGATTCCCGATTGGAAATGGGAGAAACTTGGTATGGATTTCATCACAGGATTACCCAGGACCCGCTCAGGTTATGATTCTATCTGGGTAGTAGTTGATCGTTTGACTAAGGTAGCTCACTTCATTCCCGTGAAGACTACCTATACCAGCGCCAAGTTGGCCAAGATATACATGACCAGATCGTATGTCTCGCATGGAGTTCCGAGGAAAATCGTGTCGATAGAGGAACGCAGTTTACCTCAAAGTTTTGGAAGCGCTTGCATGAAACTTTGGGTACGAGGTTGAATTCAAGACAGCCTTTCATCCGCAGATGATGGATGCACCGAGAGAGTCAACCAGATTCGGAGGACATGTTGAGAGCTTGTGTGCTAGACTATGGGTCTAGCTGGGATGATAATTTGCCGTACGCAGAAGTTCTCATACAACAACAGCTTATCACCCAGCTTGAAGATGGCCCTTTCAAGCTCTATACGGAAGGAGGTGCGTAACACCATTGTTGTGGGATAGTGTTGGAGATCGATCACTTTTCGGTTCCGATCTTATCAAGGATTCAAGAGAAGGTCAAGCTGATTCGAGACCGGCTCAAGATAGCACAGCCACGATGTAAGAGTTATGCCGACAAGAAGCGCAAGGAGGTGACTTACGAAGTGGGAGACCGAGCATACCTTCGTGTGTCTCCACTTCGTGGAATCAAGAGGTTTGGAGTCAAGGGAAAGTTAGCACCCCGATTCATTGGCCCCTACAAAATCCTCGAACATCATGGAGAAGTTGCTTACAAATTGGAATTGCCGGAAGGATTGTCCGGAGTTCATGATGTTTTCCATGTTTCTCAGCTAAAGAAGTGCCATGCCGACATGGCCGATGTTCCGTTGAGAGACACAAAGGCCCCTAGAGGCCATACAGCCTTGACAAAGGATTTGACTTACAAGGAGAAACCCGTCGAATTCTCGAGACCGCAAGCAGAGTCACCCGCAGAAGGTCATCAAGTTTTGCAAGGTGCTGTGGAGTCACCACACCGAGGAAGAAGCCACCGGGAACGCGAGGAAGATCTTCAGAGCGACCATCCGCACCTATTTGTTAGTTAACCCGAATCTCGAGGGCGAGATTCATCTTAAGGTGGGTAGGTTTGTAACATCCCAAATTTCCTATTTGGAATGTTTTACAATTATAGATAAGCATCCTATGCATTCTGCTTGAATTTGAATGTCATTTGAAGTTTCAGAGCAATTTGAGTTTTGAATTTGAATTCAAACTTTGGCATGTGGGAAACAATTCAAAAAACTAAGCCCGATAAATACTTGATCAAAAGTATGAGAGGAGCAAACATGACACTCCAAAAATATCGGAGGAAACAATGCCAAAAGATTTGGATTCAAATCTGAATTTTATTTGAATTTGAAAAATGGATTTTTATAAAGTTTGGATTTTGCCTTTGGAAAAATGTTCAAATGAAAGGGAATATTCCCCGATCATTTTGGTATATATATACCCTATATAAAATATTTATAGATATTGTTTTATTTTTGTTTTTGTTTTATTAAAAAATAAGGAAAAACCCTGTGGGCGCCACCAAAGCCACCCTGTGCCCAGCCACACCTCACCCTCCAAGACTGGTGCCCAAATTAAGCCGGGCCACCAGGGCCAGCCCACCGAGCCAGCCCAGCCCACCGACCGCCTCGCCTCGCCTGATTTCCTAGGCTTCGCCACCCGACCGAACCCTCCTCTCCTCTCATCACCCGCGGCCCCGCCCGCCTTCTTCCCTCGCCCAAGCCACGCAGCTCATGGGAGATCCATCGGATCCCGGCGATCCGGATCCCGATCGCCCCGATGCCTTTCCGCCCCTCGCCCACCCCGGCTATAAAGCCAGAGGCTCCGCACCCCATTTCCCTTAGCCTCGCCGACCTCCTCCTCTCGCTCAAGATCACTGAGCCCAAGCTCCTCCGCCGCCATTGTCGCCGCCGCCGCCCTAGCCACCCCCGACCTCCCCAACACCACCAAACCCTCCCTGCTCGTCTTGCGTCTCCCAACGACTCGCCAAGCTCGCTGACGCCAGACGCCTCGGAGCACTCTCGCCGCCCGCCGCCCGTCGCCGGAGTCCAAAGTCCCGGCATCCTCCCCCTGCTCGATCTTAGATCGACGGCTCGATTAGAACTCAAGGGGTATGTTTTTATTAGAAAACCGGACGGCCCGAGCGGTTTATTTTTAGTTAGGTTTATTTGTTTAGGCCGGTTCGTTTTAGTTAACCCTAGGCCCGTTTAGACTAAACTACGCCTAGTGCATGTATAGGCCCATTGGGCTTTTTCTTTTAATTTGATTTTCTGTTTTAGCTTTAATAGTTCCAATTTTCAAAAATGTATATCTTTTATTCTGTTTAATATTTTGAGTGATTCTTTTTTGTTGGATTGCAAATTTTATGTAGTTTCTGAAAAACATATATTTAGCTATGTTAAAAATAATTAAAATGCTTTAATATTGTTTTAGTCAGAATAGCAAATCTACTATAGTTTTAGTTAGAAAAATTATTTTTGCATGATTCCTTTTTGCCATCACTTTATTTTGATATTGCCAAACCCTAGAAATTAACTTTGGTATTTTAGGATTAATAAATAATTAATTCTAGGCAGAATCCTATTAATCCTAATTAATTGACTAGTTCCTGTTTTCCTAATTAAATAATTATTAAATGAATTTATTTTTAACTTGTGATTAGTTATTCTAGGTTAGTTTCTGTCATTCTAGTAGATAAACTTTTATTTATAATTAATAAAAGTTTTAATTTATTTTCTTAATAGAAATTGGATTAGGCCTAAAATGAGTTTTATAATAGCTTTTAATTAATTCTTTTTGCTCCTAGTTGCTTAGTGAAACCTTTTCTGTTAAGTTAACTTAAAACCATGATTAGGTTATATTAAGAAAATTTTGTTATATAAAAACTATTTTTGCTATTGTTTGGTGTAGGGAAAAACTTTGAATTGGTTTCTTTGAGTTTTTCTTTTGGATTTGGTTTTGATTGTTTTGTTGTGCTATGTTACCATTGTTATCTTGTGTGATCCTCTTGCTTTATGCTTATTGTGTTATTGTTTGTCTCGGTAGAGTTTCCGGAGTGCGAAGCTTGCTACTACGACTCTTTAGCTTACGAGGATCATCAGCAAGGCAAGTTTTGATCATGTTATTTCTATACCTATGTTTTTGTGCATTAGTAATTGTCACCACCCCACCATGCATGCAGTAGTGAAATCTTGAAGTCATTAAACTTGAGTAGTATCATGTGGTAGGATGAACCAATCCCCTTGTTACCATGACCTGGGACGTAGTAGTTATTTTGCTATGCTCGTAGACGGGTTTTGGGTTGAGTGAAATTCATAAGCAAGATGTGAGAGTCAATGATGATGACAACCCATGGACTACAATGATCAAGATGGACTTCGGAAAATCACTACTGGGTGGAGGACGGTTGACGGGCACCCTGGAGCACCAGTGGTGGCCGGGATGCATGGAGAAGCGCCATGACATCCTCATGGAAAGCTTCACCCAGCCACGAAGAGAAGGATGGATACCCCATGACCGAAGCTTACCTGTGCAGCCGCAAGCCATTATGGGCTCGCTGGGTTGACCCTAGTAGTGACGCTGGCTGGACGGTACTACGAGAAGTAGACGAACGGTAGGATTGGATGGGTACCGGCGCGCCAGAATAACTCTTTGGAAAACCCTGTTTCATCTGGCCCGCCTTCAAACACCATGAAGTGCGAAGACTCTAAAGGAGGGAATGATTCTTATGGGAAAGTGCAAACCTCTGCAGAGTTATAACCTAATCGATTAGCCGTGTCCCCGATTACGGACATTTGAGCCTCGAACTTGGAAGTATTCGGATATCTCAACACTAAAAATAATGAATTTAATTTGAGGGTTTATGACTTAATAATTTGGGAACGAGATATTGGTTGGCGGAACCATCTCAATAACTACCAACAATTTGTAGTAATTTGCAAATAAGTCCACTGTAGTAGGATAAAATTGGCTTTACGCAAAATGATGAAACTTAGAGCTCCACAGCCAAAAATGAATATAGATGTAGTAAATTTATTATTGTTATTCTTCATGACTTGCCACTTATTCCAAAAGTCGACCTACATGGCTGCAACGTATTATGTTGCGTAGATATATTCCGATCAGAGTGAGGCTAAGCACCGCGCTCGGCGATTGCCCTATGGAGTCGGATTTACTCGCATTACCTATACGCATCAGCAGCAATAGAAGTTTATTTCTCATGAGTTTGACTTGAGCCGAATTTATTAACTTGTAATAAAGACTCTATATGAGAATCGTGTAATAAAATTCAGGTGTGATTGAACTTTGATTACTTTATCGATGTACTGTGAGTACCAGCATGATCTTGGGATGGTACAGACACAGAGACTTGACCGATGTTGGGTCAGGTCGCTACAGCTACTGTGCTGCATCATCCCCTCCTCTTCCGGGAAAACCAACGCAAGCTCGAGACGTAGCAAGAAGGATTTCTGGCGCCGTTGCCGGGGAGGCTTACGCTAAGTCAAGTCAAGATTTGGACTCCCGACAACGAGCCATTTCTGGCGCCGTTGCCGAGGAGGTCTACGCAAAAGTTAACATACCAAGTACCCATCACAATCCCTATCTCTCGCACTACATTATTTGCCATTTGCCTCTCATTTTCCTCTCCCCCACTTCACCCTTGCCGTTTTATTTGCCCTCTCTTTCCCAATCTCCTCCTCCTTTTCCCTTTGCCTTTTGTTTGCTCGTGTGTTGGATTGCTTGTTTGTCGCGATGGCTCAAGATGCTACCAAATTGTGTGACTTCATCGATACCAATAATAACGATTTCCTTAGCACTCCGGTTGCTCCTATTGCCAATACTGAATCTTGTGAAATCAATATTGCTTTGTTAAATCTCGTTATGAAAGATCAATTTGTCGGCCTTCCTAGTGAAGATGCCGCTACTCATCTGAATAGCTTGTTTGATTTATGTGATATGCAAAAGAAAAAAGATGTCGATAATGATGTCGTTAAATTGAAGCTATTTCCTTTTTCGCTTAGAGATCGTGCTAAAGCGTGGTTTTCATCTTTGCCTAAAAATAGTATTGATTCTTGGAACAAGTGCAAAGATGCTTTTATCTCTAAGTATTTTCCTCCCGCTAAGATTATCTCTCTTAGGAACGATATTATGAATTTTAAGCAACTTGATCATGAACATGTTGCACAAGCTTGGGACAGAATGAAATTAATGATACGTAATTGTTCTACTCATGGTTTGAACTTGTGGATGATTATACAAAAAAATTATGTTGGATTAAATTTTGCTTCTAGAAATCTTTTAGATTCGGCCGCGGGAGGCACTTTCATGGAAATCACTTTAGGAGATGCTACTAAATCCTAGATAATATTATGGTTAATTATTCTCAATGGCATACTGAAAGATCTACTAATAAAAAAGTGCATGCTATAGAAGAAATCAATGTTTTGAGTGGAAAGATGGGTGAACTTATGAAGTTATTTACTAAGAGTGTTTCTTCTGATCCTAATGATATGCCTTTATCTACCTTGATTGAGAATAATAATGAATCTATGGATGTGAATTTTGTTGGTAGGAATAGTTTTGGAAACAACGCGTATAGAGGGAATTTTAATCCTAGGCCTTATCCTAGTAATCCTTCTAATAGTTATGGAAATTCCTACAACAACTATTATGGAAATTTTAATAAGATTCCCTCTGAATTTGAGAATAGTGTTAAAGAGTTTATGAATTCACAAAAGAATTTTAATGCTTTGCTTGAAGAGAAATTGCTTAAAGTTGATGATTTGGCTAGGAACGTTGATAGAATTTCTCTTGATGTTGATTCTTTAAAGCTTAGATCTATTCCTCCTAAGCATCATATCAATGAGTCTCTCAAAGCTATGAGAATTTCCATTGATGAGTGCAAAGAAAGAACCGCTAGGATGCGTGCTTCCAAAGACGCCTTTATTAAAGCATGTTCTTCTAATTCCTATGAAAATCAAGATGAAGATCTAAAAGTTATTGATGTGCCCCCTATTAAATCTTTGTTTTGCAATATGAATCTTGATGAAACTGAATATGATCTTCCTTTACCTAGAAGGCGTTCTAAGAATTCGGAGTTTTTAGATCTTGATGATGAAATTGATAAAAGTGGGATTGAAAGAAATAGAAATCTAGATATTACTAAACCCACTATATTGGATCTCAAGGAATTTAATTATGAAAACTGCTCTTTCATTGATTGTATTTCCTTGTTGCAATCCGTGCTAAATTCTCCTCATGCTTATAGTCAAAATAAGGCTTTTACCGAACACATTGTTGATGCCTTGATGCAATCTTATGAAGAAAAGCATGAGTTGAAAATTTCTATCCCTAGGAAACTCCATGATGAGTGGGAACCTACTATTAAAATTAAAATTAAAAATTATGAGTTTCATGCTTTGTGTGATTTGGGTGCTAGTGTCTCTACTATTCCCAAAACTTTGTGTGATTTGCTAGATTTCCGTGATTTTGATGATTGCTCTCTAAACTTGCATCTTGCGGATTCCACT
The DNA here is from genome assembly GCA_021605145.1 of Aegilops bicornis. NCBI lineage: Eukaryota > Viridiplantae > Streptophyta > Magnoliopsida > Poales > Poaceae > Aegilops > Aegilops bicornis. The sequence continues at coordinate 312,687,417 of CM038673.1, forward strand.
ATTAAAAAGCCTATGGGAAGAATTAATGCTGTTCTTATTTTTGCAAATAGGAATTATGTGCCCGTAGATTTTATCGTTCTTGATATAGATTGCAATCCTTCATGTCCTATTATTCTTGGTAGACCTTTCCTTAGAACGATTGGTGCAATTATTGATATGAAGGAAGGAAATATTAGATTCCAATTCCCTTTAAAGAAGGGCATGGAACACTTTCCTAGAAAGAAAATAAAATTACCATATGAATCTATCATGAGAGCCACTTATGGATTGCCTACCAAAGATGGCAATACCTAGATCTATCCTTGTTTTTATGCCTAGCTAGGGCGTTAAACGATAGCGCTTGTTGGGAGGCAACCCAATTTTATTTTGTGTTTTTGTTTTTGCTTCTGTTTAGGAATAAATAATCCATCTAGCCTCTGTTTAGATGTGGTTTTATCTTTTAATTAGTGTTTGTGCCAAGTTGAACCTATTGGATCTTCTTGGATGATAGTTATTTGATCTTGCTGTAATTTCCAGAATCTTTGTGCTTAGTGCCCGAATTGTTAACAATCAACAGAACGAGATAAAATACTGATTCCAATTGCTGCTGATCAATAAACAAATTTTCCAGGTCGTCTAATTTTGGTAGAATTTTTTGGGTTCCAGAAGTTTGCGTTAGTTACAGATTACTACAGACTGTTCTGTTCTTGACAGATTCTGTTTTGCGTGTGTTGTTTGCTTATTTTGATGAATCTATGGCTAGTAAAATAATTTATGAACCATATAGAAGTTGGAAAACAGTAGGTTTAACACCAATATAAATAAAAAATGACATCAATACAGTACCTTAAAGTAGTCTTTTGTTTTCTTTCTAACGGAGCTCACGAGATTTCTATTGAGTTTTGTGTTGTGAAGTTTTCAAGTTTTGGGTGAATTCTTTTGATGGATTATGGAACAAGGAGTGGCAAGAGACTAAGCTTGGGGATGCCCATGGCACCCCCAAGATAATCCAAGGACACCAAAAAGTGAAAGCTTGGGGATGCCCCGGAAGGCATCCCCTCTTTCATCCACTTCCATCGGTAATTTACTTGGAGCTATATTTTTATTCACCAACATGATATGTGTTTTGCTTGGAGCGTCTTGTATTATTTGAGTCTTTGCTTGTTAGTTTACCACAATCATCCTTGCTGTAAACACCTTTTGAGAGAGCCATACATGAATTGAAATTTGATAGAATACTCTATGTGCTTCACTTATATCTTTTGAGCTTGATGGTTTGCTCATAGTGCTTCACTTATATGTTTTTGAGCGTGATAATTTTTGCTCTAGTGCTTCACTTAGATTTTTTAGAGCACGGTGGTGGATTTGTTTTAAAGAAACTTGATCTCTCATGCTTCACTTAGATTATTTTGAGAGTCGTTAATAGCATGATAATTTGCTTAATGTTAATATACTTGGTATTCAAGATATGTGAAACTTTCTTTTGAGTGCGTTGAATACTAAGATAAGTTTGATGCTTGATAATCATTTTGAGATATGGAGGTGATAATATCAAAGTCATGCTAGTTGAGTAGTTGTGAATTTTAGAAATGTTTGTGTTGAAGTTAGTAAATCCCGTAGCATGCACGTATGGTTAAAGTTGCGTTACAAATTTGAAGCATGAAGTGTACCTGGCTTGTGCATCCTTATGAGTGGCGGTCGGGGATGAGCGATGGTCTTTTCCTACCAATCTATTCCCCTAGGAGCATGCGCGTAGTACTTGATTTTTGATGACTTCTAAATTTTTGCAATAAGTATATGAGTTCTTTTGACTAATGTTGAGTCCATGGATTATACGCACTCTTACATTTCCGCCATTGCCAGCCTCTTCGCACCGTGCATTGCCCTTTCTCACATTGAGAGTTGGCGCAAACTTCACGGTGCATCCAAACCCCGTGATATGATACGCCTATCACACATAAACCTCCCTATATCTTCCTCAAAACAGCCACCATACCTACCTATTATGGCATTTCCATAGCCATTCCGAGATATATTGCCATGCAACTTTCCACCGTTCCGCTCATCATTATTATGACATACATTACTTTTGTCATATTGCCACCGCATGATCATGTAGTTGACATCGTATTTGTGGCAAAGCCACCATGCATTATTTTCATACATGTCACTCTTGATTCATTGCACCATCCTGCAGACATCACGAGGCATTCATATAGAGTCATACCTTGTTCTAGTGTCGAGTTGTAATCCTTATGTTGCAATCAATAGAAGTGTGATGCTCATCATTATTAGAGCATTTCCCCCAAAAAGGAGAAACGCCAAAATAATAAAAGAAAGGCCCAAAAAAAAAGAAAAGGGCAATGCTACTATCTCTTTTTCCACACTTGTGCTTCAAAGTAGCACCATGTTCTTCATGTAATGAGTCTCATATTTTGTGCTTCAAAGTAGCACCTCGTTCTTCATGTAGTGAGTCTCATATATTGTGCTTCAAATTAGCACCATGTTTTTCATATAGTGAGTTTCATAAGTTGTCCTTTTTATACTAGTGGGAATTTTTCATTATAGAACTTGGCTTGTATATTCCTACGATGGGCTTCCTCAAATGCCCTAGGTCTTCATGAGCAAGCAAGTTGGATGCACACCCACTAGTTTTCTTTTGTTGAGCATTCATAGCTCTAGTGCATCTGTTGCATGGCAATCCCTACTCCTCATGTTGATATCAATTGATGGGCATCTCCATACCCCGTTGATTATCCTCGTCAATGTGAGACTTTCTCCTTTTTTGTCTTCTCCACACAATCCCTATCATCATATTCTATTCCACCCATAGTGCTATATCCATGGCTCACGCTCATGTATTGCGTGAAGGTTGAAAAAGTTTGAGATTATTTAAGTATGAAACAATTGCTTGGCTTGTCATCGGGGGTATAGAAGTTGGGAACATCTTTGTGTGACGAAAATGAAGCATAGCCTAACCATATTATTTTGTAGGGATGAACTTTCTTTGGCCATGTTATTTTGAGATGACATAATTATTTTGATTAGTATGCTTGAAGTATTATTATTTTTATGTCAATATGAACTTTTGTCTTGAATCTTTCGGATATGAATATTCATACCACAATTAAGAAGATTTACATTGAAATTATGCCAAAGTATCACTCCGCATCAAAAATTCTCTTTTTATCATTTACCTACTCGAGGACGAGCAGGAATTAAGATCGGGGATGCCTGATACGTCTCCAACGTATCTATAATTTTTTATTGCTCCATGCTACTTTATCTTTTGTTTTGGACTATAATGGGCTTTATTTTCCACTTTTATATTACTTTTGGGACTAACCTATGAACCGGAGGCCCAGCCTGTAATTGTCTTTTTGCCTATTTCAAAGTGTTTCAAGAAACGGAATATCGAGTCCAAACGAATGAAACGGAACGTGATCTTCTCACCGAACGTGATCCAGAGACTTGGACCCTACTCCAAGGAGTGCCGAGGCGGTCATGAGGGTGGGGGCGCGCCCCCCTAGGCGCGCCCGCCTCGTGGGCCCCCGACGCCCACCGACGCATTCTTCCTCCTATATATACCTACGCACTTCAACAGATCGTAAGAGGAGCCAAAACCTAATTCCACCGCCGCAACTTCCTCAGTATCCGCGAGATCCCATCTTGGGGCCTGTTCCGGAGCTCACGAGGGGGCATCCACCACGGAGGGCTTCTACATCAACACCATAGCCCTCCGATGAAGTGTGAGTAGTTTACTTCAGACCTTCGGTCCATAGTTAGTAGCTAGATGGCTTCTTCTCTCTTTTGGATCTCAATACAATGTTCTCCCCTCTCGTGGAGATCTATTCGATGTAATCTTCTTTTTGCGGTGTGTTTGTTGAGACCGGTGAATTGTAGGTTTATGATCCAACTTATCTATGGAAAATATTTGATTCTTCTCTGAATTCTTTTATGTATGATTGAGTTATCTTTGCAAGTCTCTTTGAATTATCCGTTTGGTTTGGCCAACTAGATTGGTAGTTCTTGCAATGGGAGAAGTGCTTAGCTTTGGGTTCAATCTTGCGGTGTCCTTACCCAATGATAGAAGGGGTTGCAAGGCACGTATTGTATTGTTGCCATCGAGGATAAAAAGATGGGGTATTTATCATATTGCATGAATTTATTCCTCTACATCATGTCATCTTGCTTAAGGCGTTACTCTGTTTTTAACTTAATACTCTAGATGCATGTTGGATAGCGGTCGACGAGTGGAGTAATAGTAGTAGATGCGTAATCGCTTCGGTCTACTTGTCTCGGACGTGATGCCTATATACATGATCATTGCCTGGATAACCTCATAACTATGCTCAATTCTCACAATTCCTCAACAGTAATTTGTTCACCCAACCGTAGAATATCTATGCTCTTGAGAGAAGCCACTAGTGAAACCTATGGCCCCCGGGTCTATTCTCATCATATCAATTTCCATCACTTTATTTACTTGCTTTGCTTTTACTTTTTACTTTGCATCTTTATACCAAAAATACCAAAAATATTATCTCTATCGATCTCACTCGTAAGTGACCGTGAAGGGATTGACAACCCCTAATCGCGTTGGTTGCGAGTAGCTATCATTTTGTGCAGTGCACGAGGGACTTGCGCGTGGTCTCCTCTTGGATTGATACCTTGGTTCTCAAAATCGAGGGAAATACTTACGCCATCTTGTCTTTGCATCATCCCCTCCTGTTCGGGGAAAACCAACGCAAGCTCGAGACGTAGCAGTAAGTAAATTAAAGTGTAATTGGTTCAGAAGGTAAGTAAATTAAGGTGATTGGTTATCATATACATGGAAAGTTGGACGAAGGGGTGGTGGGAAGAAAGATGAAATGAGAACCTTATGTTCTTTTTAATTAGTAGAGATAGAGATTAAAGTGGAATTGATTCAGAATGTAAGTACATTAAGGTGATTGGTTATCATATACATGAAAGGTTGGACGAAGGGGTGGTGAGAAGAAAGATGAAATGGGAACCTTACATTCTTTTTAAATAGTATAAAGATAGAGATGACAGACATGACGACTAAAGTTAATAATACATGGCAACTAAAGTTGATTACACACACGCTTACACACACGAGGTGGGAGTGAGCAGTTGCCACACTTGGTCGTGTGGGCCATCGCAGCTGCACCCGAATGTGAGCAGTTTTAATGTTCACCCACACACGGTCGTGTGGGCTGACTCCTGGTACAACCGGCCAGTCATGTGGTCGGGTGTGCATTGTGAGTATGGTCGTTAAGCGAATCATGATTCATAAAACCAACACGATTACCGTCAAAATCGGGATCCAACCACATTTTACGCGCCCGATCTCGTCTATCGCCGCGTTTTACGTGGACGGTTTCCTTCCGGGCCTTCCTTAACCTACGCTAAGGCGTTATAAGTCCCTATAAATACGAAGGCATTGTCAGGCAGCTTCCGTTAATCATCCTAATTGCACTGCTCCATCCCAGGAAGGAAGCCATTATTGCTCCGTTCACCTGCTGTTGCCCTCTCCTGTGTCACGCACGCCGCCTCTTCCTCCCCCGCTCCCAGCCTGCAACCTTGGGTTCACCAGCACAAGTACAACCGGAGAGAAGCGGGGGTTCGCCTTCAAAATCTCGACGATTAAAAGAAGTTCTTGAGGTCGATATGACCCCGTTTCCATCTTTGGAGGTTTCATATAGAGGATGGGTTTTGCGCGGGGAATGTGCTGGATGGATTCCCGAGGTCTCTGTTGAATCCAGTTTCTTGGAGATTTGGGAGGTTAGATTTCGTCTCCGAGCTTAGCACGCCCAAGCCGTTGTGCTTTTGTGTCCCGGGGAGATTATTTGGAGCAGCGGAAGGTGGTGCGACATGGCACGTGCTCTTATCTCATCTCTTCTTCTCATCTAGTTTTGTCTTCTTCTTTTGTTTCATGGTGTGGCCAGAGCTAGATTCGTTGGTATAATCTAAAACAGAGATATGTTTTTTGGTCGATTGTGCGTAGAGATATTGGCTTATTGTTGACTTGGGCATTGTTGTGCTGGACGCAGATCCCATTCGGCCCAGTGAAAGGCCAATCTGTTTAAGGGCCTCTTTGGATTGCAGGAAATTGAGAACTTAAGAATGAGAAAAGCACAAAATTGAGATGCCTTGTACTCCCTCTGTAAACTAATATAAGAGCATTTAGATACAATGCTAGGTGCTTAGGGAGGCCTTTAAACAATGCTAGGTGCTTATGCACCAGTACTTAGGGCTTGTACAATGCTAGGTGCTTAGAAAACAAACATAATTTCTCTTAAGCACCGGTACCTATCTCTACATGAGAGATACCTAATTAAGCGGCTACCCTCTACAAATAAGCACCGTGCTTAAAGAAACTAATGTTTATTTCTCTAAGCACCTCCCCTAAGCGCCTTGCATTGTACAAGGCTTATAAGGAGAGACAGTCCTTGCGCCTCAAATAAAAATTTGACTTGTAATGCACATAGGTGCTTACGTTAAGTAGACATGTTAGAACTGTATGGGAAAAGGGGTGGTTACTTTGGCAAGCATGTAACGCCCTCGATGCGGCTATATCTCCCACGTGTCGAAGCACGACTTAGAGGCATAACCGCATTGAAAGCAATGTCGTAAGTGAGGTAATCTTCACACAACCCATGTAATACATAAGGGAAAGAGATACATAGTTGGCTTACAAATGCCACTTCACACAATACATAAATAAACATCCATCATCCAGATTACACTCAAGGTCCGACTACGGAACCAAAATAAAAGAAGATACCCCAAATGCTAAACAGATCCCCGATCGTCCCCAACTGGCTCCACTACTGATCATCGGGAAAAGACACATAGTAACGACCACGTTCCTCGTCGAACTCCCACTTGAGCTCGGTTGCGCCATCTGACCGCATCGCCGGCACCTGCAACTGTTTGGTAGAATCAGGAGTCACGGGGACTCAGCAATCTCACACCCGCGAGATCAAGACTATTTAAGCTTATAGGAAGGACAGAGTTGTGAGGTGGAGCTGCAGCAAGCGACTAGCATATATGGTGGCTACATTCGCGAAAGAGAGCGAGAAGAGAAGCAAAGCGCAGTCGTGAAGCTAGTAGCGATCAAGAAGTGATCCTGAACTACTTACGTCAAGCATAACTCCAACACCGTGTTCACTTCCGGACTCACGAGAAGAGACCATCACGGTTACACACGCCGTTGATGTGTATTAATTAAGGTCAACTTCGGGTTTTCTACAACCGGACATTAACAAATTCCCATCTGCCTCATAACCGCGCACGGCTTTCGAAAGATAATACCTGCAGGTGTCCCAACTTAACCCATAATAAGCTCTCACGGTCAACGAAGGATATTCCTTCTACCGAAGACCCGATCAGTCTCGGAATCCCGGACTACAAGACATTTCGACAAAGAATAAAACAAGACCAGCAAGACCACCCGACCGCCGACAAATCCGGATAGGAGCTGCACATATCTCGTTCTCGTGGCACACCGGATAAGCGAAGCGTCAGTACCAACGCCACCAAGTTGCCAAGGGACGGTCCCAAGACGGTGTTTCTAGTTTGGACCAACACTGAGGAGCACCGCCCGGGGTAATAAAGATGACCCTGCTCGCGAAACCCGGGGAAAAAAGGCTTAGGTGGCAAATGGTAAAATCAATGTTGGGCCTTCTTTGGAGGAGTCTTATTCAAAGCGAACTGTCAAGGGGGTCCCATAAATCACCCAACCGTAAGGAACGCAAAATCAAGGAACATAACACCGGTATGACGGAAACTAGGGTGGCAAGAGTGGAACAAAACACTGCATAAGGGCGAGCCTTCCACCCTTTACCAAATATATAGATGCATTAATTATAGCAGATATATTGTGATATCCCCAACAAGTAAACATGTTCCAACAAGGAACAACATCTCCATGTTCCAAAGCAAGGAACAAACTTCATCTTCACCGCAACTAGCAACGCTATAAGAGGGGCCGAGCAAAGCGGTAACATAGCCAAACAACGGTTTGCTAGGAAAGGATGGTTAGAGGTTTGACATGGCAATATGGGTGGCATGATATAGCAAGTGATAGGCATCGTAGCATAGGCATAGCAAAAGAGCGAGCATCTAGCAAGCAAAGATAGAAGTGATTTCGTGGGTATGGTCATCTTGCCTGCAAAGTTCTCAGAGTTGTCGAAAGCTTGATCCTCGTAAGCGTTCTCAATAGGTTCCTCGCTCACGCACTCGTCTCGGCTCTACCCAAAGCAAGAACACAAACAATGGAACCACAATAAATCACGGTGCAATGCACAAACAACATGATGCAATACATGGCATGATATGCGAGATGTGATATGCAATGCGTATGCATTCGGAAGGAAAATGATGAACCAGGCATCATCTTGGCAAACCAAGTATGCCGCTGGAAAGGTGAGATGATTTCGTTGAAATCGATATAAAGATCACCGGAATCGGATGCACGGTTTGCAAATGACAAGCAAAACAAGAATGGCACAAATCTGCCATTAACAGCATGATACCACTTAGCAAGCAACAAGACAATAGGCTACTGCACCCAAACGTACCAGAAAAGCATATGGAAGTGATCTACTCAAGATGCTTAACAAAAGATGAACAGTGAGCTACGGCTAAATCACACCATAACAGGTCCAAACAAGCATGGAAAAAGTGAAAAATATATCAGCTGCACAGACTTGGTGAAAATACTGAACATGGCAGAATCAGCATCAGAAAGCAATGTTCAGAGCAAGCAAACAGCATGCTACAGGAACTTATAATAGCGCAACAAGTCATGGAATGAATCTAATTAAAGCATAGAACAAAAGTCCCTTACTGACCATGAGCCAAAAGGGATCAGAAAATGCAATAGCACCCATGTAAACATAGCAAGTTTCGTTAACAGATTCAGCAACAGGGCATGACAAAAACAGATAACAAGTAGGCATGTTTAAGAGCTCGATGCACTCACTACAGAGCATTTCACGATAAACTAAGCATACATCCATCAAGAAGACATGGCATAGAAGCTACACATGGCAAGAACAACATCATAGCATACACGGATCAACTACAACAACCTTGGCAAAATTGAATAACATGTAAACAATCTGCCAGGAAACATTTTATAGCAAAAGTAGAGCTTGATTGACTTAAGCTATGGCACTCCATAAATGCAAACAAGGGAATTTATGGATAGAGAATAACCATATGTTCAAAACATCCTTAATGAAGTATCTCAAAATATGCACGGATCTCTCGGTAGCATCAAGTTAACATGGCATAAAAATATCAGCAAAACAGGGGCTGAAATCAGCAACATCATGAAGCCTAGTTTGCATGCTTGTGCTAGTCACCACAGAGATCAAAAAAATACATGGAATACACCCCTGTAGAGATGGCATGACATATTACAAAACACATGTAGGACTCAAGTTCATAGGATGCACACATCAATCATGGCAAAAATGACAAAAGTGCATGTTCTGATAAGAATCTGAAACTAACATCACATAGCCCTCTTCCAACAGCATTTCGGGCATCAAGATGAGCTCAAATGAAAATTATGCAATGAGATGAAGTGATCTAATCTTCGAGGCGAACAATTCGGTATACTATACGCCCAAAACGGAGCCACGGGGGCAAAGTTATGGCATGATGAAAATGCAACAAATTACCGGCGAAGTGGGCGCGCCCACGTGGCGCGCCGCGGTTGGCCGGGCGGCGGCGGGCGGACGTGTCCGGCCCGGTCCGGATGCGTCCGACGGCGCGGAGAGGAGCGGGGCTAGGGTTAGGGTAGGAATTGATCCGGGATTTCGGGGGAGGGGTGTTTTTATAGGTAGGAGCTAGGAAGCTCCAAATGAGGTGCGGTTTTCGCCCACACGATCGTGATCGAACGGCGATGGACATGGAAGTGACTTAGATGGGTTATTGGGCTGTTTTGAAAAGGTGTTGGGCTGCAACTTAAAAGAGGCCTTTTGCGAGAGTGCGGTTAACCGTTGGAGTACCAAACGAGCTCCAAATGACCCAAACTTGACAGTGGTTCACCGTGGTGTACCAAGGCCACTTGACAAACCTCGGTCCATTCCGAGAAAGTTTAGTACCCGCTCACGGAAAAATGTAAAAGGGACACCGGGGACATAAGAGTGCCGGATTGCAAAAGCGGACAACGGGGAAAATGCTCGGAATCATGAGACGAACACGTATGCAAATGAGATGCACATGATGACATGATATGAGATGCATGACATGGACAAAATGCAAAACGAAAGACAAAAACCCAACCACGGAGGGAATATCATATCACAATGCCGAAAATGGCAAGAGTTGGAGTTACAAATATGGAAAGTTACATCCAGGGTGTTACAACACTTCACCACTACAAGAGGATCTCGTCCCGAGATCTAGGACTGGAAGAACTCCGGATATTCGGAACGGAGGTGATCCTCGCGCTCCGTGTGGCTTCTCGGTCGGAATGGTGTGACCACTTCACTTTCAGGAATTTGATTGACTTGTTGCGAGTCTTGCGCTCGGTTTCTTCAAGAATAGCAACGGGGTGCTCATGATAAGAAAGATCTTCTTGAAGGTCAATTTCTTCGAAGTTGATAGTGCGCTCAGGAGTCTTGAAGCACTTGCGAAGCTGTGACACGTGAAACACGTCGTGCACATTTGCGAAGTTGGAGGGAAGCTCAAGTTGATAGGCGAGATCGCCTCTTTTGCCAAAGATCTTGAAAGGACCCACGTATCTAGGGGCAAGCTTCCCTTTGATACCAAAGCGACGAGTGCCTTTCATTGGAGAGACGCGGAGGTAGACATGGTCTCCGATTTCAAAAGCCACATCACGGTGCTTGTCATCATAATAGCTCTTCTGGCGCGATTATGCGGCTTTGAGATTCTCACGAATGACTTTACACATTTCTTGACTTCGTGGTCAAGTCGTTGCCAAGAAGTTGGCGTTCACCTGTCTCGGACCAATTGAGAGGAGTACGGCACTTTCTGCCATAGAGAATTTCGAATGGGGCCATGCCCGAACTCGCTTGGAAGTTGTTGTTGTAGGAGAACTCGGCATATGGAAGGCAATCTTCCCACTTCATACCGAAGGAAATGACACAAGCCCTGAGCATATCTTCGAGGATTTGATTGACTCGCTCGACTTGGCCACTTGTTTGAGGATGGAAAGTCAGTCTTTGAAAGCGAATGTTGGTGCCCATGGCCTTCCAAAAGAATCCCAAAACTTGGAGGTAAAGATGCTGCCACGGTCTCAAGAGATCACTTGTGGAATGCCGTGCAAGGAGACAATCCTCGAGGTGTAAAGCTCGCCAACCGAGCTGCTGTGATGGATTCTTTGATAGGAAGAAAATGAGCCACTTTAGTAAGCTTGTCAATGACAACGAAGATAGCATCATTTCCACGCTTGGACTTAGGAAATCCGATCCACGAAGTCCATTTCGATATGATCAAACTTCCATTCTAGAATAGCAAGAGGTTGGAGGAGACCAGTTGGTCTTTGGTGTTCTGCTTTCACTCTTCTGCAGACATCACACTCATTCACGAATTGAGCAATTTCTCGCTTCATTCGAGTCCACCAATATGACTGCTTGAGGTCATGGTACATCTTCGTACTTCCGGGATGAATGGATAGAAGCGAATTGTGTGCCTCGTTCATAATGACTTTACGTAGATCACCCTTTGGAACCACAATCCGGTCCTCGAAGAAAAGAGTATCTTTGTCATCAATGTGGAAGCACTTGTATTTGGAAATGCCCTTGTCGATACCACGTTTCACCTTTTCACCATGGTATCTAGGAGTTGAGCCTCACGAATTTGGTCTTCCAAAGTAGGAGAGACTATGAGGTTGGCAAGAAAGCCTTGAGGAACAACTTGAAGATTCAGCTTGGAAAGCTTCACGGAGATCCGTTGGAAGGGCTTGAGGATTAAACTGCTGCGATAAGCCTTCCTGCTCAAAGCATCTGCAATCACATTGGCCTTGCCCGGAGTATATTCAATACTTGGGTTGTAGTCTTGAATCATCTTGACCCATCGAGTTTGCCTGAGGTTGAGGTTGGGTTGAGTGAAGATATACTTGAGGCTCTTGTGATCGGTGAAAATGTCCACTTTCCTTCCCAACAAGAGATGTCTCCAAGTTATTAATGCATGGACAACTGCCGCCAACTCAAGATCGTGAGTGGGGTAGTTCTTTTCGTTGGGCTTCAGCTGACGAGAGGTATAGGCCACAACTCTCTTCTCTTGCATTAACACAGCACCGAGACCTTGAAGAGAAGCATCACAGAAAACTTAGAATGGCTTGGATTCATCAGGAGGAGTCAAGACAGGAGCTGTGACGAGTTTCTCTTTGAGAGTATTGAAAGCAACGTCACACTCGGGAGACCGGACATACTTCACATGCTTCGGAGGAGGTTGGAAAGAGGCTTTGCAATCTTAGAGAAGTTCTCAACGAATCTTCGCAATAGCTTGCAAGTCCAAGAAAACTGCGAAGTCGCTTGACATTCTCGAGGAGGTTCCCAATTCACAACCGCAGACACCTTCTCGGGATTAACAGCGATGCCCTTGGCGGAGATGATGTGACCAAGATAAAGAACTTCATCAAGCCAAAATTCACATTTGGAAAACTTCGCATAGAATTGATGCTCTCTGAGCTTGTCGAGCACCAGGTGCAAATGTTTGGCATGATCCTTCTTATTCTTGGAGAAGACCAAAATATCATCAAGATAGACCAAGACGAATTCATTGGTGTAGGGGTTGAAGATGAAGTTCATCATTCGAGAGAATGTTGGAGGAGCATTGACAAGGCGAAAGACATGACAAGATATTCATAAGAACCAAAGCTTGTTCAATGCTGTCTTGGGAATATCTTGTTCACGAATGCGAATTTGATGATAACCCATAATGGAAGGTCAAGCTTGGAGAACACTTTAGCACCTTTGAGTTGCTCGAAAAGCTCATTGATGTTGGGAAGTGGATACTTGTTCTTGATTGTCTTCTTATTCAATGGACGGTAATCGACGCAAAGTCGGTCCGTGCCATCCTTCTTCCGACAAAAGAACACCACAACCCCAAGGAGATGAACTCGGTCCGATCAAACCTGCACACTCTTGTTCATCGAGCTGCTTCTTCAATTCCTTCAGCTCATTAGGTCCAAGCTTGTATGGGCGGCTTGCAAACGGGTTCGATGCGGGCTCAAGATCGATAACGAATTCAATTGGCGGTGAGGAGGCATTCTGGAAGCTCTTCCGAAAGACATCTTGGTACTCACAAACGACCGAATCGAGAGATAGCATCCAATTCGCCCTTCTCATTGAGAGAAAACAACCGAATGGTTTCATCACGGCGGCATAGATGATCACATCCTCGTAAGAGTGATTCAATTGAATTTCCTGGCAGCACAATCAAGCCGAGCTTTGTCTTTGAAAGCCAGTCCATCCCGAGAATTAGATCAATATCCGAGTCACCAAGGACAAATGGTTTAGCCAAAAATCTATAGTCGCCCATCTTGATAGAGACATCATGAACTATTGAGTTGGCTCTCATAGACTTCCTCGGAGAAACAACACCCAAAGGTTTATCCAGGTAAGACCAAGTAAAATCATTCTTTGCAAAGAACGATCTTGACATGAAACAATGCGATGCACCAGTATCAAATAAGACTTTTGCAGAATATCATTAGTCGAGAGATTACCCATTATCACATCGTAAGAATCCTCCGCTTGAGCTGCATTCATCATGTTCACCTTTGCAGACTTGGGATTATGCTTGACCACCGCATTGCCGGGAAGATCTCACAGAGGAGGAGGCGGAAGGCGCCTTTGGTTGAAGCACTTGTTCGCATAGTGACCTTTCTGCCGACATTTGTTGCAAGTCACCTCTGAGAGCGGACGGTGATAAGGAGCATTTGACCTTGGAGCTTGAGAATTAGACTTGTTCTCGATAGCCTGGGTTGGGTGGGTGGGAAGATCCACGACCACCTGAGTTCTTCTCACGATAAGGCCGACGGAACGGAGGAGGAGGAAGGTAGAACTTCGCTGCTTAGCTGCCACTTGAGAGGAAGAAGAAGACTGAATCGCATCCCTGATTCTCTTCTTAGAAGCCTCACATTTGAGCTGGGCAGCTTCTTGCTTCAAAGGCCATGTTGTAGAATTCATCATACTTTTCTCGCTCAAAAAGCACGAGAGCTAATTGCGGATCTTCTCCGAGACCACCTCTGAATTGATAGATCATACTCTTTTCATCGTGGACGTCTTGCTTAGTGAAGCGGAAGTTTCTCGAACTGGATATTGTATTGATACGTACATGTTGCCTTGCTTGAGATTGCGGAACTCCTCACGCTTGCTCTCAACAACACTTTTCGGAATGTGGTGAGCTTTGAAGTCTCATGAACTCATCCCTGTAATAACACGACCTCCTCTCGAATCTTTGTATTGCTGGTACCACTCGGAGCTTGGTCCTTGAGTTGAAACGAAGCAAACTTGACAAAGTCCTCGTGTCCGACATTGCTACATTCAAAATGTTTGCAGATGTCCACAAGCCAATCGTCGGCGTCTGTGGCCTCGACACGTGTTGAAAGACTTCGGCTGATTAGCGAGGAACCGATTGAGGGTAGCAAAGTGCGGCTGGTTGTTGCCTTGGCCTTGATTTCCTTGATTGCCTTGCCCTTGGGTACGCTCTTGCAAGAGTTGCAAAATCATCGAGCATTGGCATTGGTGGCTGCCATGATAGCTTGCCATGCCTCCGGAGGCGGAGGTGGAGGTGGAGGGTTCGACCGACTCCCATCATTGCGTTCCGGATTCAGACATCGCTTGGCGGAGCCATCCTGAAGAGGGTGACATCCGTTAGCACTTTGATAGACAGATAGACAAGTTGAATCAACGGATAGAAATTGCAACATATAGTCTTCACAATAAACATTCGAACAAGGATGAACGAATGAATTCCAAAAGCTGACATCACACGTCCATTAAGGTGAGAAGCCACTTGATAAAGGGTTGATGAAAAAAAAACAAGGTATGATCGAACAAATAAGTGGTAAGGATTACCCAATCGCAAACCAAATATCTGCGGGAAGAAATGCTAGGAGCTACTTGAATCCCACCTATAAACTCCCGAAACTTTCTCGTTATGCAATCTGTGTAGGGATACAGGGACACAAAATATATCACCCAAACTAACAATACCTAGATCCAATTGTATCCATCCGCAACACATAACCAAGAAACCTTCGGAAATCATGTACCTCGACCTTCGAAAAGCATCCGTTATACGAGTCATGGCAATACTCCCGAGCTCGCCCCAGTACTGGGTTATCGGGGTTATCTCACCAACAACTGCACAAAAGAGATTTTCGATGTCGGCAAAGCTCAGGTATTCCAGAACTGCAACGATAAAATTGTGACGACAACACCTTGGAGCTCAACTCCCCGGGACACTGCCACAACCCCTAAATGTCGAGGCACAAAGAACAATGTTCTCGCCACAAAACCATCGGAACGATTCAAAGATACCCGCTTGATCCTAAATTTTTTTTAGTGAAATTTGAGGAGAGGAGAGTCAAAACTTCTACGTCAGGAGACCTCACCAGAGCGACGAAGGGACTGAGGAGTAAAAAGAATCCTACTCTCCGATATATATAATCCTAAGACTCAAAACATTTTTGTTCTAGACTCAACAACGCCAAAGAAACAATCAAGCGAGGCTCCTAAGTCGGGATGGCTCGATTACCAACTTAGAACGCCTCGATGCGGCTATATCTCCCACGTGTCTAAGCACGACTTAGAGGCATAACCGCATTGAAAGCAATGTCGCAAGTGAGGTAATCTTCACACAACCCATGTAATACATAAGGGAAAGAGATACATAGTTGGCTTACAAATGCCACTTCACACAATACATAAATAAACATCCATCATCCAGATTACACTCAAGGTCCGACTACGAAACCAAAATAAAAGAAGATACCCCAAATGCTAAACAGATCCCCGATCGTCCCAACTGGGCTCCACTACTGATCATCGGGAAAAGACACATAGTAACGACCACGTTCCTCGTCGAACTCCCACTTGAGCTCGGTTGCGTCATCCGTGACCGCATCGCTGCACCTGCAACTATTTTGGTAGAATCTGTGAGTCACGGGGACTCAACAATCTCACACCCGCGAGATCAAGACTATTTAAGCTAATAGGAAGGACAGAGTTGTGAGGTGGAGCTGCAGCAAGCGACTAGCATATATGGTGGCTACATTCGCGAAAGAGAGCGAGAAGAGAAGCAAAGCGCCGGTCGTGAAGCTAGTAGCGATCAAGAAGTGATCCTGAACTACTTACGCCAAGCATAACTCCAACATCGTTCACTTCCCGGACTCACGAGAAGAGACCATCACGGTTACACACGCTGTTGATGTGTATTAATTAAGGTCAACTTCGGTTTTCTACAATTGGACATTAACAAATTCCCATCTGCCTCATAACCGCTGGGACGGCTTTGAAAAGATAATACCTGCAGGGTGTCCCAACTTAGCCCATAATAAGCTCTCACGGTCAATGAAGGATATTCCTTCTACTGAAGACCCGATCAGTCTCGGAATCCCGGACTACAAGACATTTCGACAGCAATAAAACAAGACCAGCAAGACCACCCGACTATGCCGACAAATCCCGATAGGAGCTGCACATATCTCGTTCTCAGGGCACACCGGATATCATATCACAATGCCGAAAATGGCAAGAGTTGGAGTTACAAATATGGAAAGTTACATCCGGGGTGTTACAAAGCACCACGACAGGACCGAAGCAAACTAAAGCACTCGCTTCATTCTCCAAGCACCGATTTATCTTGATGTGCACAAAAAAAACCTGGATATTTTTATTGGGGCAGCTGTCTAGGCACCCGCACTGTACAGGACCTTAGTATGAATTCCTATAGGATTTCAAAATACTGAAATGAGGCATTCATTAGTTGATGTCTCTTTGTGGGTTGGGCCTCTCCACCTCTTCAAGGCCATGTAGATACCAACAAGTATCAGGATGTTGATGATTTTTTCCCTTATTTTTCTGATTGCCAGTATGTAGCATGATATCTGACCAACTGACCAGTCACACTCAGATCGGAATCGTATGGTAACTAGTATGTTTTCCCGTTCGAATAGATAGTTCTATAGATGTTTTTCAAGAGGTCTCATTGGAATTTGATAAATTGAGTTTATCCCGATATGGTTACGAAGAATACACATAGTTTGTTCCTTTTCCTGTTATGCTTGGCATTTTCTCAATCCAAACCTAGAATATAGGCAAACAATATATCTGTTACAACTAGAGAAGGTTATATTTTTTTGCGAGTTACTCGTTTTGCTGAGATACTTCTACGCTCACCAATGCACTAGGTGGCGGTTCTATGCTCACCAATCACTAGGTGGTGGCCAAACTGAGCACCTTTGGTCCCAGGTGAATGCTATAGAACGAAGGCTCAATACGAGCTCGACTTTGAATTAACAAAGCTCTCAACCGGCCAGGAATTATGACGACCATAATCTTACAAGGAAAAGAAAACGACAAATACAAAGCGCTACCAAAAATCTTACAAGCACAAGGAACAAGAAACAAACAATGAAATGAAAAATGAAATACCTGCTTGATGTCGGCCATGCCGCTTGAGAACCCCTGTCCCCGATGGGAGGCGATCATGCAGAAGCTGCCACATGAAGATCTTGATCTACACCGAGGGTCGCTTTCCACAAAGACGTGGTCCACGCAAGAGTATGCACATGACATAGGGTGCTATATGTTGAGCCAATAGAGAAGAACCCCAAAGGGGTCAAACGCCAACATATGGCGCCTGGATGGTCCAGAAGCATCGGCGGGAGGGCCACCCGAAGTTAGGCCAAGCAACAGTTTCCTCAAGGCCAAATGTTCGTCATAACGAGACATTCCAATTCCCATTTTTAGTGTCCGAGGAAACCAACATATTGGGTCCATGTAGAAGAGGGTGTCATCTCCATTTCCTATAGAAACGAAAAGCCAGTTGAATCTCATGCTTGATCGACTGAATATACCTCCAGAATTGACACCCTTCCCTATGTTCACAAGTAAGAAGAGGGCCTCACTATAGATACTTCATTTTAATAAGCTGCAACCACAAGCCCCCTCCCCCCCCCCAACTCCCATGATCCGCCACACCTATCTCTGCATAAGGGCCACATTCATGCGGTGGCGGGACGCGAGAGTACCTAGACCCCCAGGTCCTTGTGCAAGCAGATGTCTGCCAACTTGACCATATGGTATTTGTGGCGCCCATCCGCCGCCTGCCAAAAGAAGCGCAATAGATCCTTGTCGAAGGAGTTATGCACACCTTCCGACACATTATACAAACCCATCATATACATGGGGAGGCTAGAGACACGAGTCAATAAGCATGGATTTACTCCCTTTGGACGCAACCCGTCCCACAAGCAGGTCAAAATCCCTGACAAGGATCCTTGAGCCAAAAAGCGGCATCTCCAAGTATGCAATGGGGAAGGAGGATAACTTGTAGTTAAGGTTGTTCGCAATCCGCTGCTGATAGGCGGACCAATACCCCATCACCACAATCTCACTCTTATCAAAATTGATCTTAAGGCCACACATGACCTCAGAGCAGAGGAGAAGGGACTTGAAGTTGATGGTATCAAGTTCTGACCCCTCTACCATGATCATGGTGTCATCTACATATTGGAGGTGGGTCACACCACCTTCAAGAATAATGTGCCCAACCACACCCAGAATGTGGCATGCCATCCTAGGCTTATCCAGGATGGCTGGAAGGGCATCAACTACAAGGTTGAAGAGGAGGAGGGGGGATAGGCCCCCTGCCTCACCCCGCAAGAAGACATAAAATAGGGGCCCACCTCCCTTTTGATGTTAAGCGTTGTGCTACCTCTCATGACCAACTGCATGATCCAACAACACCAATGGTCATTGAGCCACCTCCACTCCAAGACTAGGCGGAGGAAGGACCATTCAAGGCGATTGTATGCCTTTTGGAAGTTGAGATTAAGGAATACGCCTTTCTGGCACTCCATATGAACAATTTCGTGAAGAGCCAAAATCCCATCATGTATAGGACACCCCTTCAGAAAAGCGAACCGGCGTTCCACCACGGGGGCAAACTGCGTCACACACACCTTACATACGATTCGTTGAAGAACATTGATCACCGTGATCGCCTGATCGGCCCAAAGTGTCGGATATCTGCCGCCCCAACTATTTTGGGGATCAGGGTAATGACACCAAATTTCAAGCGGGACATGTCCAATGTCCCAATATAAAATTGGTGGAACATTATCATAATCATTGGTCGGAGTTGCACCCAGAACTTCTGAAAGAAGGAGATCAGGAGGCCATCTGGCCCGGGGGCTGAATTAGCCTTCATCTCAGCAATTGTTCGACCAACCTCCTTTGGCGAGTTTGGTAGAGTAAGTTCTGCATTCTCATTCGCTAAGGTCTTGGCCTCTACGGGCTAGCAGTCAGCAGCCAAAGAAACCCTAGATCATGGCTCTGCCCTGAAGAGCTCCTTATAGAAAGAGTAAATGTTAGTGGCAATCGCTCCTGCTTCCTCCAATAGGGCATCTCCATCCCATAAACAAGGAATGGAGCACCTCCGCCGCCGCCTATTTGCAATGGCATGAAAATATGGAGCTATTTTATTTGGTATAAAACTTTGTTTTAGAATCTTGGGGATTTACGGTTGCAGATTGGTTGATTATTGTTATATATGGTTTACGGTATGTCTGTTTTGTATGATACTCCCTCTGTTCCAAAATATAGCGCGCCCGCGCTTCCCTAGGTTCAAATTTGACCATAAATTTAACCAACAAGACCGACTGCGGCGGGAGCAAAAATTATATAATTGAAAACTTCTTTTGAATACGAATTCACTGGTATAATTTTTGCTCCCGCTGCAGTCAGTCTCGTTGGTTAAATTTATGGTCAAAGTTGAAGCGCGGAAACAGAGGAAGCACTATATTTTGGAACGGAGGGAGTATATGACAACATACTTGTATTCTAGTGATTTTGATCAACTTCATATATTTGTAATCAGCAGTTGAGCACCATCCATGCTCAAATCCAAATCAACTACTTTTGTAGCCTCAAAAGCTACTCTATGCTCATCAAATTTGTCCTGTAAACATTGGTTGCATTTTCTGTACACTCTTAATTGTTTCTCTATCTGTTCACACTCACTTGTCATATGGATCTGATAGCCGATAGGGCTAGCTAGCTCTTCAACATACTCTTGACTGTTAGTCCCTCATTTCATGTTCGCTTTACACTTTTGACCATGTGATTTGCTCACAAATACATGTCACCTCACCTTTCACAAAGTCACATTTCACAAGTTACACTTATCCACCCCCACCCACTCCAAATACATGTTGTAGGCCCATGGCATATGTTTTACTACCTCCTTTCTGGTTTATTAGGCTTGCATGTATCCCTAGATTAACAATTTGACCAACATAATACAATTTATATATCACAAAAATATATATCATTAGAACCTTCCAAGTGGTATATTTTCTAGTGGTATAAAATTGGGATATATTGTTGGTATTATATTGGTTAAATTTTTAATCTAGGGATGCGCGCAGGCCTACTAAACTGAAAAGGAGGTAGTAGTTATGAAGGGCATTTTGGTGATTTTGCACGAAACCTGATGATCACATAGTTCTGCCTAAGTCAAATGTGACAACTATTTTTGAAAGGATAAGGTAATTAATTTAGTTTATACAGATATTTACAAGTAAGGAAACAATGTACATTAAGTTTTTCTTAGACAATGTACGTCTATCATGTGTTGGATCACAACAGCATTAAAAAAAGAAGTGTTTGGTCACAATCTATACTCAAAGTTTGAATATAAGGTCATTACATGTTAGTACGCACGCCTAATATTTGAAACTATTGAAATGTATAATGTGGCAACGAACTATGTGTAGGATAGCCTAGGAGCGAGCCTGCTAATGCCAAAATACCAATTCCCTACTTCTGCCTGTGAAGGAACATGATTTAAAGCACAGATAATTTCCCTTGCAACATATTGAAGTGATTATATTGAGAAATTTATGGCTAAACTCACAAGTTTATTAGATCTAAGAAAATAGTTTGAAGCAGGGCCTCAAGGTATTTAACTACTATACCCGTTGATGGCTTTTTGCTATCTAAATTGCTTTATCTATTTCATGTCTACGCCTCCATAATCCTCCCTACTTCCTTTCCCATTTCCTCATGTTTTCTATCCGTTTCCATTATGTTTGTTGTGCATAGACCTTTCTTCCTTTTCTATTTTCTTCATTCCTTTTGTTTTCTCCGTTCTCCTCACCTTTTCACCATTCTATTTGTTTCTTTATGATAGTACTGTGTATAACTCCCCTAACATTTTTTATCACCATGCAGGCTGTTGTATGTGAAACCTGTGGAGATGTTGGTTATGGACATCTTTTGCTATCTTGCGATCACTGCAAGTGTGCCATGCACCAGTATGATTTTTTATCCACTATAATTATTTTCTTCTAAATACAGCATGCATCAATTTAGCATAGATGCTTCATTGATAGTTGTTTGTATAAAGACTAAGTAGTCAGCTCAATGTAAGAAAAGTCTGATGATAATTCCGGACCTGTCCTGTGTATTAAAATACTTTTTCTGTAAGATGTTTAATACTTCCTTCATTCATAAATATAAGACGTTTTAATATTTTTGTGAATCGGATGTATATAGACACATTTAGTGTGTTTGTTCACTCATTTCAGTCTGTATGTAGTCCATATTGTGAACGGATGGAGTACATGCATAGTAATTTTTGTCAGAAAAGGAATACTAAAATGTATACATCCAGGAAGTTATGTAGTGTGCTAATGCTTTGCACTGAAACATGTTGGCAAATAATGGTGTACAATTTGAAGCAACACCATAATCATTGGGAGTCTAAAGTGCTAAAACTTATCAATGTGTAGGAATCAAACTTTTCCATGAAGGGAACTAATAGCACATAACATGCCTTTACCTTTAATAAGGCTAAAATATGTTTTGCACTGTTTATTTTCCAGAGCATATAGTTAATATGTGCTGTCACTTCTTAGTATTAATTTACCTATGATGACATAATTATGTAGCAATCTCTGAATAGTGACTGTGTGGACAGATACTTCAAGTTCTTTTTGTACGTTTCCTGGATGCATAATACATGGATGATTGCGGAACTTCTACCTCACATATGAATGTTGCTTAGACCTTGCAACTCATGTCTGCTTCTGTTGATTTCTGGAAAATATATTATCATGGTGCTATGTTTTCAATAGCTGCTGCAACAAATTAGTTAGATTGTTGAAACATTTGCAACATATGCGGCTGCATTCATAGCTTGCTCATCTGTTCGCCACTTGTCCCGTAAAAGTTTTGGCTGCACTCATGGTGGAAGTGTAAATCAATACTCAATCAAATCTATTTTATTTCTTGACGTTATGCTTGTTACAGGACAAACCCAATAAGTTTTAATGTTCTCATGGGAACTTATTATTGATCACATCAGATGTCATACATTGATTACAGGACAAACCCAATAAGTTTTGTTACTACGCTTCTTATCTTTTTGTTGGTTTCCCCAAAAGTGCTACTTGCTCTTTGCTTATTGTGAGTAATCATTTTGTAGATACTGTCTGTCCAAGGTTCTTTTTGATGGATCATTAGTAGAACGCTGGTTCTGTGATGAATGCCTGCCAAAGCGTGGTGAAGTTACTTATGAGGGATTTTTGCAGAAGGCGCCAAAACATGCTCGTTCTGGTTCTGCAGTATGTCGGGCAAGTACCATAAGTGTGAGGTCAACAAGGGAAGCAGGGCCATGTAGAAACCATAAGAGTAAGTCAGAGAAGTCTAAAAGTAGATCTCGAAGAAAGAAATGTTCGTCAAGCAAGAATTCTATGCTAAGGAAGCACAAACAAAAGGGGTCAGATATGCAACCAATGGGTAACAAGACCATTACACGAGATTGCAATGCTCCCAATATTTCTTGTGATAGTGAGAAGGAACTTCATTCCTGTGAAGTCATGTCCATTGAAACATCCAAGGCCGGCAAAGCGGAGAATCAGCAGATTGACCATGGACATTGTGTTCATACATTAAACAATGATTGTGTTGCAAATTGCTTGCCAGCAAGGGTAAAACAAATCAATCTCCAAAACCCATTGGATGAATTTGAACCTCCTCTAGGTGATGCAAGGCAATTGAACCCCTCAAAGGATAGTGACTGCCTGTCACCAGGGAACGTTGAAATTGAAAATCCAAAGGGTCATGTTACACCAGTCGTAGCACGGGGAAATCAGAGTGTACCCAATATTTCTTATGATAGTGGGAAGGCACTTAATTCCTGTGAAGTCATGACCATTGAAACATCCAAGGCCGGCAAAGAGGAGAATCAGCAGATTGGCCATGGACATTGTGTTCATACAGTAAACAATGATTGTGTTGCAAACTGCTTGCCAGCAAGGGTAAAACAAATCAATCTCCAAAACCCATTGGATGAATTTGAACCTCCTCTAGGCGATGCAAGGAAATTGAACCCCTCAAAGGACAGTGACTGCCTGTCGCCAGGGAATGTTGAAATTGAAAATCAAAAGGGTCATGTTACACAAGTCGTAGCACGGGGAAATCAGAGTGTACCATCAACACTACTGGATCGGGTGGATTCAGGTTCCTTCCCAGGAACCAATTTGAAAGAAATCGTTCTTCTGGAGGACAGTGATACATCAGCGGAACTTTTTTATACTATGGAGAATTGTGTTAAGGGCAATCAAGGGAAGCAAACACAACTCATTATACTGGACGATGATGAAGAAGAGGCTGCGGATGTGCAGTCAAAAGATTATGATCATCGGTCGCTTGAGTGTGATGGATCACTGAACAAGCGTAGAATAGGCATGGAAGATTGTGTCGAACAAGCCGTACAGACTGGTGATTTGAATGGTCAAAATCTCAATGATGTACACCTAGATATTTTGATTCCTGAATCTTGTGAGATTACTCAGCTGTGAAGAAACGGAGGAGAAATATAGAGGCGAATGAATATAACAAAGATGAAGAGGTTTTAATAGGTACCAGTAATCGTAAATGTGCTCTTGATGATGCTTCAAAGTTGACATCAGAAACTTTAGTTGCAACGGATCCTGTTCTCGGATCCAGAATGACATTTGATTCAGAGTTTGCCAATCAACAATGTTCTATGTACTCACAACCCACTGATGAACCTATCTGGAGGTCTGCTTTTCCTCAACAATCATAGTTATATTATTATTGTGTGAAATACTGATGTCTCCCCATTCTTCTGTTTTCATGTCAACAGTGGAATACTTAAGATAAACAACGAATTTTATATATCGTTTACTGCACACCTGTCGACCACAGCTTGTGGATTTGTGCGGGAATTGTCGAGGTCATTGCGACCAGTAGTTAAAGTAATCAAGCTCCCTCAGTTGGAAGCCTGGCCACAGAGTTGGAGGACTTCAAGACCTACTGATGGCGACATTGCATTGTATTTCTTCCCGCCCAGTGCGAGGTGTGTAATGTGTTTGCCTTTATGATTCTCCGCATCTTTTCTTCAGCTCATTGTGATACTAAAGGTCCCATGTCCTCATCTCTAGCCCAAATGAAGAATCGGATGGTCCAGTGGAGGAAAGCATTGATAGTGGTGCTGTCTTACAAGCTGTTATTGGTGTCGCTGAGCTGCTAATCTTCCCCTCCACAATGTTGCCAGCGCAATATCATTGTACGTGTCCAACTGGAGATTAATTTTCTTATTTTTGCATTGTCTTCATATGCTACACATGGCATGCCATTCCGCATAGTCAACATGCTTAAATTGAGATTGGACACAGTTATGTGGTTATTATCAATCTGCTTACTTAGAGGTCTATTCTTGAGCCAACAAAATAATGATTGGATAAGCTTTGCTTTGCATCATAGACCATGGCTTTACCAGTCATTGATCAAAATGTGTTATGTATAGTGTGCCAGGGCAAACGCTACATGTGGGGGATGTTCAAGCGTAGGGAAGATGAGTCCGACAAAGATCATCTAGTTGAAGAACAAGATGGTTCAGCATGTGCCAAATAAGGGGAGATACAAGAACACATTTTTATGGACAGGCAATATGAAGTACAATGTGAGTCACCAGACCGTGAAACTTCCGCTGTGAAGCATGTCGCGCATGTTGAGAATCAATTGCCGGTGGAGCAGAACTGTGGAGGGCAAGAGGCGACGATGAGTGCTACGATGGGCCTTCACTCACCTGGCAACAATTCGTCATTCGCAGAGCCGAACCCACCAAAGGCTAGATCAAACTGTTTCACACAGCCAAGACCTGACAGTAAACCAGATGTGCCTGAAGAAGTGGACCACCAAGATGAGCAAAACTTCACCAAGCCATCAGCTGACTCTGCGGGACCTGCTGCAGCCACTCCCAGTTTAATCGATTCTGCCGAGTGTCGGGCAGCGCCTCCCATGACCCAATTGTTTGGGTTTGTCACGGCTCGAACACCAAGAGCGCAGAAGCTCATCCAGGAGATGGTCAGCGAAGGTGCGTTGTTATTTTCGGTGGCTGAAGAGATTGCAACCGGAGGATCTGCAGTAGGCAGTAATACTGGAGCACAAGTACATCTGGCACCTAACAGTGCGTCTCCGCCTATGTAGGAGCGCTGCCAGCCCATCAGATTCGTTCTACTGGATGATGATGTGGCTTCTGAAGCCTGCCTGGAACTGTTCCCAGTTCGGCAGGGGCATATTGGATGGACTCCTAGGGTAGAAACTAGCAAGGAGGTAGATCTTGACCTGAGCCTTAGTGCGCGTTCCCGAGCATCGTCTGGGTCAATCCTGTAATATTTGTTGCCGAGGCTCCTTACGAACCTGGCCGAGTACAATTTTGCTGAGAATTGCAATGGATTGCCGTCTACCAAGCCTGCAATCTTTTCTCTGTTATTTTCAGTGCATTCGTTTGCAATGTTGTTGTCCATGCTTTTTCTTGTAGTGAGTACTTTTTGTACTAATAATAACCTTAATAGCTAAGCTATTAAACTGATGTGTTGTTTCAAAATATTTATTTAACCTTAATAGCTAAACTGATGTGTTGTTTCAAAATGTTTATTTAACCTTAATAGCTAAACTGATGTGTTGTTTCAAAATGTTTATTTAACCTTAATAGCTAAACTGATGTGTTGTTGACGATGCCGTCTCCTAGTAATTTGGCGTTCAAATAATGGTCTCGAGAGTGAGTTGGATTTTTGATAATGATTAATAATTTGGTAAGCCCCCCACGGCTAATCAGATGTGTTGTTGATGTATTATTTCAAGTATTTTAGGGGTGTTTTCCCTAAAAAAAGTATTTTAGGGGTGTTTAATTCCTTCAAGTAACATTGCATTTGGGTGTAACTAGCAGGGTAGGGAAGGCCGCTGAGGAGTAAGTCGCCCAAGAAGAGGGCCGCACGGTGCACAGGGCGACATACATGGCAGAAGTCTCGACTGATTTATATGTTAAATTCTGATGCCGCAAAGGCCTTGGACTAGACTGCTACTCCCTCCGATGCATAATAAGTGTCGTGGTTTTAGTTCATATACTTAATTTGTGTCCAACAACCATGTCAAGACCGTCTATGGAACCCTAACTTTCATCAATACTTCATCTTTACTCGCAATATCTAGATTGCAAATCATAGTTACTTGTTTTTCGATTGCTTGCATGAATTAGACTTGATGGTCAAGTTGATCGTGCTTCGGCAATGGTCAATAACCTTTCAAAATTTATTTAGCGACTGCTAAGGCGCAGTGTCTTTGCACGTTATAGTTGAATGGTCAAAGTCTACTCCACCCAAACCAATAGAGACCTCTCACTGAAAGATCGGGACATCGTTGTGCCTATTAGTCGGCTCTTCTGAGCATGTTACCGGAATTGTCTTGGGTTGTTTGTTTGATATGAAGTCGAAATTGTGACGGTGTGATCTGGGTAGCAAGTGGTATGTTCGATGATCTTCCACGACGTTGGGGTTGTATAATTCTCCTTCGTAGCTCGCCGTCTGAACCGTATCTGCGTTGTTGCCGACACGTGTGGCTAATTCCTTGTCATGGGCCTTCGTGTTGCTTCTCACGGCCTTTCCAGTGCTGGTTCCATCCATGGCTATTTTCGGTGAAGCCGAAGTTACTTGCTCCAGGAGAAGTGATGACAATGATTCAATATGAAACCTCGACGGGTTTTCTTCGCAATAGTGTGTGGTGTATCTTGAGTATGCCCCGTTAGCGAGTTGTGGTGGCTTTCTGTAAATTAATTAGGCAACTTTCTTCTTCTTAATGAATGGACGAGCTAAATTATGTGCCTCCATTTCAGGAAAAAAACATGTGAATCTAAGAGGCCCTTAGAGCATCAACAACCAGACCCCTCAAACCCTCCCCGGGCGCCCAGCGGGCAGCATGGTCATTGCCCGATCACAAAATTGCCACCCAACTAGACCCCCCAAAACCAGCCCAAACGTCCAGGTTGTCTGGCACCCTCAAACTCAGCCCATATGTGAGGTAGATTTGTGGATGCTTGGACGCGTCCGCCATGTTGGATTCGACGGGTCGGACCTAGTTCAAATATGCTCCAAATCGACCAAGTCCACCAAATCGACAGCCTTGCACCCGCGTCCAGCTCGCCGCCCTCCTTCACACTTTCTTCCCGTTCACGTTGCGATCTGATTCCGCCGTCCTAGATGTTTATGTTCACAAGTGGCTGGCCAGAACCAAAGTGGGACTAGAGTCCATAGCTATGTAAGTTTGACATGATTCACATTATCATCATTTGTATATTGTCATCATTTGTATTGCTAGCTCCCTTCATTGCGTTGTCTTGAGTTATTCTTGTTTGCTAGCTGGGGTTGGCGGCCGCTTTGTACAACCAAACTGAGGACAAGCCATTCACTTTGTCCCATTGTTGGTTGAAATTGAATGGGAACTAAAGTGGCAAATCACCCTTGATGAGCTTAAAAACCCACCAAGAAGTTGAAGACAAATGATGGCTCAAGCTCCCAACAATCTATTGGATTGGATGACGATGATGAGCAAAGTGAAGGAGCTGATGGGCAAGTGACCATGCCAAAGAGGAACTGACATGTGATGGGAAACAAGTGGGGGAAGCAGAGAGACGTGCGTGACGCCGCGGCAAGCAAAGTGTTCGCCACATGGACGGACACTTTTTCCGTTCAAGGAGGAAAAGGAGGAGAGGTGCCTGCTCTTCTTGTATGTACAAAGGGAGGGGATGTGATAGGGCCGTAGGTGTCCTGTCTTTCGATGAGATATTAATTATCATTTTTGGTGGAAGTCAACTTTGACGATCCGACTAGGAACGTGCGAAGATGTCGCGCCTTAACAATCGCTAAACCAACTCCGAGAGATTATTGATCACGCCGAGCACGATCAACCTGACCACGAGGATCTATTTCCCGCAGGCAAACGAAGAACAAGTAAGAAACTGAGATTGCAATCTGGATACTGCGGATTTAAAAGGTAAGCTTTATTGATCGAAGCGGGGTTCTGTGACGTCTTGGTCTGATCGTTGAACACAAACGGAAGATGCGAGTTGCAACTTTGGCGATTTTGAATCTAAAAAAAACCCAAGTCTAAATGATGCGTTAAGGGCTATATTTATAGTGAAAAAGAGAGGGCATTTCGTCCCCCCCTTGGCAAGGTGGGACTAAAACACCTCCCGAGTTGTTTCCCTTATAATATGGACTCTAAAAACAGCCTACGAAAAGGTATTTCGAAATTACATGGCTTGGCCCAAAAATAAAGTGACGCGACACCTATAATAAACTATGGATGAAATTTATGAAAGACCATCTTATATTTTTCATCCAAGTCCTTGGATGTCATCATGGTTGCTTCAAACTGTTGAAATCTCCACTAGTAACTATGTTGTTATTCCCTTCGTGCAGCTTCATCTCCACGCTTGATCATTCCCCAATGTTCATCCTTCTTGTCCATGCTAGGCCCTTCATTCGTAAGCAAAATAAATGTGTCCAATTTAGGCAACATAATATTCTCAATTTCTCATGAACACTAGAATCATTACCAAAAAATGAAAGTATCCGATAATTCAATTGGCGTGCGCGGGCACTAGTAGTCTAATATGTGTAGCAGCAGGGGTTGTGGGTGTAACAGTGGTAGTGATGTCCTCATCGGGATGTTGTTCGACCAGAAGAGGGTGAAAAAGAAGTTAAGCATTGAGAGGAAGAAGATAGATCTAGAGAAGATGAGAAATATGTAAAATAAAAACTTAAAAAGAAGAAGACAATACAACAATTGAGTTCCACGAAGAGAGGTTGAAGCTTGCAAAGGACACGAAGGATTCAAGAATCATGTTAGATGCTAGTGTCTTGGATGAAGAAAGCAAGTGGCTCCACATGAAAGAGATCAACACGTGCAAAGTGAGAGACAGATGATTCATTCTTGTATCGTCTGAATTGTTGAATTTTATTATGGCATGTGTTGAATTATGATTTATTTTGCTTTGTCAAATTGATGACATATGATGAGCGTGCATGACTTTGCATGAATACGAGGATTTAGATATGAGGACATCTCCAACAGTTTGTATGTTAGTTTGTTAATAAAATATGTCATGTCATCAAACTAACACCTTAACATACAACATTTTCAATGGGTTGTATCTAGTTTGCTCAATAGAATATGAGATAATAAATAATGTGCTCTCTCATGTAGACATTGAAGCTTGTGCAAGAGGTGTTGGTTCATGTACATACAATCTTCCTCTCTTTCCTCATTTATTGTATGACACATCATGAAAAATCCTATGTGGCAAAGCCTACCAACACTTACAACCATTGGAGATGCCTTATGTGACAAAGTCTACCAACAACTATCTTACAATAATTGGAGATGCCCTGAACAGTGCGTGCATGGCTTTGCATGAATATGAGGACGTTCAGGGGGTCAGATTTTGTCCAGCCCAATTGTAGATGCTCTTAGGAGAAGCACAACAAAAAAGTATTCCAAGTCCAGTAAGACAGCATGACACATTTGAAAACAAAGCCTCGTGATTTGCCAATAGTAAAACTCATGCTAGACAGATCAACCTAGAATTGTCATTCAGTAGATCAACAGAACAAAACTCGCTAATAGAAGAAACATCAGTAACAAAACAGGAACAAAGATTTTACAATCCAAACACTTCCTAGTGATCATTTTGTTAAACCAATTGTCGATGCCTTCATGGTTCTACTGTGTTAAGATTTCTGCACGCCCGGTTGTGAGAAAGATCCGTGGTACGTCACAAGAAACCAGCTAGTCGTGAGCTGACAACGCTAGTCATTGCAGAAGCGAGCTGAACCCCTGCTCTTAGCTCTTGAAAGGTGCCTTGATGGTGCCCATGCTCGATCACTCATCTAAGGTGGCCTGTCGCTGGGATAATCTGGTGCTGCGCAATCCCAAGAGGCATTTTTCCATTTTCTTGGTTCTCTCCTGATCCACTGCCATCACAACTGGGTTCCAACAAGCGCACGAGTGAGAGGAAAATCTCCATTCTAGTCACGTCCCTGTTGGCCTGCACAAACGGAACCAAATAAAGGAACACCTGTCAAAAGCAGGCACGGAAGGAAGCAACTGACAATTAAATTCATAGGAAGAAAATGTTGCAACTCGTAGAATCCAAGGATGATCTGTACAAGTGCATGATCCGTGCAATCTGACCCAACCAAGGGATCTTAATAACATTGAACTGCTTACCTCAACAGTGAATCGTGCCCAGATTTTATTTTTGCGTGCTTCCATCACACCCCTCAAGATGGTTAGTCCAAGACCTTTGATAAAGTCGGCTATTTCCAGGAAGATTCCTCTGTCATCACAAATCATCTGCAGACATACTGACGTCAACAAATGGGAAGTATGCATATATAACAATATGTGAACTGAGATTAACAGGATGGATACAGAGAACAAACAATAGCAGAATCATTTACCTCCACAAGCATCTGACGAGGCCGGTCGAGATCCTCAACTATGATTGGGCATGTCATAGATTGACTGCCGACGTTGAAGGCCCAAGTTGCACCACCCTCAAAGTAGTCTTTCCAAAGAGGACCATTGTCACCGCTAAGTATCTGTTTGAAGATTATCAAACAGCACAGGAAAAGATTATACAGGGTTTGCAACTATTTTCTCATGGAATAAACTGCAGCGAAAAATAACTGAAATTAGAGTGTGGCGATTCGGTGCCCAGGTGCATCTGCATTGGGGTGTGAACGGTAAATTCAAATAAAATAGCAAAAGAATCGACATTGAAGATGCTCCAATACGCTAGGTGCGTGCAAAAAAATTGTGGTGAAATGGCATTTGAGGAGCTCTCAGGAAAAAAAAAACTGGCCTCAAAGGAACTATGAAAAGAACACTTCGGAGCCGATTTTTTTCATCATTTTGCCCAAAAATTTTGCACACAGCTAGTGTGTTGGAGCATCTTCGATGCCAAATAATTTCAGATTGTTTTGAACTTTTTACTAATTTTTTTGAATTTACTGTTCATCAGGTGCAGATGGGCCTGGCTCAGACGCGGAATACTAGTGTATACCTTAGATTCATTAGAATCTTTGAGATTGTCAGCATGCTTTGTCACACTCTGCAAGAAAACCATGTGCTTGATGGTCTTTTCCAGTAAAGCATCAATGCTACACTGTTGACAACAAATGACATGAGAATAGCAGTTATTATGCTACAAGTCCATGAGCATTTTAAAGTGAAGTGATATCTAAATAAAAAAATAATCACCAAAGGACCATAAAATGCAGAAGTCAAACTAGAGGGTACCTTTGCACCATTAGGTACAAGTTCCCGAAGCTCCTTTATACGATCCTGAATAAGCTGACGGTCTTTTGGCCGGGGCTTAGAACTCTCTCCTGGTCGAGATCTCTTTCGATTTGCCTTGTTTGGTGTATCATGACCTTTGCTGTTTGAGGCTGACACGCTTTCACACTTCATGTTATGTCCGCTCTCGATCCAAAGGCGTAACTGAGATTTGTACATTCCATTGTTTTGGGAAAGACAACCATCCTCGGTCTTCTCTAGGAAACTTGGTTGTTTAACAAAATTTGATACAGCCAACTCATCCTTGACTAGCAAAGGAGGAGCACCAGATGATTCGTGTTGCTTCATCACTTTTGAGCCACAATAAGAGCTGCTAGGCATGTCTGTCAATGAAGTCCTGCAAGAGGCACTGTCACCGGAGATCTGCTTGCCACCAGGATTGACACTGGAGATAACTGCGTCCAATAATTGGTCACTATCAGTTAGTGAGAAGATCCCAGAAAAGGGGAACTCATCGTCCAGTGCACCAAATACTGGAGAGGTATCAAGATAAACTGAGGATTCAAGTGCA
This sequence comes from Aegilops bicornis, assembly GCA_021605145.1. NCBI lineage: Eukaryota > Viridiplantae > Streptophyta > Magnoliopsida > Poales > Poaceae > Aegilops > Aegilops bicornis. The sequence continues at coordinate 312,719,859 of CM038673.1, forward strand.
TCTTTTCCTGAGCTAGCCGGTTTTGCAGTGTTCCAGGTCGAATTGCCATCCACATTGCGGCACAGATGAGGAAATTCAGCACCAAATATATCAAACAAATCATTTCCTGCAGTTGGATCCACAAGAAGTGAGGAAGATCGCTCACTTGAAATGTCTGGGAGCTTCTGCCGATCCATATTCTTCAAACCTTGTATTCTTACAGCAAAACTGGAGTCATTTACTTCTTTAGCCTTTCTGTTTTGGTAAACACGATCCGAAATATTCACTTGATTATCTTGAGAAAAGTCTGTTTTAAATTCACTAGAAGTTTGAACTTCAGAGCCAGAGGATGGAGCTGCAACAGCATGACATGAGTCTCTTTTGGGACTACCCATTTTCATAATGAATTGAGCAGATTGGGGGTTTTTAAATGAAATAGCCGGTTTGTGCCCTATCATCCCAGAAGTAGAGTTACATCTTTGGTCTAGTAGTTGACTTGCTGAGCAGTCATACAAGTTAGACTTGACTATGCTATTACCTTCAGGAAGAAAATCAAAGTTTCCATGACTGTTTAGAAAATCTAACACCTCACCCCCTCCATGCGATGGAGGCAGGTTCCGGAATGCAAGAGATTTTAGCAGAAGATTTCTGGTATCAGACGCCTCTTCCATGTTTCCCATTCCCAATTGTCCATCATTCATCAACAGTGGATGCTTTTCTGCTGATGTTGAGGTAGAAGAGAGAAAATCTGAGCTAACCACACTGCTTTGTGTGGTGCTTTCAACTCTCCTGTCACAGTAAGGAGTTTGTCGTCTGAACCTCACATCAGGAGCATATAAACTGTGGTCTCTGATAGCTTCACCATTTCTCTGTGCCACCTTAAGCAAGGAAGCTTTTCTTCCTATGTTTACTGATGCACTACTTGACATTGCTGTCGCATCAGGAACATAGCACTGTTCATAAGTCGCTGGAGAACCACTGAAGGCTTTTGAGCAACCATCTGTAGGGTAGACACTCAGAAGACCATGTGAAAAGCGTGACTGGACCTTCTGGCTAGAATCATTTTTAGCTGAAGTAGATGCAACCATACTTGATCGATTGTTTAACTGAGAACACAGCTTCTTATACTGAAGCACATAAGTTGTATTTTCCATAACCTGTCATAAAATAAGCATTTTATGAGCTCTGACATGTTGGAACCACAAAGACAAGAGCTAAGTCCTAGTGCTAATGGTACAACGCCAGAGCAAGTCCTCTTGATGCAGTTCGCAAAACGCTAAATAAGTAAATATATCAGAGAGAATTATATATCAATTTTTCATTCCAGTTCACCGCTCCAATCACAAGAAGCTTTGGTCTTCCTAGAACCTCACCGCAAATATAGTCTATATAAGGATTCGAAGGACAGAATATTTGACGAGTCAACTACATAATATTCACAAATTAGTACCACTGTTCTACCTCATGGCCCATACTTAAAAACAAGAATAAAGTTCAAGACATGTTGAGTGGGATATGTATGCTGATATGCATTGTCAAAAGCAGGGCATCTTACCACACTAGTAGAGCCTAGCTGTAGTACACCACGTGGTAACACAGGAATAATTGCAATAGTCTGCGGAACAACCGAACAAGTATAAATTATTAAGAGATCAAAAGTAAAGAAGTCAGTAAACAATCTAACATGCAAGGGCGAAATTCTACTAACCTGAATGCCAGCTCTGAACTGATAATTCATCTCAGCAGCAACCTATCACCACCAGAAGACAACAGCTTATTGTTCCATTATGAAAGGGAACATAACAATTGGGGATAACCAAAACAGCCAGAGCAACTGATAAAATCAAATTGCATTGTTATTAAAAGGAAATTAGAAATCATTATGTAAAAAGATCATGGTTAGCTCAAGCCTGTGTGGCAAATCATGTTAAGTTGTTAATGAGAAACTCTACATGATTTCCACTTGTTCAAATACCATTTGTGTGCTTTTGCAACTAGCTTATCCAGTGACCACTTATGTGGCAGAACAATAGATCAAACTCACTACAAGCCAAAATTTCAACACAGAAGGAACAAATATGTGAGGACAAAATAACCCCACAAGGATTGTTGCGAACTTGCGATGACATAAATTCCTGGACAGCATGCTATTAATGACACAGCAGCAAAAATGAACCAGACAATACTGAATTAGGGCTACGGGCATGTTTGGTTCACGACTACTTTGCCACAACTAAACTTAGGCAAACTGTGGATGCCACAAAAAATGTGGTGAACAAAATGGCCACCACAAGTGTGGCAAGATTTGGCAAATAAATGAGCATGTAGTTAGAAAAGTGTGGCAAGCCATAAGTGTGACAATGAACCAAACACATGCCTAAGGTTTTGTGGCACGACTAATGTTAGGTGTGGCAACCTTAGGCTACAAACCAAACATGCCCTATATTTATATCAGTTCACGAGAACGAAGAAGAATTTATACCTCGGATCTGAGCCTGTGATCATTGACAGTATCATGGATAATCCACTGATGACTCCCAGTAAAAGCAGCACGGCCGATGGTACTGAAAAAACAGAAAATGTAGCATCTATCCATCAATAAAAGAAATCAACCAAGAACATTGTGCTAGCTAGTAACAAACAAATGATGTTCCCGGTTCTTCCTTACCCTTCTCCAACAACATGAACCTGCGATGCCATAACCTTCCTAACTAGGGTGCACACAGTGCCACCTGATTCACAACCAACCTCAGAAGCCTCAGATCCAGTTGGACAAGATGCGTGGCCACAGTAGCCATCCTCCCACACTAGATGCCTGCACATCACCAAAGGAAAACAGTGCGCGCAAATCATCAAACAAAACCCAAATTCCCAGCGCATCAAGAAGTTTATTCCACATCGCACTTAGCATTCCTCCATGATCCCCACATCGTGTCCCCATTTCTCCCTCCCCCAAAAGAGCTTGCACGGAATTGCAACAACATCTCGCACATTCACGCTCTTTTAAGCCTCAGGAGCTAACACGAACTTGCACAGACAAGGCGGTAGTAGCTTTTTGGTTCATGTTCCTTGTTGTAAAGGCGTTACTAAATTTGCAAGCATGAGTGAACGCCCACACGAGCGTACGGGCGTTCTTTTTCCAGGCACCATCTTTCCCACAAGGAAAGGAGTCCCTTATTAGTAATTGCTGAGGAATATACCCATCCTACGAATCTTCCTCGCGGATGCTTCATTCGTACGAGACAAATCTAGCTGAAATGGAATGTTCAAGAAGACTTTGAACCCAGAAAAATGAAGAAAAGACACTGAACCCAGAGAAAAACTAGAACTTGGTTTTGAGATTTTCCGCAAGATCGAGCGGGGGGAGAAGATTGTGACAAAAAAAGAAGTCCAAGAGAAGGATGGAAGGCTTACACGGGGTCAGCAGCGCCGATGGCCTTCCAGAAGACGGCGTAAGACCACCCGACCTCGTCGCAGAGCCGCCGCAGCGCCTCCCCCACCGCCATCCCCGCAGCCCCAAAGCCCAACGGAACCCTAACGAGCAAACCCTAGCTTCTTCGACGGGGGGAGAGGCGACGAAAAGACGAGCAAGGACGCCGCTGCCTCCCTAGGCACAGCGAGAGCCGGCGCGCCCGGCCTGTCTCGCGCGGACCCCGCCGTCCCTCTGCTCCGCCGCAACAGCAACGCCAACACTTGCTCCGTTGGCCGCCGGCGCGCGGCAAGCGGCCATCAGTGGGGCTCGCCACCAGCCGCTGGCGCTGGTCCAAGCGTCGGTGGGGACCTCGGGACCACGGCGCAGCACCAGAGGCAGAGATGCCCGGCAGGAGAATGGCGCGGGGTCCCCGGAGGAGCGTCGGAGCCGCACGGCGGCGGGCGAGCGAGCGAGCAATGCGGTCTTGGATTTGGCTGCTGCTGCTACAGCCGCTGCGCGTCCTCGTCAATCTCTTTCTTCCTTCTCCGCTTTCGCTTTGGTTTCTCACTCTGTTCTGGTCTGGTCTGGGAGTCTTTGGCCTCTTTGGGGTGTGCTTGGCTTGTGTGAGTGTGTGAGTAAAATTTCGTTCTGGCTTTTTCTTTGTCGCTTTCTTTGGTTGCCCCTCCTTTTCCTTTGGCCATCGCGGCTCCCGAGGCGGGCATCATTCCCTCCACGAGGGGCAGGATGGGCATTCCCCCAGCTAATCACCCTCATCCCCTCCTTTTCCTTTATGTATTTTCACCTAGGTTAAATAGTGCTCCTCTCCAACACACCACCATTCGCTAACAGCTAATATTGATCTAACTATAACCCATGGTCTTACTGAAAGCATATTTCAACATATTTCCTGGATTAATTGTTTAAAACTAATCCCTCCGTTTCACAATACAGGCATAGTTTTTTTTGTCCGATTCTTTCAAAATCTTGAGAATTGACCCTCCATCCAGATTCTTTCAAAATCTTGTACCCATAAAAAATATATGGGTTCAAGATTCTGGAAGAAGCTGGGGCGAGCCCTGATTCTCAGATTCTGAGAGAATCGGCCAAAAGAACTGGGCAATAAGAGTGTTTTTTAGCATCTCCAAGGTGGACCCGTAAACTTCTCCCAACTGTTCGGACCGCGCTATTCGGACCGCGGAAACCATCCAACGATGTCCTGTATCGGTACGCGGGGCGGTCCGGACACGATTTCTCCCGCAAACCGAAAACAAAACATAGGGGGCTTTGAGGAGTCCGGATCGATCCCAAGCCCGCTTCTAACCTCCCTAACCCACCAAAACCTTTCCTCCCTCTTCCGCGTGCGTTCCCGCCCGGCGCCACCTGCCCGCATTGAAGACGGCTCAGGGTGGACGTGACCTCTCACTGCCACCGTCATGGAAGCGGCACGTAGGCCGACGGCGCCGTCCGCGCTATGCAATGCCGAAGATGTGTGACTAGACGGGACATGGCAGATATCTACCACGCACGTTCAATGCCGTTGTCCGTTCGTATGCTGACATTAACCAAGTTTGCCGGCCGAGAAACCCACTCCGGCGCCACGCATTGACGCAACCAGACGCCTCGCCTCACCGAAATTCGCTATTTAAAGGCGGCTACACCCAGCTAACTCCACAACACAACACAAGCCCCTACCCATCCTTCTCCCTTGCACTGCATCTGTAATGACTGCAGACGGCGAAGCTTTGTGGGAGAGCCTTTCCACGGAGATGAAGCACGTCGTGGCCACCCTCGTCGCCGCCTGACAGAGCCGCCGTGCCAAGCGGATCGAGGCCGGCTTGCCGGTCAGCTCGCCCGAGGTCTCCGATGACAAGGACGAGACCACAATGGAGATGTGCTCCGACGACACCGCCCCGGCTCCCGTGCCTCATGTGCACATCGGCTTCACCATGGAGCAGGCGCAGGCACACTACAACGCCGCCATGGCGGAGGTGTGACCTGCGCCGGCGAGCCAGGAGGTCGTGGCGGCCATGGCCGCGGTGAACCCCAACTTCGTGGCGGAGCAGCGTGCCATCTACAACGTCGTCCGTGCTCAAGCCGCCGCTCGCCACGAAGTGGCCGTTGCGGAGGCGCAGTTGCAAGCGACCGCAGAGGAGAACAACGCCAGGTGCGCCTCCTACGCGCCGCCGACAAACCATCAGGCGGCCCGGTGGGGCGATGACAGCGCTGGCGCCACCATTTCCATCGTGGACCTCGCGTCCACTGGCGACGGATAAGAAGTTAACTCCTCGAGGATGAGTAGGCCACGGGAGGCGGCATGGCATGGTGTCCCATATGGGTCGGTCTGTCTCTCGTGTTCTACTCTTCCTCGCACGGAGACCGCATCTTCACTTTATCGGTCTTATCGCTGGTGCTCATGGAGACGGCGGATGGAGGACGATGCGGTCTTGGACGTCGGGCGCCGCGCGCCATAGGATATGTTTAGGGTCAGGTCTTTCTTTTGTTCTAGATGTTTGAAATGTAATGAAATCATCGTGTTTCTATAAAATCCGTCAGGTTTGTATGAAATTCGGCTGTGTTTGCATAAACTTCATCTGGGTTGTTGAAAAAGAGTTTGAAATGTATGCGGCTAGTATTGAATAGCGGCTTCCTGCATCCATGTCCGCGGAACGGTTCCCCTTGTTCGCGGACGGATGCTAGAGAAAATTTACGGGTTGCCATTGAAGATACCCTGACAAAACTAATTTCCGTAAAAAACAACAACAAGAAAATAACTTCCTTGTTAGAAAAAAACAACAACAAGAAAGTCACTTCCTTGTTAGAAAAAACAACAAACTGACTTATAGACATCATGGAGGTTTTTTTTAACACAGTACAACTGCAGATGATCGCATACACTTCTTCCTATGAACACACTCATGCATATTTTATTCTTATGAGCACACCCAAGATAATAAGCCAACACAACATTTTAAGATTCACAAAGTCATTATAGACACCTTGTAGTTGATGAGATCTTTTTTCACTAAACGAACATCGCCGAAAAATCTGAAACAAATCCAAAAAATACGAGCATCAGTGCTATTGTGTCCAATCCCAGCAAAAAAATACAAAGTTGAGAAACTGCGCCAACTCACCTATGATCGTCGACCAAATTACCAAACAGTGGGTTCGATCTAACTGATAACAGATTAGTTAATGTGTACGTACCTCTGCACAACTTGACAGTCCATATAAAACGGCGAGCACCATCCTGTGCCACAAGCTTCAAGCAATGTATGATTAATTAGCCCTATCTTTTGGATTAAAGAAAGATTGAAATAATTATATATCTTCTTCTCTTTCTACCAAAAAACTAATCAGTTTGAGAAGCTTTCGTCAGATTGTACCATGTAGCATTCATTTTAAATTGAAAAGCTTCACATAACTTAACTACTCGTCAGAATCCTATGAAAGAAGACAAACCGGATAGCTTATAGTATTATCCAACGAATGACCTGTCATGTACCAAAAACAACAGCACTTTTGTACCCTGAAACTCTATCTTAGTGCTATGACAGAGACGGTTATGCCCTCACCGTTTGTGAGTAATTACAAATATGTCAATATGGGGCATTCAAAAGGTGGGCATTGAGTGCAATTATGTGGTCGTGTATGCTTTTGAGGGGTGGTGGGGTAATTTTTAAATTAACATACACATAGTATATTTTATATTTTAACAGTGAGAGTACGAAAAGACACATGCTAATGGACAACAATGTCCTTGAACACGTCTGCGAACACCTTGGCGGACGAAGGTCATTCAACCCGTAACCAAATATAAAACAAACACCAATTTTTCATTCATTTTCGAACCAATTTTTTACATATCCAAATAACCCTGAAAACAACTTTTAAAAAATTAAAAATGTAATTATCCCTGCTGTAGGTGAGATAGACAGCCCCATGCGAGACTGCCTGGCCCGGTTGACGTTGACATCCAGTGCGACCAGTCAGAGGTGACGACAGATGCCTCTTTGGCATCATCGTTGTGCTACTTGGGCGCCTCGTCGTCCTTGGCCTCCTGCCCCTCAAAGAGCCGGTTGCGCTCCGCCTCGTTGACGCGAAGCTGCCAATGCTCGGGGCGGCGATGAGAACGGAGGCGGGCACGGCCCGGTTGATGATCGAGTCCGCCCCAATCTTGATCGGCGAAGGTAGCTTCGGACACGTGCTCCATCTCCAGCTGGTCCTCAGCCAGTCGATGCTCTCCAGGAGCCGGAAAGTGTAGCGCTACTCCATCTGCAATAGTCCGAATGCGGACATCTACAACTCCTTCACTTGGGCTCACCTCCTCCTCCTCCTCCTCCTCCTCCATCTCTTCCATGGCCATGGGGGCGCCCTCCTCCTCATCCTCCTCCGAGCGCTCTGGAGAGCTCAGAGATTGGCATGCATCAATGCGGGACTGGCCCCGGCCTCGACGTCATGGACCTTCACCATGATCTAGGTGCAGCACACCGACGTGAGCCTCCTTTACCAAAGGACCGGGCCATCGCGACAGTGGACGACGGACGAGGATGCGAAGGTGGTAGGACGATGGCTTAAACAGTGAGAGAAGGGCTCACAGGGGTTGAGTTTTGGGACGTTACTGTCCGGTTTAAATAGTCGTGGCAGGCGGAGCGGCGGGTTGAATGTGGGCCAGACAAACAAACAGACCAAAATTGCATCTCATAGCCTTAGGGCATCTCCAACGTGGACCCCTAAGACGGACATAGTATTTGTGTGCGGACGGGTTCACAGACAGTGATACGGGATTTTCGCAAAAAAAAAGACAGTGGTATGGGAGACGACCATGAAGGAAATATGCCCTAAAGGCAATAATAAAGTTGTTATTTTATATTTCCTTATATCATGATAAATGTTTATTATTCATGCTAGAATTGTATTAACCAGAAACTTGATGCATGTGTGGATACATAGAAAAAACACTGTGTCCCTAGTAAGCCTCTACTAGACTAGCTCGTTAATCAAAGATGGTTAAGTTTCATAAACCATAGACATGTGTTGTCATTTGATGAATGGGATCACATCATTAGGAGAATGATGTGATGGACAAGACCCATCCGTTAGCTTAGCATATTGACCGTTCAATTTTATTGCTATTGCTTTCTTCATGTCAAATACATATTCCTTCGACTATGAGATTATGCAACTCCCGGATACCAGAGGAATACCGTGTGTGCTATCAAACGTCACAACGTAATTGGGTGATTATAAAGATGCTCCACAGGTATCTCCGAAGATGTTTGTTGGGTTGGCATAGATTGAGATTAGGATTTGTCACTCCTGAGTATCAGAGAGGTATCTCTGGGCCCTCTCGGTAATGCACATCATAAGAAGCCTTGCAAGCAATGTGACTAATGAGTTAGTTAAGGGATGATGTATTACGGATCGAGTAAAGAGACTTGCTGGTAACAAGATTGAACTAGGTATGAAGATACCGACGATCGAATCTCGGGCAAGTAACATACCGATGACAAAGGGAATAACGTATGTTGTCATTATGGTTCGACCGGTAAAGATCTTCGTAGATTATGTAGGAACCAATATGAGCATCCAGGTTCCGCTATTGGTTATTGACCGGAGAGGTGTCTCGGTCATGTCTACATAGTTCTCGAACCCGTAGGGTCTGCACGCTTAACATTCGATGACGATTTTGTATTATATGAGTTATGTGATTTGGTGACTGAATGTTGTTTGGAGTCCGGATGAGATCACGGACATGACGAGGAGTCCCGAAATGGTCGAGAAGTAAAGATTGATATATAGGACAATAGTATTCGGGCACCGGATGTGATACGGGGTGTACCGAGTACATATCGGAGTACCTGGGGGGTTACCGTAACCCCCCGGGGGAATAATGGGCCTTATGGGACATAGGAGGGGAGCACACCAGCCCACAAGGGGTGGCGCCCCCCTAAGGAAGGAGGCCGAATAGGAGAAGGAGGAGGGGGTTCGCCTCCCCTTTCCTTCCTCCCCCCTCTCTTCTCTTTTCCCCCTTCCGATAAAAGGAAAGGGGCAGCCGAATCAGAATAGGGCCCCCAAGTAGGATTCCTCCTACTTGGGGCGCCCAAGGCAGATCCCCTCCCCCTCCCACCTATATATACATGGGTAGGGGGCGCCTAGAACACACACCAACAATTGTTAGCCGTGTGCGGCGCCCCCCTCCACAGTTTACCCCTTCGATCATATCTTCGTAGTGCTTAGGCAAAGCCCTACGCAGATCACTTCACCATCACCGTCACCACGCCGTCGTGCTGATGGAACTCATCTACTTCCTCAACACTTTGCTGGATCAAGAGTTCGAGGACGTCATCGAGCTGAACATGTGTAGTACTCGGAGGTGTCGTACGTTCGGTACTTGATCGGTCGGAATGAGAAGAAGTTCGACTACATCAACCGCGGTGTCAAATGCTTCCGCTTTTGGTCTACGAGGGTACGTGGACACACTCTCCCCCTCTCATTGCTATGCATCTCTTGGATAGATCTTGCGTTAGCGTAAGATTTTTTTTGAAATTTCATGCTACGTTCCCAATAGTGGCATCCTAGCTAGGTCTATGCGTAGATGATATGCACGAGTAGAACACAAAGGGTTGTGGGCGGTGATCGTCATACTGCTTACCACCAATGTCTTATTTTGATTCAGCGTTGTTGGATGAAGCGGCCTGTACCAACCTTACATGACCACGTTCATGAGACCGGTTCCACCGACAGACATGCAACTAGTTTTGCATAAAGGTGGTTGGCGGGTGTCTGTTTATCCAACTTTAGTTGAATCAAATTTGACCGTGGCCGGTCCTTGTTGAAGGTTAAAACAACAAACTTGATAAATCACCGTTGTGGTTTTGATGCGTAGGTAAGAACAGTTCTTGCTGGAAGCCCGTACCAGCCACGTGAAACTTGCAACAACAAAGTAGAGGACGTCTGACTTGTTTTTGCAGGGCATGCTGTGATGTGATATGGTCAAGACATGATGTGATATACATTATTGTATGAGATGATCATGTTTTGTAGAAGTTACTGGCAACCGGCAGGAGCCTTATGGTTGTCTCTTTATTGTATGAAATGCAAACACCATGTAATTGCTTTATTTTATCACTATGCGTTAGCGATAGTTGTAGAAGAAATAATTGGCGAGATGACTACGATGCTATGATGGAGATAAAGGTGTCAAGCCGGTGATGATGGAGATCATGACGGTGCTTTGGAGATGGAGATCAAAGGCACAAGATGATGATAGCCATATCATGTCACATATTTTGATTGCATGTGATGTTTATCTTTTATGCATCTTATTTTGCTCAGTACGGTGGTAGCATTATAAGATGATCCCTTCACAAAATTTCAAGGTAAAAGTGTTCTCCCTGAGTATGCACCGTTGCTACAGTTCATCGCGTTGAGACACCACATGATGATCGGGTGTGATAAGCTCTACGTTCACATACAACGGGTGCAAGACAGTTTTGCACATGCGGAATATTCGGGTTAAACTTGACGAGCCTAGCATGTACAGACATGGCCTCGAAACACTGGAGACTGAAAGGTCGAACGTGAATCATATAGTAGATATGATCAACATAGAGATGTTCACCATTGATGACTACTCCATCTCACCTGATGATTGTACATGGTTTAGTTTATTTGGATCATGTATCATTTATATGACTTGAGGGGTGTCTATCTAAGTGGGAGTTCTTAAGTAATATGATTAACTGAACTTAATTTATCATGAACTTAGTCCTGATAGTTTTTGCATATCTATGTTGTAGATCAATAGCTCGCGATATAGCTCCCTTATTTTTTGATATGTTCCTAGAGAAAAACTAAGTTGAAAGATGATAGTAGCAATGATGCGGACTGGGTCCGTGATCTGAGGATTATCCTCATTGCTGCACAGAAGAATTATGTCCTTGATGCACCGCTAGGTGACAGACCTATTGCAGGAGCAGATGCAGATGTTATGAACGTTTGCAAGCTCGATATGATGAATACTTGATATTTTAGTGTGCCATGCTTTACGGCTTAGAACCGGGACTTCAAAAACATTTTGAATGCCGCGGAGCATATGAGATGTTCCAAGAGTTGAAATTGGTATTTCGGACTCATGCCCGTGTCGAGAGGTATGAGACATTTGACAAAGTACTTTGCCTACAAGATGGAGGAGAATAGCTCAGCCAGTGAGCATGTACTCAGAATGTCTGGGCACTACAATCACTTGAATCAAGTGAGTGTTAATCTTCCAGGTAAGATAGTGATTGCCAGAGTTCTCTAGTCACTATCACCAAGTTACTAGAACTTCGTGATGAACTATAATATGCAAGGGATGTCGAAAACAATTCCCGAGCTCTTCGCGATGCTAAAATTGGCGAAGGTAGAAATCAAGAAAGAGCATCAAATGTTGATGGTTAACGAGACCACTAGTTTCAAGAAAAAGGTCAAAAGGAAAGAGAAGGGAACTTCAAGAAGAATGGCAAGCAAGTTTCCACTCCCGTGAAGAAGCCCAAAGCTAGACCCAAGCCTAAAATTGAGTGCTTCAACTGCAAAGGAAACGGTCACTGGAACTGGAACTACCCCAAATACTTGGCGGATAAGAAGGATGGCAAAGTGAACAAAAGTATATTTGATATACATGTTATTTATGTGTACTTTACTAGTGTTCGTAGTAATCCCTGGGTATTTGGTACTGGTTCAGTTGCTAAGATTAGTAACTCAAAATAGGAGTTGCAGAATAAACAAAGACTAGTTAAGGGAGAGGTGACGATGAATGTTGGAATTGATTCCAAGGTTGATATGATCAACATCGCACACTCACTCTACATCCGGGATTAGTATTGAACCTAAATAAAAGTTATTTGGTGTTTGCGTTGAGCATGAATATGATTAGATCATGTTTATTGCAATACGACTAGTCATTTAAGTCAGAGAATAATTATTGTTCTGTTTATATGAATAAAACCTTCTATGGTCATACACCCAATGTCAATGGTTTATTGAATCTCGATCGTAGTAATACACATATTCATATATTGATGCCAGAAGATACAAAGTTGATAATGATAGTGCAACATATTTGTGGCACTATCATTTAGGTCATATTGGTGTAAAGCGCATGAAGAAACTCCATGCAGATGGGCTTTTGGAATCACTTGGTTATGAATCATTTGATACTTGCGAACCATGCCTCATGGGCAAGATGACTAATACTCCGTTCTCCGGAATAATGGAGCAAGCCAATGACTTATTGGAAATAATACATACCGATGTATGCGGTCCGATGAGTGTTGAGGCACACGACGGGTATCATTATTTTCTGACCTTCATAGATGATTTGAGTAGATATGGGTATATCTACTTAATGAAACACAAATCTGAAACATTTGAAAAGTTCAAAGAATTTCAGAGTGAAGTGGAGAATCATCGTAACAAGAAAAATAAAGTTTCTACAATCTGATCATGGAGGCGAATATTTGAGTTACGAGTTTGGCCTTCAATTTAAACAATGTGGAGTAGTTTCACAACTCACGCCACCTGGAACACCTCAGCGTAATGGTGTGTCCGAACATCATAATCATACTTTATTGGATATGGTGTGTTCTATGATGTCTCTTACCGATTTACCACTATCGTTTTGGGGTTATGCATTAGAGACAGCTGCATTCACATTAAATAGGGCACCATCTAAATCCGTTGAGATGACACCGTATGAACTGTGGTTTGGCAAGAAACCTATGCTGTCATTTATTAAAGTTTGGGGTTGCGACACTTATGTCAAAAGGCTTCATCCTGATAAGCTCGAACCCAAATCGGAAAAGTGCATCTTCATAGGATACCCTAAGGAAACAATTGGGTACACCTTCTACCACAGATCCAAAGGCAAGATCTTTGTTGCCAAGAATGGAACATTTCTAGAGAAGGAGTTTCTCTCGAAAGAAGTGAGTGGGAAGAAAGTAGAACTTGATGAGGTAGTTGTACCTTCTCTCAATTTGGAAAGTAGCACATCAGAGAAATCCGTTCCCGTGATGCCTACACCAACTAGAGAGGAAGCTAATGATGATGATCATGAAACTTCATATCAAGTTACTACTGGACCTCGTCAGTTGAACAAAGCACGTTCTGCACCAGAGTGGTACGGTAATCCTGTTCTAGAAGTCATGTTACTAGACCATGACGAACCTACGAACTATGAAGAAGCTATGATGGGCCCAGATTCCGATAAATGGCTTGAGGCCATGAAATCTGAGATAGGATCCATGTATGAGAACAAAGTGTGGATTTTGGTGGACTGCCCGATGATCGGCAAGCCATTGAGAATAAATGGATCTTCAAGAAGAAGACTGACGCTGATAGTATTGTCACTATCTCCAAAGCTCGACTTGTTGCAAAAGGTTTTCAACAAAGTTCAAGGAGTTGACTACGATGAGACTTTCTCACCTGTAGCGATGCTTAAGTCTGTCCGAATCATGTTAGCAATTGACACATTTTATGATTATAAAATCCGGCAAATGGATGTCAAAAACTGCATTCCTTAATGGATATTAAAGAAGAGTTGTATATGATACAACCAGAAGGTTTTGTCAATCCTAAGGTGCTAACTAAGTGTGCGAGCTCCAGCGATCCATCTATGGACTTGTGCAAGCATCTCAGAGTTGGAATATGCGTTTTGATAAGGTGATCAAAGCATATGGTTTTATACAGACTTATGGTAAAGCCTGTATTTACAAGAAAGTGAGTGGGAGCTCTGTAGCATTTCTGATATTATATGTGGATGACATATTATTGATTGGAAATGATATAGAATTTCTAGATAGCATAAAAGGATACTTGAATAAAGAATTTTTCAATGAAATACCTCGTTGAAGGTGCTTATATATTGGGCATCAAGATCTATAGAGGTAGATTAAGACACTTAATAGGACTTTCACAGAGCACATACCTTGATAAAGTTTTTGAGGAAGTTCAAAATGGACCAGTCAAAGAAAGGGTCCGTGCCTGCGTTACAAGGAGTGAAGTTGAGTAAGACTCAAAGCCCGACCACGGCAGAAGATAGAGAGAGAATGAAAGTCATTCCCTATGCCTCAGCCATAGGTTCTATGAAGTATGCCATGCTGTGTACCAGAAATAATTGTACCTTGTCATGAGTTTGACAAGGAGGTACAATAGTGATCCAGGAGTAGTCACTGGATGGCGGTCAAAATTATACTTAGTTACCTAAGAGGACTAAGGAAACATTTCTCGATTATGGAGGTGATAAAGAGTTCATTGTAAAGAGTTACATCGATGCAAGCTTTGACACCGATTCAGATGACTCTGAGTCTCAATCTGGATACATATTGAAAGTGGGAGCAATTATCTAGAGTAGCTCCATGCAGAGCATTGTAGACATAGAAATTTGCAAAATACATACAAATCTGAATGTGGTAGACCCGTTGACTAAACTTCTCTCACGAGCAAAACATGATCACACCTCAGTACTCTTTGGGTGTTAATCACATAGCGATGTGAACTAGATTATTGACTCTAGTAAACCCTTTGGGCGTTGGTCACATGGCGATGTGAACTATGGATGTTAATCACATAAAGATGTGAACTATTGGTGTTAAATCACATGGCGATGTGAACTAGATTATTTACTCTAGTGCAAGTGGGAGACTGAAGGAAATATGCCCTAGTGGCAATAATAAAGTTGTTATTTTATATTTCCTTATATCATGATAAATGTTTATTATTCATGCTAGAATTGTATTAACCAGAAACTTGATACATGTGTAGATACATAGACAAAACACCATGTCCCTAGTAAGCCTCTACTAGACTAGCTCGTTAATCAAAGATGGTTAAGTTTCCTAAACCATAGACATGTGTTGTCATTTGATGAACGGGATCACATCATTAGGAGAATGATGTGATGGACAAGACCCATCCGTTAGCTTAGCATATTGATCGTTCAGTTTTATTGCCATTGCTTTCTTCATGTCAAATACATATTCCTTCGACTATGAGATTATGCAACTCCCGGATACCGGAGGAATACCTTATGTGCTATCAAACATCATAACGTAACTGGGTGCTTATAAAGATGCTCTACAGGTATCTCTGAAGGTGTTTGTTGGGTTGGCATAGATCGATATTAGGATTTGTCACTCCGAGTATCAGAGAGGTATCTCTGGGCCCTCTCGGTAATGCACATCATAAGAAGCCTTGCAAGCAATGTGACTAATGATAGTTGCAGGATGATGTATTACGGAACGAGTAAAGAGACTTGCCGGTAACGAGATTGAACTAGGTATGAAGATACCGATGATCGAATCTCGGGCAAGTAACATATCGATGACAAAGGGAATAACGTATGTTGTCATTATGGTTCGAGCGATAAAGATCTTCATAGAATATGTAGGAACCAATATGAGCATACAGGTTCCGCTATTGTTTATTGACCGGAGAGGTTTCTCGGTCATGTCTACATAGTTCTCGAACCCGTAGGGTCTGCACGCTTAACATTCGATGACGATTTTGTATTATATGAGTTATGTGATTTGGTGACCGAATGTTGTTCGAAGTCCCGGATGAGATCAATGACATGACGAGGAGTCTCGAAATGGTTGAGAAGTAAAGAATTATATATAAGACGATAGTATTTGTGCACCGGATGTGATTCAGGGTGTACCGGGTACATATCGGAGTACCGAGGGGGGGGGGGGTTACCGAAACCCCCCGGGGGAATAATGGGTCTTATGGGCCATAGGAGGGAGCACACCAGCCCACAAGGGGTGGGGCCCCCCTAAGGAAGGAGGCCGAATAGGATAAGGAGGAGGGGGTTTGCCCCCCCTTTCCTTCCTTCCCCTCTCTTCCCTTTTCCCCCTTCCGATAAAAGGAAAGGGGGGATTGGAATAGGGCCCCAAAGTAGGATTCCTCCTACTCTTGCTGGATCAGGAGTTTGAGGGACGTCATCGAGCTGAACGTGTGCAGAACTCGGAGCCGTATGTTCGGTACTTGATCGGTCGGAACGGGAAGAAGTTCGACTACATCAACCGCGTTGTCAAACGCTTCCGCTTTCGGTCTACGAGGGTATGTGGACACACTCTCCCCCTCTTGTTGCTATGCATCTCCTAGATAGATCTTGCATGAGCGTAGGAATTTTTTTTGAAATTGCATGCTACGTTCCCCAACAGACCATCCAAGGATTGGCGTAAATGTTCGCTCACAATACGAACGGTTTTGGATAGAATTCATTTAAGTTCAGACATAATCTACATAAACCCGACGATATTTCAAATCTTAAACTAATAAAACCTGGAAAAAAACTAAACTACCTTGTAGCGGACGGTGACCTCGTACGCATAGTTGGGTTAGCCAGCGGCACCTCCGTCGCCGTCCGTGCTGTCATTGCAGTCGTCCTCGTCATCGGAGTGGTCCTTCCAGCAGTGGAAGGGTGCGGGGACGCGATAGCCCTGCTCAGCCACTGCCTGGTGTTCACGGAGGAGTCGTTCCCCTGTGTCGTGTGGAGGGCCGCCGCGGGTGACGCCAAGCCTAGTCGTGGAGCCTTGCCCTTGCCCTTGCTGGTGACAGCGACGGCGTCGATCTCGCTGACAGACCACTCCTCGTCGATACTAATGAGCTCCTCGTCGAGGTGTAGTCACTGCTACCTCTTGAGCATGCGTTGGTTTTCCCTTGAAGAGGAAAGGGTGATGCAAAAAAGTAGCGTAAGTATTTCCCTCAGTTTTTTAGAACCAAGGTATCAATCCAGTAGGAGACTACACGCAAATCGCCTAGTACCTGCACAAACAATCAAGAACCTTGCAACCAAATGATAAAGGGGTTGTCAATCCCTTCACGGCCACTTGCAAAAGTGAGATCTGATAAAGATAATAAGATAAATATTTTTGGTATTTTTGTTGTATAGATTGAAAAGTAAAGATTGCAAAATAAACGGCGACAGAAATAGCTAGTTGATGTTAAACTAATATGATGTAAAGTAGACCCGGGGGCCATAGGTTTCACTAATGGCTTCTCCCAAGATAGCATAATTACGGTGGGTGAACAAATTACTGCCGAGCAATTGATAGAAAAGTGCATAGTTATGAAAATATCTAGGCATGATCATGAACATAGGCATCATGTCCATGTCAAGTAGACCGAAACGATTCTACATCTACTACTATTACTCCACACATCGACCGCTATCCAGCATGCATCTAGAGTATTAAGTTCATAAGAACAGAGTAACACATTAGGCAAGATGAAATGATGTAGAGGGATAAACTCAAGCAATATGATATAAACCTCATCTTTTTATCCTCGATGGCAACAATACAATACGTGTCGGTTCCCTTTACATCGGATCGAGCACCGCAAGATTGAACCCAAAGCTAAGCACTTCTCCCATTGCAAGAAAGATCAATCTAGTAGGCCAAACTAAACCGATAATTCGAAGAGACTTGCAAAGATATCAAATCATGCATATAAGAATTCAGAGAAGAAGCAAATATTGTTCATAGATAATCTTGATCATAAAACCACATTCATCGGATCTTGGAAAACACACCGCAAAAAGTATTACATCGAATAGATCTCCAAGAATATCGAGGAGAACTTTGTATTGAGAACCAAAGAGAGAGAAGAAGCCATCTAGCTAATAACTATGGACCCGAAGGTCTGTGGTAAACTACTCACACATCATCGGAGAGGCTATGGTGTTGATGTAGAAGCCCTCCGTGATCGAATCCCCTCCAGCAGATCGCCGAAAAAGGCCCCAAGATGGGATCTCACGGCATGTAAGGTTGTGGCGGTGGAAAAGTGGTTTCGTGGCTCCCCTGGATGTTTTCAGGGTATAAGACTATATATAGGCGAAAGAAGTAGGTCGGTGGAACTACAAGGGGCCCACGAGGGTGGGGCGTGCCTACCCCCTGGGCGCGCCCTCCTGCCTCGTGGCCGCCTCGGATTGCTTTTGTTCCAAGAAAGATCCTCGTGAAGGTTTCGTTCTGTTTGGATTCCGTTTGATATTCCTTTTCTGTGAAACACTGAAATTGGCAACAAAAAAACAACAATTTGCACTGGGCCTTCGGTTAATAGGTTAGTCCCAAAAATCATATAAAAGAGCATATTAAAGCCCATTAAACATCCAAAACAGATAATATAATAGCATGGAACAATCAAAAATTATAGATACGTTGGAGAGGTATCAAGCATCCCCAAGCTTAATTCCTGCTCGTCCTCGAGTAGGTAAATGATAAAAATAGAATTTTTGATGTGGAATGCTACCTAACATAATTTTCAATGTAATTTTCTTTATTGTGGCATGAATGTTCAGATCTGAAAGACTCAAAACAAAAGTTTAATATTGACATAAAAATAATAATGCTTCAAGCATACTAACTAAGCAATTATGTCTTCTCAAAATAACATGGCCAAAGAAAGCTCATCCCTACAAAATCATATAGTTTGGCTATGCTTCATTTTCGTCACACGAAATGCTCTCATCATACAGAACCCCGATGACAAGCCAAGCAATTGTTTCATACTTTAGTATTCTCAAACTTTTTCAACTTTCACGCAATACATGAGCGTGAGTCATGGACATAACACTACGGGTGGAATAGAATATGATGATGGAGGGTGTGTGGAGAAGAAAAAAAAGAAAGTCTCATCGACGCGGCTAATCAAACGGCTATGGAGATGCCCATCAATTGATGTCAATGCGAGGAGTAGGGATTGCCATGCAACGGATGCACTAGAACTATAAATGTATGAAAGCTCAACAAAAGAAACTAAGTGGGTGTGCATCCAACTTGCTTGCTCACGAAGACCTAGGGCACTTGAGGAAGCCCATTGTTGGAATATACAAGCCAAGTTCTATAATGAAAAATTCCCACTAGTATATGAAAGTGACAATATAAGAAACTCTCTATCATGAAGATCATGGTGCTACTTTGAAGCACAAGTGTGGAAAAAATGATAGTAGCATTGTCCCTTCTCTCATTTTCTCTCATTTTTTGGGCCTTCTTTTTTTATTTGGCCTTTCACTTTTTTTTGGCCTTTCTCTTTTTTTATTTGGCCTTTCTCTTTTTTTGGCCTTTCTCTTTTTTTCCTCACATGGGACAATGATCTAATAATGATGATCATCAACACTTCTATTTACAACTCGAGGATTACAACTCGATACTAGAACAAAATATGACTCTATATGAGTGCCTCCGGCGGTGTACCGGGATAGGCAATGAATCGAGAGTGACATGTATGAAAAGTTATGCATGGTGGCCTTGCCACAAATACGTTGTCAACTACATGATCATGCAAGGCAATATGACAATGATGAAGCGTGTCATAATAAACGGAACGGTGGAAAGTTGCATGGCAATATATCTCGGAATGGCTATGGAAATGCCATAATAGGTAGGTATGGTGGCTGTTTTGAGGAAGATATAAGGAGCTTTATGTGTGATAGAGCGTATCATATCACGGGGTTTGGATGCACCGGCGAAGTTTGCACCAAGTCTCAAGGTGAGAAAGGGCAATGCACGGACCGAAGAGGCTAGCAATGCTAGAAGGGTGAGAGTGCGTATAATCCATGGACTCAGCATTAGTCATAAAGAACCCACATACTTATTGCAAAAATATATAAGTCATCAAAACCAAGCACTACGCGCATGCTCCTAGGGGGGTAGATTGGTAGAAAAAGACCATCGCTCGTCCCCGACCGCCACTCATAAGGAGGACAATCGAAGAACATCTCATGCTTCAAATTTGTCACACAACGTTTACCATACGTGCATGCTACGGGACTTGCAAACTCCAACACAAGTATTTCTCAAATTCACAATTACTCAACTAGCATGACTCTAATATTACCATCTTCGTATCTCAAACCAATCATCAAGTATCAAACTTCTCATAGTATTCAATGCACTCTATATGGAAGTATTTATTATACCCATCTTGGATGCCTATCATATTAGAACTAATTTTATAGCCAAAGCAAATTACCATGCTGTTCTAAAAGACTCTCAAAATAATATAAGTGAAGCATGAAAGATCAATAATTTCTACAAAATAAAACCACCACCGTGCTCTAAAAAGGTATAAGTGAAGCACTAGAGCAAAATCATCTAGCTCAAAATATAAGTGAAGCATATAGAGTATTCTAATAAATTCCAATTCATGTGTGTCTCTCCAAAAGGTGTGTACAGCAAGGATGATTGTGGTAAACTAAAAATCAAAGACTCAAATTATACAAGACGCTCCAAGCAAAACACATATCATGTGGTGAATAAAAATATAGCCTCAAGTAAAGTTACCGATAGACAAAGACGAAAAAGGGGATGCCTTCCGGGGCATCCCCAAGCTTAGGCTTTTGGTTGTCCTTGAATTTACCTTCGAGTGCCTTGGGCATCCCCAAGTTTAGGCTCTTGCCACTCCATATTACGAAATCCATTAAATCTTTACCCAAAAACTTGAAAACTTCACAACACAAAACTTAAACAGAAAATCTCATGAGCTCCATTAGTGTAAAAAAACAAACCACCACTTTAAGGTACTGTAATGAACTCATTCTTTATTTGTATTGGTGTTAAACCTACTTTATTCCAACTTCTCTATGGTTCATACCCCCGATACTAGCCATAGATTCATCAAAATAAGCAAACAACACACGGAAAACAGAATCTGTCAAAAACAGAATAGTCTGTAGTAATCTGTATCAAACGCATACTTCTGGAACTCAAAAATTTCGGGAATAAATTGGTGGACGTGAGGAATTTATCTATTGATCATCTGCAAAAGAATCAACCTAAAAGCATTCTCGAGTAAAAAATGGTAGCTAATCTCGTGACGCGTGCGAGCGATGGTGGTGACGGGCCCATGTGACGGAGCGAAAGCTCCATCATTATCTCAACCTGATAGGCGGAATCTCCATCTGTCACAGCGGCCTCTGCTACGGCGGCGTTTGATCCTCCTCGTCACCAGAGGAGATGATGATCTCCTCCTTGCCGTAGGAGCTGGGTGCCGTGGATGTCGAGGGGCCCAGAGAGCAAGGGCGGCGGCGCCAAGAACCACCGGACGAATAACTTCCACAGTCTCCGCCTGCCTGCGCGAGAACAAGGACTTCGGCATCGTCGCTGGGATCGGAGAGGAGGAAGTGCTTGGAGACGATGACCGGGAGGGGCAGGGGGATAGTGCTCGGGGAGACGGAGTGTGGCTTTGTGCGTCGGCGGCGCACGGCTTAAATAGCCGCGCCCAGACCAGGTGAAAGGGAGGTTAGCGCGCTTCAATGTGGTGCAGCGGCCGGAGTTGGTTTCTTGAGACGCGGTGTCTGCATTGAAGTGGCGATGCCTGAGAGGTCACGTCCGCCGGTGCTATTACGCATCCGCTCAAATCGCAGGCATCAATGCTGCCCGTTGCGTGCTCTGGGTCGGCATAAATGCGGCGCGACAAGCGGCGTGGGCATTCGATGAAAAATGCGGGAGAGGCACGAGGTTTTTTTGTTGTGGGTCAGGGCAGTCAGACGTGGGCGTGGTAGAGGTCCGAACACTCGCAAAGCCTTCCTAACTTTGTCTCCGGTTTGTGAAAAGAACATGCCCAAACCGGCAAACGAATTGATACACAGAACCATGTTGGATGGCGGAGTGTGTTCGAACCGTACGGTTCGGACGTATGTGTATAATTTGAGAGTCGGTATTGAGATGCCCTTACGCTTTATGCTTTAGTTCTTGACCGTGCCCACACGTGAGAACTTTTGTGTTTACTCGAGCTTCCGTCCAAGTTTGTTGCTACCCCATTTTGGTGAGCCAAAAGCAACAGGACATAGCACGATCAACTAATTCCAAATGAACAAAACAAATAGTAATTCAAACCACTTTTTTCACAACAATATACTCTCTTCATCCTATAATATAGGACTTTTTTTAGTGTAAAAATACGTCTTACACTACATTAGTATCAAAAAATATTTTACGTTATGGAACGAAGGGAGAATTTATCTTCTACTGATATATTTAGTGCAGAGAATCCATCTGTAAAGATTACAGCAGAGCGATATTTGAGATGCTCTCTGTAGTTCTTCGAATCCGTCCGCAACCGGACCATGGAAAATAGGAGAAGAAAATATCGTAGCACGGTAAATTTTTTTTTAAAAAAATAGGAGAATTTGACATATGTGTGTGTCATTTTTTCACGCACGATCTGTTTTAAATAGTTAATATGTGAAGAAGTGAGTATTATAATGTGGTACGACGGAAATGCACAGGGGCACACTGGTGCGGTGCACTCACGTGTCAAGTCCCGTCCCCGCTCATTTTGCCTCGCGATTCATGTTGTAGTTCAATCCCGCACGAGGACACAATAAGAAAGAAAATCCTTCAAAAAAATTGAAGTTTCAACGATGAAACTTGCGGTTTTTGCATCTAAAACTTCCAAGTTAATTGGCTTTTATTCATCCGCTTGTAGTAAGTTTCAACATTAAAACTTAACATATTTTTTAAAAGTCGTTAAAATATATTCAAAATGAATCTTATTTGAAAACGCTGGCCACAAAAAAACATGAATATGAAAATAGAATTAATTGAATTTTTCATTTTTTTGCCAGGGAAAATTTTCATTTAAAAGATATAAAATTTAAAAAATTGGAAGACAAAATAAAAAGTGGGCACAAGGGACACGTGTACCTCTCTCAATGGTATTTTTCACTCCCTTGGTATTATATGAAGAAAGAGATCTGGTCTCTTAAGGTGAATCTTTTGTCGTGAGAAACCACACATTCTACCTCGCCAAAAAAGAAAAAAAACACATTCTTCTTCGGGTGGTGCATTACATTGCAGAGATCACATGTCGTTCTCACGAAAATGATAGTTTTCCAGTTTAATTGTAATTCTTTACGATGGGACAAGCCCTTTTCCCTGAATCTTCATTTTATAATGGCAACACACGTTCCATTCTTGAACGTGTGGCATTCCTTTATTTAATGAGAGGAGGCCTAACCCAAGATAGGCGAAATATTAACCCAAGATTATGCTGACTCCTTAGTGGAGGCTTGCAAACTAATCCTACTCTTCTTTGATGTGGATGTGTTGCTTCTAGAATAGCTCCACTAGATCAGAAATCACATCTAAAATTGATCAGCAAAAAAGTAGAGGCGTATGCAGAGTTCTTTTTCTCTCTCTGAAAGGAACGTTTATAGAGCTTAGTCACATCATTTGCAATAAGAGAAAGCTGCTTTGGCTCTTATGAGAAGCCAAATTAGATGGTCACTTCATCCTTGTAGTGACGTGGTTTAGTGTCATTAGCAGCTCATCCAGCTGGTGCACTAAGTTGAGGTGCGCTCATGGGACAAACACGCAAAATTGGGGGCGTGGGGGCTACGAAGACGGAGAAGGGAGAACCCGTATAAATTAAGAACCTCGACCAAAAATTAATTTTCCCCGGTAATTCATACTAGTATGAGGTACTATAACATGTCTGCAGTACCAAAATGCCTTTGAGGTAACCAATTTGAATATTATACCAGCCAGCAAAGGTTTGCATGTTTGCAAGAGAAAAAGTTGTGCATGTCTGCCTAGTTTCCAAAATCTAATCAATTTTCAACATAACTTTTTGAAACTAACTAACATGGCATGAAATCCAAAGAAATATATTGTCATCTCCGTCCGGGAGGTCTAGCTAGTGATACATCCTTTTTCGGTAAAAAATATATTTTTCACCTAGTGATACATCATCTAATTCACTACGCTCTCTAATTTTCGAGCTCTCCCATTCAATTGAGGTATTCAATTTGTATTTCCTTCATGATTTTGACCAGGTCAATCATTTCTCTAGGACCTATCTCATTCATTCAGTTTCAGTTGAGGTATTCAATTATAGATTTGATTCATGATTTTAAAGCAACACTTATCAAATTAATCAACAACAGTCATACTTTAAAAACACACGAGTCCCGCGTACCCTCTCAGCACCTAAAAAACGCCAACATGTGCAATTTAGCATCAATATAGTACATGTGGTCACCATCGTAAGAAGCTTCTCCACATAGGTATTGTTTGATTAGCAGATAACACAGAATCGCACCGCCAAAAAACCCACCAAAACACTATATTACAAAAAGAAACACTTCACCATCTTCCCGAAGCGCCAAACCAAAATTTATCTTTGTGAAATCACAACAACAAACGACGTAGCGAAGCGTGCCCAACCCTTCTAGTGGGTGTTGAACTTTAGACGGATGTTCACGCAAGAGGAAATGATCATATAGTCTAATTTGGGGTGTGAATGAAACATAATACCCATCTCAACCTCCTATAACACCGTAAAACTGAGCGTAGCTCAAATGCTTAGGTTCTTTGGGATGAAACCAGCCTACCAGAGTTTAAGCCATAGACTTGGCACCGGTGCTCATATTTTCCTGAATTTATTTCAGGCTTTTTGGCGATGTCATTCAGTGGGAGGAGACATTTTCGTTGACTATGATACGCCTATTGTGACTTCGTGAATCTCAAGATATGGTGTCGTCCCAGTATCTCGAAGGTGCTCATAGGGATAGAGTGTGCGTGTGTATATTCATAGGGGTGAGTGTATGTGTGTTGTAAGCATATGCTTTTGTACAATGTTAAAGAAACTCCCACACCACCATTTTGTGGGATTTATGTACAACTTAATTAAACTCGGTTAACTAAAGTTGAATATTCTCTGGTCAGAACCGACTTGCGTGATATCCCTAAAAAGATGTAGTGTCTCTTGGCTAGCAATCGGCGATAATTTGTACCATCGCATAATTTTGGGACGTATATATTGTAACAAACTATCTCAACGGTTCATTTGCCGTTCTACTTCTCTCATTTTCCCTTTGAACACATTATCGACCGCTCTGTCGAGAGCACCAAAAACAGAAAGAGAGGAATCACTCACGTTCTCTACGGGGCAATCCGATGGAAGGGGGATTATGCGTTGTGGACTGCGCCACCACAAACTCTAACCTAAGGGAGATGAAACATTTACAAAGTCTGAAAAAGACGAATGAATATACTTTAACTATTGATGGATGCGATACGATATTTGATGGCAATGGACGTGCCATATTATTCTCTCAGGTCGTACACATATGACAATTGAGGATGCTTTAATGTATCCCGACTCATCACATACTCTCATAAGTTATCGAGATATCCACAAAAAGGGTTTTCACGTCGAAACTCATGAAGAAAACAAACAGGAGGATCTACTCTCCACCAAAGATCGGATATGTTTTGGCAAGCAGCCAAGCAGGTATATGAAAACAAATTCCTTCTTTTTCGTCTGGTTATACTATACGATACATCAAACCCGTTGACTTTGTTGCATACAAAGTATTTTTTCACAATGTTAACGCGTCCCAAACCTAGCATGATTGCCTAGGCCATCCCGTAATTGGGATAATGAGAAGAATTACTAGCAATCCCATTGGTCTTAATTTGCTTGAGTCAAAATTTCCTTGGTCTTCAGACTTCGCGTGCACATCTTGCACCATAAGAAAGCTAATTTTGAGGCCCTCAGACCTCATCATACAAGTTGAACCACTTCAGTTTCTTGAACGTGTTGAAGAAGACATTTTGTTAGGAAAAATAGTAGAAAACAAAAAATATTCGCCCTACGATCAACAAGGAACACTATAAAGATGCGTTGAATGATTTGGATCAGATCGTTACTGACTCCAAGTTGCAGCGGAAGAAGATGAGTCAGTGTAGATCATACCTGGAGTCCCTCTTAACCATAGAAGAATGATCCCGTGAACCACCCACGAATATTCCCTCGAATGGAAGACCGAAAGCACGGCCTCTCTACGAGTTGCAAGCATACGGTCTTCATGATCCGGCAGCGCTTCGCCGTTCGGAGCTAATCATTGTTGGAGAATTAGAGGGAGGAGATTATAACCATAATGGGATTCTAATTATGAGGATTAGAGGAACTAGTTCAAGCTCTAATTGACCAAATAGAACTAGAACTAGAGAACTAGAGGAGGCTCAAAAACTTGTGTGTTCAAAAGTACAAAACCCCTCTAGTATATATAGGTTGAGGGGGAAGGGGGGTCACACAAGGGGAAGGATTCCCCTCCCCTTGCATCGGCCCAAGAGGAAGGAGGAATCCCCCCTTTTTCAATTCGCCCTCCCCAAGTGGGAAAAGGGGGCGCCTCCCCTATTGGGCCCTTGTGGCCCAATTCTCCTTCCACTTCTCGCATTTTAAGGCATGTTGATATTTAATTAAATATAAAAGGCTCCTAACTATTATTAGAGTCTTTTAATATTAATTTAACATCTCCAAAAATATTTTCCACCCATATATTATTTATCGGTAATACTCGGTATTGCCCCATAAAATCTAAAACCCTTCCGATGACCCATACATGCTTCTGGTTCCTCTTGAAACTATTTAGAATATTAACAAAACTATTTCACAAATAAATCCTTGTTACTCTCGTCCTACTAACAGTCAGCATATCGTGATTTCCTTAAGCTTGTGAACATGTAGGTTCGGTAAAACATAGACATGAACAAACCCCTTTGTCCAATGACCGATAGCGGAATCGTGGACGTCCATATCGATCCTTATGAGTGCACGAATGACATTCGAGTGAACCTTTGGTTATCATGTGTTATTCCGTTTGCTTCTGATACTTTACAAAACCCGAGGCGAGATGTATCGGTGTCCTCTTGAGTCATTCACATGGTCACTATACCGGTCTCCTCGTTACCAATTTCATCTTCTTTCTCGTTGACATGTTCCGTCATCCCCGTGACATAGTCACTTTGTCTAGCCAGGTGATGACGGATGTCGTCACATCGAGAGAGCCCTAAGAATAAATATCCATTGTCGGAGGAACAAATTCCATTCTCGAGCTATCTAGTCACTTGTCAAATTTTCTGACAAACTTGTAAGTTGTTGTTATGATACCGTGTTACAAATGACGTTTGGACAACCGTAAAGTCCACCATACAGTAATAAGTGACTATGGTACTCTTATGGTCTAAGGAACTAAAGCACATGTTAACACTCCGTGTTATAACAATTGACTTCAGACAATATAATTTCAAAGTATAACAACAAGTTTGGGCCGATTCAATATGATCATTCTTCTAACTTCATATTCTTAGTGCCGTTTTAGACTATTATTACAGTTAATGATATCCTAGGATCCAAAGAACATGATCATCAACAATACTTGAGCCAGTCTTAGAGGCAAGAGTAGGAACCTAATTTTACCGTTTATCATTTCACACGTGCGTATGAGTTTTCCACTGAATCGCATATTCTAGGATCATAGCGGTTATAACATAGACTATAAAATCTTAATCATGAATACGAAAATATAATAATACAATATTATTGCCTGTACGGCATATTTCCAACAGTCTCTCGCTTGCACTGAAGTCAATAATCTAGTTTACATAGTTTCTCTAACACCTATGGCTATCCGGTGTTGCTTATGCTTTCAAATCCGTGTGAACCTTGATAACCCACAAGTATAGGGGATCGCAACAGTTTTTGAGGATAGAGTATTTAACCGAAATTTATTGATTCGACACAAGGGGAGCCAAAGAATATTCTCAAGTATTAGTGTAACGCCCCGGATTCGATGCGCCAGGTGTCCGCCAGATATTCGCCGTCGTTGCCATGTCATTTGCTTGCGTGTTGCACTTTGCCATGTCATCATGTGCATCTCATTTTGCATACGTGTTCGTCTCATGCATCCGAGCATTTTCCCCGTTGTCCGTTTTGCAATCCGGCACTCCTATGCCCTCCGGCGTTCCCCTTTTGTCTCTTGTTGTGAGCGGGTGTTAAACGTTGTCGGAATGGACCGAGGTTTGCCAAGCGGCCTTGGTATAGCACCGGTAGACCGCCTGTCAAGTTTCGTGCCATTTGGAGGTCGTTTGGTACTCCAACGGTTAACTGGGTAACCGTAAAAGCCTCCTTCTCTTTGCAGCCCAACACCCCCTCAAAGTGGCCCAAAACCCAGCAAACTCCCCTCCATGCTCTCGGTCGTTCGATCACGATCGTGTCAGCGAAAACCGTGCTCCATTTGGACTCTCCTAGCTCTCTCTACCTATAAATATGTGTTCCCTCCGGATTTTTTTCGCAGTCCAAACCCTAGCCCCGCTCCCTCTCCGCGCCCGGACATGTCCGCCGACGGACGTCCGTGCCGCCGCCGGACCAATCGACGCCGCCACGTGGCACCGCCACCGCCCCAGCGCCCGCCCAGACCGCCTCCGCCCCACCGTCCGCCAGCCATGCGCCCCGCGCCAGCGCCCGCCGCCTCGCCGCCTCTCCGCCGCCCGCCCAGCGCCTTCGCCGCGCCCGCCGCCTCCCGTCGGCAACGCCGCCCGTCGCCGCGCCAGCAACCGCCGCCGCCCTTGACCCGGCGCCCTCACGCCATGCCGCGCCCCGCATCTCCGTGCGTCGCCCCTCCATGGACCGCGCCGCCCCGCCGTCCGTCGCCCCAACCCTCGCCGGCCCTCCTCCGGTGAAGCTCCGGCCGCCTTCCCCGTCGTCTTCTCCGGCGAGCCGCCGACTGCCTCGGGAACCGTGCCCAGATCCAGATCCGTTTGCAAGGTTGACCTCCAAATTTCCACTAAGTCCCGAATACTTAGCATTATTATGCCATGTTCATCACATCATAACTTGCTGCATACTGCTCCGTTTCATGCGTGTAATATGTTGAATTGTTCATCATGAGATGCTTTACATTTTGTTCCATTGTGGCATGCTTGTTTGAGTTGATATTGATGCTCTAATCATCGTTGCAAGAGTGCTATATGATGTTAATATGCTGAAACTGTTATAACTTGGTGATTTGTCATTTTTGTTGCATTTGATGTGTGCATCCTATGAGCATTAGCTCTACATGTGTTTTGTGCTACATCATGCCAGCCTCACAGTGGTGCCATCCATATATTCTTGTGAGTTGTGTAGTGAGTGCATCAAGCTTGTTAAGTAGGGTACTTGCTGTTACTGTTTTGCTAGGCTGATTCTGTTATATTTTGTTGCTATGTAAACCTGCTGCTACAAGTCATTATATGCATAATCTGGAGATGTTCACTAACGATGTTTTGTTATACATGTCTTGCTCTATCCATCCATGCCCATGGTTGCATTTATATCTTGCTTTAGATTGTTGTATTATTGCTCTCAAGTTGCTAAATGATGTTGCTGTCAGCCTGTTAACATGAAGTTCAGTTTTGCCATGTGATTTCCTAGTGATCCATGCATGCTATGAACTTGATATTGCCATGATTAGCTTCATAAACATGTCCTCTTACTGTTGGTTGCCTTTCCATG
The DNA here is from genome assembly GCA_021605145.1 of Aegilops bicornis. Taxonomy (NCBI): domain Eukaryota; kingdom Viridiplantae; phylum Streptophyta; class Magnoliopsida; order Poales; family Poaceae; genus Aegilops; species Aegilops bicornis. Next base: position 312,749,572 of record CM038673.1, read on the forward strand.
CCATTTATTGCTCTGTGGTGAGTGGTTCAAGCTCACCAACATGCCTATTTATTGTTGTTCCTGCCATGTATGAATCTGTCATATAACTTGCCATGTTTACGTGGGTGCCATCATTTCTTCGGATCCTTTTTGGCTCATTGTCACTAAAGGAAATTTGATCTATGCATTTAGTAGATTCATTCAATGCCTTTATTTGCCATTATAAGTTCCTGTAACATGTTGTTTGATAGCTCTAAATATTGCAACCTGATGTTATTTCTGCTAAAGTCTGAAACTGTTATTATTTGCAATCTTGCCATGTCCTTTTGAGCATGTTCTACTGGTTTATGGAGATAGATCAGTGTTCATGTTTTGTCATGCATTACCTTTACATCATGCCCATGCCTTTTGTTTTCATGTTGGGATTCTGTAGCATGTTGTTTTGATGCTTGCAATATGCCTAGTTGCTGTTTTGGACAGATTGTTGCTATAACTTGTTTCATGTGTATGTGTTGAACCGTTGCTCCGTTTTGAGTGTGCTCTATATGAAACTTGCTTAGATTTGCATGTAGTTTCATATTATCATGTTGCATCCTTGGTTTGAGAGGGTTTGCTTGATGTTTGTATGCATTTTGCATCAATGCCATGTTTAACTTGTTTTGCTTATATCTTCTAGGCCGTAGCTCCGAATTTAATGAACTTTATATGTAATTTGACTAGAATTTCGTGTAGATCATCGTGGTGCATCTTAACTTTCTGTTTAAAAACTTTAACATAAGGTTTATTCAGATCTGGACCAATTTCGAAATTTGCATATGAGGACTTGCCGGAGTTGTTCTATGTTGTTTCCGGCCTCATTTAAACTTGCTTTGATGTGTTGGTCTTGTATGCATCATCTTTTGCCATGAGTAGCTTCATGTAGCTTTGTCATGCATCATGCTTGTTGTGCATCATGTATTGTCTATGTGTGGTGTGTTTACTATGTTGTGTGCTTCTTCTCGATAGTTCCCGTTTTCGTTGCGATCGTGAGGATTCGTTCATCTACGCTTGGTTCATCTTCGTGGCTTCATCTTCTTCATGGACTCGTTCTTCTTCCTTGCGGGATTTCAGGCAAGATGACCGTCACCTTGGATCTCATTACTATCATTGCTATGCTAGTTGCTTCGTTCTTTCGCTATGCTGCGCTACCTATCACTTGATGCTCAAGCCTCCCAAATTGCCATGAACCTATAACCTTTGTCACCCTTTCTAGCAAACCGTTGTTTGGCTATGTTACCGCTTTGCTCAGCCCCTCTTATAGTGTTGTTAGTTGCAGGTGAAGATGAAGATTGCTCCATGTTGGATTATGTTTATGTTGGGATATCACAATATCTCTTATATTATTAATGCATCTATATACTTGGTAAAGGGTGGAAAGCTCGGCCTTATGCCTGGTGTTTTGTTCCACTCTTGCCGCCCTAGTTTCCGTCATATCGGTATTATGTTCCCGGATTTTGTGTCCCTAACGCGGTTGGGTGATTTATGGGACCCCCTTGACAGCTCGCTTTGAATAAGACTCCTCCAGCAAGGCCCAACATTGGTTTTACCATTTGCCTCACCTATGCCCTTTTTCCCTTGGGTTTCCGGAGCCCAAGGGTCATCTTTATTTTAGCCCTCCCGGGCGGTGCTCCTTCGAGGTGTTGGTCCAAAGCAGGCAGACTGCAGGCCACCACGGGCAACTCGAGGGCTGGTTTTACTCGTAGGCTGACCTATCCGGTGTGCCACGAGAACGAGATATGTGCAGCTCCTATCGGGATTTGTCGGCTGTCGGGCGGCTTTGCTGGTATTGTTTTATTACTATCGAAATGTCTTGTAGCCGGATTCCGAGACTGATCGGGTCTTCCCGGGAGAAGGAATATCCTTCGTTGATCGCGAGAGCTTATCATGGGCTAAGTTGGGACACCCTGCAGGTATAAACTTTCGAGAGCCGTGCCCGCGGTTATGTGGCGAGATGGGAATTTGTTAATATCCGGTTGTAGTAAACTTGAAGTAAACTCTTCTAAAATACACCAACCGTGTGCGTAACTGTGAGTGTCTCTTTCCGGGTTGATCGAGAGGAGAACACGGTTTCGGGTTATGTCGGCGTAAGTAGGAGTTCAGGATCACTTCTTGATCGTTACTAGTTGACGACCGTTCCTTTGCTTCTCTTCTCGCTCTCATTTGCGTAAGTTAGCCGCCTTACTCTGCTTAGTCGCTGCTGCAACCTCACCACTTTACCCCTTCCTTTTCCATTAAGCTTTGGTAGTCTTGATACCCATGGTAATGGGATTGCTGAGTCCTCGTGGCTCACAGATTACTACACCACCAGTTGCAGGTGCAGGTTTCACGATGATCATGACGCGAGAGCGATGTTACTTGTTTTGGAGTTCTTCTTCTGCTTCTTCAATCAGGGGATAGGTTCCAGGTCGGCAGCCTGGGCTAGCAGGGTGGATGTCGTTTGAGTTTCTGTTTGTGTTCCATCCGTAGTCGGATGTTGATCTCTTGTATATGATGTTGATGTATTCTTGTGGCATTTGTGCCTTATGTATGTATCCCCATCTATTATGTAATGTTGATGTAATGATACCCACCTTGCAAAAGCGTCTTCAAGATGCGCTTCTATCCTTGGTGGGACCTTCGAGTTCCTCTTGGATAGGGTCGCATCTTGGGCGTGACAATTAGTAGCTGAGTTGTCAATTCAACCACACCTGAAAGACTTAATATCTGCAGCAAAGTATTTAGTAGCAAAGTAGTATGGAAGTAACGGTAACGGTGGCAAAAGTAACAGTAGCAGTGTTTGTAGCAATCGTAACAGTGGCAACTAAAAAGTAACTAAGCAAAGATCAATATGTGAAAAGCTCGTAGGCAATGGATCAATGATGGATAGTTATGTCAGATGCGATTCCTCATGCAACAGTTATAACATAGGGTGACACAGAACTAGCTCCAATTCATCAATGTAATGTAGGCATGTATTCCGAATATAGTCATACGTGCTTATGGAAAAGAACTTGCATGACATCTTTTGTCCTACCTCCCGTGGCAGCGGGGTCCTATTGGACACTAAGGGATATTAAGGCCTCCTTTTAATAGAGTACCGGACCAAAGCATTAACACTTAGTGAATACATGAACGCCTCAAACTATGGTCATCACCGGGAGTGGTCCCGATTATTGTCACTTCGGGGTTGCCGGATCATAACACATAGTAGGTGACTATTGACTTGCAAGATAGGATCAAGAGCTCACATATATTCATGAAAACATAATATGCTCAGATCTGAAATCACGACACTCGGGCCCTAGTGACAAGCATTAAGCATAGCAAAGTCATAACTACATCAATCTTAGAACATAATGGATACTAGGGATCAAACCCTAACAAAACTAACTCGATTACATGGTAAATCTCATCCAACCCATCACCGTCCAGCAAGCCTACGATGGGATTACTCACGCACGGCGGTGAGCATCATGAAATTGGTGATGGAGGATGGTTGATGATGACGATGGCGACGGATTCCCCTCTCCGGAGCCTCGGACGGACTCCAGATCAGCCCCCCCGAGGAAGATTAGGGCTTGGCAGCAGCTCCGTATCATAAAACGCGATGAATCCTTCTCTCTGATTTTTCTCCTCGAAAGTGAATATGTAGAGTTGGGGTTGAGGTCGATGGAGTCCCAGGGGGCCCACGAGGCAGGGGGCGCGCCGGGGGGGGGGGGAGGGGGGCGCCCTTCACCCTCGTGGATAGGGTGTGCCCCCCTGATGATGATTCTTTCGCCAATATTTTTCATTAATTCCAAAACGTGTCTCCGTGGATTTTCAGGTCATTCCAAGAACTTTATTTCTGCACAAAAATAACACCATGGCAGTTCTGCAGAAAACAACATCAGTTCGGGTTAGTTCCATTCAAATCATGCAAGTTAGAGTCCAAAACAAGGGCAAAAACGTTTGGAAAAGTAGATACGTTGGATACGTATCAACTCCCCCAAGCTTAAACCTTTGCTTGTCCTCAAGCAATTCAGTTGACAAACTGAAAGTGATAAAGAAAACCTTTTACAAACTCTGTTTGATCTTGTTGTTGCAAATATGTAATGCCAGCATTCAAGTTTTTGGCAAAGATTATGAACTAACCATATTCATAATAACATTTAGGTCTCATGTTTACTCATATCAATGGCATAATCAACTAGCGAGCAATAATAATAAATCTCGGATGACAACACTTTCTCAAAACAATCATAACATGATATAACAAGATGGTATCTCGCTAGCCCTTTCTGAGACTGCAAAACATAAATGCGGAGCACCCCTGAAGATCAAGGACTGACTAGACATTGTAATTCATGGTAAAAGAGATCCAGTCACAGTCATACTCAATGTAAATTAATAGCAATGCATGCGAATGACAACGGTGCTCTCCAACTTGTGCTTTTTAATAAGAGGATAATGACTCAACATAAAAGTAAATAGATAGGCCCTTCGCAGAGGGAAGCAGGGATTTGCAGAGGTGCCAGAGCTCGAGTTTTGAAACAGAGATAAATAATATTTTGAGTGGCATACTTTCATTGTCAACATAACAACCAAGAGATCTTGATATCTTCCATGCTACACACATTATAGGCGGTTCCCAAACAGAATGGTAAAGTTTATACTCCCTCACCACCAACAAGCATCAATCCATTGCTTGCCCAAAACAACGGGTGCCTCCAACTAACAACAATCCTGGGAGAGTTTTGTTTGCAATTAATTTGATTTGATTTGAGCATGGGACTGGGCATCCCGATTACCGGCCATTTTCTCGTGAATGATGAGCGGAGTCCACTCATCGTGAGAATAACCCACCATGGAATATATAGACAACCCTAGTTGATACAGGAGCTATTCGAGCATATAAAACAAAATTTCATTTGAAGGTTTAGAGTTTGGCACATACAAATTTACTTGGAACGGCAGGTAAATACCGCATATAGGAAGGTATGGTGGACTCATATGGAATAACTTTGGGGTTTATGGAAATGGATGCACAAGAAGTATTCCCGCTTAGTACAAGTGGAGGCTAGAAAGAGACCGGGAAGCGACCAACTAGAGAGCAACAACAGTCATGAACATGCATTAAGATTAATCAACAATGAGTGCAAGCATGAGTAGGATATAAATCACCATGAACATAAATATCGTGGAGGCTATGTTGATTTTGTTTCAACTACATGCATGAACATGTGCCAAGTCAAGCCACTCGAATCGTTCAAGGGAGGATACCACCCTATCATACCACATCACAACCATTTTAATAGAATGTTGGCACGCAAGGTAAATCATTATAAATTCCTAGCTAATTAAGCATGGCATGAGAAATTATAATCTCTAATTGTCATTGCAAACATGTTTCATTCATAATAGGCTGAATCAGGAACGATGAACTAATCATATTTACAAAGCAAGATAGGTCGAGTTCATACCAGTTTCTCTCATCTCAATCAGTCCATCATATATCGTCATTATTGCCTTTCACTCGCACGACCGAACGGTGTGGATAATAATAATAGTGCACGTGCATTGGACTAAAATTTGGAATCTGCAAGCATTTAATACAAGGGAGAAGACAAGGTAATATGGGCTCTTGGCTAAATCAACAATAATGCATATGAGAGCCACTCAACATTTTCATCATAGTCTTCTCCTCTCGACCCCCAAAGAAAAGAAAAGACTAAAACTATTTACACGGGAAAGCTCCCAACAAGCAAAAGAAGAATGAGAAATCTTTTTGAGTTTTCTCTTAATTAATAATGAGAAATCTTTTTGAGTTTTCTCTTAATTAATACTACTACAGGCATGGAAAGTAAACTAGCTAAAAGCTACAACTATTTTTTTTTGTTTTTTTGTTTTTCTTAAGGGTTTTCAGACACACAAGAAGAATGCTTAGAAAAGAAAATAAACTAGCATGGATAGTACAATGAAAAAGTGTGAGCACCGACAACTGGCATGAGTGTGTGAGCATGAATGTAATGTCGGTGAGAAATACGTACTCCCCCAAGCTTAGGCTTTTGGCCTAAGTTGGTCTATGGCCATTGTTGGCCTGGTGGATATCCAAAGTCGTAGCTGGGTTGTACTGGGATGCAGCAGCTACTGCCTGAAGAGCTGCAGCTCGGAGGCGAGCTGCTTCCGTCCTCCTCTCATACTCGTTCGCCTCCTCCCTGGTTATAACATATCTCCTTTTGCCTGAAAGTTAAAGAAAGTAGGAGCAGGGAGGGCAACATGGACAATGTGTTGTCTGTCAAAGATTAGTCGGTACTGGAGGAACTCTTCATTCCTCTCAAGAAACTGATGACGAACCATAGCACTATAATCTAGATAAGCAGGAGGCAACTCCATATCATTTTCATGTATGGGTACATCAAGATAATTAGCTACATGAGTTGCATAAATTCTACCAAACAAATCTCCACTTGTACCGTTAAGATGCAACCTTCGTGCAACAATGGCCCCCCAAGTTATATTGTTTATCACCTAATACCGCACTCTTGAGGACACTAAGATCTAGAACGCACATGTGACTAGCCTCATCTTTACCATTAATGCATCTACCTATAAAGAGAGCAAAATAATGTATGGAAGGGAAATGAATGTTGCCTATGGTAGCTTGTGTGATTTCTCTAGATTCTCCCACAGTGATACTAGCAAGAAAGTCTTTATATTCATATTTGCAAGGTTCACTAACATTGCCCCACTGCGGGAGTTTACAAGAAGTATTAAAATCTTCTAGGTCCATGGTATATGATTTATCATAAAGATCAAATAAAACAGTGTGAGAATTGCGTGAGGATGTACATTTAAACCTCCTCACAAAGGAATCAATTAGGTAGTGGTACTGTAGGCACTTATCTGACACGAAGTCCTCAAGATCAGCATTACGCACATACGCGTCAAACTCATCCTTGATGTCTGCCTGGACCATAAACTCTTCTGACGGCCATTCACAAGGCCACACTTGAGCTTCGCTTGGTGGTTAATCATCCGGCTCACGTATCGCGAGCCTTGGTCCTTCCTTCCTTGAGGAACCACCTTGGTACATTTTGTTGGTTTCTACGATAGGGTGCGTCAACTGCAAATTAAAATTTTCATACGCGCAGAACAACCAAGAACATGCTACAGAGATGGATCACGATTCGTTACCACTAGACGCAGCGATGCCGTGCAAATGAAGAAGAGTTGGGGCAGCGCGTCCGCGTGGATCGTCTCCTCCTCGCATGATCTCCCTCGAACAGCCGCTCTTGGTTCCCACGTACAGGTTCGCCGGAGCGGCACAAGTGCACCGCCTCTAATGGTATCCGCGCGTGCAGGAGGAACGTCGTGCGGCGGACTGCTAGGTCCGACCACACAACCGACGGCGAGTGGAGGTGTCTATTCGCAACACATGCAAACCCTAGTGACAGCGCCGAAGCAATCCGTCCCCATGAGTGTGCCGCACCTCCACTATATATAGGCGTCCGTCACGGGCTCAACACTTGGGCCTCGCACGGACCCTAAAGCCCATAAGTCTACTCAGCCACAATCCGAATATAGCTCGGATCACATCCGACCAGTGTCCTTGGATCCGACCTTGTAGGTTCCTTCCCTTAAGCGCGCGACCCCTTAGGTTCAAGTCGGCTTGGTCGCAGTTCGGATCACCTCCGAACTGCACGGTTGGTAGTAGCAAGGCATGCCGAACACCAAGCAGACTATGAAGCTGGTTAGCGAACCTGTACATCACACTTCCATTCCTTTTTCCACACGATATATGTTGTCGAGCTCAAGGCAAGTCTGTCATCCTTGTGCTAGCCCGACCTCTTTCTCATTCCAGTGATGCCGAACACTACCGGATTATCTCATTATCCTTGTCGCATGGCCATGCTTATCCTGGTCGAATCACACGAGGGGCCCAGAGTATATCTCTCCTGGTCGGAGGGGAAAATCCCATCTTGCTGGACCATGTCTCGCAGCATGGGTCTGGACAAGCCTGAAACCTACCTTTGAAACTACCCACTCACGGAGTAGCATTTGGTCGGCCCAAAGCAAGTCTGTCACCATCCCGAGTACACGTGCCAGCTCAGGTCTTAGGACATAGAGCGTATGTTGTACTAGCGACTCACAAATGACATATCGCTGCGTCTCATAGTTGGGTCTGTCCGACTCAGACCTTATCTCGACTCGGATCCGACTATGTCGAATCCGACTAGACCTTTTCAAGTCCATATTATCCAGTTAGCATCCAATGCTCCATGGCTAGTGAGACCAAGCCATCAACCGTGTCATATGCTAGTCTAGTTGGCTGCGCGTCCACACAACCCTTTAGACTAGGGACCTTTTAGGACAGTTATCATACAATGCATAGTCCCACAAACAAGTCACGTACTTGTCGATACACATCATTGATAGTGTCCAAGGACTATCTTTATTCATAAACACATAAGAAATATCATCATACATGATTGCCTCTAGGGCATATCTCCAACACATTTTCCTATGCATTTTTCTTTCTCTGAAAAATTTCTGAAATTTTTAGTGACTCAAAATAAAAGTGAAGCAACTCAACAAGATTGATAGCAACTACTCCCACAAGTGCCTAGAGGCTATATCATGCATTAAAACTACTTTGGACCATATAAATTTGACATGCAAGCTCAAGAACAGGGTCACCTTAGCAGCAAAAAATTGCAACAAATGAAGCACTAGAACAAAAACTAATTGGACCATTGGAGGAGTCACATACCCGAAGAACAATCCCCCAAAGCAGTTTTGTGAATGGAGCTTTGAGCAAAGAGATCGAAAATGGCAGCAAGATGAGCTAGAACACAGGTTTGAGCTATGGGAGGATTTTTTTTCTGGAGGAAGACGAAGTGAGTGCGTGCTGGAATACGTGGAGGGGGTCCACGTGGGTCCCACGAGGCAAGGGGACGCACCCTGTGCCCTCGTGGCCAAATGGTGGGCCCCCTGGTGTGTTCTGAGTGTTAGACATTCTTAAATATTCTACAAAAAATCATATTCATTTTCAGGACGTTTGGAGAACTTTTATTTCCGGGGTATTTTTTTATTGCAAGGATAATTCAGAAAACAGACAGAAAATACTATTTTTGCTTTATTTAATCTAAATAACAGAAAGTAAAAGGAGGGTACAGGGAGTTGTGCTTTCTAACTTCATCCATCTCGTGCTCATCAAAAGGAATCCACTAACAAGGTTGCTCAAGTCTTGTTAACAAACTCTTTTCGAATAACACGAAACCGGAGAATTTTCGAATAGCACTAGGTTACCTCAACAGGGATATGCATGTCCCCAACAATAAGAATATCATATTTCTTCTTGACAGTAGGAAGAGGGAATTCAAAACCTCTAATAGTAATCTTTGAAAATTTTCCAATAGAATTGATACTGTGGACTTGAGGTTGTTTCCTCGGAAAGTGCACCGTATGCTCATTACCATTAACATGAAAAGTGACATTGCCTTTGTTTCAGTCAATAACAGCCCCTGCAGTATTCAAAAAGGGTCTACCAAGGATAATCGACATACTATCGTCCTCGGGAATATCAAGAATAACAAAGTTCGTTAAAATAGTGACGTGTGCAACCACAACAGGCTCATCCTCACAAATGCCGACAGGTATAGCAGTTGATTTATCGACCATTTGCAAAGATATTTCAGTAGGTGTCAACTTATTCAAATCAAGTCTACGATATAAAGAGACAGGCATAATGCTAACACCGGCTCTAAGATCACATAAAGCAATTTTAACATAGTTTCTTTTAATGGAGCATGGTATAGTTGATACTCCTAGATCTCCTAGTTTCATAGGTATTCCACCTTTAAAAGTATAATTGGCAAGCATGGTGGAAATTTCAGCTTCTGGCATCTTTCTTTTATTTGTAACAATATCTTTCATATACTTAGCATAAGGATTCATTTTAAGCATATCAGTCAAATTCATACGCAAAAAGATAGGTCTAATCATTTCAGCAAAGCGCTCAAAATCCTCATCATCCTTTTTCTTGGATGGTTTAGGAGGAAAAGGCATGGGTTTCTAAACCCATGGTTCTCTTTCTTTACCGTGCTTCCTAGCAACAAAGTCTCTCTTATCATAACGTTGATTCTTTGATTGTGGGTTGTCAAGATCAACAGCAGGTTCAATCTCTACATCATTGTTATTGCTAGGTTGAGCATCATCATGAACATCATCATTAACATTATCACTAGGTTCATGTTCATTACCGCATTGTGTTTCAAAGATCGTAAATAGAAATATCATTGGGATTCTCAGGTGTGTCAACAAAAGGTTCACTAGAAGCATGCAAAGTCCTATCATTTTTCTTTTTCTTCTTCTTAGAAGCACTAGGTGTATCAACATTAGTTCTCTGAGAATCTTGCTCAACTCTCTTAGGGTGGCCCTCAGGATACAAAGGTTCCTGAGTCATTTTACCCCCTCTGGTCATAAATCTAACAACATTAACATTTTTCTGATTATTTAATTCATTGAGCAAATCATCTTGTGCTTTAAGCACTTGTTCTACTCGAGCGGTAACCATACAAGCATGTTTACTAATAAGTTTAAGGTCACCTTTAACTCTAGACATATAATCACTCAAGTGTTCAACTGTCGTTGTAGAAAAGTAGGGGCTCTCCTTTTGAGCCCTCTACTTGTGCACGGGCAGTCAGAGCCGTGTCCGCGGCCACACTTAGCAGGGCAGAGGAGGGAAGCCGGAGCACAAGGTGATTAGAGCAACGCTAGGACCAGAGACCACAAAGAGAAAAGGGGCAAGGCGGACTCCCCGGGCAAGACCCTTGCCGGGTGGCCTCCGTGGCCCCGGGAAGAGCCTTGCCGGGGCAACTTGCCCGATGCTAGCGGGGCGCGCCTCCCTTGAGCCCAAGGGTTCGAATGCCATCAACCACATTGGGACCAAGGCTTGGGAGGCACCTCTGTGGTGGCATGCAGATCTTTGTGAAGATCATAAATACACAAGATCAGATGAGGACCAGAAGACGACGATCCTCGGCGAGGTCCTTTCCGGAGACGACCGCAGCGCCATGGCAAGACCCTTGCCGGGCCCCCGGCAAGACCCTTGCCGAGGGCATCAGCGGGACCACAGCCAGGCCTGCGCCTGCCAAGACTCCACCTCCATCCCCGTGCAGCTGCTAGCTCAACCAGCTGGGCAGGCACCTGCGTGGCGACGAGCGACCTCTACGCCGAACCAGCAAACACCTGCATGGTGGCATGCAGATCTTCGTGAAGGCTCTACCACCACGCCGGCCCAGCAGCCAGCCAACGTGGGGCCACGGCGCCTTGTTATCTCGGATGCATGTCGAAGCCAGGCGAGGCGGCGACAGATGGGACGAGCTTCCTTGCCATCCCCGATAAAGCGAGAGGGGCACGTCGGCAGCGCATTAAAGTGTTTGTCCAACGGTGCCAGAGGATAGACTCATCCACTGTAGTCCTTTCCACCTCCCGTGTGCCACTATGGCAACCCCTTTTGCTTATAAAAGGAGGCCGGAGGCGACCAGGAGAAGGATTTAGATCTTTTGGGCAAGTCACACCCCGTAGCTAGCTCAAGAACACAAGAACACTCAAATACATCCACCAAAGTAGGACTAGGGTATTACGCATCTTAGCGGCCCGAATCTGGGTAAACGATCTGTGTGCTTCCTGTCAGACCCACTCTTTGCACAACCCCGTGCCTGCCAACCGTAGAAGGGATCCTAGTGATTCCATAGGTGTCGATTTCCCCCGACATCTTTGGCGCGCAAGGTAGGGGTTGCAGTTGTGAAAATCCGGTCTCGCAGTTATCCTAGCAGTTCCTCATCGCCATGGCTCCGAGGAAGAAGACGACCAAGCTTGATGGCACCATCTGCAGATGCGCTGGACGCCCGTGCAACGACAGAAAAGCTAAGTCGTGCGAAACTTTAAGCAATTTCTTTTTATATATAAGGTTATTGTCCTCGAAGTTCCTGCCCTATGTATGGAAAACCTGCACGCAAAGGGGCCCTTCCGCTATTGGCAATGCCCTTGCTCTATTTCGAGTCTGCTCAACAGCTCAAGCGGCCTCATCGAGAACGGCAGGGTAGCCTTCCGCAATTGGCAACGCTCTCGATTCTGACTCGAGTCAAGCTTGACAGTTTGAGCGGCCGCGTTGAGAGCGGTAAGGTGGTTCGCCTGGCAGCAAGCACACCCGGCAGGCCATTGGGGATCCGTCCTCAAGGTGCCGCGGCCTGGATTTACGCGCCGACAAGCCTACCCAATTAACGTAGGGTGAACATACAAAGGAAGATCAAACAGGAAGATAACATGCATCGTCTCGAAAGTACTGCAGAGTTATATTACATCAGTTGTTGTCGCGGTTCTAACTATAGATAGAAATTGTCTTGGTCATGAACGTGCAGCGGCAATGAGAAATGGGGTGCCTAATCCCGGCGCTGGCCCTCCACCCTCTGGATTCCGTCAACGCGGCTGATGATGGGCTTGATACGCTCCTTGAGCGCCACGAGGTCAGCATCCTCCGGCAAGCTCTCCAGCGCAACGTCGAAGTCGAGGTCGGGGTTCCAGTACGCCACCTTGGTGAGGACCTTTGTCATGGCACCCCGGCAAAGCTTCCGGGCCTCATCATCCAGAGAGGCCGCCCTGCTGGAGCCACCCTCAAAGAATAGGGTCAGCTTGGCGTTTGAAGTCACGTTGGGCTCCGGGGCGTACCTCACATTTGGCATCCCCGTGGTAGCCAGCTGCGTGGTGATCCTGCCAGTGACGCCTTCGAGGCGGCTGATCCAGCGGTTCTCGCCCTCCACAAAGTCCTTGTGGTTGGCGGTTTCGTTCTTCCGCAGCAGCTTCTCGGTCTCCAAATCTTTGGCCAGGGTCTCCTACCGGGCCTTGGCCTCCGAGAGCGTCCCCTCAAGGCCCTCCAACTTCAGCTTCAGGTCCTTGATGGACTCATTGGCCATGGAGAGTAGCCCGGCCTTGCTAAGGACTGCGGCCTCTGGCGTCGGCCAAAGGCGCCATTGGCCGCGTCCCTCTCCCCCGTCAGCTCCAGGGCCTGTCCCTTCAGCTCGTCCCGCTCCACCTCCAGCTCCTTCACCTTGCCGGCGTGGACCTGAGCCTAGGCATTGAGCGCCTCCTCGTGCTTCTGCTCAAGCTCCTGGGTCCGGCGCAGGACAAGCTTCTCGACCTCCTCGTCCTTGCCGCGGCTTATCCTCACGAGCGGCAAGGTCCTCCTCGTGGGAGTTCAGCGCGGCCTGGTGCTGGGACCGAGCGGCCTCGTCCTTGGCGGCCTGGTTCTTACCGTCTCCTGGCCTTCTCGATGTCGGCCTGCTTCATGACAAGCTCCACCTTGCGCTTGGCCAGCTCGTCCTAGGCGGTCTTCAGCTCCTCACAAACCTGGCGGAACCAAGCCTACGTCTCGACGACGCGCCCCTCGAGGTCCGCCTCCGCCTTGTCCACCGCTGCCATCCTGCACTTGGCCTTGTCTAGGCGGGCGCGATGGAGCGCCTAGAGCTTCCAAAAGTTGGTGCCCATGGTCTAGAGGAGCAGCTCTTCTTGGGAACCGCCGCCGTCGGTGCTCGGCTCGTCAACGACTTCAAGCCCGGCGGCGGCAAGCACCTCCTCGTCGAACACCTCTCCCTCGGTGGGCACCCTGGTGCCCGCCGTCCCTGGGAGGTCGACGAAAAGGTCATCGCTCACCTTCAGGTACTTGCCCGAGCCTGAGGTAGCGGAGGAGGAAGGTTGGTCGTCAACCACCTCCTCCTCAGCAGCGGCCTTGCCGGCCTCCTCGGCAGCAGCCTTGCCAAGCTCCCTGGCAGACCCCTTGGCGGTGTCCTCAGCAGCATCCTTGGCGGCCTCCTCGGCGGCGATCTTCTCGGCCTCCGCCGCGGCGTCCTTGGCAACATCCTCGATGACGGTGTCGATGTCCTCCCGGTCCGCCAAGGGAGGATCTGGATATCAAGAAGGGGATGAGGCGAAGCCAAGACCAAGATTCAAAAAGAAAAAGAACAGAGACAGAAGGCGAGTGACTTACCCGTGCCAGGCTGGGAAGAAGAGGCCCCCTCCCCGCCTACATCTGGCGCTGAGGCGGAGCCACCAGCGCCCAAGTTTGCCTCCTCCTCCTCCGTGTGCATGGGCTCGGTGCTTGGCGACATGGTCGATGGGGGCGGCGTGTTGGGGGTGGCCCCAGTGGCTCCTCCTGCTGCCGTCCTCCTCCTGCAGCCACAGCAAGGTCAGTACCAAGGGATCGTACCCCAGCACGCGTTGAGGGGGGGGGGGACGAGTGGTGAACACGCCGGGGGCTGCTGTCCGGGCTGCTCACCACCACCAGCGGCATACTCGAAGTGCCCGCGGGGGCCGGCCGCCCGTCGAGGCCCTGGCCCTCTTCACCCTCTGGACCAGCGTCTCCGCGTCTCTGCGAAGATGAAAACAAATCAAGATAAGCGGCACAGTCTGAGGAGACGGAGATGACAAAAAAGAGCAAGATACTTACTCATCCTCCACCTCCTCTTCTGTTGCCTTCCTCTTCCTCCTTGGGCTGAGGGACCCAAAATCAAAGATGACCTCCGCGTCAGCATCTACCAGAGGAGGGGAGGAGGGTGGAGTCTGGCCACGCCTGGACGAAGAAGAGGCAGTTGCTTTCTTCTTCGCCACCGTGGCCTTTACCAACTTCCTCGCCGCCGCGGCCCTCGTTTGGCGCACGGACGCCTCCTGGGCTTGCTGCGGTTGCACGGTCCTGCCGGGTTGAACCGGCTCGCCAGAGCTGGCCTGCATCAGGACTCACCCTCTCCCCGTGACCGGAGGGTCGATAGTCTCGACCTCCTCCGACGACGACTCGTCGACCACATCTTCGATGAGAGGGGCCCCGGTGCCGGCGATGCTGGCCTCCCCAGCGGACTCCGCCCACTTGGCGAGCTCCTTTTCCTATGCGGCCGCCGAGGCCTCGTCCTCCGCGCCACCGGCGCTGCCGGCCTCCGTGGCGAGCTCCGCCTCCACCGCCCTGGCGGCGATGTAGTCCAGATCCGCCTGGGTGGTGTCCTGGACGAGCAGCGGCTCGTCACGGACGTACTTCTCCACCAAGGTATCAAAGAACTCCTGCACTTGATCCGCCGGCGGCTTGACCAATTTGGGATGAGGCCGTGCGCGTTGAACTCCGGCATCATGGCAATGATGTCGTTTCGGCGCGAGTTATTGCTCAGCGGGACCAGCCCCGCCGGCAACCCAAACAAGGGCCCCTTGGCAACCTTGCTGGCCTTCGTGGCCTTGCCGGACCGCTCGACCTTGCCGTCGCGGTTCACGCTGAGCTGGAAGAGCCGCTGGCAGAAGTGGGCATGCCCCATCACTGTGAGGTTGTGGTCTAAGTCGGGGCGAAGCCTCATGATGTTGGCCGCATTCGTGAAGAGCCAGGCCGGCCTCCCCTTGTTGTGCAGCGGAGCGATTCGGCGGCGGATGAAATCCGCCCCGATCATCTCAAGGGTGAGCCCGGCCTCGGTGAGGCGATGAATCCTGGTGGTGGTGACCATGAGCTTCCGATCATCGGCGTCGACATCGCCCTAGTCATTTCTGCGAACCGGCGGCGCCTGGCGAACCTGGCAGAATTCCTGTGGGTCCTCCTCCTCAATCAGCACCACCGGCCCCGCCACTCTTCCCACCTCTCCTTCTGAGCACCCTCCGGGTATGTCCCCTTGGACCTTGGGATCCAGACGACATAACCAGAGATGGCGCCTCCCTTTTGGATTCAAGGATAAAAGTAGTGGCGGAAGAGCGCCGTGTTGGGGAGCACTCTGGCAAGCCCTCGCAGAGATGCGCAAAAAGATCCGTGCACGCCACGGCATTTGGGGTAAAATCCAGAAGGTGAAAGCCGTAGGTATGCATGATATCATTGAAGAAATCAGAGAAGGGGGGGGGGGCAGAGGCCGCAGGAAAAGTAATCGACGAAGAATGGGTATCGATTCGGGCCGGCTTCGGCGAAAGCAGCAGGGATGATGCGCGTGGCCGGATGCCCCGTCATCTCCCCCCCCCCGTCTTGCACCCCCACGGGTGCTTGAAGTAGTCCCGGAGATGGACCGCG
The DNA here is from genome assembly GCA_021605145.1 of Aegilops bicornis. NCBI lineage: Eukaryota > Viridiplantae > Streptophyta > Magnoliopsida > Poales > Poaceae > Aegilops > Aegilops bicornis. The sequence continues at coordinate 312,765,632 of CM038673.1, forward strand.
TCAACCGTCATGGGGAAGTAGGCGGACTACGTCCGCTGTGCTGCCAACTCGCTCTCCGGCAGCTCCTTCGCCCCGGCGTCCTTGGCCACTCCCATGCCTTTACTGGTTTTGGGTGCATGGCGGCTACGAGAGGCGAAGGGGGAAGGATGACGAAGATGCGGTGGTGGCGAGCAAAGGCAAGAGTTTGAGTGGGAGGAAGAAAGGGACGGCGGTTCCGAGATTGGAGAAAGCACAGAGGGTAAATGAGCAGCGCGCCTGCGGTTATTCCTTTTTATGGAGAAGGCGCGGGCCGCCTCTTTACCATTTACTGTGATGTGACGCATGTGTGCGGGAACTGTCCCATGCATGCCCCCCACGTCATGCACGACCCTCCATGACGCGCATTCAACGCGGGTCATGGGGAAGCGCAAGCAAGCGAAAAAGCTACCGCGGTAAAATTCCGCCCCGCCTGCCCGTGCACCGTTTTGGGCCTGGCCCAACAATATGTCGCGCTTATGTGTCGCCCATGCCCGGGGGCTCCTGTCGGTGTACAAAAGTAGGGGCTCTCCCTTTGACCCCTCTACTTGTGCACGGGCAGTTAGAGCCGCGCCCGTGGCCACACTTAGTAGGGCAGAGGAGGGAAGCCGGAGCACAAGGCGATCAGAGCAACGCCAGGACCAGAGACCACAAAGAGCAAAGGGGCAAGGCGGACTCCCCCGGCAAGACCCTTGCCGGGTGGCCTCTATGGCCCCGGCAAGAGCCTTGCCGGGGCAACTTGCCCGACGCCAGCGGGGAGCGCCTCCCTTGAGCCCATGGGTTCCAACGCCATCAACCACATTGGGACCAAGGCTCGGGAAGCACCTCCGTGGTGGCATGCAGATCTTTGTGAAGATCATAAATACAAAAGATCAGATGAGGACCAGAAGACGACGATCCTCGGCGAGGTCCTTGCCAGGGAAATCCACGAGACCCCTGGCAAGTGCCTTGCCGGGGACGACCGCGGCGCCACGGCAAGACCCTTGCCGGGGCCCCAGCAAGACCCTTGTTGAGGGCATCAGCGGGGCCACAGCCAGGCCTGCGCCTGCCAAGAGTCCACCATCGTCCCCGTGTAGCTGCTAGCTCAACCAGCTGGGAAGGCACCTGCATGGCGACGAGCAGCCTCTACACCGACCCAGCAAGCACCTGCGTGGTGGCATGCAGATCTTCGTGAAGGTTCTACCACCGCGCCAGCCCAGCAGCCAGCCAATGTGGCGCCACGACGCCTCGTCAGCTTGGATGCGTGTCGAAGCCAGGCGAGGCGGCGACAGCTGGGACGAGCTTCCTTGCCGTCCCCGATAAAGCGAGAGGGGCATGTCGGCAGTGCATTAAAGCGTTTGTACAACTGTGCCAGAGGATAGACTCATCCACTGTAGACCTTTCCACCTCCTGTGTGCCACTGTGGCAACCCGTTTTGCTTATAAAAGGAGGCCCGAGGCGACCAGGAGATGGATTCTGATCTTTTGGGCAAGTCACACCCCGTAGCTAGCTCAAGAACACAAGAACACTCAAATACATCCACCAAAGCAGGACTAGGGTATTACGCATCTTTGCGGCCCGAACCTGGGTAAACGATCTGTGTGCTTCCTGTCAGACCCGCTCTTTGCACAACCCCGAGCCCGCCAACCGTAGAAGGGATCCCAGTGATTCCATAGGTGTCAATTTCCCCCGACATCAACCATATAAGCATTACGTTTCAATTGTCTACCAACATAAGCATTGAAGTTTTCTTGGTTAATAATAAAATGATCAAACTCATCCAAGCATTGACTAGCAGACTAATTACAAGGAATATCACCTTCATCATATCTATAGAGAGAATTTACCTTTACTACCCATGTCGGGTTATTAAGACCATATATTTCTTCAATAGGTGGTAAATTCTTAACATCTTCAGCTTTAATACCCTTTTCTTTCATAGATTTCTTTGCTTCTTGCATATCTTCAGGACTGAGAAATAGAATACCCCTTTTCTTCGGAGTTGTCTTAGGAGTTGGTTCAGGAAGTGTCCAATCATTATCATTACTCAATATATTATTCAATAGCAATTGAGCTTACTCAACAGTTCTTTCCCTGAAAACACAACCAGCACAACTATCCAGGTGGTCTCTGGAAGCATCGGTTAGTCCATTATAAAAGATATCAAGTATTTCATTTTTCTTGGGAGGATGATTGGGTAAAGCATTAAGTAATCGGAGAAGCCTCCCCCAAGCTTGTGGGAGACTCTCTTCTTCACTTTGCACAAAATTATATATTTCCCTTAAGGCAGCTTGTTTCTTATGAGTGGGGAAATATTTAGCAGAGAAGTAATAAATCATATCATGGGGACTACGCACACAACCAGGAGCAAGAGAATTAAACCATGTTTTAGCATCACCCTTTAATGAGAACGGAAATAACTTGAGGATATAGTAGTAACAAATTTTTTCCTCATGAGTGAATAGAGTGGCTATATCATTCAATTTAGTAAGATGTGCCACAACAGTTTCAGATTCCTAACCATAAAAAGGATCAGATTCAACCAAAGTGATTAACTCGGGATCGAAGAGAAATCATAATCCTTATCGAAATACGATAGGTGAAGTAGCAAAAGCAGGGTCATATTTCATTCTAGCATTCAAAGACTTTTCTTTCAATTTTAGCTAACAGCCTCTTAAGATCATATCTATCTTTGCAAGCAAAAGGTCTCTAGCAGTTTCTTCATCCATAACATAACCCTCAGGCACATCAGATAATTCATATCTAGGGGGAGAATCTTCATCATCACTTTCATCAATATTATCTGTTTCAATAATTTCATTCTCTCTAACCCTAGCAAGTTGTTCATCAAGAAATTCACCTAATGACACAGTATTATCAAGCATAGAAGTAGTTTCATCATAAGCATCATGCATAGCAGAAATGACATCATCAATAACATGCGACATATCATTATCAATAACAGGTGTAGGTGTCGCAAATTTACTCATAACATAAGGTGAATCAAGTGCAGAGCTAGATGGCAGTTCCTTACCTCCCCTCGTAGTTGAGGGAAAAATCTTGGTTCTTTCATCTTTCAAGTTCCTCATAGTGATCAATAGATATAAATCCCAAGTGACTCAAAGAGTAGAGCTATGCTCCCCGGCAACGGCGCCAGAAAATAGTCTTGATAATGTCGGCGTTCTAGGAACGGAGGTCCCCAGACTTGCCTGCCTGCGGCCTGCAGCGTGGCTTAAAGGGGGGCCCAACACGGCCCATCTTCATCAACACGAGCTCAAGACCCTCGCGAGGGGCCAAGCCTCGCGGGGCGGACGATAGGGAGCTTCCTCTGGCATGGCCTCATCAGGCTGGCTCGCGAGGAGTCGGAGAGATCAAGGCGGGGTACCTCACGAGGTGCCCATGACGCAAGCCATGACGACCAAGGGTGCCAGGCGGGCGCCACTCATGATGTCCTCCTTTCCTCTTTGGTGCAAAGGGAGCAAGCGCAGGCGAGAGCATCAAGCAAAGTCGTCCATTTCAGTGCAACAAGACCAAGACCATCCAACGGCAGGAAGGAAGTCATTGTGGAGCCCAAGCCGGCGTCACCACCAGAGCCTTTGATAGGCGAGGACCAACTTTAGTCAGGATAAGTGTACCAGATGTTCCCCTTCAAAATGGCCAATTGTTGGCGCCCTTCCCGCTCAATATTTGGGAAGAGGCCCACGGCCCCTGCCTATATAAGTAGAGCTAGCCACCCATAGGGTAGGGCATCTGGGACCGGATCGGCAATCTGAAATCAGCAGAGAGAGAGAGAAGGCGACTGAACTCCCCCAGTAGTTCATCGCCCCGGCCAAGAACAGACCCTCGCGAGGCTGTTCTTCCTTGTATTGTTCATCACCATTAGCCCAAGAGGCAATCCACCACACCACAAACTAGAGTATGGTATTACACCACAATGGTGGCCCGAACTAGTAAAAACCTTGTGTCTCTTGTGTTGTTCCTTTCGTAGTTCAGATCCTAGCAAGGCGGCGGGGTGCAGGTAGGTAGAGGGCGAGATTTCCGCGCGCACCCCAGTGTTCGAACCTCAAGGGTCTGCCGGAACCCGAAATCCGACATTTGGCGCGCCAGGTAGGGGTGCGCCAGAATTCGTCTTCCGCCGCCCTGTTCTCCGTCGACCACCGCATCCATGTCTGACGCTCGTCGGGCCCGCGCCGAGCGCCGAGCCGCTCTCGCTTCCCGCGTCGCCTAGACGGCTCCCGTTGGCGGGCGCCCTCATCGTTCCCCGTCGCCTGCCGTCAACGCCGCCACCGGCCCGGCGGGGAACGAGCAGCAAGCATCGCCCCAAAGATCCTCCGTGAGGCAAGACGGCCGCACTGCTACCCCCTCACTCGCCCCGGCTGGTTCTTCGTCTCGCGCGTTCCGCGCACCCATGGAGGCTCGAGCTGCGCTCATCGCGGCAAACGAGCTCCTGCGCTACCGTCCCGTCGACGACGTCTACGAAGAGTGGCTCGACCGCATCGCCAAGCTCGTCCGCATCGCAGGGGCTCCCCCGCGCCGTCTGTCCCGCTGCACCGCACCTCGTCTGCAGCGGCGAAGCTCGGGCGCCTCGCCGCCTCCCCAAGAAGGCGCCACTGCCCCCAAAGGCGTGCGGTCCTGGCGGAACCCGCTCCGTCCGGCGCCCGGTAGCAAGAGCAGAGCTGCCGGGGAGGTCCCTCGCCTGCAAGAAGCTGCACAAGTGCTCCCGCTCCAGCTCGTCGCGACCACGCCTCTGCTCCGACACGTCAAGACCTCAAGCGCTGCTCCACCGCAAGATGGGGACCGCAAGACCAAGCTCTTCGTCACCCAAGGCCCCGTGGCCACAGTGGCTGCCGTGCCTTCACCCCGAAGCTGCGCATCATCGCGTGGCCCGGCAAGTTCGAGCCGGACACTGCCTCGCTCGCTTCTGACGGTACGGCCGACCAAGAAGTTCCTCCAGCTCTACGAGCTGGGCATCGAAGCCGCCAACGGAGACGAGAAGGTCATGGCGAACTGCTTTCCCATGGCGCTCAAAGACGGGGACCGCACTGGCTCTGAATCGGCCCCTGTGCACGATCTCCTCTGGGGCGAGATGCGTACCCGCTTCATCGCGAACTTCCAAGGTACTCGTGACCGGCCACCGCCTGGCGACATGCGCCGCATCAAGCAGCAGCCAGGGGAGACCCTGCAGAAATACATCCAGCGCTTCAACAACACACGCCTCAAGATTCCCAAGGTGACCGAGGAGGCTATCATATCCGCCTTCTCCGACGGTGTGCGCAACGTCAAGATGAAGGAGGAGCTAGTGATGCATGAAGACTTGTGCACTTCCTTGGAGCTGTTCAACTTGGCGACCAAGTGCGCCAGGGCCGAGGAAGGGCGTCTCTCCCTCCTCGAGCTGCCCGCCGGAGACCCAGAAGAGAAGAAGTCCAAGGCCAAGGATGTGAAGCGCAAGGGGGCTGCCGTGCTCACGGCGGAACCGGACACCAAGCGGGGCAGAGATCAGCCCGAGTCTTCCAAGGGCTGTACCACGACCTCCACACCCACAACACCAGCGAATGTCAAGAGCTCCGAGCCATGCGAGAAGGGAGGATCGGCCGACGTCCCGACCACAGCGACCGAGGCTACGGCCGAGGAGGAGGAAGGAACGCAGGACGCTGGGAAGACCGCGGACCACGCCAAGGGTGGCGTGACCAACCTCGCGAGGATCGCTGGCGGGACCCGCCTCGCAAGGGAGGCTGGAGGGATCAGCCTCACGAGGATCGCCCGCAGGGCAACGCAGGCCTCCCTCCTCTGCCACCGCAGCCAAGGAGAAATTAAGACCATCATCGGGGCCGAGGGGCTGGGCGCTTCCAGGAGCCGCGCGCGATCGCTTTGCATCTGGCGGAGCTCAAGCCCCAACCTCTCAACGCATCTTCAAGCGGTTAGCCGCCCGGTGAATGCAGTCCTCCCCAAACTTCGGCGACACGCCCCTCGGTGGTCGGCGTGCACCATCACGTTCAGCTCGGCGGATCAGCTCAAGTGTGCGGCCTGGCGGAGTCCTCCCGATGCTCGTTCCCCAATCATCAAGAACGCGTGCTAGTCACCAAGACCCTCATCGATGGCGGGGCAGGGCTCAACGTCTGTCTGCGGAAAGCGCTCAACAATCTCCAAGTGCCTTACAATCAGCTTCAGCCAACCAAGCCTTTCTCTGGGTCACGGACGGCTCCACAGTCCCGATTAGGCAGGTTCGCCTCCTGTCACCTTCGGGCGCACGCGACAACTACCGCCAACGAGCTCATCGACTTTGGCGTCGCCCACATTCGCCGCCATACAACGCCATCCTCGGGTACCCAGCGCTGGCCAAGTTCATGGTCAGAACCCACCACGGCTACAACGTCCTCAAGATGCCAGGAAGTGGCGGAGTCATCACGGTGCCCTGCGAAGAGAAAAGGCAGTGTGCTCCTGGAGCGAGCCTTCGAGCCACATCACTGGAAGACCCGGATCGCAGGCGAGAGGCTTCCGAGACCGCCCCAAGAAGAAGAAGACATCGTCCGGCCCGACCCCTCGGAGGCAGGCCCCTCGTGGTCCGCGCCGCTCGGGGGAACCTCCTTCTATCGCATAGGAAAGCGCCGGCGCCCTCCTCGTGCAGAGCTCGGGGCTCCCCACGGAGGGCCACCGACCTTGCTAAGGTCACGAGGGAGGCGCTTGGGCACCACTTGGAGGCGTGTTTGAAGCACGCTTCCCTCAAGAAGGAGCAAGGCAAGGAGGGCCAAACCCTCGGGGAGTTCGTCGGCAAGATCGTTCGGGAGCTGCAGGAGTCAAGAGTTATGAGTGGCAGCCGCCACCTGCCGTGGCTCCCCATCCAGCGAGGATGGTGGGCTGCGCGTCTGCATCGACATACCAGGGCTCAACCGAGCCGCCTCTCAGGAGCGCCTCTGGCCCTCTCGCATGGGGCGCTGCGAAGGTCCACCCCACAACTACGTTCGCATGCCTTACGGCTTGCCAAACGCGGCTGGCACGTGCTAGCGCCTCACGAGGAGCATCCTAGAGGCTCAAGAGGCCAGGCGATCCGCAGCCCTGGCGAAGATGGAGATGGTCCACGAGGAGCCACCAGCGCCTCCGGAGCCTCCCGAGGCCCCTGAGCCTGGGGGATCGTGAGGATCAGCTCCCGCAGCCCACCGAGTCTGCCGCACCAACACCCTTTCGTCTTCAACGCTACCAGGTGACATCTTTCAAGTTTCATTTAATCGAGCGCCCCGAACTGCATTATTCCCAGGCCGCGTGGGTCTGTCCCATGCGGCGTGTATCCCTTTTACTTCATGTCCCTAGCTTATCCTGTTGGGGGCGCCCCTCGGGCTGCATCATCCCCAAGTCGCACGGGTCCGACCGGGCGATGTTCATCTTCTTTGCGCTTATCTAAATGGACTTGATCCTTCGTGATTAACAAGCCTGACCTAGTTGCCCGCTCAACTGACACCAACTGATGGAGCTGCTCCCTAACGGCACGACGCTTGCGCATGGGTCCGTCCCTGCAACGCCGACAAACCTGAATGGCTGAGCTCTGGCCGCGGCAGCCCCGCATAGAGCTACCTCGTCAAGCCTTCGGTGCCTCGTCACCCCTCCGGGGCAACCAACGGCTGACTGTCGGTCGCGACGGCGAACTTTCGTTCTTTCTGTGATGAGCCTGCAGGATCTCTTCAAGGAGCAGCGTCAGGCGAGGCCCCCACGGTGTCTCCTTCACTCTCACCTGTGCGAACCGCTTGCACGTTAAAAGGGGGGGTGCCTGAGCATCGCGACTCAGGGCTCCTTCTGGCTCTCCAGTCCTCACCCTCTGGCCTTGTCCACGGCATCGCGACTTGGCATACTAGCGACGGCTGAGACTCGCTCAAGGGCCGGGACCCGAGGACGTAGAGCAGAAAGGGGAGAAAAGGCGAGGGGGGAGGGACACGTGAGGACCTCGCCAAGCGACCCCTCGCCTGCCGATGCAAGGACCCGACAACGCACCAGGAAGCGACTCCTGATTCTCGAGATAAGTCACCCTCCGGAAGCATTAACTAACACGGCACCGTCCCCTCACCAAACGCAATCCCGAGTTAGCAACGTCGCTCTCCTTTCTTGCCGAACGATGGCTTCTTGAGCGCTAAGGGGGACCTCCTGAGCATAACGACTCAGGGGCTCTTACCGGACCCCGGGCCGCTCACCTCCTAGCCTTGACCACGGCATCACGACCTGGCATACCAGCCACGGCTGAAGCTTGCCTTGGGACTGGGACCTGTCGGCGCAGAGCATCAAGCCCTCGCAAGGTTCAAAAGGGAGAACTGAGCTAAGGCGGGATGAGCAACTCGCGCTGTTTCACAACAAGGATCATATTAACAAACAGGACCACATGCACCTTACAAGCCCCCACGGGGCGCGCTTTTGATTCCTCGCAGGGAGCAGATCCTAAAGAACGTTAACTACACGCGCTCCCGCAAAAGACGCCATCATCAAAAGTGGGCCATCAGGCACCGGGGCCAACCCCATCCAGATCAGGGGCGGCGACGGCCTGCCGAGCCCGCCCTGCTCCGAGAGCGGCGTAGGCTCGGGGGCTCGTAGCTGTCGTCGCTCGTCTCCGGAGTCGCGAAGAGCTCGGCGGAGTCGCTGGATCCTCCAACGCCTCCACCGCCCGAGGAGCTGTCGAGGGAGCGGCCGGCGAGCCTAGCCCTCGCCAAGCAGGCCTCGATCACCTCTCCCGGGGCAGCACTCCAGCCGGCGCCCTTCCGCATCGAAGACCTTGAAGAGCATGACCGAAGCGCCGTCGTATTCCAGGTGGATCGCGAGGGCGCCCCTTGTCCCGCAGACCCGGGCGATCTCGCCCCAGCCTCGGGTCATGAAGACCTCGCCCGGGGAAACGACCTCAACCTTTGCCCCGGTTGCGAGGGTGCTGCAGCCGGCGTGCTGCAGCAAGAGCTCCAGGGGTCCTCCCCGCGGAATCGCAGAGGTGAAGAAGGGAGGAAGGCGAATCCAAGACCGAGGAGGCATGGCGGCATGGAGTACGAACTCCCGGGAGGAGCCCTCGGCGTGGAATCCAGGGGGAACGACGCGCACCTTCGTGACCCGCCGGCGCTGACGGCGGCGTCGCCCGTGGCGTTCGGCATCAACCCCTTCAGAGCCCTCGATCTGCGCGTACAAGGGAAGCGGGAACCTCGGTGGTGGCCGCTCGCACCAGGGCCTCAACACCACCTGGTGGGCACCCTCATTCCGGTGGCAGAGGGTTAGCCGTTTCTTCGATGGGAGCGGGTCAGGACCCTCTCGAGGAGCCTTTCCCTTCTCTGCCGCGGAGAACCGGCGGATCGAAGCCATTGCAGCAAGACAGAGTAAGAACCGGGAAGAAGAAGCAGCGTAAACGGACCAGGAGCGCTCATCGTTCCGTGCCAAAGCCGAGGAGGCCAACCGCCGACCTCCACGATCGCAGGTAATCATGACCCGCTTTGCATGCAGGGACTTGTCAATTTGTGCAGTTGCCGAGGCGTCGTGGGGGAAGTGGAGACACCCACGTCCAATCAACCACCACGCGGCGCCCAAGGCCGCAGGCTATTAGGGCCCTTGCAGCGCACTTGCCCTTCGCCTCTCTGCTCGGCCAAGTCCGGGCGCGCCTTGGGCCCGGGGGCTACTGTCGGCGTTCTGGGAATGGGGATCCCCAGAGTTGCCTGCCTGCGGCCTGCAGCGTGGCCCAAAGGGGGGCCCAACACGGCCCATCTTCATCAACACGAGCTCAAGACCCTCACGAGGGGCCAAGCCTCGCGGGGCGGACGACGAGGAGCTTCCTCAGGCACGGCCTCATCAGGCTGGCTCGCGAGGAGGCGGGGAGATCAAGGCGGGGTACCTCACGAGGTGCCCATGACGCAAGCCATGACGACCAAGGGCGCCAAAGGGCGCCAACCAGCAGATGTCCTCCTTTCCTATTTGGTGCAAAGGGAGCAAGCGCAGCGTAGAGCATCAAGCAAAGGCGTCCATTTCGTGCAACAAGACCAAGACAAGTCCAACGGCAGGAAGGAAGTCATTGTGGAGCCCAAGCCCGGCGTCACCACCAGAGCCTTTGACAAAGTAGGACCAACTTTAGTCGGGATAAGTGTACCAGATGTTCCCCTTCAAAATGGCCAATTGTTGGCGCCCTTCCGCTCAATATTTGGGAAGAGGCCCAGGCCCCGCCTATATAAGTAGAGCTAGCCACCCACAGTGGTAGGGCATCTGGGACCGGATCGGCAATCTGAAATCAGCGAGAGAGAGAAGGCGACTGAACTCCCCAGCAGCTCATCGCCCGCCAAGAATAGACCCTCATGAGGCTGTTCTTCCTTGTATTGTTCATCACCATCAGCCCAAGAGGCAATCCACCACACCACAAACTAGAGTAGGGTATTACACCACAATGGTGGCCCGAACTAGTATAAACCTTGTGTCTCTTGTGCTGTTCCTTTCGTAGTTTAGATCCTAGCGAGGCGGCGGGGTGCAGGTAGGTAGAGGGCGAGATTTCCGCGCGCACCCCAGTGTTCGAACCTCAAGGGTCTGCCGGAACCCGAAATCCGACAGATAACCCACAAGTATAGGGGATCACAACAGTTTTCAAGGGTAGAGTATTCAACCCAAATTTATTGATTCGACACAAGGGGCACTAATGCGCGTCGGTCCTAAACAAACGGTTTAAAACCCCTTTTTGCGACGGCATTTGGAACCGTCGCCAAGTGAGTGTGGGCGATAGGGGGGTCCTTCCCACACGACCCAGAAACCGTCGGGGATAGGGCCCCTACAGTACTCCTACTCATTTTCCATCGCAGTCGGTATTCTGTGGTGCTAGGTTTACGATGCGCGGCCCATCACAAAGAACGTGTATGATGCGCGGCCCATCACAAACGATTCACCATTTAGAAGATTAGCTAATCGTCGTACGAGTGTCGGACATGATTACGAAACGTCGGACCGTCGTAACACGTCGTACACGACAACTATCGCACACGCTATTCTGTGGTGCAATGTTTACGATGCATACTTCATCGTAAGCTTGAGTTCATGGTTGCGAATCGTGTATGATAAGGCAACTAACACAAATGTTTAGTTTGCCCGCACCGTTTGTGATATTGTCTGACATCGCACACGCTTTGCAAACGGCAACTGTGTGCATGCTTGCATACGTTTCCTCTCTATGAACCATCTCGGATTATGGTGCATATCGCAAACGTTTGTGTTTTACCAACCGTGTGTGCCGTAACAACCTGGAGAGCGTAATTTCAACATAATTTAATTGCTGCTTTTCCAAATTGTACCGGATTTGGATTTGAATTTGAATGTATGCTACAACTTTATTCATATCCATTAGGTTCAAACAACCAATGCATTAGTCAATTCATAGGTACATATGTTCAAGAATTACATAAGAACCAAATAAAGAATGATGGACCACAGTTGTATACTTGTACTATTAAAGACGGTAAAGAAAGAGGCGAAATATATTCTGGTTCTTTGAACAAGGTGAAGCGGAATGCCCATATTGTGCCCTCCTCCATGCGTATAAGCACACGACTCTAGTCCAACCCCTTGTGATGGCCGACCTCCCATCCTTCACGGTCTTCATGAAAACATCTAGATAATCATCATGTTCTGGTAGAAATACTTTAACCTTTGCATGCCCACCAATCATGTAGTTTGATAGGTAATCTTGAGTAAACTGCTTTGGCAACCACTGCAAAGGAATAAGATTTCACATATTGTCATCTAACACAACTCATTATGGGGCAATAAAAAGAAGGCTTCAGAGTTCTTACTTACCATCCTGCAGTTCGTCGTTGTCTTGGATAAAGTGTAAACAAATAGTTTAATTGCTATCTTTGGACCCATTTACTAACAATCTTTATCAGGTTCCTCATTTGATGCTGGTTCATCGATATCTCATTGACCCATACGCAGAAAGGGTCAAAACGTGGATCTTTACTAATGACATATGTACCTAAAAGCACCAAGTTAATATTAGAAGCTAAACAGCAATGGCACAATGATGTAGTACAACACTCTTTTATAATATGTCTATATACATCCATATGTGGTAGTCCATTTGAAATCTCTAAAAAGACAAATATTTAGGAATAGAGGGAGTAGCTTATAACATCCAATATACTCACATATCAGATGAATTAACATCTTATATTATGGGTCGGAAGGAGTTTAGTTCGTTCTTAAAAATTATCTACTGCTGTATCCACGGGTTACAGTTAGTTTGAGCTAGTTCGGGTTCAAATAGCCCTAAAGTATATCTAAACATGAGGGCTAGTTTGAGCTAGTTGCATCTATAACCCACCCAAAAAAAATAGTATCCAACCCAAGAGGTGCTAATTGGAGCTAGTTCTCCTAGTGCATTTATTGTCAATCTAACCCTGCAATCCAAACAACTCTTTGGATGGAGTTAGTTCAGGGTTAGTAATGAGCTAGAAACTAACTCTAACATCTAGCTAAGTTGAGTATCCAAACATGGCTGTGTTGTTGCTGTTGTTGCTGCTGCTCTTCTACGTATATATAGACATCATTAGAACATTAATGTAACACTCTTCCTTGTTGCTATGTAGCCTAGGATTGCATATTTCGACATTAAGTACAGTGCATGTTGCTATGTAGCCTCAGATATATTACATATGGCCCTAGTTAACCTAAGGAAAAATGGGTTGCAGATATATTCAGTTAAAAGTCCGATTCACCGATTAGTCCCTTATCAGCCGCCGACCTATATGGTACCAGCTACGGATATCCTGAACAGTGAGCAGATATAAGCCATGGGATGAAACTAACCTCGATGGAAAACAACAATCGTTCCCAAAATTTTCCTGTGTAGGTACATCAAGAAGCATGTTAAGCACAACAGGCTAATCATCAACCAAAATTACACATGGCAGACAAAATAATCTCCAAAAGATAGCTTCAGTATACAGGTTTAAGCACGCTAGTAAAGAAAAACAAGAGGAAAGGTGTGCTAACTGCAACAGGCTAACATTTAACAACAAGCAAACATGGTCATTCAAACTGGTATTGTGCCGGTCTAAGTACACTGGATATGGTTAAATAAAAATGGAAAGGCGTGTTAACTACAAGATGCAGCAACCAAATGTAGTCATTCATAGTGGTATTGTTGAAACTGCATCGATGAAATTGAACTGCACAGTTCATACTTGCACATATAGAACATCACGTTGTGAATAACTGGAATAAACAAGGAATACTACGAACAACCAAAGATAGCATTTGAGACTGAACATTTGCTAACTACAAACAACCGAACAATCAAAAAACTTTAAAAGAGGCATATGCTAACTATAACAGGCTTAACAACAAGCAAATATATGCATTCCTATCGGTATGTTTAAAACTGGATTGATGAAATGTAATGCACAATAAATAATTGCACATATAGAGTATCACATTGTGAACAACAGAGATAAAGAAATCATGGGTTTCCTCACTTGTCACAGATGGGCTCGTTCCCGTGGGAAGAGCACGGACCCTGGATGCGCTCCATGTTGTCGCAGATGGGCTCCTTCCCCTTGGAAGAGCACAGCTGTAGGGTGCCCTCCCTGATGTCGCAGATGGGCGCTTTCCCCTTGGAAGAGCAGATGGGATCTTTCCCCTTGGAAGAGTCGGAGAGGGTGCCCTCCTCATGGTCGCCGTCGATGATGTCTGACTTGGAAGCTATGGATCCCAAGCTAGCACCGCAGAACGTGTCCTTCAAAAATGACCAAAGGGGCTCGATGGCGATGTAGAATGGCAAATTGTTGACAACGAGCCAGAGGAGATCAGCGGCGGGGCCATGGATGAGATCGACGGCGGTTGGACCCGAGGGGTTGGGGTGGGCCACTTAACCTGTGACACAACCCGCCTCAGGGCGTCGCTGTCGTTGACCTCAACGTCGTAGCCGGCGGACGAGACATGCCCGCATACTCTAGCCTGCTGCTTGAGTGCCTACCGCCAGTAATGGTTGTCAGCTTCCTCGGCGACGTCGGGCGAAGAGACCGCTATACACCTCTTTTGGGCCAGTCGCTCCTCGAGCTCCACAGGAAGCGTAGTCGGGCTTAGGCTGCGACACTCCAGAGTGGGGGATGGGGATGGGGATGGGGATCTGTGGGAAAGGGGGCGTTTGGCAGGCGTCATCTAAGAAACTCAGGGCGGCCTGGGTATGGAGATTGGTGGTAAGCTGCACGGGCAAACCGCAGATGTTGACAATGGAGGCCTTCTTGTTGGCGGGCGCAAGGGACTTTGCAAGGGTTTCGAGCGAGGGAGGGTGTGTGTGTGTGTGTGTGTGGAGGGTGAGGGGTGTTTGAGGAAATGATGCGGGTACTGAAAATTTTACTATGCGGGAGTCAAACGCGGGAGTGAAATGCCGAGCTATTGAAAATTTTGATGATAGTGCATCGCACACGGTCCGGAAATAACAACCGTGTGTTATGAAAAAGAAAAACCCTCGAGGTGGGCATATATTTTCGATAAAGGCGGGATTGGGAACAAGAAACATCGCACACGGTCCGGAGATAACAACCGTGTGTTCTGAAACAGAAAAACCCTCAAAGCGGGCAAATATTTTTGAGAGGGGGAGCCTCGTGGAGCCCAATGTACTGTGCGGATGTGTGCGTGACAGGTGCACCTGCGTGGCACATGGTTAGTTTGAGTGAACCCTGTCTGTTGCGTCATCCGACTTGTCTAATGTTCATATATTTGGCGAAAAATGACGCTGGAGAGGGTCAGAACACGAACACACTTGCATGTGGACCAAATTTATGTATCCAAAGGGTGTTTTGATTTTCAAATACCAAATGCAACTTCGATGTGGCACCTCTGTCACAAAGCGCACAGTATTGCTTGCTCCCACCCTCTCGTGTCGGCACGAAGGGAATTGTAAGCTATGAATGCATGCCCCCTCCCCCTCAACCAAGGTTCACCTAGCAAAGTCCGAAGTAGCTAGCAGCCCCCCTCCTCCCTCATGTCGGCACGAAGGGAATCCTAAGCTATATATGAATGCATGCCCCTCCCCTCAACTGAGGTTCACCTAGCAAAGTGCGAAGTAGCTAGCAGCCCCCCTCCTCCCTCGTGTTGGCACGAAGGGAATCCTAAGCTATATATGAATGCATGCCCCCCAACCGAGGTTCACCGTAGCAAAGTGCGAAGTAGCTAGCAGCCCCCCTCCCTCGTGTCGGCACGAAGGGAATCCTAAGCTATGAATGCATGCCCCCCAACCGAGGTTCACCTAGAAAAGTGTGAAGTAGAGCTAGCAGCCCCCCTCCCTCGTGGGGGCACGATGGGAGTCCTAAGCGGTGAATGAAGGCCCGCCAACCGAGGTTCACCTAGCAAAGTGCTAAGTAGCTAGCAGCCCCTCCTTGTGTCAAGACGAAGGGAATCCTAGGTAGGCTATGAATGCATGCCCTCCCCCAACCCCGGTTCACCCTAGCAAACTGCGAAGTAGCTATCAGCCACCCCTCCCTCGTGTCGTCACGTAGGGAATCCTAAGTTATGAATGCACATTCCCCCCCCCCCCCAACCGAGGTTCACCTAGCAAAGTGCGAAGTAGCTAGTAGCCCCCCCTCGTGTCGGCACGAAGGGAATCCTAAGCTATGAGCATGCCCCCTCCCCCCAACCAAGGTTCACCTAGCAAAGTGCGAAGTAGCTAGCAGCCCCCCACCCCCTCTCATGTCGCCACGAAGGGAATCCTAATTAAGCTATGAATGCATTCCCCCCAACCGAGGTTCACCTAGAAAAGTGTGATGTAGCAACCCCCCTCCCCCCCCCCACACACACTTTTAGTCGGCGGGCTAGAGAGGAATATATCTCACCAAGATGGATCGTAAAACGGACCAAGAATAATCCACCTTGGTCGTACAACCTCTCTCTTGTTGTTGGTCAAAGTGATGTCCGTCCATGCGACCCCGGAGATGGGCTAGCTCGCCAATAATCACGCAAGTAGCTAGTCCCCGAAGACAACCACTGCATGCATGTGGCCCAAACATATGTATGGAGAGGTGTGTTTTTGAGTAACAATGAACAACTTTGATGTGGCACCGTGATTTCGAACTAGAAATCCCCACACTGAGTGGGGGTTAGGTTGATGATTCATATGTATATATGTTACACCACACTTCAAGCCAACGACGGGGATTCATATATGCATGCATGCGTGCATAGTATATGCGCTCAAACTTAATTAGGTATGAATCTCACCATGACCTATACTACGATAACACTAATGAAATGAAGAATCCACCATGGTAACCTATCTTGTTGTTTGTCAAGGTGATCATGGATGTCCACGCGGGCCCACGAATATATAGGCTTGTCGCCGATAACCACGCGAGGGAGTGTATCTTTCGAAGGCAACCACTACATGCATATGTATGGAGGTGATGCGTGCATGCATGTTTGAATACACAACATTGATCTGGCGCGTGTGTCAAAAATCGTACACTAGCTCCCCACACAGAGCGAGATCGGTTCATCATGGTGTCATTGTACTAGCCACTTCGACTCGATGGGAGGGATTCATGCGTACACATGCATATGTGTGTGCTCAAAGTGTATCATGCATGTCAGCCCAGAGCAAAAATAATAATCCCCTCCTAAGTCAAATTAACCTCTCTTATTGTCAGGCAAAAAGAAGTGATGGACCAAGCGGGCCCACAGTTGGAAAGCATCAATATCGCTGGTAATCTCTTAAGTGGGTGCGAGAGGACAACCACCACCGCTTTGCATGTGGGCCAAACATATATATGTTGAATACCCAAGACGCACAACTTTGATGTGCCACATGCCTCAAAAACCGTAAACCATGCACCCACAGAGAGCGAGGTTCATATCAAGCATAGTACATATGATGGTCCCCTTCCCCCCTCTTCACTGCATACTATATGCTCCTGCTGTAATATATGTACAACCCAAAAGAATCCTCATCGATGGTGAAATTAATTAACCTCTCCTGATGTAGGTCAAAGTGATGCATGCATCGACGATGGCCTCGTGGACCCACAGATGGGAGCGTCACACGTGAGTGTCCTAGCTAGGATATATATGCATGTGGCCCAAAAAGGTGTTGTGTGATGTTCGAATAACCAATTTCACAATTTTGATGTGGCACGTTCCTCGGTAACCAAAAAGTCCCAACACTGAGTGAGTGTACTTGTTCACGAACGCATACGTATAGTATATATGCTAGTCCCCTCCCACCTCTTCGACGCATGCTATATACCACCATAACACAAACAAAAAAGATTATACCTTGCTGGTCAAATTAACCTCACTGCCGGCTGTTCGTCAAAGTGATGGACGACGACCTCGCGGGCCCACAGAAAGTGTCACACGTGAGTATCAAGTGTCGTGTAGGACAACCATCAACTGCATGTGGCCAAAACATTTATGTATGAAAGAGTTGTGTAATGTTTTAAATAACGATTTCACGACTCTCATGTGGCACCAGCCTGCCTAACAAAAAGGCCAACCCACACGGTGGCTCACAACTCGTAGTGTAATGCGAGCCACCCGCCACCCCGAGATGCACATACCCACATACACACCGCGAATCCACTGCAACTACGATGCATGTTAAATTAATTATCCCATGGTGAACATACATCTTACCAATAGAGGGACGTTTTAATTTCAAAAAATTCGCAGAGATCATTAAGACGTTTTAGTACATTGTTTGATTGATTTTATATGTGTATAATGTGCAAAAATCAAATTTGAGCTACATGCACACGTGACAGTGCACCTAAATGGATTGCAAAAACACATGTCTCTCACTGGGTG
Source organism: Aegilops bicornis (assembly GCA_021605145.1). NCBI lineage: Eukaryota > Viridiplantae > Streptophyta > Magnoliopsida > Poales > Poaceae > Aegilops > Aegilops bicornis. The sequence continues at coordinate 312,783,407 of CM038673.1, forward strand.
CATGTTTACTCCCCGTGCAACAAATTTCAAACATTGAGAATCTTGATTTTTAAATTCTAGTACATCCAAAACTTATTTGAAGTTCATGAAACTTATCGTGTTGTCATATGGACACCAATACAAAGTGGCATTGTAATTTTTTGTCAAATTTGAGACCAGTTTTGATGTAATCTTTATCTAATTACAAACGGGAAATTATTATTAATTGGGAACCAATATCCCAAATGGATTATTTATTCGAACCGTGAGCGTTAGACCAACAATGGATACGTACCATCCTTCGGTTAAGCAATAAAGCGGCATCATTAATCATCCAAATAGAAAAACAATATACGTGCCGCCGCCTTGCGTGTAATGGCGTCTGGCGGCGTGAGTTGACGGGACGCATGCGAGCAGTCCGCCGTGCATGCAGATGGGGAGGCGTGCGTGCAGGTGTGTGAATTGACGGAGGCGTGCTCGCTGCACAGTGTCATCGGGGGGCGTGCGAGTAGCTGTGTGAAATTTTGGTAGGCATGCCGGCAGTCCGGTGCGCAGGCTCACCGGGAGGCGAGCCATTGGTTTGACCGTCGCCCGCCTCTCTCCCACAACTCGTACCACTCCATATTAATGGTGCGCCCAAGCGGCCGCACCCCCATCCTAGCTATGCACACACGATCCTCTCTTCCACTTGCAACCTCGACGCCGCTCTCAGTCCTCAAAGCCGTCAGTGTATGAGGATGCCGCTGAAGCGCCCCATCGGAGGGAGTAGCGACGCCGGGGCTGCTAAAGCACCGGAGCACGGCGTGGAGATGGATTCAGAGGTTGCCATCACCGCCGACGAGTTATCGCTGCATCCTGACGTTGTCGACGGCGTCGAGCTTCCATAGCTGGAGGCAGAGTTCCACACCGACTCCGATGAAGACTCGGACGGCCACTCCGGCGACGACTCCGATGACGACGGACAACTGGTTAGTCATCTATACCCATTTATATGTGTCAAATAGATCATAGGGTTTCTCTGGTTACTCCTGCCTCCCCCTTTTTGGAATAGAAATCTTGTGGTTATGTTCTCCCAATCCATGAAATCTGAGTAAGTTCCGTTAGATCTGTGTAGTGTATTGATTGTTTGAATGGTACAGGTGATAAGCAATTAGTTGTTTCATCTGTGCAAATGATTTCTGCTAGTAATCCGGCTAGGGTTAGTGTTCGTGCTAATAATTCCTAGCCAGGACTTGACAATTGATTTTGAATGACCTACATATGTCTGTGCCATTATTTTCTTCAAGATTGGTCTGTACATTGACGACTGTGCTTAAAAATCAAACCATAATCTCTGAATATGTATAAATAAATAGCCATAAATTCCTAATCCTACTTCACGGCATGTAATCAGTGATTTGATGCCAAATTTATTTTACTATATGTATAGGTGATGTCTGACGATGTGGACAGCGAGGATGAAGATGCCCAGAGGAGGTACAAGAGGCGAATCCTGAGGGAGCTTTATGCGGGAATGCATAACAGGCGTATTAGGACCTGGAACGACGGTTATGGATGCCCATTTTGCAACCACAAGATTCATGACGCGTATCTAAGTGTTCTTGTGCATGCAAGAGGACAGGCCGTTGGCTCCTTCAAGCAGAAGTATTCCCGCAGGATGGCGCACGACGCATACACTGAGTACCTGGAGAAGCTTCAGGATCGTGCCGGCCACATGTGAGATGAGATGTGGGATGGATTGAACTATGTACGCTTGAGTATGCTTAATGACGGTTGAACTATGTACTTATGGTTGAACTATGCTTATGTATGTGTACACTTATTATTTATGTCTGAGTATGTTAAATATTTCGCCAAATTTTGGTAAAAATTACAACGGGGGACCAATAAACCAGGACGGAGGTAGTACGTCAATCACACACGGTTCCCAAAATTGGAACCGTGTGCAATGACTATCATTTTGCCTGCTGCGTCAATCACACACGGTTCGCTCTAGCAAACTGTCGCCCCCAAAATTCTTTGTGGGACAGAAAACTCTCACCACCCAATTCAAAAAAGAAAAAAGAAAACCCTCATCGTTCCCACGTCACAAAAACCCTCACCCCGCCCGCCACCCACCTCGGCCCCTCCGGTACATTCCCCATTCACACCTGCACAAGCTCCTCCGCGTCTATGCCATGGCACCGCCTATCGCGGCGGTAAACACTTAGCTCGACGCCTGCCGCCGGCAGGCTGCCAGCAAAGCCCACCACATTTCACCACTTCCGCTTGCCGCCACCTATCGCCATCGACTTTCTCGACGCTGCTCGCGGTCGACCCAGCTCCGCTCGATTGGGGAATCTGCCGTACTGAGGGTTCTTTCTCATGGACGAGAAGGTAACTAATTTAACGAGATATTATCTCATCTCTTATCCCAGTTCATCTGCCTCCTTTAATCACACGGCGGAAATCACCGTGAATTCATTTTTATTCGAGCTGATTTGAGGGGTTTCTTTCATTCATAGAATGTATGATACGTCTCCAACGTATCTATACATTTTTTATTGTTCCATGCTATTATATTATCCATCTAGGATGTTTTATATGCATTTATATGCTATTTTATATTATTTTTGGGACTAACCTATTAACCTAGAGCCCAATGACAGTTTATGTTTTTCCTTGTTTTTGAGTATCGCAGAAAAGGAAAACCAAACATAGTCCAATTGACCTGAAATTCAACAAAGATTGTTTTTGGACCAGAAGAAGCCCACAGAGTACCGGAGATGGGCTAGAAGAGTCCCGAGGCCACCACGAGGGTGGGGGCGCACCCTACCCCCTGGGTGCACCCCCTGCCTCGTGGCCGCCTCGGAGACCCCCCTGGGCGCGCCTCCCTACCTCGTGGAAAGCCCGGAGACCCCCCTAAATTGTTCTCAACGCCAAAACCTCTTATATATACAGAAACCCCCATAACATAACCTAGATCGGGAGTTCCGCTACCGCAATCCTCTTAGCCACCAAAAACCAATCGAGACCCTGTTCCGGCACCCTACCGGAGGGGGGGAACCCTCACCGGTGGCCATCTTCATCATCCTGGCGCTCTCTATGACGAGGAGGGAGTAGTTCACCCTCGGGGCTGAGGGTATGTACCAGTAGCTATGTGTTTGATCTCTCTCTCTCTCTCTCATGTTCTTGATTGGGCACGATCTTGATGTATCGCGAGCTTTGCTATTATAGTTGGATCTTATGATGTTTCTCCCCCTCTACTCTCTTGTAATGGATTGAGTTTTCCCTTTGAAGTTATCTTATCGGATTGAGTCTTTAAGGATTTGAGAACACTTGATGTATGTCTTGCATGTGCTTATCTTTGGTGACAATGGGATATTCAGCTGATCTACTTGATGTATGTTTTGGTGATCAACTTGCGAGTTCTGTAACCTTGTGAACTTATGCATAGGGGTTCGCACACGTTTTCATCTTGACTCTCCGGTAGAAACTTTGGGGCACTCTTTGAAGTTCTTTGTGTTGGTTGAATAGATGAATCTAAGATTATGTGATGCATATCGTATAATCATACCCACGGATACTTGAGGTGACATTGGAGTATCTAGGTGACGTTAGGGTTTTGGTTGATTTGTGTCTTAAGGTGTTATTCTAGTACGAACTCTATGATAGATCTAATGGAAAGAATAGCTTCGTGTTATTTTACTACGGACTCTTGAATAGATCGATCAGAAAGGATAACTTTGAGGTGGTTTCGTACCCTACCATAATCTCTTTGTTTGTATTCCGCTATTAGTGACTTTGGAGTGAATCTTTGTTGCATGCTGAGGGATAGTTATATGATCCAATTATGTTATTATTGTTGAGAGAACTTGCACTAGTGAAAGTATGAACCCTAGGCCTTGTTTCTACGCATTGCAATACCGTTTGTGCTCACTTTTATCATTAGTTACCTTGCTGTTTTTATATTTTCAGATTATAAAAACCTATATCTACCATCCATATTGCACTTGTATCACCTTCTCGTAAATCGAACTAGTGCACCTATACAATTTACCATTGTATTGGGTGTGTTGGGGACACAAGAGACTCTTTGTTATTTGGTTGCAGGGTTGTTTGACAGAGACCATCTTCATCCTACACCTCCCACGGATTGATAAACCTTAGTTCATCCACTTGAGGGAAATTTGCTACTGTCCTACAAACCTCTGCACTTGGAGGCCCAACAACGTCTACAAGAAGAAGGCTGTGTAGTAGACATCAAGCAGTTTCTGGCGCCGTTGCCTGGGAGGTTAGCACTTGAAGGTATATATTTAGATCTTATAATTGAATCTTTTAGTTTCTTGTTTTATCACTAGTTTAGTCTATAAAAGAAAACTACAAAAAATGGAATTAAGGGTGCCTCATATGCTTCATCTTTTTAATGTCTTTCGTGAAAATGATGGAAAGGAAAATTGTGCTCAAGTGCTAGAAGAAGAATTAGATACAATGCTTGGCATAAAATATGTAAATGATGAGAATGATTTAAATGTTGTTAGTATGAATTCTTTGAATACCCATGATGCTAATGATATGCTGAGCCACAAGCTCGGGGATGCTATGTTTGATGAAGATGATATGTTTTGTCCCCCAAGTTTTGATGAGCAAATTTATTTTGAAGATAGAATGCCTCCTATTTATGATTATTATATTGATTAAAGTTTTGGAAGTAATGATCCCACTATTTTGGAGGGTGTTGAATCTTATTGTGATAATTATGAAAGTGGATTTGGAGAGGTCATGACTTTATTTAGTGATGAATCCACTATTTCGGAAGAGGTTCCAATTGATTATGAGAATAAAGTTGCTATCTATGATGATTATTGTGATGACATGTATGCTATAAAGAATAATTATAACCATGAAACTTGTCATCATGATTTTAATTTTCAATTGGATTATGCTTCACATGATAGTTATTTTGTTGAGTTTGCTCCCAGTACTATTCATGAGAATGATATTAGGTTTATTCTTTTTGCATAAGATTAATAGACAAATTCCTCACGTCCACCATTTTATTTCAGAATTTTTGAAGTTACAGAAGTATTTGAATGATACAGATTACTACTGTTACATTTTGATAGATTCTACTTTCTATGTGTTGTTTGCTTATTTTGATGAATCTATGAGTAGTATCGGAAGGTATGAACCATAGAGAATTTGGAATACAGTAGGTTTAACACAATTATGAATTTAGAATGAGTTCACAACAGTACCTAAGTGATGATTTATTTTCTTATACTTACGGAGCTTACGAGTTTTCTGTTGTGAAGTTTTCAAGTTTTGGGTAAAGATTCGATGGATTATGGAATAAGGAGTGGCAAGAGCCTAAGCCTGGGGATGCCCAAGGCACCCCAAGGTAAAATTAAGGACAACCAAAAGCCTAACATTGGGGATACCCCGGAAGGCATCCCCTCTTTCGTCTTCGTCTATCGGTAACTTTAGTTGAGGCTATATTTTTATTCACCACATGATATGTGTTTTGCTTGGAGCGTCTTGTATGATTTGAATCTTTGATTTTTAGTTTACCACAATCATCCTTTCTGTACACATCTTTTGGGAGAGACACACATGAATTGGAATTTATTAGAATACTCTATGTTGGAATTTATTAGAATACTCTATGTGCTTCACTTATATCTTTTGAGCTAGATAATTTTGCGCTAGTGCTTCACTTATATCTTTTAGAGCACGGTGGTGGTTTTATTTTATAGAAATTATTGATCTCTCATGCTTCACTTATATTATTTTGAGAGTCTTTTAGAACAGCATGGTAGTTTGCTTTGGCTATAAAATTAGTCCTAATATGATGAACATCCAAGATGGGTATAATAAAACTATCATATAAAGTGCATTGAATACTATGAGAAGTTTGATACTTGATAATTGTTTTGAGATATGAAGATGGTGATATTAGAGTCATGCTAGTTGAGTAGTTGTGAATTTGAGAAATACTTGTTCTAAAGTTTGTGATTCCCGTAGCATGCACGTATGGTGAACCATTATGTGGTGAAGTCGGAGCATGATTTATTTATTGATTGTCTTCCTTATGAGTGGCGGTAGGGGACGAGCGATGGTCTTTTCCTACCAATCTATCCCCCTAGGAGCATGCACGTAGTACTTCGTTTCGATAACTAATAGATTTTTGCAATAAGTATGTGAGTTCTTTATGACTAATGTTGAGTCCATGGATTATACGCACTCTCACCCTTCCACCATTGCTAGCCTCTCTAATACCGCGCACCTTTCGCCGGTATCATACACACATCATATACCTTCCTCAAAACAGCCACCATACCTACCTATTATGGCATTTCCATAGCCATTTCGAGATATATTGCCATGCAACTTACCACCGTTCCGTGTATTATGACACGCTCCGTCATTGTAATATTGCTTTGCATGATCATGTAGTTGACATCGTATTTGTGGCAAAGCCACCTTCATAATTATTTCATACATGTCACTCTTGAATCATTGCACATCCCGGTACTCCACCGGAGGCATTCATATAGATTCATATCTTGTTCTAAGTATCGAGTTGTAATTCTTGAGTTGTAAGTAAATAAAAGTGTGATGATCTTCATTATTAGAGCATTGTCCCAGTGAGGAAAGGATGATGGAGACTATGATTCCCCCACAAGCCGGGATGAGACTCCGGACGAAAAATAAAAATAAATAAATAAAGAGGCCAAAAAAAAGAGAAGGCCCAAAAAATGAGAGAAAAAGAGAGAAGGGGTAATGCTACTATCTTTTCCACACTTGTGCTTCAGAGTAGCACCATGATCTTCATGATAGAGAGTCTCCTATTTTGTCACTTTCATATACTAATGGCAATTTTTCATTATAGAACTTGGCTTGTATATTCCAATGATGGGCTTCCTCAAAATGCCCTAGGTCTTCGTGAGCAAGCAAGTTGGATGCACACCCACTTAGTTTCTTTTGTTGAGCTTTCATACACTTATAGCTCTAGTGAATCTGTTGCATGACAATCCCTACTCACTCACCAGAAACACAAAGAGCAAAGGGGGCAAGGTGGACTCCCCTGGCAGGACCCTTGCCGGGGCGGCCTCCGCGGCCCCGACAAGAGCCTTGCCGGGGCGACTTTCCCAGCGCCAACAGAGCGAGCCACCCTTGAGCCCACAGGTTCTGACCCGACCAACTACGTTGGACCCCAGGGCTCGGGAGGCGCCTCTGAGGTGGCATGCAGATCTTCGTCAAGATCCTAAACATATGAGATCAGATGAGGACCAGAAAACGGCGACCCTCGACAGGATCCCAGTCGAGGGAATCCACAAAGACCCACGGCAAGCGCCTTGCCGGGGACGACTGCAACGCCACGACAAGGCCCTTGCTGGGCCCCCCGGCAAGACCCTTGCCGAGGGCGTCAACAGGGCCACTGCCAGGCCTGCACCAACCAAGACTCTGCCGCCGTTCGCATGCAGCTGCCAGCCCGACCAGCTGGGAAGGCACCTGCGTGGCACATGCAGCTTCCAGACCAACTCAGCAAGCACCTGCGTGGTGGCATGCAGATCTTCGTGAAGGCCCTGCCACCGCGCCACCTCAGCTGCCTGCTTGCCTACATGGCGCTGCATGCGTCGCTCGGGTGGGCGCATGTTGAAGCGAGGCGGATCGGCAACGGACGGGACGAGCCTCGTTCCCGTCCCCGATAAAGCTAATGGACACCTAAGTAGCGCATTTAATGCACTTTGTCTCGTAACGCCGCGTGATAAGCTCGCCCACTGTAGGCCTTTCCACCTCCTGTGTGCCACTGTGGCAACCCCTTTTTCCTATAAAAGGAGGCCCGAGGCGACCAGGAGAGGGATTCGGCTTTTTGGAACTATGCAGCCACCGTACCTAGTTCGAGAGCTCAAGAACACTCAATACATCCACCAAAGCAGGACTAGGGTTTTACGCATCCTCGCGGCCCGAACCTGGGTAAACGATCTGTGTGCTGGCTCCTAAACCTGCTCTTCTCACAACCCCACGCCCGCCGACCATAGAAGGGATCCCAGTGATCCCATAGGTGTCATTCCCACCGACATCTTTGGCGCACCAGGTAGGGGGCCGCAGTTGTGAGAATTTGGTTTATTAGTCAGCTTAGCAGTTCCACGTGGCCATGGCTCCCAAGAAGAAGGCGGCCACGGCGGTCGGTTCGTCGGGAGCCAGACGGCCCATACCGGTGAGGGCGAGTAGCGGGCCGGTCGCAGACAGGACCCAAGGCGCGGCCCGCGAGCACCAACATCACTCTGGCAGTCAGAGCCTAGTGAGCAGCGTCGTTCGTGCGCAAGACGGCGGGCCGCACGCCACAAAAACCAGAGACGGAGCTGCCCCCCCAGGCGGCGCGGGGCCCTCCGGGGTCGCCGCCGTGCCACCCACGGGCGGCGCAACGACCTGCAAGACACCCACCCCGGCGCCCACAGCACGCTCTTCCCATGGTGTGCGCGACGAGCAGTGTCACCACGCTAGTGACCCTGGGCGCTCATCACCTGCGGGACAAAGGAGGCTAGCATGCCCGCCGAAGTGCTGGCGACAATGGCACGTAGCCGCTGGGCCGTGATAGAGCTCCTTCTAACGTGGTTAGAAGTCGAAGCGCGCCACAGTCCATGCAGCTTTCGCCACCACCCACGCCAGCAGAAGCTTTGGCGCACGCGCAGCTGCTCCTCGACTTTCCTCCTGCTGCGGAGAAGCTCGATGAGTGGAGAGCCACCATCCGGAGCCTCGTCGTCATCGACAACAAAGATGAGCCACGGCCGGCAGGGCCCTCGGGCCAGCGCTCCGTCGAGCCACCACACGCCAGCGGTGGAAGGACCGGGGGAGCTACAGCCACAGTGCGCTCTCCTCCCCCACACCAGCTGCCGCCGGTGCTGGTCCGTCGTGACGGCACTGGTGATAACATCTCCATCGCATCGTCCGACTGAAAGTGCAACTATCCCCAGGTGGTTTTGGTAATTCCTAACAACATATAGCTCATTGAGCTAACATCATTCCAAGATGAATATTTCAGGAAAAGCTCAATGGATGGCATGGCATGGATGAGAAAAGTGGATCCTCAAAATGCTAAGGATAAAAGGATTGGCTCAAGCTCAAAAGCTCAAGACTCTACATTTTATATTTTAGTGATCCAAGATCACATTGAGTCTATAGGAAAAGCCAATACTATCAAGGAGGGATGAGGTGTTGCTTAATGAGTTTCTTGCTCTACAGTGCTTAATGATATGCTCCAAAACCCTCAACTACTTCCTCATATCCACATATGACCTAAACCAAAAGTCAAACTCGGCCCCACCGATTCTTTCTACCCGGCGCCACCGAGTTCAGATGTCATAGCCACTGCCACAAACCCTAGGAAAATCGGTCTCATTGATAGGGATCTCGGTGTCACCGAGATGGGATTGTAATCTCTCTGTTTCCCTTCATAACGTTTCGGTACCACCGAGATGAGCGACCGGTCCCACCGAGATTGCAATGTAAACTCCCTGTTTCCTTTTCGTAACATTACGGTCTCACCGAAATAAGCGAATCGGTCCCACCGAGTTTACCTGACCAACTCTCTGGTTAGCTTATTACCAAAATCGGTCTCACCGAGTTTGAGTAATCGGTCTCACCGAGATTACGTTATGCCCTAACCCTAACCACATCGGTCCCTCTTGAGTTGCATGTCGGTCCCACCGAAAATCCTAACGGTCACTAGATTTGCTGAATCGGTCCGACCGAGTTTATCAATTCGGTCCCACCGAGTTTGGGAAGTTGTGTGTAACGGTTATATTTTGTGTGGAGGCTATATATACCCCTCCACCTCCTCTTCATTCGTGGAGAGAGCCATCAGAACAAATCTACACTTCCAACTTGCTGTTTCTGAGAAGGAACCACCTACTCATGTGTTGAGGCCAAGATATTCCATTCCTACCATATGAATCTTGATCTCTAGCCTTCCCCAAGTTGCTTTCCACTCAAATCTTCTTTCCACCAAATCCAAATCCTGTGAGAGAGAGATGAGTGTTGGGGAGACTATCATTTGAAGCACAAGAGCAAGGAGTTCATCATCAACACGCCATTTGTTACTTCTTGGAGAGTGGTGTCTCCTAGATTGGCTAGGTGTCACTTGGGAGCCTCAGACAAGATTGTGGAGTTGAACCAAGGAGTTTGTAAGGGCAAGGAGATCACCTACTTCGTGAAGATCTACCGCTAGTGAGGCAAGTCCTTCGTGGGCGACGGCCATGGTGGGATAGACAAGGTTGCTTCTTCGTGGACCCTTCGTGGGTGGAGCCCTCCGTGGACTCGCGCAACCGGTTACCCTTCGTGGGTTGAAGTCTCCATCAACGTGGATGTACGATAGCACCACCTATCGGAACCACGACAAAAACATCCGTGTCTCCAATTGCGTTTGAATTCTCCAAACCCTTCCCTTTACATTCTTGCAAGTTGCATGCTTTACTTTCCGCTGCTCATATACTCTTTGCATGCTTGCTTGAATTGTGTTAAGATTGCTTGACTTGTGCTAAGATAGCTAAAGTCTGCCAAAGACTAAAATTCGGAAAAGGATAAGTTTTTATTTGGTCAAGTAGTCTAATCACCCCCCTCTAGACATACTTTCGATCCTACAAGTGGTATCAGAGCTTTGGTCTCCATTTGCTTTGATTTCCATAGCCTTTGGTGGTCATAGCCTTGGTTTCACAACCTAGGAGAGTATGGCGTCTAGCGAGGGAAATTATCACCGTAGAGGTCCTTACTTTGATGGTACTAATTTTGCTAATTGGAAGCACAAGATGAAGATGCATATTCTTGGACATAACCCCGCCGTTTGGGCTATTGTGTGTATTGGCTTGCAAGGTGAATTCTTTGATGGGAGAGAACCAAACCGTGAAGCTAGCACGGAAGAGTTGAAGATGCTGCAATACAACGCTCAAGCTTGTGATATCCTCTTCAACGGATTGTGCCCTGAAGTATTCAACAAAATCAGCCGTCTTGAGAATGCAAAGGAAATTTGGGACACTTTGATTGATATGCATGAAGGTACGGACTCTGTCAAGGAATCCAAGTTGGATGTGCTCCAAAGTCTACTTGACAAGTTCAAAATGAAGGATGGTGAAGGTGTCGCTGAAATGTACTCTAGGCTTGCTCTTATCACAAATGAGATTGCCAGCTTAGGAAGTGAAGAGATGATCGAAAAATTCATCATCAAGAAGATCCTAAGAGCTTTGGACGGAAAATATGATACCGTGTGCACATTGATCCAAATGATTCCCAATTACAAAGATCTCAAGCCAACGGAAGTCATTGGAAGAATTGTTGCTCATGAGATGTCGCTCAAGGATAAGGAGGAACTTCACAACAAGTCAAGTGGTGCTTACAAAGCCTCATGTGAAGCCCCCACGTCATCAAGTGAGAAACAAACCTTCAATGAAGAATTGAGCTTAATGGTGAAGAACTTCAACAAATTCTACAAGAGTAGAAGCAAACAGAGAAGCTCCAAGTCAAGGTCCTACAATGACAAAAGATCTTCCAGTCGAGAGCGCAATTGCTACAATTGTGGGAGACCCGGACACTATTCCAATGAGTGTACGGCACCCCACAAAATAAGAGAAAATCACCCAAGAGGAGAAGTAGAAGATAGGAATCACCACCAAGAGAGAGGAGGAGTAGAGATGACCGTTATGAACGAAGAACATCCCGGAGGAGCAAGCATTCGGAAAGGAGGGACAAGTCATCAAGGAGCTACACAAAACAAAGACATCAAGCTCATGTTGGTGAATGGGTGTCCGGCTCCGACTCCGACAATCACTCCGATAGAAGCTATCACTCCGACTCCGAATATACTCAAGATGAAGGTGTTGACGGTCTAGCACTTGTGTCAACCAACTCCTATGACATATTTGATTCACCTAATGAAGGAATTGGAAGATGCTTCATGGCTAAAGGCCCAAAGGTAACACACCCAGTATGTTGATTTCAATAGTGATGAAGATGACTTGCTAGGTGATGATGATTTACTTGTTGACAACTCTAGTGATGAATACTATAATGAAACGTCAATTAATCATGCTAATCAAGATAAAACGAATGACAATGATAAGGAGAAGATTGAGCTTCTAACTAAAGAACTAAACACTCTTAAGTTAGCTCATGAAACTATCTTAGAAGATCATCGAGAACTTTTAAGGACTCATGAGAAGTTACGCTTTGAAAAGCTCAATCTTGAGTAAGAGCATGAGTTCTTAAAGGCAATCAATGATGATCTTCGTAAGAAAAGTTCTTCTTACATTGCCAAGCGTTTACTCTTATCTACTTACATGCCTCAAGTCAAGTTCATTAACAAAAACAAGAAGGATTCTTCCTCTAGTAGTAACAATAATCATGCTAAATCAAATGTTGTTGCTTCTAGTAGTTCTCTTGATTCCACTAATGATTCTCTTAGCCAAGTTACACTTGAGCAAGAAAATAGCTTATTGAAGGGAATTATAGAAAAAGGTGTTTACAAGCGCCTTTCCGGGAGTAAGCAATTTGAGGAAATTGTAAGCAAGCAAGGAAGACACCGGAAGAACCAAGGTATTGGTTTTGAATGAAAGTTCAATGCTAATGGAGTTGAGTGGGAAGAAGATCAATATCCCAAGACGAAGTTTGTTCCTCAACAAGAGAAGTATGATCCTACTTCCTTCAAGGGGACACAAGCTCAAGATGATCTTCCACCACAAGACCACAAGCAAAAAGGCAAGGACAAGCTTCAAGAGGAGACTGATGCATTTGAAGAAGCTCCTAAGGCCTTGGTCAAGTGGGTTCCCAAGACTACGACAAGTTCTACTTCATAAAGAACGACTACAACTCCAAGGATTCCCGTCAAGATGATGTGGATCCCGAAGAAGAAGAACTAGAGAGTTCTTGAGGGTGACTCCGCCAACATATTTCACTCATATCATTTTCGCAACAACAAGTGCAATCAACTTCCACATCTCGCACTAGTTCAAGGAGTCACAAACCCTCTTGTTGGTAAGACAAGGAACAAGGTAATCTAATGCTTTCATAGACATCATCTTGTGTGTGCATCACTCTATGTCTATGGATACCCTTGTTTGTTCCTTGAGGGACTAACCCGTGTAGGTATTGAAAGTGCAACTCACTCCAAAAGGATTGCTCCAAATGATCTTCATCAACATTGAGCATCCACATCTTCAACACCTACATGAAGTCATCATCGACAAAACCCAAGGTTAGTTCATCCCTCTAAGGAGGCTCACATCTAGGGGGAGCTTTACTCTAAAAATTGAGCTAAAGCAACTCTAATGGTGTGAACACATCAATGCATTATGTAAAAGTGGTAACCCCACTAGAGCTTAAACGATGAGTATGACCTATGATCAAATGTTCTCATTTGACTCCTAAGTCAATATACTCATATATAGATGACCTAGTCATCGCCAATTGCTTGATAGATGCTAGAATTGGTTGTGCATGCTTTGCCACATATTTCATTTGCCATTTTATTGTGTGGGCATGTTGGTTGCATATTTTACTCATTCGAGGACATCCACTTGTTGTTTGATTGATTGGTTTCTTTTTCTTTTGCCAAGTGGATGGACAAGAATGCCTAAGAACCTTCTCTAGCTATCTATGCTCTTCTCGTCTCAAACTCTATTCATGCTGCATCACAAAATTTGATCAGTTCAGATTCGAACCACTACGTGTGAGGAGCACTTTCGAGTCCCCGATTCATCATAGACTTAAACTTCCAAAACTTCTTTATGCTGCGTTTGATTGACCGATTCCTCCATTCGGTCATACCGAGATCACTAAGTCGATCTAGGTTTTCAATCTCGGTGCAACCGATTTGAACTTTTCGGTCACACCGAGTTGTCAGAATCGCTGGTTATGCATCTCGGTGCCACCGGTTGTTCCACTCGGTCACACCGGCCGTCGGGCTATATATACTGACGGGCAAAAATTTGGAAACTTTCTCCAAACCCCTTCGCCCGCGCATAGCTCGCTCTGCCTCTAGGGTCTCCGAATCGTCCTCCTCGTCGCCAGCCGCCTCCAATCGCTGGTCTCCGCCGCCGTCAACGGAATTCACCCCCGCCATTGCTGCCGTAGCGAGTTCATCGCCAAGCTAGGGTATGGACTTGATCACAGTGCTATCCCTGTCCGATTCCTAGCACATTGTGTTCATCACGATTCTTGCCACGATTGACACTATTCTATCCAGTCAAAACAATCCATAGTTTAGAAGTGAATTGAAAATTTAGGGTTAGGTTTCCGCGGAAACCATCTCGGACCCACCGAGTTGCAAAACTCGGTTCCACCGATTCGGCTAAGGCCATTGCACAAGTGATTCTCAGTCTGACCGAGAATTGCAAATCGGTGTGACCGAGTTCAGGACTTTGAGAAACCCTAGCAGTCTCGGTGCCACCAAACTGTGACTCGGTCTGACCGAGTTCACTAGTTTAGGTTCCAAAAGCTGCTTCGGTATCACCGAGTTTCCAAATCAGTTGATCCGAAATGCTTTCTGTGGAAAACTAAAACTAAGTTTTTGAATCATTCTTTTGCAAAACCTCTGTATTTTGTGATGCTCATCCACTCTATCTCATCTATATCTATTCATAGGGTCTGCAGTTAGTGTGTGCAACATGTCTGATCAAAGTGACAACCAAAACAAGGAAGAGGAGCAGATTCAGATGAGTGAGGGCACTAGTCCCTCTAGCAGCTCTGATGAGGGTAGCAGGAGCACTCCAAGCAACTTACCGAAAGCTGCCACCATGACAAGAAAGAAGAGAACCTCAGAATCTGAGGATGAAGACTATGTGGCTGTTGAGGATGAGGCCATTTCGAAGAACAAGGTGCTCAAGAAGGAGTATGGCACAACTGCTGCCACCAAGCCCGGTATGAAGACCAAAGTACACCTTAAAGGATTCCCATGTATAAAGCCAGATCCTCCACTCAAGCATCATTGGAATCTGAACCCAAAGAGGCTGCTGCAGAAGGGAAGAAAAGGAAGGAAAGGGTCAAGAATACCATGGCCAGAGTTGTTGGAAAGCCTTCCATGATGGAAGAGGAAGAGGAAGAAGAGGTTGCTGCACCAGCACCCAAGGCTCAGAAGCTTATGGGTGATGCTATTAGGTCAGGGGCTGCATCATCAAAGCCCAAAGAAGCACCCAAAGCTGCCTCCAAGCCCAAGATTGCACCAAAGAGGAGTACTAGAAACATTCCAACTGTTGAGAAGAACAAGGCTCCAATGCCTGAAATTGTTGCTGAGGAAGAAGATGATGAGACACATGTCTTGAGAAAATTGAAGCCAAAAATTCCAGATCATAATGATGCTCATCCTTTAGCTGAGAACATGAAGATCAGGAGAGACTCAGGATTGAGGCTATGGAGAGAGTCAGATCCATATGCCACCAGAAACAAGACTGCTGTTGACTACAGGTTCCACACAAAGGAACAACAGGATTTCTATGAGACAGTGTTGTTGGACAAGAAGCCTATAGTGTGTGACATGAGGTGGGTGGACTGGACCTACATGAAGGAGAATGAGGAACACTATCCTGGTGTGTATGATGCAGTTTCAAGCATGTGGAGTTGCAGACTTTGTTGGGCGTAAGCTCACAAAGTGGAATGATGAGCTCATAATGCAATTCTACTCCACAACACACTTCTATCCAGATGGCAGGATAGTATGGATGTCTGAAGGTACAAGGTACCAATCAACTATTGAGGAATGGGCAAATCTGATCAATGCACCTAAGTAGAAAGAAGATGACTTAGATGTCTATGCCAAGAAGAAGATGGATCACGGCACTATGGCACATATGTACAAGGAGATCCCAGATGCTGCAATAGAATCACACAAGTTTGGATCAGTACATTATCTTCTGTCAGGACTGCCAACCATCAACTGGATCCTCGGGCATACTCTATTGCCCAAGTCGGTGACCACAACATGATCAGAGGCCATGCAATAAACTTGCTACACCTATTTGATGTGCCACGAAGTTCAAGGTCATGAGCCTTATAGTTGAGACTATCAAGAGGACAATCACGACCAAAGAGGAGTTGTGGATATGCCCCACAGATCCGAGGAGCTGATTAACTCCAAGATGGGCACGAGCACATACCTGTTGGATAAGGAGCATATGCCTATCTATCCGGACTTTGAGGACAACCAAGTGGTTATGGATGAAGATGAACCATCTTACGTGCACGCTCAAGCAAAGAAGGAGAAGGCAAGGACCGAGAAGGCTGCCAAGATGCCAACAATGGAAGAGGCATCTCGATTACTTTTTGAAGAGCAAACATGATCAACTTGGCTACTTGATTGCATCCACTCTGAGGATTGAGAAGGGGCTAGCCACCTTGACTCGAAACCAGGAGAGCTTGGAGAGGATCATGGAGTAGAAGTTCTATGACATGGATGTGAAGGTCACAGAGATCCAGTCCGTTATTGAGCAACTTCGGGATGATATGCAGGAGAGGAAGGGCAAGTCAACCACTAAGGCATTTGCCAGAGTGCCTAGAGCTCAGAGATCACCGGCAGTGCAGTGATGCACACGAGCCACTTCATCTGCACTACCATGCCTTCAAGTGCCACCAGCTCTAGCACCTACTCCACCAGCTCCATCTACATCAACTGATACTTTCGTCCTTGGCGTTACATCTACACCACCACACGAAGATCAAGCACGAGAGTCGATCTAGTGCTATGCATTTTCTATGAACTTTTGGTAACTTGTTGCCAAAGCGGAGAAAAATGTATAGATCATAGGCTTTGAGAGAGAGTGTTGCTTTTTGTTCTCTCTTGCTTTGGTGGTTGAACTTTATTTGCTTGTTTGAGATACTCTATATGCATGTGATACCGGATGATCATGTGTTTGATCATATGCTACATTTATGCTTGTTGGATGATATTATCCTTTTTATCTCTATATGATCATTCACTTTGCTTGGTGATGAGTGCATGTATTCAATCATTATTATTTTGAGCGCTCCACCAAGATGTATGTGACATGGAAGAGTTACCCATGAGCCTAACTCCTTGTGCATTTGCAGTCCAAAGCGAATCTTAAACTATGCACAAATTTAGGGGGAGCTCTTGCTTATCACATACTTCTCAAAGCGACAATATTTTTTACTCTTATTATCATTTGTCGAAGCTTTGATCTATATGTTGTCATCAATTACCAAAAAGGGGGAGATTGAAAGTGCAACTATCCCTAGGTGGTTTTGGTAATTCCTAAAAACATATAGCTCATTGAGCTAACATCATTCCAAGATGAGTATTTCAGGAAAAGCTCAATGGATGGCATGGCATGGATGAGAAAAGTGGATCCCTCAAAATGCTAAGGATAAAAGGATTGGATCAAGCTCAAAAGCTCAAGACTCTACATTTTATATTTTAGTGATCCAAGATCACATTGAATCTATAGGAAAAGCCAATACTATCAAGGAGGGATGAGGTGTTGCTTAATGAGTTTCTTGCTCTACAGTTCTTAGTGATATGCTCCAAAACCCTCAACTACTTTCTCATATCCACATATGACCTAAACCAAAAGTCAAACTCGGCCCCACCGATTCTTTCTACCCGGCGCCACGGAGTTCAGATGTCATAGCCACTGCCACAAACCCTAGGAAAATCGGTACCATGACAAAAACATCCGTGTCTCCAATTGCGTTTGAATTCTCCAAACCCTTCCCTTTACATTCTTGCAAGTTGCATGCTTTACTTCCCGCTGCTCATATACTCTTTGCATGCTTGCTTGAATTGTGTTAAGATTGCTTGACTTGTGCTAAGATAGCTAAAATCTGCCAAGGACTAAAATTGGGAAAAGGATAAGTTTTTATTTGGTCAAGTAGTCTAATCACCCCCCCTCTAGACATACTTTCGATCCTACACCGACCCACGGACCCACCACGATCAATGACAAGTTATTCGGGAGCGAGACCATGAAGATGCTCGAATCACCATCGAGCGTCGGCGCGATACGCGCCACCAGTCGAATAAGCGGGCGGGACCCGCTATGGACCACCCGGCACCAGGGGGCTCCGGCGGCCTACCTTATGAGGTGGGTTGCCCAGCCTTTACCTGTGAGCTGCGGTAGTTCCAGTGGCCGTCCCACCGCACGTTCAAGACCAATGTCGGCGAGAAGTACAACGGCAAGACCCATCCGTCGGAGTTCCTAAGCATCTAGACCATCGCGATGCAAGCTGCTGGAGCTCGCGACGAAAAGGTGCTCGCCAATTACTTCCCGTTGGCGCTGAAGCCCAACATCATGTCTTGGTTGATGCACTTGCCGGCGGATTCCATTTCTTCTTGGTCGATCTGTGCCATGAGTTCGTTGGTGCCTTCACCGGAGGTCACCAAGGTCATGGCCAGGCCAGTTATTTGCATATCATCCCCTAGAAGGAAGGGGAAATCCTGCGCAAGTACATACAGAGGTTCAGCTGGGTGCAGTATAACATCCCCGACGTTCACCCGCCGCCGTGATTAGAGCATTCCATCAAAATGTGCGCAATCGCAAGATGCGTGAGGAGCTGGCGATGAACAAGGTTAAGGACGTGGTCGAACTTTATGTTCTGGCCGATAGGTGCGCCCGGGCTGAAGAGGGAAGGAAGTACCCCGGCAAGGACGCCGGCGTGGAAACCGACTCTACTGAAGAAGACACCGCCGACCCGACGAAGAAGGGCCGGCGTCGCAACAGGAAACACAAGGGCAAGGCCGTGCTTGCCGTCGAGGGATCCGACGACACCGGCGCTGCCAAGAAGGCCAAGGCAGACGACCCCGGCAAGGAGATTGCCGGGTGCACCGCCTGTCGGGCCTTGGCGGCCACCGACAAGCCAGGAGGCTCCGACAAGCAGTATTGCAAGATCCACCGCACCAAGGGCCATGACCTCTAGAACTGCCGAAAGGTCGAGCTGCTTGCCGAAAAGGAAAAGGCCGAGTATGAGAGGCGGGACAAGGAGAAGGGTCAGGATGGTGCCGAACGATCCGGAAAGAAGCGTGGCGGGCAAGGAGGCCGCCGCGGTAAGGATAACCAGCAAGAGAGGCCCGCTCGGGGCTGCGACAAGAAGGAGGAAGACGATGATCATGACGAGGAAGACGAGTCAAGTGAGTAAGAGTTTCAAAAGGCTACGGAGGCCATGTGCGTCGATGGTGGCGCCTCGCTGCACACTTCTCACCGCCAGCTCAAGCAGTGGGCGCGTGAGATTACAGCAGCAAAGCCATCGTTCGATGCTCAGAAGCCCCTGAAGTGGTCCAGCACGCCCCTCATATTTGACGCCGAGGACCACCCTGACCGCACAACTGCGGTCGGGTGTTTGCCGTTGTTAGTCTCGCCAACGGTACACAACCTGAAGGTGAACAAGATGCTGGTTGACGGCGGGGCTGCAAATTCCTGATGGAGACCTCGAGGAAACGGGTACGTTTCAAGGGGTCAACCCAGGAAGAAGCCAGCCGAAGGGGAAGGTCACATTGCCCATGACGTTTGGAGGTGAGTTGAACTACATGACGGAGAGGATCGTCTTCGATGTAGCCGAGATCCCCTTGCCCTACAACGGGATCCTCGGCCGCCCGGTACTAGCCAAGTTCATGGCGGCATCGCACTATGCCTACAACACGCTGAAGATGCCTGGGCCAATGACCATCATCACCGTACCCTCCGATAAGAAGGACACGCTGATCTGCACTGACCAACTCTATCGAGAAGAAGTTGCAGCAGCTGCCGCCAAGGCACTTGCTCCTGCCGTTGAAGCCCCGGGAGGGAAGAAGAAGATCGGCGAGACCTCTCGCACCCAATCCGGCAAGCACACCTCTTCAGAGTGTTGTGCTACCGTTGGGGACGTGCCCGAGAGCTGCATCGGCAAGAGCAAGAAATCCAGAGCTGCACCACCAGAGACCAAGAGGGTGTTCGACAAGGAGGATGGCACGGGAGGGGCTTTCACCATAAGCTCCACCCTCGACAGCAAATAGGAAAGCGCGCTCATCACTTTCCTATGGGTGAATGTCGATGTGTTTGTGTGGCAAGCATCCGACATCCCCGGCGTTCCCAGGGAAGTGATTGAGCACCACCTTGCTGTCTGTCCCCATGCGCGACCTGTCAAGCAGAAGGTCAGGAAGCAGGCTTTGGAACAACAGGAGTTTATCACAGAGGAGATCAGGAAAATGGAAGCGGTAGGTTTGGTGAGAGGAGTGCTCCATTCGACGTGGTTGGCCAATCCGATGGTGGTGCGCAAGGCAAATGGGAAGTGGAGGCTGTGTATTGACTACACAAATATCAATAAGGCTTTTCCTAAGGAACCCTTCCCGTTGCCGCGCATCGACCAGATTGTTGACTCCACGGTCAGGTGTGATCTACTGTCATTCCTCGACACCTATTCGGGCTACCACCAGATCTTCATGACAAGAGAAGATGAAGAGAAGACAACATTTATCACCCCATGTGGTATGTATTGCTTTTTATGGATGCCTTTCGGGTTGAAGAGTGCTGGCTCGACATCTGCAAGGGCGGTCCAGATTGGTTTTGAGTCCCAGCTACATAGAAATATGGAATCTTACATGGATGACATAGTGGTCAAAACCAAGGACAAGGTGACCCTTGTACAAGACTTAGAAGAGACGTTTGCCAACCTACGCAAGATCAACCTCAAGCTGAACCCTGAGAAGTGTGTCTTTGGCGTTCCGTCAGGAAAACTTCTCGGGTTCTTTGTGTCGCAGCGTGGGATCGAGGCAAACCCAGACAAGATCAAGGCTATTGAGCAGATTGAGGCACCCAAGCGGATCAAGGATGTGCGCCGGCTCACTGGCTGCGTTGCCGCCATGAGCAGATTCATCTCCAAGTCCACTGAGCGTGCCCTTCCCTTTTTCAAAATCTTGTAGAAGGCAAGCCCAATGGAGTGGACCCCAGAGGCCGAGGCAGCATCGCAGGATCTGAAGAAACACCTTTCCTCTATGCTAATATTGGTTGCGCCTAAACCACAAGAGTCATTGCTACTGTATCTGGCGGCAACGAATCAAGTGGTCAGCGTCGCACTAGTGGCGCAGAGGGAGGTCGACGAAGAGGCAATGGCAACGGCAGGACCGCCGGATGGCAAGTAAGAGATTCCCCCGGCAGGGCCTGGTGCCGGCAAGGCAAGGCCCCCGGCAGAGTCTGACGCCATCAGGACAGGGCCCGCGGAACCAAGTGAAGTGGTGCAGAAGAATAAGATGATGTAGCACCCGGTTTACTTTGTCAGCTCCCTCTTGCAGGGGGCTAGGTCAAGGTACTCCGGTGTGCAGAAACTTCTCTTCGGCCTCCTTATGGCCTCGAGGAAGCTGCGTCATTACTTCCAAGCCCACGAGATCACTGTCATCACCCGCCTCCCGCTGCAACAGATACTGCACAACCCAGATGCAACCGGAAGGATTGTGGAGTGGGCCTTGGAGTTATCAATCTTTGGGTTGAAGTTTGAAAGTACTTCGACAATCCAGAGCAGAGTCTTGGCGGTGTTCATTGTAGAATGGACCTCAACGCCCGATGAAGAAATCCAGTAGACCGCTCTCCCCGGCAAGGAAGCAATTCATGACTGGATCATGTACTTTGATGGGGCTTTCTCGCTGCAAAGGCGCGGTGCGGTGTCTTTGCTTGTCGCACCCACCGGAGAGCACCTCAAGTATGTGATCCAGATGCACTTTCCCAGGGAGATGTCCAGAAACAACACTGCTGAGTATGATGGGCTGCTCGCCGTCTCAGGATCGCGGCGGACCTCGGGGTTAAGAAGCTCATCGTCAGGGGTGATTCACAGCTTGTCATCAGACAAGTCAACAAAGATTAGCAGAGTTCGTTGATGGAGGCCTACGTAGATGAGGTGAGGAAGCTGGAGGAGCGCTTTGACGGTATACAAGCGGAGCACGTTCCCCGAGCGTAGAATGACATCGCTGATTACCTGTCAAAGCATGCTGCATTCAAGCTACCTGTGGAACCAGGTACCTTCCTGCTTCGGTTAACTCAACCATCCGTCGAACCATTAGCGAAACCGAATAAGTGGAGGAAATCATGCCCCGGCAAATACTTTCCCGCTGAGCCCCCAGGGGCCACCGGCAAGGGTGTTGCCGCGGATTCTGAGCCTGCCGAGGGGCAGCTGGCTCTGGCAGGGCGCCAAGCCCTGGCCGTAGAGACGGCCGCCCCCATGGCAGAAGAGATGCCTTTGGTCCTTGCCGTCGAGCCCCAGGCTCCGGCATGGGCACATCATACCGTCCGTTTCCTCTAGACATGGGAACTTCCTGAGGAGCAGGAAGAAGCGAAAAAAGTAGCCCGTCGGTCTGCCTTGTACCAGTTCGTCGATGACGTCGTGTACAGAAAAAGACCGAACGATGTGAAATTGAAGTGCATCCTCCGGGAGGAAGGACTGGAGCTGTTGGCAGAGATACATGGAGGCATATGTGGCTCCCACATAGGGTCAAGGGCCCTTGCCGGCAAGGCATTCTGGCAAGGCTTCTTCTGGCCCACCGCCCTCCAGGATGCGACGACACTAGTAACAAGGTGTGAAGCGTGCCGGTTCCATTCGAATAAGCTTCATCAACCAGCTCAAGCCCTTCAAACAATCCCTCTCTCCTGGCCATTTTTGGTCTGGGGGCTCAACATACTGGGCCCTTTCCCTCGCGCTGCCGGGGGCTTTGAGTACTTGTATGTTGCAATCGACAAGTTCACAAAGTGGCCGGAGGTGGAGGCAGTGAGGAAGACTACAACACAGTCCACCGTCAAGTTCTTCAAGGGGCTAGTCTGCCGTTTTGGTGTACCAAACAGAGTCATCTCCGACAATGGCACACAGTTCACAAGCCACACCTTCATGCAATCCGTCCAAGACCTCGGCATCAAGGTCTGTTTTGCTTCCATGGCACACCCCCAGAGCAATGGCCAGGCGGAGAGGGCAAATGTTGAAGTGTTGTGAGGCCTAAGAACGAAGACTTTTGACAGGCTGCACAAGAGCGGAAGGCACTGGATTGATGAGTTGCCGGCGGTTCTTTTGTCGATTAGGACGACGCCAAATCGAGCCACCGGCCAGACACCATTTGCCCTAGTATATGGGGCAGAAGCAGTTCTCCCCATGGAACTCATACACGGGTCACCTCGAGTGCTCGCTTATGACGAGCTTGAGCAAGAGCAGTTGCGGCAAGATGACGCAACGCTCCTTGAGGAAGATCGTCTTCAAGCGGCTGTGAGAGCAGCACGCTACCAAAGAACCCTTGCGCCGCTACCATAGCCGCAAGGTTCATGCCCAAGCTTTGAGGAAGGCGACCTTGTTCTTGAGCGTTCACCGCCAAGAATTCCAACAAGTTGGCGCCAAAGTGGGAAGGCCCTTATCGGGTATCTGAGTCACCGAGCTGGCGCGATCACTTTGGAGATCGAAGATGATGTCCCAGTGAGCAATTCCTAGAACATCGAACATCTTCGCAAGTTTTACCCATAAGGCGCGGTTGCCGGGCCTCCCGGCAAACCACCTTTTGTACAAGCCTTGCCGGCAAGGCATGTAACCCTCTTGAAAGGACATGCGGTGCCCCCATGTGTGGTTTTGGTAATTGATGACATTCTCTATGGACTAATGGTTGCATTGAGTTATATTTGAAGGATTTGTCCATAGGCATTTCTTGAAGTCCATGTGTTGGTTTTAAGGAGTTTATGTGTTGACCAAGGTGCTATTAAGGAATTATCCAAAGATTGGTCATGTGAGTGTTGAGCTTATTGCAAGCATGTCTTGAAGAAGAAGATTGTGTGATCATTCATGTTTACCTTCAAGACATCATCCAAACGAAGAGAGTTGGAAAGATTCAAGGTTGATCAAGACTAAGTCAAGAGTGAATCAAGTTGATCAACTCACAAAGCATAGAAGATGTACCGAGAGGGATCAAGTGATCCCATGGTATGGTAAGCATTATCCATTGCACTTTTTGTACTAACCCATGGTCTATGTGAGAGTCTATGTGGGGTTAGGTATGTGTCCATGGGCTTGCGTCAAGAGGAAGATATCATACAACCCATGGAAAGGATGACATCAAGTGGTGATCGTCATCAAGATTGCCGTGTGCAAGTTCAACTGGAGCATCACGAAGAGATCAAGTGCTTGAAGCTTGCCATCCATTGTGGTGTCAATGGACTTGTGAAGATGTGTCAAGAGTGGCTCACCCATAGTGGAGTATGGGGAGCAATCATCTAGTCTCCATCGACCCAACACAATCAAGAAAGGTGGTCCATCTTGAGGAGGACAAGATCGTCATCATCTAGCTCAAGTGGATCATGTGCAAGGCAAAGGTTTGCCCTTGATAGGTTTTCTATTTTACCGGTCTCATGGTGGTAGTTGTGAGACCGGGTTATAGGATCGATAGCCGTACTATCAAGGGGGGCTCTCAAGTGAGTATCTTGATCGTATCGTTAAATCGAGAGCTCAAACCATTGCATCCTTGCATCATGTTTCTTGGTTCTTGTTTGTTTCTCTTTGTGAGTCTTAGAGCTTATGGTCATCTTTATGACTAGCTTGAGTTCATCGAATACGGAGTTTGCATGCGTCTTCTATGATGTTTTCGGTGTTGGAGGTTTTACCGGTCTTTTCCGAGGAAGGGTTCTCACCATTTTCTTTTTGGCCTTTTCTCATTTGCTTATTATTGGTATTTCTCTCAAGATTGTGTTAGCCCTTGTCTCTAGCTTTCCAACAAACTTGGTTTCGTCGAATTCGAAGTCCGAATGCGAAGTTATGGTAGTTTTGGTGTTCGAAAAGGCTGCGGTACTACCACGAATTGGAGCGGATGTAATTTTTACTACCGCTCAGAGCGGTACTACTGGCTCCTACAGCGGTAGTACCGCTTACGGACCAAAAAACTCGTCCCAAGTCCCATGGAGGTAGGTACGGAAGTATTTTTTTTGTACCGCAAGCAGTAGTACCGCGATCCCTAGCGGTAGTACCGTGAGGACGAGCGGTAGTACCGCTCTGTGCAGGTTGTGAGCATAACGGTTGGATTTTCCCCCATCTATAAAAGGGGGTCTTCTTCCTCGTTGAACTTTATCCTTTTGAGCTCGTGTTCTTCCCCCATTGTTGACCTTCTTCGAGCTTGCTAACTCTCAATCCCTCCATGGATTCTTGCTAGTTTTTTAGGGAAAAGAGAGAGGAGATCTAGATCCACATTTCCACCAATCACTTTCTCCTCTAAGTGAGGGGAACCCTTGGATCTAGATCTTGGAGTTCTTTGTGTTCTTCTTCGTTCTTCCTCTCATTTTCCTCCCAAGCATTAGTTGCTTTCGTGGGATTTGGGAGAGAAGGACTTGGGCACTCCGTGTTCCCTTGCCATTGCATTTGGTGCATCGGTTTGAGTTCTCCACGGTGATACATGGAAGTGAAGTTTGAGAAGCTTATTACTCTTGGGTGTTTGGGCACCCTAGATCTTGTTCCTCTTGGGTGCCTTGGCGCCCTAGGCGATTGGTGGTGTTCGGAGCTCAATCATTGTGGTGTAAAGCTCGGGCAAGTGTCGGGTCTCCAATTAGGTTGTGGAGATCGCCTGAGCAATTTGACGGTACCGTGACCGCCCCAAGGGTTGCAAAAGTGTACGGCTTGGTGACCGCCCCAAGGGTTACCATTTGTACGGGTTCGGTGACCGCCCTCAAGGGTCCCTTAGTGGAATCACGGCATCTTGCATTGTGCGAGGGAGTGAGGAGATTACGGTGGCCCTAGTGGCTTCTTGGGGAGCATTGTGCCTCCACACCGCTCCAAACGGAGATTAGCATCCGCAAGGGTGTGAACTTCGGGATACATCGTCGTCTCCGAGTGCCTCGGTTATCTCTGACCCGAGCCCTTTACTTATGCACTTTACTTTGTGATAGCCATATTGTTCTTTGTCATATATCTTGCTATCACATAGTTGATTATCTTGCTTAGCATAAGTTGTTGGTGTGCATAGGTGAGCCTAGTTGTTTTAGGTTTTGTGCTTGACAAATTAACCGCTAGGTTTTTTCCGCATTTGTTCAAGCCTAAACCGTAATTATTTTAAAGCGCCTATTCACCCCCCCTCTAGGCGACATCCATGATCTTTCAATTGGTTTCAGAGCCTCGTCTCTCTTTGTTAGGCTTAACCGCCTAGAGAGTAAAGATGTCGACTAGGGGATTAGGATTCTCTGACACTCTTAGTTTCGATGGCACAAATTTTGATGTTTGGGTAATTCGCATGCTTAATATCTTTAGGGTCATGGACCCAAATTTAGAGCGAATTGTAGATATGGGTTTTTCTCCTCCAAAGGATCCCCAAAGATTATCTTTAGAGGATGAGAAAAACTCTTATCTCAATGCTCAAGCTTCTAATGTGCTTTTCGATGTTTTGAGCAATGTAGTTATATTTCAACTCATGCCGCTCGGGATGCTCATGAGTTGTGGAAAAAGCTTCAAGATAAATATGGCGTGTCCAAGATTTGTAGGGATGATTGTTCTCCCTCCACCTCCGCCGTATAGTCTTCTCAACTTCTTCTACTTCACCTACATGTGGTTTGCCACAAGGTAATGATATGGTGAGTAGTGTCGGTCATTGCAATGATGATAGTGTGCTTTTGTGGATGATTCTTCATCACTATATTATTGCAATGCTCTGCCTTTTGGGCCTTAGCACTTCGAGCACTCCAAATGTTTCACTTGCTTGTGTTGATAGTCCTTGCATATCGTGTAGAAATTGCTTGACTAAATCTCATGATGATATGCTTGCTATATCTTGTTGCCATGATAAAAATGCATGTATTTCCTAGAGTTGTTGTGCTAACAATGTAGATGAAACCCAACACTCCATGGAACAAGATGTGGTCTTGAATGGTGCTTCAAGGGATCCTATATCATCATCTACTGCATTTTGCCTTATGGCCAAGGCTTCAAAGGTATCTCCCACTTTGAATCCCAATATATCTTGTGATGATATTGATGACGGCAAGAGTGATGATGATGTTGATTATGATGAAGAGAGTGATGATGTTGCCTCCTTAAAAATTAAGGTGGAAATGATTTTTAAAGCTCTTCTTAAGAATAAAATTGCTCGTTCCAACTTCATGGAAATCATGTCTATTGCTATTGAGGGCAAGAAATATATTAATGAGTTGGAATCTCGTCTTGAGGAGCATGAGGTCACCATTGATCAAATGGAAGGTCATGAGCGTGATTACGCTAATGAGATTGCGGACCTCTCTCAAGCTCTTGAACTTGAACAAACCACGAAGGAATCTCTTGAGGAGACTTTTGCCCTAGAATTATATAGAGTGAGGGAATCTCGTGATAGAGCTCTTGACGTGGCCAATGATTTTGAAACTAAAAATGAGGAGCTTGAAGTTGTGCATGCTAAACTCCTTGAGGACTTTGAGCACCTCGAAAATGGCTCAAGGGTCATTAAGAGTGAGCTCATCAAACTCACCGAGTCTCATGCTCAACTTAAATCTTCATATTCAAAAGAGCTTGCCAAGTTGTCTTCTCCTCTTGTTGCTAATGATGATGCTTGTGCTACTAACTCTATCTCTTGTGAAGCATCCATATTGAAGGAGAATGTTGAGCTAAGGGCTCAACTTGAGTTGCTATCTAGCAATTATGGGATGTTGGAAGAAAATCATGTAAGGCTCACAAGCTCTCATGATGATCTTCTAGTATCCCATAATGTGCTAAAGATAGCTCATGAGGCCATGCTTGCTAAGGTAACATCTAGTGAGCCTCATGTGGATACTAGCACTACTTTTAGTCAAAATGCTATATTGATATGTGCTAGTCCTTGTAATTCATCTACTACAATGTTGGTACATCTTGTGATGAATTGCTTTCCTTGCCTTGTTGCTCTAACAATGAAGCTTATACTTCCTCTAGTACTTGTATTGAGACTAACCATGTAGAGGAAATCAAAGAGCTCAAGGCCCAAGTCATTTCTTTGAAGAAAGACTTGGAAAAGAGTCATGAAGGAAATCCACACTCAACAATATCTTGAGTGTGCAAAAACCCCAATGACAAAGGTGGACTTGGATTCAACTCCAATAAGAAGAAGAAGTCCAAGATGAACAAAAAGAAGGGCCAAGAACAAGTCAAGAAATCGGCCAAGATTGTTTGCTTCAAGTGGAAAGTAGAAGGGCATCATGTTAGATCTTGCCCGTTGAAGAAGAAGGCCATTAGTGTCAAGCAACAAGGGAAGAGGGCACAAGTTCAATCTCATGCTCAACCTCAAGTTGAAGAGAGGCCACTTCCCAAGAAGACTCAAGTTAATGCTTCTCTTGTTGAGAAATCAATTGAGAAGAAAGTGAAGAGTAGACGTTGCTACTTATGTCGTGAGAAAGGCCACGCCGCTTCTTCATGCACTAGTGGTAACTTATCCAACCCAATTATTATTGATGATGTCTATTCTCTTGGGAAGGATAAGGTTGGCAATGTGTTTGCCAAGTTTGTTGGTACTCAAAGTGGTGTCAAGAAAAGAACCATTTGGGTGGCCAAGCCTATTGTGACTAACCTCTTAGGACCCAACTTGGTTGGGGACCAACTAGCTCAAACTTGATCAATAGGTGTTGTTGGAGGTCATTGGAGACTTGGCTACATTATGAAGATTTAAGGGGTCCTCATCATTCATATTCTGTCAAGCCAAGTCATTCGGATTATCTTTCTATCATATATCCAATGTTCCTCCTTGCGGTAACTCGTGCTTAAATTGCTTACATTAAAATTTACTTGTCCCTTAGCATGTTTTGGTTTTGTATCTTGCATGTGCTTGTATATGTTGTGCTTCAAAATTGCTTATCTTGAGAAATCAAGTATGTGCATGTTGGTTTGCACATCATGTACATGTGTGTTGTGTGTTGAGCCTTTTTGCATCTTGTTTATTTCTTAGTTGGCTCTTGTGAGAGATTAATGGAATATCCCATTATGGGGGAGTGATGTGCTGTGTGCACCTCACAATCCTATAAATGTGTGTACATGAGTAATACCATCTAGTATTGATATTTCAAGATTATCTAGTCTCTAGGTGGTATATCTCTCATGAGAAATTCAAATTCTAAATTTTCCATTAATTATCTCTTGTTGGATCCTTTTAATTGCCTCTTGTCTATCTTTATTTGGTATCACATTATGGGGAGTAATATGCTATGTGTGTATTACTAGCCTAGAAAATGTGTACATTTGAGATATTGTCACCTAGAATTGATATTGTAAATTATCTTGTTCCTAGGTGGCATGATAGCTCTACAAGTTGCAATTTGCTTGTGTTTGTTGTGAAGATGATGTTGGGTATCCTTGTTATCTACCACCGGGAATTATTTCCATATACTTTTTGTCTTCTGACAATTGGTAGTCACTTATGTGTGGTAGAATTTATTGATCATCTTTACATTGGCTTTTGTTTTTATTTGCCTTTCCTCTTGCCAAGTTTGTGTCAACTCCTTTGTCTTACCTACCACTTGTGGATCTTGTTTATTTCTTGTTCTTGTCTAGTATTTTCTAGATATAGTGAAAGTGGTGATTCCACCTTGTGCATTTTGTATTCAAATGCAAATCCTATGTAATGCACAACTCGTCGGGGAGCTATCCTATTTTCTCTAAAACGCTCATCTTGTGATCCTCATCAAGTGTGTGTTTGTGGAAGGCAAGCCGTTTCTTTTTGGTACTTTGTGCCATCATGAAACTTTGTAGAGGGCTTGGTTTGTTTGGAACCATTCTCTCTTTTGGGAGTTTGTCCTATGTATATTGGTGTTTCTAACTCTTGGTCCCAATGAGTTTGGGTACCGTTTAGTTTGTCTTGTTCTCCTAGGAACATTTGGGGGTGCATTGGATGCTGGACTCACTCACAAGGAAGGTGTTTCCACCATGTGCTTATTGGAGTCAAGCTAGGATCATCAATGAACCACCATCTACCTTCAATTGGTATCTACTAGATCCTTCCAATGGTATCTCGGTAACAAGTATCATCATCTACTTCATGCACACATTTCTTGCATCAACCTTGTGTAGGTTGTATCATGGCATGTAATTCATTCTTTCTTGTGATACTTGTTTCCTTCCTCAAAGCATCCCAACAATTATCTCATGTTGCTAGTTGTGATGCCTTTGATAGTTGTGTGGTAGGAGTTCATTTATATACAATAAGACCAAATCTAGCCATGTGCTATGCTTCCAAGCAAATATCTTATTGGTATATGTATGACTTCCTTTTGGATATCTTATTCCTTCGTGTTGTAACTATGTCGGGTGTACATCCTTCTTTGTAGACATATATCATCATGATTTCGTCTACCTAGAACCTTATACATCTGAGAGAAATTACATCTCTAGATGATGTCCTTTCTTTCACGTCCACCTTGTCTTTCTTATGTTATTTCTTTGGTGGCTCCGTGAAAGCTTTTGTCTTGAGTGTGGGTCTTATCTCGTTGCATCTTGATGCACTCTTGTGTGGTGAAGATTGTTTTCCTCTTGCTTATCTTTACGAGGCTTGCCATCTTAATTGGTATCCCTGCCTTGATGAGGCTTTCATCTTCTATCTTCACCACGGGTTGTCACAAGCATAGGTTCTTTATATGCTTATTAGTAAGCTTGTGAACCCATTTGCTAGTTGTGTGTGGGAATGATAGGCCTTGCACCGTGTGCCTCATTCTTTCAAGACTTTATTTATGCTTTATGCTCATCCGTACATTAGTCTTCTCAAGTGCATTGCCTTGACTCACACCCATCAATTATTTTGAGCCCATTCTCAAGTTTCCTCTTTTACTTGTTGATCAACCATGTGCTTGTTGCAAGCGCTAGGCTTAGTTTCCTATATGCTCTCTTGCACTAGTTGTACGTTTCTGTTGACTTTGGGGTAGCTATGATCCTATTTTGTGAACTTTGTATCCAAATACAAAAATTCTTGATGTGCACAAATCATGGGGAGCTTCTCTAGTTTCTTTAGAACAATCCTCTGCTCATATCACAATATCTTTTCATGTGGCTCGTAGGATCTTTGGTCTAGTTGGTTCAGTTGATATCTTTTGATAGCTTGCTTCAATTGGTATCTTTTGATTGCGTGATTGCTTGTTTCTCTCTTTGTTATGTCTTTGTGGCATATCATTCTTTTGCAATCTTGGTGCCTCAATATAGTTGGTCTTCCTCCAAGTATTACCTTTGGATATGTGTATGGCATTCCACTCTCTTGTTGAGAAATACACAACTTTTGGAGGAACACCTTTTATATTGGTCTTCTTAGCTTTTCGCCCATTTTGGCAACCTATGCCAATGGGGGAGAAGTTTCAGAGAGTTTTGTGGAGAAGTCTTGAGTTTTCTCCTTGCTTTGGTTTTGTTCCTAAGCATTTGCATCTCATACGCATGCATTATTGGTTGTTGCATTGCATGGTGATGCATAATTCCTTATATAAACTCTCTTGAAAGTGATTGGCATCAATTACCAAAATGGGGGAGATTGAAAGGACATGCGGTGCCCCCATGTGTGGTTTTGGTAATTGATGACATTCTCTATGGACTAATGGTTGCATTGAGTTATATTTGAAGGATTTGTCCATAGGCATTTCTTGAAGTCCATGTGTTGGTTTCAAGGAGTTTATGTGTTGACCAAGGTGCTATTAAGAAATTATCCAAAGATTGGTCATGTGAGTGTTGAGCTTATTGCAAGCATGTCTTGAAGAAGAAGATTGTGTGATCATTCATGTTTACCTTCAAGACATCATCCAAACGAAGAGAGTTGGAAAGATTCAAGGTTGATCAAGACTAAGTCAAGAGTGAATCAAGTTGATCAACTCACAAAGCGTAGAAGATGTACCGAGAGGGATCAAGTGATCCCATGGTATGGTAAGCATTATCCATTGCACTTTGTGTACTAATCCATGGTCTATGTGAGAGTCTATGTGGGGTTAGGTATGTGTCCATGGGCTTGCGTCAAGAGGAAGATATCATACAACCCATGGAAAGGATGACATCAAGTGGTGATCGTCATCAAGATTGCCGTGTGCAAGTTCAACTGGAGCATCACGAAGAGATCAAGTGCTTGAAGCTTGCCATCCATTGTGGTGTCAATGGACTTGTGAAGATGTGTCAAGAGTGGCTCACCCATAGTGGAGTATGGGGAGCAATCATCTAGTCTCCATCGACCCAACACAATCAAGAAAGGTGGTCCATCTTGAGGAGGACAAGATCGTCATCATCTAGCTCAAGTGGATCATGTGCAAGGCAAAGGTTTGCCCTTGATAGGTTTTCTGTTTTACCGGTCTCATGGTGGTAGTTGGGAGACCGGGTTATAGGATCGATAGCCAGTACTATCAAGGGGGCTCTCAAGTGAGTAGCTTGATCGTATCGTTAAATCGAGAGCTCAAACCATTGCATCCTTGCATCATGTTTCTTGGTTCTTGTTTGGTTCTCTTTGTGAGTCTTAGAGCTTATGGTCATCTTTATGACAAGCTTGAGTTCATCGAAACGGAGTTTGCATGCGTCTTCTATGATGTTTTCGGTGTTGGAGGTTTTACCGGTCTTTTCCGAGGAAGGGTTCTCACCTTTTTCTTTTGGGCCTTTTCTCATTTGCTTATTATTGGTATTTCTCTCAAGATTGTGTTAGTCCTTGTCTCTAGCTTTCCATCAAACTTGGTTTCGTCGAATTCGGAGTCCGAATGCAGAAGTTATGGTAGTTTTGGTGTTCTGAAAAGGCTGCAGCGGTACTACCGCGAATTGGAGCGGATGTAATTTTTTACTACCGCTCCAGAGCGGTACTACCATGCTCCTCGATGGTAGTACCGCCACGGACCAAAAAACTCATTCCCAAGTCCTACGGAGGTAGGTACGGAAGTATTTTTTTGTACCATAAGCAGTAGTACCGCGATCCCTAAGCGGTAGTACCGTGAGGACGACGGTAGTACCGCTCTGTCTTGGGTTGTGAGCATAACGGTTGGATTTTCCCCACCTATAAAAGGGGGTCTTCTTCCCCATTGAACCTTATCCTTTTGAGCTCGTGTTCTTCCCCCATTGTTGACCTTTTTCGAGCTTGCTAACTCTCAATCCCTCCATGGATTCTTGCTAGTTTTTTAGGGAAAAGAGAGAGGAGATCTAGATCCACATTTCCACCAATCACTTTCTCCTCTAAGTGAGGGGAACCCCTTGGACCTAGATCTTGGAGTTCTTTGTGTTCTTCTTTCGTTCTTCCTCTCATTTTCCTCCCAAGCATTAGTTGCTTTGGTGGGATTTGGGAGAAAAGGACTTGGGCACTACGTGTTCCCTTGCCATTGCATTTGGTGCATCGGTTTGAGTTCTCCACGGTGATACGTGGAAGTGAAGTTTGAGAAGCTTATTACTCTTGGGTGTTTGGGCACCCTAGATCTTGTTCCTCTTGGGTGCCTTGGCGCCCTAAGCGGTTGGTGGTGTTCGAGCTCAATCATTGTGGTGTAAAGCTCCGGCAAGCGTCAGTCTCCAATTAGGTTGTGGAGATCGCCGAGCAATTTGACGGGTACCGTGACCGCCCCAAGGGTTGCAAAAGTGTACGGGTTGGTGACCGCCCCAAGGGTTGCCATTTGTATGCAGGTTCGGTGACCGCCTCAAGGGTCCCTTAGTGGAATCACGACATCTTGCATTGTGCGAGGGTGTGAGGAGATTACGGTGGCCCTAGTGGCTTCTTGGGAGCATTGTGCCTCCACACCGCTCCAAGCGGAGATTAGCATCCGCAAGGGTGTGAACTTCGGGATACATCGTCGTCTCCAGCGTGCCTCGGTTATCTCTTACCCGAGCCCTTTACTTATGCACTTTACTTTGTGATAGCCATATTGTTCTTTGTCATATATCTTGCTTTCACATAGTTGATTATCTTGCTTAGCATAAGTTGTTGGTGTGCATAGGTGAGCCTAGTTGTTTTAGGTTTTGTGCTTGACAAATTAACCGCTAGGTTTTTTCCGCATTTGTTCAAGCCTAAACCGTAATTATTTTAAAGCGCCTATTCACCCCCCTCTAGGCGACATCCACGATCTTTCACCTCTGTACAAATCCAGGCGCAGACCCTGAGCACAAATAAACGAAGCGCTGGTGCCCTAAGTTATAGCATGCATGCTAGGTTAAGTCTCTCCCTCGGTTAGGGTTGATAGTACTTAGCGGCGACTAACCCTTAGCCTAGAGGTCGAGTGTGCGTCTTTTTGTTCTCTTTGGTTCGCAGGGCACGTGGACACTTCTGCTGAGCTGCTTGGGAAAAAGAGAACGAACTGGCGCTCCGGCCCCGGCAGGCCAAGACTGCCGGAGGCTGAAGACACAAGGATCCAACCACGGCAAGCCAAGGTTGCCGGGGGCTGCGGATTCAGATAAGTCTTTCATCCCCCTTTTATGAGCTTCCGTATAGAACTGGGACATGTGAAACCTCGTTTATGTTCTTAAAACCACCGTGCTCCCCCTTTCCTGTACCCAAGAGCTACCTCCTGGGTCGGAATTTGGTAGTAGTTGCGGTGGCGAGGAAATGAACGAGGGGCCTAACTCTACTTCGCCCCTGCCTCCGCCAAGAGCGCAAGAATGGTCGACTGAAGTGGGGAGACGGCAAGGCCTGTTGCCGGGCGGCAATGTTTATCTTAAAAATAACAAGGATTCATCCTTGGCATGGGCCTCGCTCATGCACAAAGAACCCGGCAAGCACCCTTTTTCATTAAAAACACCCCATACAGGTACAGTTCATACGGAATCAAAAACATGAGCAAGGGGATTAGAAGTCTTGAAATTAACAAGTGCCCGTAGGCTTACAAACTAAAAAGAGATAAGGTGCCCGTAATCCCTTTCTTGTCCCTCTCCTCAGAAGATGGAACATGGCAGCAGGAGGGCAAAAAGAGCGCCTAGGCAAGGTACGAGGAGCAGAGGGAACCAAGAGAACATCTTGGTGCCGGGAAAGGAGCTGGAAGACGAGGCAGCAGGTCGGCAATATGCGATGAAGGTGTTGGTTCCCGCGTACTCCGACTTAATGGCCGCCACCCGCCTTCTTCGCCTTCTCCGGCCTGCCTACGCCAGCCGCCCAAGGAGACAATGGGGAGCGCCCCGATGGAGAGCTTGGCGAGGATGGAGAGCAGGGCGCGTGGCCGAGGGAGGAGTGGCGCGACCAGTCGGAGTCGGCATCCTGCCGTTCGACTCCCTCGTCATCGCTGTCGCTATCCTCCTCGTCACTCCCGCTCGAGGAGGAATCTTCATCGTCGGAGGAGCTCTCCACGCAGCACTTCAGGCGAGTTCCAAGATCTCCGAAGACCTTGACGTGGAGGAGGCCGCCCTCCATTAACTTGAAGTAGAGGACGAGCCCCGCCGTCAGGCTGTGGATACGAGCAAACGTCTTCCATCCGCGACGGAGGTACATGACGTGAGGAGCGGGGAAGTCGACGTTGACCCGCATGCCGCCTTTCCCACTGCCCCTCATGTGTAGCTTGAGGGTCTGGGGCGGATCAGGCTCCATCCCTAGAGCAAATGGGGTGGGGATGCGGAGATGACACCGCGGTGGCCGGTGCAGCCTGATGAAGAACTCCCGAGGCTGGTCCCTTACGTGGCACTCCATCACAGCCTGCATCGCTGGCGGAAGCACAGCCGTCGCGCCGCCTCGCCCTCCTCTCCCCCGACCGCCGCGGCGACCTCGGCCTCGCCCCCTCCCCCTTCCTCTCGTGGCCGGCTCCGCTGCTGCGGGTTCATGGGAAGGAGGAACACACTGTCGAGCGGCAACCCTCGCCGCCACCGTCGAAGGCCCAGCACCTCCTCTCGCCATGGCAGGTGGAAGAAAGGAACGAAGGTGGAAGAGGATGGATACTGAAGGAATGTGGGATGACGTCCCCCTCCCCCTCCTTATAAAGGGGCGGGGTCAAGGCTCGGCCGCCCCACTCAGCCAATCAAGCCATCGAAGGCGCAGGGAATCAGGACCGACCCGCTGCCCCAATTAGCAACAGCCCGGATTCTCGCCTCCGCCTGCCACCTGCATGGGAGACGCGTGGCGAGCTGATACGTCTCCAACGTATCTATAATGTTTTATTGTTCCATGCTATATTATATTCTGTTTTGGACATTAATGGGCTTTATTATACACTTATATATTATTTTTGGGACTAACCTATTAACCGGAGGCCCAGCCCAGAATTGCTGTTTTTTTTGCCTATTTCAGAGTTTCGCAGAAAAAGAATATCAAACGGAGTCTAAACGGAATGAAACCTTCGGGAACGTGATTTTCAGAATGAACGTGCACCAGAGGACTTGGACTCTACATCAAGACATCAACCAGGAGGCCACGAGGTAGGGGGCGCGCCTACCCCCTGGGCACGCCCTCCACCCTCGTGGGCCCCATGTTGCTACATTGACGTACTTCTTCCTCCCATATATACCTACGTACCCCCAAACCACCAGATACGGAGCCATAACCTAATTCCACCACCGCAACCTTCTGTACCCATGAGATCCCATCTTGGGGCCTTTTAGGAGCTCACGGGAGGGCATCGATCACGGAGGGCTTCTACATCAACACCATAGCCTCTCCGATGATGTGTGAGTAGTTTACCTCAGACCTCCGGGTCCATAGTTATTAGCTAGATGGCTTCTTCTCTCTTTTTGGATCTCAATACAATGTTCTCCCCCTCTCTCGTGGAGATCTATTTGATGTAATCTTCTTTTGCAGTGTGTTCGTTGAGACCGATGAATTGTGGGTTTATGATCAAGTTTATCTATGAACAATATTTGAATCTTCTCTGAATTATCTTATGTATGATTGGTTATCTTTGCAAGTCTCTTTGAATTATCAGTTTGGTTTGGCCTACTAGATTGATCTTTCTTGCAATGGGAGAAGTGCTTAGATTTGGGTTCAATCTTGCGTGTCCTTTCCCAGTGACAGTAGGGGCAGCAAGTCACGTATTGTATTGTTGCCATCGAGGATAACAAGATGGGGTTTATATCATATTGCATGAGTTTATCCCTCTACATCATGTCATCTTACTTAAAGCGTTACTCTGTTCTTATGAACTTAATACTCTAGATGCATGGTGGATAGCGGTCGATGTGTGGAGTAATAGTAGTACATGCAGGCAGGAGTCGGTCTACTTGTCTCGTACGTGATGCCTATATACATGATCATACCTAGATATTCTCATAACTATGCTCAATTCTATCAATTGCTCAACTGTAATTTGTTCACCCACCGTAATATTTATGCTCTTGAGAGAAGCCACTAGTGAAACCTATGGCCCCCGGGTCTATTTTCCATCATATTAATGTTCCAACACTTAGCTATTTTCATTACCTTTTATTTTACTTTGCATCTTTATCATAAAAATACCAAAAATATTATCTTATCATATCTATCAGATCTCACTCTCGTAAGTGACCGTGAAAGGATTGACAACCCCTTTATTGCGTTGGTTGAGAGGATTTATTTGTTTGTGTAGGTGCGAGGGACTCGTGCGTGGCCTCCTACTGGATTGATACCTTGGTTCTCAAAAACTGAAAGAAATACTTACGCTACTTTGCTGCATCACCCTTTCCTCTTCAAGGGAAAACCAACGCAGTGCTCAAGAGGTAGCAAGAAGGATTTCTGGCGCCGTTGCCGGGGAGTCTACGCAAAAGTCAACACACCAAGTACCCATCACAAACCCTTATCTCCCGCATTACATTATTTGCCATTTGCCTCTCGTTTTCCTCTCCCCCACTTCACCCTTGCCGTTTTATTCACCCTCTCTTTTTTGTTTGCCTCTTTTTCGTTTGCTTGTCGTTATGGCTAGTCCCCTATCATCTCCGTTGTCTCCCGAGAATGAAGTTCTTGATTTTAAGCAAAGGGAGGGAGAAAATCTAAAAGACGCTTGGTATAGAATTTGCAATGCTCAAAATAGATCTACCAAGAAGCAATCTACTTACGTACTTCTATGCAATTTTTATGTAGGTGCTACTCCTTGGTACAGATATATTCTTGATACCATTACCGGAGGGAATTTCTTGGGTAGCCATACTTCTGATTCTTATAATGGTATGATAGATTGTTTGGCTCACCACCTCTTTTGGTTAATGGAACTATGTTAACTTTGGAGCATGTAATGCAAAGACTTGAAATTGTTGAAAATAAAGTTGCTACCGTAGATTTAATTGAAAATTTGGATAAAAAGATCCACAACCAAATTACCCAATATGGATCTAAAGTAGGAGTCACTTTGAAAAATATTAAGGAGAAGGAACCCATAGTTAATGAAAGAATAAATCAGATTCCACTAGAATCGATAAACTTGAGGGTATCATTACCAACTTGGGAACCGCTTTTTCTCAGAAAGAATACTCCAAGTCCTCCAACTAAAATTGCCAAGCTTATGTATGTTCCTAAAAATAAGGGTGAATCCTCTAGTAAGGAAACTGCGGAACTCAAATCTATAAGTATTCATCCCAATCTTTTTGCTATCATTAAGGAACCATTTGCTACAAATGAATTTTTTGGTTATGTGCCTAGAAGCTTGATAATCAATAAAAATAAAGAAAATACTAAGGATGAGAGATGTCTCATTGAAGAATTGCCCACCAAAGATGGCAATACCTAGATCTATCCTTGCTATTATGCCTTGCTAGGGGCGTTAAACGATAGCGCTTGTTGGGAGGCAACCCAATTTTATTTTTAGTTTTTTGCTTTTTGCTTCTGTTTAGGAATAAATATTTGATCTAGCCTCTGGTTAGATTTGTTTTTATGTTTTAATTAGTGTTTGTGCCAAGTTTAACCTATAGGATCTTCTTGGATGATAGTAATTTGATCTTCTTTGAAAATTCCAGAAACTTTCTGTTCACGAAAATAATTGTTAAAAATCACCAGTACGTGATAAAATATTGATTACAATTGCTGCTGATCAATAAAAAAATTGTCTAGGTCTTCCTATTTTTTCTGTTCCAGAAGTTTGCGTTAGTTACAGATTACTACGGACTGTTCTGTTTTTGACAGATCCTGTTTTTCGTGTGTTGTTTGCTTATTTTGATGAATCTATGGCTAGTAAAATAGTTTATAAACCATAGAGAAGTTGGAATACAGTAGGTTTAACACCAATATAAATAAAGAATGAGTTCATTACAGTACCTTGAAGTGGTTTTTTGTTTTCTTTCGCTAACGGAGCTCACGAGATTTTGTGCTGAGTTTTGTGTTGTGAAGTTTTCAAGTTTTGAGTAAAAGGTTTGATGGATTATGGAACAAGGAGTGGCAAGAGCCTAAGCTTGGGGATGCCCATGGAACCCCAAGATAATCTAAGGACACCAAAAGCCAAAGCTTGGGGATGCCCCGGAAGGCATCCCCTCTTTCGTCTACTTCCATCGGTAACTTTACTTGGAGCTATATTTTTATTCACCACATGATATGTGTTTTGCTTGGAGCGTCTTGTATGATTTGATTCTTTGATTTTTCGTTTAGCACAATCATCTTCGTTGTACACACCTTTTGAGAGAAACACACATGATTCAGAATTTATTAGAATACTCTATGCGCTTCACTTAAATCTTTTGAGC
This sequence comes from Aegilops bicornis, assembly GCA_021605145.1. Taxonomy (NCBI): domain Eukaryota; kingdom Viridiplantae; phylum Streptophyta; class Magnoliopsida; order Poales; family Poaceae; genus Aegilops; species Aegilops bicornis. Next base: position 312,822,833 of record CM038673.1, read on the forward strand.
TATATAGTTTTTGCTCTAGTGCTTCACTTATATCTTTTAGAGCACGGCGGTGGTTTTGTTTTATAGAAACTATTATTCTCTCATGCTTCACTTATATTATTTTGATAGTCTTAAACAGCATGGTAATTTGCTTAAATTGAGAAATTAATCCTAATACGTTAGGTATTCAAGACTAGTAAAAAACTCTCTTATGAGTGTGTTGAATGCTAAGAGAAGTTTGATGCTTGATGATTGTTTTGAGATATGGAGGTTGTGATATTAAAGTTGTCCTAGTTGAGTAGTTGTGAATTTGAGAAATACTTGTGTTGAAGGTTGCAAGTCCCGTAGCATGCACGTATGGTAAATGTTATGTACCAAATTTGAAACATGAGGTGTTCTTTGATTGTCCTCCTTATGAGTGGCGTTCGGGGACGAGCGATGGTCTTTTCCCACCAATCTATCCCCCTAGGAGCATGCACGTAGTGCTTGGTTTTTGATGACTTGTAGATTTTTGCAATAATTATGTGAGTTCTTCATGACTAATGTTGAGTCCATGGATTATACACACTCTTACCCTTCCATCATTGCTAGCCTCTTGATGCAGTGCATTGCCCTTTCTCACATTGAGAGTTGGGGCAAACTTCGCAGTGCATCCAAACCCCGTGATATGATACGCTCTTTCAGACATAAACCTCCTTATATCTTCCTCAAAACAGCCACCATACCTACCTATTATGGCATTTCCATAGCCATTCCGAGATATATTGCCATGCAACTTTCCATCGTTCTGTTTATTATGACACGCTCATCATTGTCATATTGCTTTGCATGATCATGTAGTTGACATCGTATTTGTGGCAAATCCACCGTTCATAGTTTTCATACATGTCACTCTTGATTCATTGCTATCCCGTTATACCGCCGGAGGCATTCATATAGAGTCATACTTCGTTCTAGTATCGAGTTGTAATCATTGAGTTGTAAATAAATAGAAGTGTGATGATCATCATTCATAGAGCATTGTCCCAATAAAAAAAATAGAAAGGCCAAAAAAAAGAGAAGACCCCAAAAAAGGGACAATGCTACTATCCTTTTTTCCACACTTGTGCTTCAAAGTAGCACCATGTTCTTCATGATAGGGAGTCTCTTGTTTTGTCACTTTCATATACTAGTGGGAATTTTTCATTATAGAACTTGGCTTGTATATTCCAACAATGGGCTTCCTCAAATGCCCTAGGTCTTCGTGAGCAAGCAAGTTGGATGCACACCCACTTAGTTTCTTTTGTTGACCTTTCATGCATTTATAGCTCTAGTGCATCCGTTGCATGGCAATCCCTACACCTTGCATTAACATTAATCGATGGGCATCTCCATAGCTCATTGATTAGCCGCGTTGATGTGCGACTTTCTCTTTTTTTGTCTTCTCCACATAACCCACATCATTATATTCTATTCCACCCATAGTGCTATATCCATGGCTCACGCTCATGTATTGCGTGAAGGTTGAAAAAGTTTGAGATTACTGAACTATGAAACAATTGCTTGGCTTGTCGTCGGGGTTGTGCATGATGAGAGCATTCTTGTGTGACGAAAATGGAGCATGACTAAACTATATGATTTTGTAGGGATAAACTTTCGGATCTGAATATTCATACCACAATTAGGAGAATTACATTGAGATTATGCCAAGTAGCATTCCACATCAATAATTTTTTATTGTTCCATGCTATATTATATTCTGTTTTGGACATTAATGGGCTTTATTATACACTTTTATATTATTTTTGGGACTAACCTATTAACCGGAGGCCCAGCCCAGAATTGCTGTTTTTTGCCTATTTCAGAGTTTCCCAGAAAAAGAATATCAAACGTAGTCCAAACGGAATGAAACCTTCGAGAACGTGATTTTCGGAACGAACGTGATCCAGAGGACTTGGACCTTACGTCAAGACATCAACCAGGAGGGCACGAGGTAGGGGGCGCACCTACCCCCCTGGGCGCGCCCTCCACCCTCGTGGGCCCCATGCTGCTCCACCGACGTACTTCTTCCTCCTATATATACCTACGTACCCCCAAACCACCAGATACGGATCAAAAAGCTAATTCCACCACCGCAACCTTCTGTACCCGTGAGATCCCATCTTGGGGCCTTTTCCGGAGTTCACGGAGGGGCATCGATCACGGAGGGCTTCTACATGAACACCATAGCCTCTCCGATGATGTGTGGGTAGTTTACCTCAGACCTTCGGGTCCATAGTTATTAGCTAGATGGCTTCTTCTCTCCTTTTGGATCTCAATACAATGTTCTCCCCCTCTCTCGTGGAGATCTATTTGATGTAATCTTCTTTTGCGGTGTGTTTGTTGAGACTGATGAATTGTGGGTTTATGATCAAGTTTATCTATGAAAAATGTTTGAATCTTCTCTGAATTCTTTTATGTATGATTGGTTATGTTTGCAAGTCTCTTCGAATTATCAGTTCGGTTTGGCCTACTAGATTGATCTTTCTTGCAATGGGAGAAGTGCTTAGCTTCGGGTTCAATCTTGCAGTGTCCTTTCCCAAAGGATGTGAGGGGCAGCAAGGCACGTATTGTATTGTTGCCATCGAGGATAACAAGATGGGGTTTATATCATATTGCATGAGTTTATCCCTCTACATCATGTCATATTACTTAAAGCGTTACTCTGTTCTTATGAACTTAATACTCTAGATGCATCTTTGGATAGCGGTCGATGTGTGGAGTAATAGTAGTAGATGCAGGCAGGAGTCGGTCTACTTGTCTCGGACGTGATGCCTATATACATGATCATACCTAGATATTCTCATAACTATGCTCAATTCTGTCAATTGCTCAACATAATTTGTTCACCCACCGTAATATTTATGCTCTTGAGAGAAGCCACTAGTGAAACCTATGGCCCCCGGGTCTATTTTCCATCATATTAGTCTTCCAACACTTAGCTATTTTCATTACCTTTTATTTTACTTTGCATCTTTATCATAAAAATACCAAAAATATTATCTTATCATATCTATCAGATCTCACTCTCGTAAGTGACCGTGAAGGGATTGACAACCCCTTTATTGCGTTGGTTGCGAGGATTTATTTGTTTGTGTAGGTGCGAGGGACTCGTGCGTGGCCTCCTACTGGATTGATACCTTGGTTCCCAAAAACTGAGGGAAATACTTACGCTACTTTGTTGCATCACCCTTTCCTCTTCAAGGGAAAACCAACGCAGTGCTCAAGAGGTAGCACGAGCGAGCAGGATCGAAAGGATGGGTGAGGAGACCGTTCCCCGCCCCGTGATCGTGGGGGGGGGGGGGCTTGAAGACTGTGACCCGAGTCCACCCAGTAAATGAGCCGCGCCTCCACGCCTCCCTCTTTTTATGGGGAAGGCGCGAGCCACCTCTTTACCACGATGTGACGCATGCATGCAGGTCGTGGGAAAGCACGATGTGACGCCTCCCACGCATGACCCCCACGTCACGCCCGACCCTCCACGTCGTGCGCAGGTCGTGGGAAAGCACGGCAGACGAAATATTACTGCGGTAAAAACCCGCCCCGACTGCCCGCGCACCATTTTGGGCCTGGCCCAAGAACGTGTCGCACTTATGTGTGGCCCAGGCCCGGGGGCTCCTGTCGGTGTACAAAAGTAGGGGCGCTCCTTTTTACCCCTTTACTTGTGCACGGACAGTCGGAGCTGCGCCCAAGGCCACACTAAGCAGGGCAGGGGAGGGAAGTCGGAGAGAAGCCAAAGGCACAAGGCGATAAGAGGCAATGCCAAGACCAGAAACACAAAGAGCAAAGGGGGCAAAGTGGACTCCCCCGGCAGGACCCTTGCCGGGGCGGCCTCCGCGGCCCCGGCAAGAGCCTTGCCGGGGCGACTTGCCCACCGCTAACAGAGCGAGCCACCCTTGAGCCCACGGGTTCCGACCCGACCAACTATGTTGGACCCCAGGGCTCGGGAGGTGCCTCTGAGGTGGCATGCAGATCTTCGTCAAGATCCTAAACATATGAGATCAGATGAGGACCAGAAGACGGCGACCCTCGGCAGGATCCCAGCCGAGGGAATCCACAAAGACCCCCGGCAAGCGCCTTGCCGGGGACGACTGCAACGCCACGGCAAGGCCCTTGCCCCCCCCCAGCAAGACCCTTGCCGAGGGCGTCAACAGGGCCACTGCTAGGCCCACACCAACCAAGACTCCGCCGCTGTTCGCATGCAGCTGCCAGCCTGACCAGCTGGGCAGGCACCTGCGTGGCACATGCAGCTTCCAGACCAACTCAGCAAGTACCTGTGTGGTGGTATGCAGATCTTTGTGAAGGCCCTGCCACCGCGCCACCTCAGCCGCCTGCCTGCCTACATGGCGCTGCATGCGTCGCTGGCCTGGGCACATGTCGAAGCGAGGCGGAGCGGCGACAGACGGGGCGGGCCTCGTTCCCATCCCCGATAAAGCTAATGGACACCTAAGTAGCGCATTTAATGCACTTTGTCCCGTAACGCCGCGCGATAAGCTCGCGCACTGTAGGCCTTTCCACCTCCTGTGTGCCACTGTGGCAACCCCTTTTTCCTATAAAAGGAGGCCCGAGGCGACCAAGAGAGGGATTCAGCTTTTTAGAACTACGCAGCCACCGTAGCTAGTTCGAGAGCTCAAGAACACTCAATACATCCACCAAAGCAGGACTAGGGTTTTACGCATCCTCGCGGCCCGAACCTGGGTAAACGATCCGTGTGCTAGCTCCTAAACCTGCTCTTCTCACGACCCTGCGCCCGCCGACCGTAGAAGGGATCCCAGTGATCCCATAGGTGTCGTTCCGACCGACAAAGTTTGAGAACATCAAAAGTATGGAACAATTGCTTGGCTTGTCATCGGGGTTGTACATGATTTAAATATTTTGTGTGGTGAAGATAGAGCATAGCCAGACTATATGATTTGGTAGAGATAGCTTGCTTTGGCCATGTTATTTTGAGAAGACATGATTGCTTTGTTAGTATGCTTGAAGTATTATTGTTTTCATGTCAATATTAAACTTTTATTTCGAATCTTATGGATCTGAATGTTCTTGCTACTTTAAAGAAGATTATATTAAGAAATATGCTAGGTAGCATTCCACATCAAAAATTCTGTTTTTATCATTTACCTACTCGAGGACGAGCAGGAATTAAGCTTGGGGATGCTTGATACGTCTCCAACGTATCGTTCCATGCTATTATATTATCCATCTACGATGTTTTATATGCATTTATATGGTATTTTATATGATTTTTGGGACTAACCTATTAACTAGAGCCCAGTGCCAGTTTCTGTTTTTTCCTTGTTTTTGAGTATAGCAGAAAAGGAAAACCAAACGGAGTCCAGTCGACCTGCAATTCAACGGAGATTGTTTTTGGACCAGAAGAAGCCCACGGAGTACCGGGAGATGGGCCAGAAGAGTCCCGAGGCCACCACGAGGGTGGGGGCGCGCCCTATCCCCCTTAGGCGCATCCCCTGCCTCGTGGCCGCCTCGGAGACCCCCCTGGGCGCGCCTCCCTACCTCGTGGACAGCCCGGAGACCCCCTGACTTGTTCTCGACGCTAAAACCTCTTATATATATAGAAACCCCCAGAATATAACCTAGATCGGGAGTTCCGCCGCCACAAGCCTCTGTAGCCACCAAAAACCAATCGGGACCCTGTTAGGCCTCAGTGGGGGAACCCTCACCGGTGGCCATCTTCATCATCCCGGCGCTCTCCATGACGAGAAGGGAGTAGTTCACCCTCGGGGCCGAGGGTATGTACCAGTAGCTATGTGGTTGATCTCTCTCTCTCTCTCTCGTGTTCTTGATTGGGCACGATCTTGATGTATCGCGAGGTTTGCTATTATAGTTGGATCTTATGATGTTTCTCCCCCTCTACTCTCTTGTAATGGATTGAGTTTTCCCTTTGAAGTTATCTTATCGGATTGAGTCTTTAAGGATTTGAGAACACTTGATGTATGTCTTGCATGTGCTTATCTGTGGTGACAATGGGATATTCACGTGATCTACTTGATGTATGTTTTGGTGATCAACTAACGAGTTCCGTAACCTCGTGAACTTATGCATAGGGGTTGGCACACGTTTTCGTCTTGACTCTCCGGTAGAAACTTTGGGGCACTCTTTGAAGTTCTTTGTGTTGGTTGAATAGATGAATCTGAGATTGTGTGATGCATATTGTATAATCATACCCACGGATACTTGAGGTGACATTGGAGTATCTAGGTGACATTAGGGTTTTGGTTGATTTGTGTCTTAAGGTGTTATTCTAGTACGAACTCTATGATAGATTGAATGGAAAGAATAGCTTCGTGTTATTTTACTACAGACTCTTGAATAGATCGATCAGAAAGGATAACTTTGAGGTGGTTTCGTACCCTACCACAATCTCTTCGTTTGTTCTCCGCTATTAGTGACTTTGGAGTGACTCTTTGTTGCATGTTGAGGGATAGTTATATGATCCAATTATGTTATTATTGTTGAGAGAACTTGCACTAGTGAAAATATGAACCCTAGGCCTTGTTTCTACGCATTGCAATACCGTTTGTGCTCACTTTTATCATTAGTTACCTTGCTGTTTTCATATTTTCAGATTACAAAAACCTATATCTACCATCCATATTGCACTTGTATCACCATCTCTTCGCCGAACTAGTGCACCTATACAATTTACCATTGTATTGGGTGTGTTGGGGACACAAGAGACTCTTTGTTATTTGGTTACGGGATTTTTTGAGAGAGACCATCTTCATCCTACGCCTTACACGGATTGATAAACCTTAGGTCATCCACTTGAGGGAAATTTGCTACTATCCTACAAACCTCTGCACTTGGAGGCCCAACAACGTCTACAAGAAAAAGGTTGTGTAGTAGACATCAATGTACAGTGCGCCGATACTTCACGACTTGGCGACCGCCGCCAGCGATTCCATCTCATCATACCAGATAACTTGAGGACACGCGCGATATGTTCAATCTCACCCTAAATCGGTTGGTATGGCCTACTTTCCTGAACATATTCTAAATATTGCTACATTTGGATAAAAGGTGCCACATGCACCATATACGTCAAAGGGGATTTTCCCCTCTTATTTCTATATTAGGCAAATTAATGATGTATTGTTCTTTCGATTACTCTCATATTTCCATGACATCATGTTTACCCTATCTGTTTAATTATAGACTTTTGTCCTTCGATTTCAACCGCTGTATAATTCTTTCAATTTGGGCCTATATTTTCATGTTACCATATTTTCTTTATCAACCCTACCATTTTATGCAGGACATTCCTCGCTATGCAACAGATTATGTAGTGCACACTTTTTCCCTTTACATACATCAAGGCTCCACGAATGTCATACTGCGCACAAACCATGGATTTACAATCGTTGCTACTATAGGACTTGATGAACGTGGTGACTCCTATTTTGGCATTGGCTTTTGGAATGAAATTGCAAACTTTAATGTACAGAAAGCTGTCACTAAAATTGCACTGCACATAGAAGGGCCTGGTCATGAAATATATGCTAACTTCCCCGACAAAATCATCCATCCAGACTTTGTTTGAAGTAAGTTTTCTTTTCAAGTATCTGCATATGTTGACTTACCCAGCAATGTCAAATGAATTGTGTAGTATTTAAGCAACGAATTGTTATTCCCTTATCTTACTATATTCCTACCTAATAACTTCTAGTTACCAATACATTTTTCTATTGCCCTATTTTAACTAAATATTCCCTGTACTCCCATTTCTATCGAAGAGTCACGACAAGGAGACTCCAGAGGTGGAGAACGGGGCTGCCAACAAGCGGAGGCGGGGCGAGCTAGAACCGCAAGCGACTTTAGGAGGCCTAGACTTAATCAGCAGCCTCCCCGATGATATGTTGAGAGTCATCATCTCCCTTCTCCCAATCAAATATGGGGCGTGGACAACCCTCCTTTCGCGGCGGTGGCGCCCCCTATGGAACTCCAGCCCTCTCAACCTCATCGACACCCACGAGCTCTGCCATGGCTATCACAAAAGCTTGGATGCATTCTTCAAGATCCTCGGTAGTCACCTTGGCCCAACCAAATGCCTTAGAATGGGAAAGTTCCGTTCCAACGGCAAGGACCGAGCCAAGCTTGTGTACCGACCCGACCTCAAACGGTCAAGTCTCTATGCTTCAGTGTCATCCCTAGATCGGTAATGCTGACACAAACAGTACTCGAAGGATTTATAACAGAGTAGCAATCACACACTTATTAGATTGAATGTCTCAAAAGAGAACTTATTACAATAAATATGGCTTAAGGCCATCTAATACGATAACAGCAGAAGGCTTGGAAGATAAAGTGAGTCCATCAACTCCAACGGCATGGCTGAGCTGCACGGCAACGACCTAACGAACCTTACTACTCGTCTAAAAAGTCTGCAACATAAAACGTTGCAGCCCGGAAACGGGTCAGCACATGGAATATGCTGGCAATATAACACAATAGTGCAAGAACAGAATAATACTGTCACTACATGCATATTTGACTGGTGGAAAAGCTCTATGGTTATAGTTTTTGCGAAAAGCCAATTTTTCCCTATAACAAAGAAATAGATTTTATTTAACTATCATGGTAGTTGAATCATCATTGAGAAGGTTCCTCCAACTCAATCCCAATTAAAGTAATTATCAACCCAAAAATATTAATTTAGAGTGATGAGATACTTCTGATAGTCCAAGTACTAGATACTCAAGATTGTCCATAACCGGGGACACGGCTAACCATGATTAGATTGTACACTCTGCAGAGGTTTGCGCACTTTTCCCCACAAGACTCGATCGCCTCTGTTGGATTTCTCGCACTACATGGCGTTTGAGAAAGCGGATGACCGAGACACGATCTTCGTAAACATTAACACTTTACTCCGGGCAGACCATACCAACCTACATCCCTCTACCTGCTGATCCACCTCTTCAAGAGTTCATGCAACCTACTCAACTATGCTAGAGCCCATAATAGCTTGTGGCTGCACACTGAAGTTTCTACCATGAAAATATCTCAGTTCCCTTTGAGCCTGGGTGGCGGACCTTAGGATGATCACACGGGTACTCCGGGATATCCTAGGACAACACCTGGATTCTCCAGTGCCCGACAAGCAATCCACCCAGATGTGTATTAAAGTTGCCACCTTAAGTTGAACCATGAATTAACAATCTCACATCTGTCATGGATTCACTCACCCAAACCACGTCTACGAGCATAGCATAGCAATATAAGCAATACATAGAAGTAACTCCCAAGGTTTGAACATAACATGGCAATAGGTTCTACCTCATCAACTACTTCCCAACCCACATGTTAATCACATCCTAATCATGCAATGTTTGAGGATTTGAGCTAATGCATAAAAACTGGGTATGAAAAGAGAATGATCAATGTGTTACTTGCCTTGCTGACGATCCGCAAAACCTAGAGACTCGTAGTAGCACGCTTCGCACTCTGGGAATTCTATCGCAAACAAACAATAGCATACATTATCAATAAAGCAAAGAAGCATGGGTAAATCTCAAATAACAAGAACTAACCAGAAAGTTCAACTTAAGAACTCCGGTTTGCAAAAAGAATCAAATCAAACGGAGCAACGAAACTCAAACAGCGGAAGAAACAAGATCCGTTTACTAATCTGGACTAAAGTCAAATTTTACAGTATCAAAATCTTGTTCAAGTTGATTAAACAGAAACAGGGTTTCGAGATGAAGATCTAGGCGCTTGAATCGCCTGATTCCGTTAAACGAGCGAAAAGATAAACTGAAACGAAAATCGGATCAGAAATCGCGATCGAAAACAATCGCGGAGAATCCGAGAAAAAGAAAAACTGACGAACAGGCTAACGAACGAACGTTCGTTGTCTGTAACTAACGAGCGAAAACCGTTCGTTAAAACAAACGTACGGACGAACGTCTGCTAAATAAACTAAACCGAGAAAACCGGCGAACCGATCTAAAAAAATGAACTAGTGTTTAAAAAAAACAGGATCGGTTTTAAAATAAAATCGAACGGCGGCGGCGGTGGCGGCGTATACCTCCGGCGAGGCTCTGGGAGGGGGAAATCATCATCATCGTCATCCACAACGCTCCTCTCATCGGGAGAGGGCAATCTCCATCAACATCTTCACCAGCACCATCTCATCTCCAAACCCTAGTTCATCTCTTGTATCTAATTCTTGTCTCCAAGTCCAGGATTGGTGCTAGTAGGTTGCTAGTAGTGTTGATTACTCCTTGTAGTTGATGGTAGTTGGTTTACTTGGTGGAAGATCATATGTTCAGATCCTTTATGCATATTATTACTCCTCTGATTATGAACATGAATATGCTTTGTGAGTAGTTACGATTGTTCCTGAGGACATGGGTGAAGTCTTGCTATTAGTAGTCATGTGAATTTGGTATTCGTTTGATATTTTGATGAGATGTATGTTTCCTTTCCTTTAGTGGTGTTATGTGAACGTCGACTACATAACACTTCACCATTATTTGGGCCTAGAGGAAGGCATAGGGAAGTAATAAGTAGATGATGGGTTGCTAGAGTGACAAAAGCTTAAACCCTAGTTTATGCGTTGCTTCGTTAGGGGTTGATATGGACCCATATGTTTAATGTTGTGGTTAGGTTTACCTTAATAATCCTTTTTGTAGTTGCGGATGCTTGCAATAGGGGTTAATCATAAGTGGGATGCTTGTCCAAGTTAGGACAGTACCCAAGTGTTGGTCCACCCACATATCAAATTATCAAAGTATCGAACGCGAATCATATGAACGTGATGAAAACTAGCTTGACGATAATTCCCAATGTGTCCTCGGGAGCTCCTTCTTTATTATTAGAGTTTGTCCAGGCTTATCCTTTGCTACATAAAGGATTGGGCCACCTTGCTGCATGTTATTTACTTTATTTACTTTTTGCTTGTTACTATTTATCTTATCACAAAACTATCTATCACCTACTATTTCAGTGCTTGTAGAGAAAACCTTCATCGAAAACCGCTTATCATTTCCTTCTGCTCCTCGTTGGGTTCGACACTCTTACTTATCGAAAGGACTATGATAGATCCCCTATACTTGTGGGTCATCAAGACTCTTTTCTGGCGCCGTTGCCGGGGAGTGTAGCGCTTTTGGTGAGTGGAACTTGGTAAGGAAACATTTATATAGTGTGCTGAAATTTTCTGTCACTTGTCACTATGGAAACTAATCCTTTGAGGGGCTTGTTTGGGGTATCTTCACCCCAACCAGAAGAGCAAAGAGATGCTCCTCAACCTACTAAAATTTATGAAAATATTCACTTTGAGATTCCTTCGGGTATGATAGAAAAACTGCTAGCTAATCCTTTTGTAGGAGACGGAACATTGCATCCCGATTTACACCTTATCTTTGTGGATGAAGTTTGTGGATTATTTAAGCTTGCAGGTATCCCCGATGATGTTGTTAAAAAGAAGGTCTTCCCTTTATCTTTGAAGGGAGATGCATTGACATGGTATAGGCTATGTGATGATACGGGATCTTGGAATTATAAGCAATTGAAGTTGGAATTTCACCAGAAGTTCTATCCTATGCATCTTGTTCATCGTGATCGTAATTACATATATAATTTCTGGCCTCGCGAAGGATAAAGTATCGCTCAAGCTTGGGGGAGGCTTAAGTCAATGTTATATTCATGCCCCAATCATGAGCTCTCTCGGGAAATGATTATCCAGAATTTTTATGCTCGACTTTCTCTTAATAATCGCAACCTGCTCGATACTTCCTGTGTTGGTTCTTATATGCTGAAGACTATTGATTTCAAATGGGACTTATTGGAAAGTATTAAATGTAACTCTGAAGATTGGGGTTCCGACGATGGTAAGGAGTCGGGTATGACACCTAAGTTCGATTGTGTTAAATCTTTTATGGATACCGATGCTTTTCGTGGATTTAGCGCTAAGTATGGACTTGACTCTGAGATAGTAGCTACTTTTTGTGAATCTTTTGCTACTCACGTTGATCTTCCTAAAGAGAAGTGGTTTAAATATAATCCTCCTGTTGAAGTGAAAGTAGTTGCACCTATTACAGTCGAAGAAAAGACTATTACATATAGTGATTCTATTATTCCTACTACTTATGTCGAAAAACCTCCTTTTCCTGTTAGGATAAAAGATCATGTTAAAGCTTCGACTGTTGTTCATAAGAGTAATACTAGGACCCATACACCTCCTGAGCAAATTAATGTTGAACCTGGTATTGCTATGATTGAAGATCTCTTGGATGAGGACTTAGATGGGCATGTTATCTCTTTCGTGGGTGAAACTGCTAATATTGCTAGACCTGATACTAAGACACGTAGACCTGTTGTAGGCATGCCTGTTATTTCTGTTAAAATAGGATATCATTGCTATCATGGCTTATGTGATATGGGTGCTAGTGCTAGT